>CM062804.1:1113601538-1114209466 GCA_031772625.1 Pinus tabuliformis
TCAAACAATTTCCTTTTCCCAATTAGCACTGAATCAAGTAAACACTTCTCTGACAACTGTACCCAGAACACAGTAACAGTAACCACAAACCAAATTCTAAACCTAGAATACTGCAGCAATAGACAGAGGCAGCTAGATCATAATTTAAAGATATACACTACTTCAACAACCTGAAACATGTGTGCAGATCTATAAAGGATAATTCCTTCTTTCAAATATTCAGACACTAATTAACCCAGATTGTCAGATTTATAGATCAAGCATGCACCTCATATAACAGATCAAAATCATGCAAAGATACTATTATTCAAGCATAAAGATTATGACCCATCAATAGAACTTATCCTTCTTTATGCGCTAAGGTTCCTCCTTCATTCAGATCCAGATCTGCACCATAACCCAATCACAAATATTTCAGATCTAGCACTTATTAGATATTCAATTTATTCGATGATACTTTGCCAAATGATCTCCTTCCTCTTTTATAGTCTTAGGCCTTCCACAATACCACGGTCCAAAACCATAGGATCAAAAAACTGTTGGACTAATACCATGAACCAACCATGAAAGTGCATGAGATCAACACTTTTGGATGCAATACCACGAGCCAAAACCATAAGATCAAAAACTATAGTACTAATACCATGAACCAACCATGAAAGTGCGTGAGATCAACACTTTTGGATGCAATACCACGGACCAAAACCATAGGATCAAAAACTGTCAGACTAATACCGTGAGCCAACCATGAAAGTGCGTCAGATCAACACTTTTGGATGCAATACCACCAAAACCATAGGATCAAAAATTGTCGGACTAATACCATGAGCCAACCATGAAAGTGCGTGAACTTTTCTCTTCATGAAAGGGACTTTTCTCTGCATGAAAGTGCGTGAACTTTTCTCTACATGAAATAAACTTTTCCCTGCATAAAAATGCGTGAAATTTTCTCTACATGAAATAAACTTTTCTCTGCATAAAAGTGTGTGAACTTTTCTCTACATGAAATAAACTTTTCTCTCCATATAAGTGCGTGAACTTTTCTCTTCATGAAAGGGACTTTTCTCTGCATGAAAGTGCGTGAACTTTTCTCTACATGAAATAAACTTCTCTCTGCATAAAAGTGCGTGAACTTTTCTCTACATGAAATAAACCTTTCTCTGCATAAAAGTGCATGAACGTTTCTCTACATGAAATAAACTTTTCTCTGCATATAAGTGCGTGAATTTTTCTCTACATGAAAGAAACCTTTATCTTCATGAAAGTGCGTGAACTTTGCTGCACTATAATTTATCATCTGAGATGAGTGGGTTTCCATCAAGTACAACATATGTATCATAATGCCAACAATCTCCCCCTTTGGACTTGATGGCAACAACAACCAATCACTCTCCCCCTTTGACATCAAGGGCAAAGGGTTATGCTCCCCCTAAGAACATGCTCCCCCTGACTATAAACCAGATCTGCAAAGAAGAACCATAATCCATCAAACACCATAAATTACCATGAAAGAGATAGAGACGTATTGCAGCAATATTCAGACCAGCATCCATGATCTCCTTCTGTACTTCCTCCATAATGCCAACAATGCATGATATGCTCCCCCTGAACCTGTGCCATTCGATCTTTGACCAATCCGTAACCCAGCACATGTACGCATATACTTCAGATGAACCTTGCGTACAACCAACAATCAGAAGAGATTCAACAACAAGATGATGCATCAACAACCCCCAGCTTTTGCCTGAGGTATTCAAAGGTCTCCCTAGGCAATGGTTTGGTGAGTATATCAGCAACCTGTTCCTTAGAAGGAACATACTCCAACTTGATCTTTTTTTCAAGCACTTGTTCCCGAAGAAAGTGATACTTGATTGGTATGTGCTTGGTTTTTGAATGCATGACTGGGTTCTTTGAAATGCTGATTGCACTTGTATTATCACATAAGATGGAGATGGGTGGTGTACAAGTGATTTGAAAATCCTGCAAGGTCTGCATCATCGAAAGGAGTTGAGTGCAGCAAGATGCAGCAGCAACATATTCTGCTTCAGCTGTAGACAAGGTAATCGAACTATGTTTCTTGCTGAACCAAGATACTAATCTGGAACCCATAAAGAATGCACCACCACTTGTGCTCTTCCTGTCATCCACGCTTCCGGCCCAATCTGCATCAGTATAAGCATGAAGTGTGAGATCTGTATCTCTAGGATACCATAAGCCATAATTTTGAGTCCCTTGAAGATACTTGAAGATTCTCTTTACTGCCTGAAGATGAGTTTCCTTTGGATTTGCCTGAAATCTTCCAACTATTCCCACTGCATGCATGATGTCTAGTCGGGTACCTGTCAAATAAAGTAGACTTCCAATCATAGATCTATAGGTTGGTTGATGTACTGCTGCTGATTCATCATTTGCACTGAGGCTACATCCTCTGACCATGGGTGTACATACTGGTTTTGCATCTTCCATGCCATATTTCTTCAAAATCTACTTGAGATACTTGGTTTGAGACAAGAAGATCCCTCCTTCCTTTTGTTGGATTTACAGGCCAAGAAAATATGTCAATTCTCCAAGCAAGGACATTTCAAATTCTTTCTGCATTACCAAGGCAAAGCTTTGACTCATAGATTCTTCATTGTTGCCAAAGATAATGTCATCTACATACACAACAAGTATTAACAATTTGTCATTTTCAATTTTTATATAAAGATTGCTATCTGCTGATCCTTTTGAAAAACCTTGTTGATGAAGATATTTGTCCAAACGATAGTACCAAGCCCTTGGAGCTTGTTTAAGACCATAGAGAGCCTTTTTCAGTCCGCATACAAGATTTGGATCATTTCCAAGAATGAAACCATCTGGCTGTTCAATGTATACTTCTTCTTCTAAGTATCCATTCAGAAAGGTTGATTTCACGTCCATTTGAAATACTTTGAACTTTTGAAAGCTTGAGAGAGCAAGGAACATTCGGATGGCCTCAAGTCTTGCAATAGGAGCAAAATTTTCCTCAAAATCTATTCCTTCTTGCTGCGCATACCCTTTACAAACAAGTCTTGCCTTGTTTCTAATTACTTCCCCATTTTCATTCAACTTATTTTTGAAGACCCATTTTGTCCCTATAGCATTCTTATCCTTTGGTCTAGGAACCAACTCCCAAGTGTTGTTCTTTTCGATCTGCTCAAGTTCTTCATCCATTGCTTTGACCCAACATTCATCTTTGCATGCCTCTTTTACATTTTGTGGTTCAGTGGAGGAGAGTAATGCCAAATAGCTTGAAGCTTCTACAATTGTTCTTCTTGTTTGTACACCTGCTTCTTTCTGCCCCAAAATCTGAGATTCTGGATGATTCTTCTGAACGTACCTAGATGGAGTCTTCTCTTCTATCCTTATCTGTTCCTCTGGTGCTTCTTGAGGTTCTTCTTCTTCATCATTCTATCTTTGAGGGTAGTCTTCATCTTCTTCGATATTTTCATGATTTACTTGCCTAGGAATGTATATCCCTTTTCATCAACCACTACATCAATGTTGTCAACAATTCTTCCAAGTCTTTTATTGTAGCACTTATATGCTTTTCTTTGTGGAGAATAGCCAAGAAGAATGCCTTCATCTGCTCTAGGTTCAAGTTTGCCAAGTTGCTCATCAGTATTCTTAATATAGCATTTGCTCCCAAAGATTTTGAAGTGCTTTACCAAAGGAGTCTCACCATACCAGAGCTGATGAGGAGTTTGAGTGTTGTTCACTTGGACATTTGTTTTGTTGAGAATAACAACCGCAGCATATGCGGCTTCACCCCAGAAAGTTGCGGGAGTTCCAGACTCATCCAGCATAGCACAAGCCATTTGTTGGACTGTTCTGTTCATCCTTTCCACCACTCCATTTTGTTGAGGAGTTCTAGCTGTAGAGAATTCTCTTCTGATCCCATGTTCTTCACAGAAATCGAAAAATTCATTTGAGGTAAACTCTCCACCTCTGTCAGACCTGAGGCACTTAATTTTGTAACCTGATTCATTTTCAACCAAGGCTTTGAAGGATTTGAATTTCTCGAATGCTTCGTCTTTGTGCTTCATAAGTCCTAACCAAACAAACCGAGAGAAATCGTCAATGAATAATATCAAGTATTCTTCTCCTCGAGGTGTCCTTTTCCTAAATGGACCACATACATCTGTATGGACTAGCTCAAGAGGCATGCTAGCTGATCCTTCCTTCTCTGGAAAGTTAGTTCTGGTTTGCTTTCCAAACTGACATGATTTGCATATGGTGTTGTCTGGAATTTTGAAATCTGGAAGACCACGAACTGCCTGATATTTGCATGCTTTCCTTATTTGTGAAAAACTTAGATGCCCCAACCTCTGGTGCCATAACCAGTGTTCATCATCCTTGCTCAAATAGCATTGTTGTTGTCCTTCTTCAAATATGTATAGATTATTTGGAGTTCTTCTACCTTTGATCACTGTTTCACCTGTATCAAGATCACGAACACGACATCCGTTTGATCTAAATATCACCTCGGTTCCTTGATCACACATCTGGCTGACACTTAGAATATTATGCTTCAATCCATCAACATACAAAACATTTCCAGCTTTGACCTTTTCTTTTAACTAAGCAGTGCCTTTTCCTTTTATAGCTGCAGGAGTATCATTTCCAAAAGAGACTTTCTTTCCCTTTTCTAAAGCAGAATATGATTCAAGTTTTTCTTTATCACCTGTCATATGTTTCAAACATCCACTATCAATGTACCATATATTTTCTTGTCCTTCTGCATAAAATGCTATCCCACATCTTTCCGTTTGTGGTTCCTTTATTCTCCATGTTCTGGTGCTTGAGGCTTGTTCCTTTGTCTGCTGAAACCCGCTCCTGCATTCAGAATCTTCATGACCAAAGTTATTGCAAATAGAACATTCAACTTCATTTTCAAGAGCGGAAAAGTTGTTATAGGTCCTTTCTGTAATCCCGATCATACTTCTTTGTTTTTGAGCTTCTCTAGTCATGATTGTTTTATATGCAACACATTGAGCTGCTTTGTGACCAAATTTATGGCAAGAGAAACATTGCCCATTGAAGAAACTTCTGCGATTATCAAATCTACCGGCCAAATGATTGTAATTTCTATTGTCATCCATTCTTGAAGCAAATTGAGAAGATTTTACCTGTGGCTGGTTGTAGCTTTTGTTCATCCTTAAGACAGATTGCCCCTGGTTTACCTGATAGTCTTTGTTCGTTCTTGATGTAATTCGTCCCTGCTTTACCTGGTGATCTCCATTGTGCTTTTGCTCATTCCTTCTTGCTGCATCAAGATAACTCTTTGAGGTGGATGCTTGAGATGTTTCTCCATTATACCCCAGACCTGTCTTGTTTAGCGGAGAACGCTGTACATTGATGATCTCATCCAGAGTTTCAGATCCTTTGACAAACTTAAGATTAATAGCCTTTGTTTTCTCAGTTTCTTTTCTAAGGCCAACAATTTCACCATCTAACTTTTCAAGATATTTTTCTTTTTCATCAATTTGAAATTGTAGAGTATCAATGATCATATTATTTTCTTCTATACATGTCTTAAGTCTAGAAATCTCTTCATAAAAACTATCCACAAACTATCCACATCTATAGCATCCATGTAATCATCATCTTCAAATGCCATTAAAATTTTATAGTCATTACCTCGTTCATCTTCATCACTATTTGATAGACCATCGCTGTCTGCATGAGTGTAGTAGCTTTTCTTATTTGCATTCTGTTTCTTGTTCCATCTGGCAGGTTCCTTTCCTTTGTCAATCTTATCCTTATGAGGACATTTGGCAGCATAATGACCTACTCTTCCACAAGAAAAGCATTTAAAAGGTAGCTTACCTCTGAACCTTCCAGTACCCCATTGAAGATTTCTGACAAAATTTGATTCTTCTTCTTCTTATGGCACGTGACTTGATTCATAGTAGTCTCCTTTGCCTGAAGCCTTAAAAGCAGCTTCTCTCCTATTTGATGGACCTCCTTTTCTCATTTCATAAGCAGTTAGAATTCCGTGTAGCTGAGACATAGTAAGAGTTCGTAGATTTTCCTTTTCTTCTATTGCAGACACTTTAGATTCAAACTTGGGGGACAATGATCTTAGGACTTTTTCAACCACAACAACCTCTTTTATTTCTTCACCCAAGTTTTTCATACAATTAACAATCTCATCTACCCGAAGGAAATAGTTAGCCACACTTCCATCTTTATACATTCTGAGATTCTCATACTGAATCCTGAGGGTTTGAAGTTTTGCACGTTTAACCTATTCATCTCCTTCGTAGCTCAAAACAATCTTGTCCCATATTTCTTTTGCGGATTTATATTGCATAACCTTCACGAATTCAGATTGAGATAGACATCCTAGAAGAGTATTAACCGCCTTTGCATTTGTTTCATATTTCTTCTTCTCAACTGAATTTGTAGGAGTAGCTGATGGAAAAGTATACCCTGTTTCTATAATGTCCCATACTTCTGTACCCAAAGATTGAAGATAGGCAGTAACTCTTACCTTCCAATATACGAAGTTTGTTCCATCAAAAATCGGTGGCCTGATTGATGCTTCCCTCTCGTAGTTGCTCATGATGTTAGATCTTCCTTCAAGCGATCAAGCTTCTTCAGAAGGACCTGCTTTGATACCAATTGTTGGAAATAATACTGAGAGGGGGGGGGGGGGGTGAATCAGTATTATCAAATTCTTTTCAATCTATCTTCCTTATTTATACTTTGAATAATTCTTCAAATATTGATCATTACTTTGTATGTCAGTATCACAAAATAATGAGCAGGAACAAGAAAATGAAATAGTCACACAAAAGAACACCAGATATAAGGTGGAAACCCAATGTGTGTGAAAACCACCTGCTGCAATATGTCTCTATCTTCTTTCAATTAGAAACTCCTTTTACAATGATTTTGTACTGGTGCAGTCCTTTACCAGTACGCAGGCTACAACCTGCAGAGAGCTACAACCCTCTCTCGTTCTCCAGCTTCTCCTGGAAGGGAGCTACAACCCCCTTAGCTCTTGTACTAGCCAAGATACTAGTACGTAGGTGCTGGCCTACTGAAGGCTACAACCTTCTCTTTCTTCCAGGGACCACGTTTCATAAATTTTCAGACTGGATCCATGAACATCAATCAATCATCAAGTATATATGCATCAAACAATCTCCTTTTCCCAATTAGCACTGAATCAAGTAAACACTTCTCTGACAGCTGTACCCAGAACACAGTAACAGTAACCACACACCAAATTCTGAACCCAGAATACTGCAGCAATAGACAGAGGCAGCTAGATCATAATTTAAAGATATACGCTACTTCAACAACCTGAAACCTGCGTGCAGATCTATAAAGGATAATTCCTTCTTTCAAATATTCAGACACTAATTAACCCAGATTGTCAGATTTATAGATCAAGCATGCGCCTCATATAACAGATCAAAATCATGCAAAGATAATATTAATCAAGCATAAAGATTATGAGCCATCAATAGAACTTATCCTTCTTTATGCGCTAAGGTTCCTCCTTCATTCAGATCCAGATCTGCACCATAAACCAATCACAAATATTTCAGATCTAGCACTTATTAGATATTCAATTTATTTGATGATACTTTGCCAAATGATCTCCTTCCTCTTTTATAGTCTTAGGCCTTCCACAATACCACGGTCCAAAACCATAGGATAAAAAAACTGTTGGACTAATACCATGAACCAACCATGAAAGTGTGTGAGATCAACACTTTTGGATGCAATACCACGAGCCAAAACCATAGGATCAAAAACTATAGGACTAATACCATGAACCAACCATGAAAGTGCGTGAGATCAACACTTTTGGATGCAATACCACAGACCAAAACCATAGGATCAAAAATTGTCGGACTAATACCATGAGCCAACCATGAAAGTGCGTGAGATCAACACTTTTGGATGCAATACCACGAAACAAAACCATAGGATCAAAAACTGTCAGACTAATACCATGAGCCAACCATGAAAGTGCGTGAACTTTTCTCTTCATGAAAGGGACTTTTCTCTGCATGAAAGTGCGTGAACTTTTCTCTACATGAAATAAACGTTTCTCTGCATAAAACTGCGTGAACTTTTCTCTACATGAAATAAACTTTTCTCTGCATAAAAGTGTGTGAACTTTTCTCTACATGAAATAAACTTTTCTCTGCATATAAGTGCATGAACTTTTCTCTTCATGAAAGGGACTTTTCTCTGCATGAAAGTGCGTGAACTTTTCTCGACATGAAATAAACTTTTCTCTGCATAAAAGTGCGTGAACTTTTCTCTCCATGAAATAAACTTTTCTCTCCATAAAAGTGCGTGAACTTTTCTCTACATGAAATAAACTTTTCTCTGCATATAAGTGCGTGAACTTTTCTCTACATGAAAGAAACTTTTATCTTCATGAAAGTGCGTGAACTTTGCTGCACTATAATTTATCATCTGAGATGAGTGGGTTGCCATCAAGTACAACATATGTATCACAATGCCAACACTGGAGTCCAATGAATTACTCTGAGCATACATATTTAATGTAATAAGACTTATGAGAACATACGAACCTCTGCGATGACCTCGTTAGAGTTGCTCACAAGGTTGAAGCAACACTTGGAATAACATCCTTCAACATGGTAATTTAGAGGTAGCCATTGTAATGAGAATGGAGGCATTATAGTTCTGGCGGCTGAAATAACATCCGCATTGAACCCAACCCTAGTACCAACACCGACATTGGCACCAATCTTCACCAATATGATAGCTTTTCTATTATTCGCTGGGTCATTTAAGACTTTCTTGATTCTCTTAGAATCTAACAACCTGTGTACAATTCTACAAGCAAAAGCAAACAACACATAGAAAGGTATTACAATATTTGCATCATTTGATATTGAATTATCTTCTCCCCCAAAGAAAATTCTCACTAATTTGACAATCGATGAGAAGAAAAAATTGTTGCTGGACCATTGCATTTCCAAGTTTTACACATTGAAAATTTCCAAGACTTTAACAACCTTGCCAACACAATGGCAACTGGCAGCAATGGGGGGAAATACAATTTTAATATCACTGGAGATGGTGGGGTTGTTACTGCGTCCTCTGGTTCTGTTACCACGCCAATCATTAACACTGTGCATGTTATAGATCCCCTGGCACTTACACAAGACTAGCTTGCAAGAGTTGTAAGAGAATAGTCCAAAAAAATTTCCTTTAGTGAATTTTGAAAGAACCTTCTACATTTATGATTCATAAATCACATAATTCATCCAAAAAAGCTACCTACCTCTTGCTCCACAACCATTTTTTGTGCTTATACTAGGAGCTAGGTAAGACTATGTATTTTAAAATGTTCTTAAAATAACTTGTTTATATTTACTTTTGATAATATGATTTTGAGGTAAATCATTTATATTCACCTATACATTGTTATTTACATTTGGAAATAATGAATATTTTCACACCTTTGGGCCCATTTGTGACTGCACCAATGGATATTGGTCTCAAAGTGCTTGCACAATCAACCCTAAAACAATGAAATAATTAATCTCAAACCTCAACCTCGAAAAATGATGCAGTTTCTTATTGTTAGATCATAAATGGTTTTGAGTTTTCACTCCTTGTTTACATTTGATTAGAAAAAGTTGTATTTTTATTGGAAATTACTTGGAGGATTTGGGAAATTAGAAAAAAGAAAGCCTATTTCTAGTAAGAGGATAATTATATATGTGAAACCTACCCGATAAATAAATTTATTTTGTACATACAACTATCTTGACCATAAGGATCACACCAAAGAGGTAATCATCTTGTGAAGATTGTAATATGTCAAAACTGATGCTTTCTTGAAATAATAGGCTTTTATAGAAATTGAATACAAGAAATAAAATGGATTGTACCTTTTTCAACTTGAAGTTAGTGGTATATCTATACCATTGATCATATTCATAACGTTGTCCATAAGGACTGATTTGGTGGAGTTATATGAGAATAACCCTAAATCTATGTTTTTAGTGAATTTTTAAACAACCTCCTCCATTTTTCACTTAGAATTCATGTAATTCATGAAGATTAAACAACCTCCTCCATTTTTCACTTAGAATTCATGTAATTCATGAAAAAAAGCAACCTACATCTTCCTCCACCGGTTTTTTTTTATACGAGGAGCTAGATAAGCTTCAACTTTGTATCTTATGACTTGATATGTACTAACATGTTCTTAAGATTTTTTTATATTCAATTCTATTCAATTGTCTGATATGTAGTAATATGATTTTGAAGTAACTTATTTTTGTTTATATTGAGTTATATGTTGTTCTTTTAATTTGGAAATGATTTGTGATTGCTCCAATGCAAATTGTCTTCAAGTGATGGCACCATCAAATCTAAACAATTCAAAAATCAATATCAATATTAAGCTATCTGTTTTGTTAGATCATAAATAGATTGGAGTTTGAAAAAATAAGGGCTATTTCTAGTAAGAGGATATATGTGAAACCTGCCTGATAAATAAATAAATTTCGATCCAGTTAGTTTAAGAAGCAAGTGTGGCATCCCAAATTCATTCCAGTAATGCATTCTTGGATTAGCTAGTCCAGTGTGCAGTCGATGAAACAACCATTTCAACAACATAACTACTTTATCTATAACCCTTCCCGACAAGCTGAACCATTCTTTTTATCCTGAATTCCACATTCTTTTCTCTATCTCCACCAGATATCAAAAATTGGTTGCAGGAAGGGCAAGAGACAAACGTCTATCCACTGGTAAGACTAAAATAGAATATGGCCAACCCACACTGCAATCAGGCTAAAGACAGGCGAACCACAGAGTCAATCCAATGATTACATGGAGTGTGATCAATTACCCCACATATTAATCAATATGTCTTGATTCAGCATGTGAAACCCGCTTAAATAAAGGGCGGAAATAGACGGTGACTAGGCCAACCTCACAATAAAGGTACTTATACTCTGCTTAAAACGACGTGTTATCCCCCTTTTTAATGCCTTCATATCTCCTCTTCTTAAATTCTTCTGAACTACCCCATTCCCATCACAGTAATTAGGACTATTTATCAAGATATTCCCCTATAGAAATGCCTCTAAACTGTGAAGGCAAAGCCGCACCTCACCATTTTGTGTCACCTCTCATAGCGATCGTTACATACATTAATTAACAAAAGGATTCATTGGAAATAGCCCATACGCACCAGTCAATCATACGGTAATTAACAAAAGGATTCACTAGACATAGCCCATAAGCACCAGTCAATGCCAACCGGTCTGGAATTGGCTCATATGCCTCAAGTGGATCAACAAGAAAAACTTCTTAAAGGTATACTATGACGGGGTCAACTCCACATCCGTAGGAATGGATTTGGCATCTGGATCAAGCGCTTGCTCATATACATATTTTGCATCCCTATGTTGACCATCAGGATCACACCAAAGAGGTAATCATCTTGTGAAGTCTCTAATATGTCCAAACTGATGATTTCTTGGAAAGAGAGTCCAAAGAAATAATCATTTTGTGATGTCTCTAATATGTCGAAACTGATAATTTCTTGGAAAAAGAGTCTTTTGTAGAAACTGAATCCAAGAGACACAATGGATTGTACCATTTTCAACTTCAAGGAAGTTAGTGTTATGTATACCATTGATCATATTCATAGGAGTTATATGGGAATAACCCAAAATCCATGACATGTTCTTAGTTGGGTAAGTCCATGTTTTGATTTTATCAATTCAACTTGGTATCTTATGTCTTTATATGTATTGCCATGGTTAACTAGATCCATGGGACTTGAATTAATGAATTTTACCCATAGACTTATAAATTAATTAGCTTAAAAATGTTAATCGTTTTTAAAATAATAATAAATTTTAAATTCTTCACTGAAAAAAATCATCAACCTCTTATAATACTCACTTTATTTTATACTTACTTTTATTATAAAAAATTTAAATTGAAAAATATTTACAAATTTATGGCAAAATACTTCTTAAACCATACCCTTTATGAAAGACATAGTTTATTATAAAAGCATCATATCCATCTTAATTCTAAATCTACCAAGCATCTAGAGGGATCAAATCTCTTTTCACTCTAAAAAAGTTTGCACGTGAAGAGATTTGATCCCTCTTGGTACTTGATAGATTTGAAATTAAGATAGATTAGGCCGGTTAACTATTAATAATTATTATTACTAATTCATGATTATAATTATTAATTTTTGTTTTTATCTAATTTGATCTAGTTAAAATGTTTAGATAACATAACATAAATAACATAACATAAAAGAATAGTGATAGTGATAATGATAGTGATAAAAATTGATAGGAAATATATAGACGGTAGAGATAAAAATTAGTGAAAAAATATATTAAATTATTATGATATATTTATGGGAATTTATTTTATTGATTTACATTGTACTACCATAAATAATTTTTATTAAGATGACCAGAATTTAAATTGCACATAAAAATTATCAATCATTTTGGAGAAAAAGTTAAATAAATTATTAAGATGACTAAAGATTAACTGTTCACAGAACTTTAACCACGTCCGAAAAATACTCTCATACGCGGGAGATTTTTTTCCACGCTATGAGATTTTTTTCCACGCTATGAGAGTTTATCGTCTGTCCGAGTATGACCGACGAACACTAGCTCGTGTGGATAAATCTTGGTATTCTAATTCTATCACACTGTCGTATAACGAATTGTAACTATCACATAACCAATTATTACATACTCATACAAGTTTTTAATATGATGGGAGAGTCTATTTCCAGAATCTAAGACCTAAATTAAAGGCACACAAAGTTACAAGCGGCATGATAACCGAGTTCTTCTTAGAGGGAACTACGTAATTATTTAAATTAAAATACATAAATAGAACTAATATCTTTAAAATATCATATTCTAAAATCTCATTAGGAAACTAGATTGTCTTTAATTTTAATTTACAATTTAAAAAATCTGCGTTAATTCTTGAAAAGGAACCAAAATGTAGAATAATAATACACTAAAAGATTTTATTCATAAAAAAAATTTATTCTATATAATATACATATAGTTTTTTAGTTTTTAAAACAGGTGTGTCTATATATATAACATTTTTTTTTTTTTTTTTTTATCGTTAAAGCTACGCTACTTCTATTATTTACATTAAAAACAGAGAACAGTTACATTCAGGTTTACACACTGCGAGAGGCCTGGGTTGGCGCTCTTGCTCATAGAGCTTCAATAAGTCAGTTACCCGCGCAGGGGCCTTCTTCCTGTGATTAAGCGCCCACGCAGGGGCAAAAAAGAGACCAGTATCATTGTGCACTCTATTAGAACTGGATGCCCATGCCATAGCAGAGGAGCTGTGTAAACGAAACCATACAAAACTGCCTTTCCCACGCAGGGGCAAAAAAGAGACCTGTAGAAAATTCATCAGAGTCCCACGCAGGGGACGGGACACACACTGAACATCGTAATTGTCTGACCAAACAAAAAGATTAACGCCATACATTAAGTATTGGTGGCAGGGTAAACAGCAAACGAAAAAACCTGAGTTCGAGCAGAGAACTGGAGCTGGGTTGAGCCCGAGACTATTCATCTGAGTCTTCCTCCGAGTCTTCTGGATAGATCCAGTATTCACCTTCTGGTGGAGGTCCCCAGTCATATTTGGCCTTGCCCTTTGCTGGTGCTGGTTGAGAAGCTGGTAAAACAGCTCCTGGCTCGGATTGTGCCCCAGCTTTGTCCTCAGCAGCTTTGGAACTCTCTGCATGCTGAATTGGGGCATGGGGTATCTCCCTTTCCATAGGTTGAATTGGGGCCTGGGGTTGTTCCCCCTCTTCTTCTTTCGCCTCTTCCACAAATAAAACTGAAACATGAGCTTGAATGCTTGAATTACCTTGTGCATTGCAGACAGAGAAAATCGCTGAGCTAAACGCCGGAGCAACTCCTGGGTTCTGTGGCCTGGCCTCCATGAATTGCTGAGCTTGGATGGGGTTGGCTTCCTCCACCCTGTGGCATAGGCAGCGACAGCAATTCGACGAAGGATTGACAGGGGGGCGTGAGGCTCCTCCTCTTCCGGTGCCGCGTCGACTGAAGGGCCTTTGCCTTGGCGCCATATCTTCCAACTTATCAACACTTCCTGTCGCGGCTTTTTCACTGCTCCAGAGAGCCCGAAGGTGGCTTCGTGATCCCTCTCTGAGCCCTGAAACCCAGATCTCCACCTCCTCAAATCGAACTGACCAACATTCCCCATATTCTTCAGATTTATGCAGCGGTAGTTTGCCTTGAAGCTGGTGCGCCATAACTCACCTCTGCCTCTGCGTCTAAGGCTCATCTTAGACCATAAATGGCCGTCCCTTCGCTCTATAGCTCTCACGCTCGCTGGCCAGGGCGGCGTGGAGCATTTAAGGAGCTGCTTAAACTCGAGCCCGCCCATGTACACCATGTGGCGTACTGCCTTCTCCAGACGTGGCACCCGCATCCGGGAGTGTCTATATATATAACATTAAAATGAGTATGATTATTATATATTTTTTAAATATATGTCAATATAATTTAACCATGAACATTCTAATGATTTATTTATCATTTACCTTGATTTTATTATTAATAACATTTTTAAAATATCACATAATTGAATGAATTATGCATCCCCACTTATTACTCTTATTAAAAAATAATTGAAATTTTGAGCAAGAGGTTCATTACTTTTTAAGCCCAAATAAAATATTATTTAAATTAAAAAATAAAATCAGTTATAAAATTATTATAAAACATAGTGCCACTAGCATGTGTTATGGATTGTTGGTATTGCAAGTGAATACAAAAGAGATATAATAAAAATATTTCTTTCTTACTCTGAGTGAAAAATAAAACATTTCCATGTCCATATAAAATAAGATAATTTTATATCAACTTTAAAAAAATAGAAGTAATTAAAACAAAAAAACAAATAAAATTGATATTATTTATATTTTCATATTTCAATTGGATAATTAAATAAACCATTTTAATATGCATATTAACTATTTTATTTTAATACTTACTTTAAAAAATACACACATATATATATATATATATATATGTATATGAACTATAAAATATTTCAATGTGCAAAGTGAAAAAGTAATTGAAATAAAAAGATTAAAAGTAATATTGATATGTATTTAAAAACATAGTAGTAGAAAAAGAAAACTTTAATATAGAAAATATAATCCATAAATAAAATATCCCAATAATTTTGTTAACTAACTTATTTCAATGTCAATAATGGTTTAACATCACAATAATAATAAAATGTCTATATATATTGCATTTCAAGTATTATTATTTTATATTTTAACCCTTTTATTAAGGGTTAATTTTGAATAAAGCCCATATTTGTTGCAATTGCATATTTAAGTTATTTTATTCCATATATTCAAACAATTTATCCATTTATGAATTCAAAAATACAATTTAAAAAGTGAATATGTATAGAGAGAGCAGGCCAAACAGGGAGAGAAAGATACAATCTTTGGATATGTAATTTTTGTAAATTTTTCACTATAAAAAAAGATTTCCAATTAAAGAGATTTAATCCCTCTAAACTTTTATTAGATCTATAATCAAAATAAATCTATATTAACTTTTAATTTACTTATTTTTTATATACATTAAACTATTTTATAATAATTAATATTAAAATATATTTAATTTTATTTTAAAAATTATATATGTATAAAACAAAAGGGCGGCTAATATTTTTGTTGGCTTGGAAAAATAGCACACTTCAAGTTTTAAATGATATCTTAAAAGGTATTTTAATAGTTTAAATTTCTTAATCTTTTTGAAAACACAAAATTCACCCCCATAACGCAATAAATCAAGACGAATCCAATATCTGAAATTAACGGGACAACATAGAGATTTAACCTATTGAATGGAAACATATCAAAGCAATCAAATCCTTACTCGTAGCGTGTACAGACGACGCTACTCAACACCTTCAGTGTCAACTGTAAACTCGCACTAGAGAAACAAGCTGTCTTTTCAAAGTTTAATATTTTATTTGGAGATATATATTTTTTTCCAAATTTAATTTTATGTAAAGTTAAAGGTTTTTGGAGAATCATTATGTGAAGCGATGTTCACATTCATGCTACTGACAAAGTGGATTGAAATAATACATACTCGTAAAACCATAGTTTTAATAACTCATAAATGCTATAAAATTAAATAGTAATAATTAATTAAATATGATATAATATTTAAAAATATATATTATACCCTGAGAGGGTGTTTTTTTTAAGTATTTTATGGTAAAAATGTCATTATTTCTAAATTTTATGGGCAAAATTTTGTTATGTTAAGTATTGGTGTGGTCTAAATTGGATGTGATTCCCAAATGATATGGACACATTGGATTATGCCCCTAGTCGAGGCTACTCAAAAGTTGGTTAGTGTGTTAGTCATCTCACGACTCACATTAAGGCACTCTAGGTCACAGGTTCAAACACTATGGGCAAAAATGCAGAATCACATTAAGGCACTCTAGGTCACAGGTTCAAACACTATGGGCAAAAATGCAACCATGCTAAAAGCTGGTGTAGCATAGACCAATATGATCCACAAGTAATTTTGATGACTTAGATACCTTTTGGTTGAAATCAAACCACACTATCCTAATCATGTGATGTCTAGACTCACATTACCTAATAAACAAACAAAAGATAATTAATTTAATAATAAAAATTCAATATGTGAAATTTATTTCATATAACATAAATGTGTTTTTTTAATGTTATACTTACCTATTAAACATTTATGAAATTTTTATTATCAAATTTATTTTAAATTTAGCAAACTTTGAAATCACAAATTTAAGTTCTAATTCATATAGAGTAAAGAAAACCAATTTAAGTAAACATAAATCATAATTTAAACCCAAGAAAACTAACTCCATAGAAAATCTAAAATGGTCATAAGTTTAATTATAAATTTAACCAACTTTGAAATCCCAAATTTAAAAAAATATAAAGTTAGCGAACTTTGAAATCCCAAATAAAAAAAACCGTATAAGTAACAAAAATCATAATTTAAACCAAAAAAAAAAATGTAACTCCATGGAAAACCTAAAATAGTCTGAAGTTTAATTATAAATTTTCAAAGGTGAAGTTTAAATAATAAAAAAATAAAATTACCACAAAAATCAAATTTGAAAGAAAAAGAAACACATAAAATAGTAACATTCTCTAAGTCTCAATCGCGTGAATACTATACCGGGATATAATATATTAGTGACTCATACATTTCAATGGGGAGGAGATGGATACAACTGAATAAGATTCTGAAAAGTTTCAGGAATAATTTCCATCGTCTGAATCCACCTCCGGCAGCCGGTCGTGCCCAATACTGTCCTATACGGTTCCTCCTTTGGAATAGAACGGGATGGTAGAATCGTCCGAAGATATAGGGTCCGGCTCTCATCGACCATAATCTCCTTTGCGCGGTGAAATGGAAACCTCTCTGGACAAGAAATTGAGAAACTTCGCCTTCATCCTAGCTCTTCTCGAGAAGGCAGCAAGCACGCTTGGATTACAAAGTATAGACTTCTGGTTCGTCAGCGTAATATTAGTGGTAGAGGGTCTTCGCATCTTATGCCGACAAGGCGAGCTGGCGACCCGACGGTCATGGCCGTCTCCCGACTCCAGTCTCACATTTATAATACATCTGCATTCGCTTTCGATACAAGAATATTCGGCTATTGCATGCATCGTGTTGTCTAGCCTTCGTATACGTAAGCAACAGTACGGGAGCGACGATAATCAGAATCGAAATCGGTCTCTCAATCTTTTCTACTGCCTGTCCATAGTGCAATCGATTCTGACTCTGCTCGGATTTCTTGTCAGATTGCTCCTCTCGGGCTCGCCATTTCTCCCACCCAACCGAGAAACATCATCCTGCGGGAGATTCATTTTCAAACTGTTTGATTTTTATAACAAATCTAAATTCTCTCTTGTCGTAGGACAAAGTTGGCGTTGCGCGTTTAGACGACGATGGCATCGACGATTCTCAGTTCTGCGTTATTTCTATGAAACATATCGTGTTTTCAACGGCTTGAAGACGGATTTTGTGTCATACAGCGTGGAGCTGCTGCAGTCCATCGATGATAATGAACAACTGGAGGGTGCTCGATTACTATCCATGCTTCTGAAGTCAGATCTACTTCGTTCAGAGAAGTTGAGGGTGATCGGAACAACGCCAGGCGTGCTGGAGAGGCTGATCGAGTTGCTGAATTGGGAGAAACCTCATGAGCAGGAGATTCGAACTGTGGCTGGAGGGATCATCTGCAAATTGGTGGAGATACCCGAAAATCGCATTCGGGTGATGGACATTCCTGAGTCCATGGAATCCATGGACTCTTTGCTGTATGATAGAAATCATATTGGAATTCACCGGACTGAGTACCAGGGCCTGTCCTCAGACGAGTATAAATACTCATATTTGTGTGGTGGGGAAACGGATATTGAAAATCTTGGCCAACTATCCCAACAACCACGCTAAGATCGTAATGAACAAAGGGCTACTTCGCAAAATTATCGAACTCGAAAACTTAAATCCCAACGCGTCGCAATCGGAAATCATAAGGCATTTGGAAAGCCTGCCAAATGGAATTTATAATCGGTTTAGTCACGTTTAGATTTCTCTAGCTTTTTAATTAATGAAAAAAATTTCTGTAATAATGGATTACATCGCGCTGTAATTGCGAAATCTTCCATTAGCTTGAATCTACAAACAATTTATAGTCATAGTTAAAATTTCCGCATAAGTTGTTTTCTATTTTTCAATCGTCTGGTAGTTAGACTATGAGCTTTTCAATTAGTGAAAACAAAACGTTGTAATCACCAAGTTGTGGTTCAGGATTTTTAAGTTGATGGCTGATTCGCAAATATTCTGGAATCCGAGGTACGTGGACTTGAATGAACACATGACTCCGACGTACATGGACTTGAACGAGCATATGTCCGTCAGATTCCCAAAAATATTCGGGGAATATCAATCGACTTAATCTCACCGCAATTTAGCATTACTTCAATTTTCATTCTATTGCATTTTGCAGTAACATAGTGTTCTGTTAATAAAATATAGTCATTTACTGTGCCTGCTTACGACATAGAGCTGCGATGTGAAATTTATTTTGTCGTTTTTATATATGGTAAAAGTGATAATTACAACGAATTTTTTCCCAGGACTAAATTTTGTGGATGCCTTAATTTCATTTTTTTCTATTTTAGTTTAAAAAGTTGAAAATTTCGTATAAACTATAATTATTGAAAATTTGTTTTTTTATAAAACTGTGTAATTTAATAGTTTATATACTCGGGACAAATAAAATTATTCAAAATTTCTTTATAAATATTATTACATTTTTCAATTTTTATAAAATTATTGTATTATTTAATAGTTTACATAATAGTTTACAAAATTTCTCATTTTAAAATAAATTTGTAATTTTTTAATCAACTGTATAATTTATAACAACTATTGCAGTTATTTTATAGAAAGTATAATTATTGAAAATTTGATCTTTTATAAAACTGTGTAATTTAATAGTCTATATAGTAGGGAATAATAAAATTAGTCAACTTTTTTTTATAGATATTATTATATTTTTCAATTTTATAAAATTATTGTATTATTTAATAGTTTACATACTAGGGTCTAAAAATTAGACAAAATTTCTCATTGGAAAATATTTTTTTTATTTTTAATAAATTATATAATTTATAATAAAACTATTGTAGTTATTTTATAGTTTACATATTAAAAATAAATAAAATTTTTGAAAATAATTTACAATTTTAAAATAAATTTCTTAATTAAAAACTATATAATTTGTAGTTAGATGTATTTTAATTTCCAAATTTATTAATTAGTGAAAGGTACAAAGCTTTTAAATAAATTTCCTACCTTAAAATTTTTAGAAAAACTATATATTTTATTGTTAGATGTATTCTAATTTCCAAATTTATTAATTAATCAAGGGTGCAAAGTTTTTATGTGAGATATATTTATCATTATATAATATTGTAACATCTCCATTAAATTTTTTTTTACCGCAAACATAACCTATTCACCACTTGTGATATTACGCAGTTGCAATTATAAGGAACACATCAGTGTATTGATAGTCGTTTTTAATGCTACGGTTTTATTTATCACCTGGAGGTCCACGCAGCGCCCATTCGCTTACCTGTATTTGTTACCCCATCACATGGTTTACAATACTTTTGCAAATTTTTTTTATTGACTTATCTGCTTCGTTCGGTACGTGGCCTGAGCACGGCTGTCCTATCTCATTTATCGGTTTGGGGATGCCGCCCAGATCAACGATGCTCCTTTCCCTCCATGATCCAACGACGGTAGTCTCCTCGGGGTTGCCTCTTCCGTGTTTTGCTATGGGCGGAAATTCATTTGGAGGAAAACCTCCGGCAAACCTGCTCCAGATCGACTGTTTCCTCGGCAGCTCGATGCTGTTGGTGCACAGAGCCTGGTTGCTACTAGTGTTTCGCCTCATTCCCAGCATTTGCCAGCAAAGAACCTACAGGTGAACTTGAGCTTCTGTTCTTATTGTTTCAATTTATTTGCTGATCATAGAGTCGTTTACTGTAATTTTAATCAGGTTTTCCTCTGGCGTTTTCCTATGTCTCGCAGGGTAAATGGGTACTTACCTTGGTTGATTTGGGAAGAGAGGAGCACCTACAGCCTCAGCTTGACATTTCTCCTGGGTAAGATCCACCATGGCAGCAGTGCTTCTAGCTGGAATTTCTTCAGTTCTATTTTATGAAAAGACCCTGGCTCTTGCCGATCATGCCTTAAGTTGTTGTTTTTTTGTATAGGCGTTAACGCCTAGAGGGTTTCGAGGGTAGTCACTCTGATACCCAGAGTCGCCCTCGGAATTCTCTGTATATTCTGGGTTTTATGACTTTTCACCCATGGAGGTGTCGTCGTTCCTAATCAGAACAAACCCTTTCCTATTTTATGTGTATATGGACATTTATCGGCTGTATGCCTGTGTATAATTCACAGTTATAGTTTCGCTGTCTGTGCAACGGTGCCATTTATCGCTTGGCTAAATCTTCTGTGCATTGACATTTACGAATTTTACATATATAAGTTTAATCGAATTTACTGTTCTCCTAATTTTTTCTCCGCTGTTTATTCTCTGGGTTATGATGTATATGTGCGGAGAGTTATGGCTATTTGTAAATGTGGACTTGAGCCATTTTTCGGGTCATTGATGAGCTTCTTATCATATTAAGAATTCCTCATTAACCCTGCTCAGAACTTTTCTCTGCCGTGACATTGTACAAGGTTCGTTTTTATACCTAATGGACTGAAACCTTACCACTGGTTTGGGATTTATTCTGGTTAGGCCTTTTTTCGCAAGTCTTACTATGAATTTATTCATGCCGCCAATTCTTTGGAACTTACTTAGAGGTTTCCACCTCTGGAGATTCTAGATTGGCGAGGTAGGGTCTATTTTAAGCATTCAGTCTCGGTCATTCCTATGGATTCCATCAGGGTTCTTATTCCAGGTGACCTGGACGAGGCCAAGGTTTTTAATTCCTTATAAATATGACCCTACACACACACGCAATTACTCTTTTCAGTTTTAGCAGTTCTGATATAGGGTTTTCGGCAGTGGTGTATTATTCCCATTTGCCTATACCTCTCCGGCAAACAAGAGATGTATGGTTTGGTTCTTGGTTTACTATTTATTCCCCGAGCAATTTGGTTGGTTTCCGTGTATTCCATTTATCTACAATAATGGTGCAGTAATATATACCTATTCCTATTTTTTTTTCCTGCATATATACTATGATGGTGATATTACCTACCTTTACAACTCTCCAGCGCATTCGAATAGTCTTCATTTTGAAAGAAATGGTACAGTCTTCATATATAATGTTTTTATGTTATCACCTTCATATATGCTACTGTTATATAAGTTCTCCTTTAAAACTCTTCTACGTTCAGATTGTCCTTCTATTGAATGGTACAACATTATGTATAGATTTTCTATTCTTTGATATGATATGACACTGTGCATAGCTTCGGGTTTTTTCCGATATCTATTTTTTTTTGGAAGAAAGATTGAAACAAAATGTGTATGTTTTTCACATTGTCCTCTGTATATAGTAGTTCGGTGACACTAGCCTGTTTTCAATTCCTATTAAATTTAAAATGACCAGAACCGAGTTCTTCCTTTCTAAAAGGAATCAAATTCATGTAAAGATATTCAGGAACACAAGAATAAATAAAAGATTCAACTTTACAGTAGTCTAACCACAGTTAGATTGTTCCTCTACAGACAAATTTAGTTTCCGTAGTCATTATTCCCTGAGCATAGGAATTATTGATTTTCCTAAAATAAATACACACCTGGGTTCCTACAACAGTATAATATTTTATAGTGCCCTACTAGTAGAACCTTCTGCCGGCACCATCACATCCGCAAAAACATAATATCAATAATTCACAGTCAGCAAATAAAAGAGTATTTCATACCTGGTTTCTTTGATTAAGTATCTTCATAGAAAGAGATCACCTCTAGGTGTAGCTAGTCATTCCACCCGACCGTGAGATTGTCTTTCGAGACCAAATCTCCCCCCTAGCTGTCTTGCAGGATCACAATCCGCAGCAAGAACGCTCACACAAGGTGCTTGGCTATCTGGTCCTCACCAGACTTAGCCTCTCCTTTTTCCTTCTTTTTTCTCTCTGCCTGTCACTACATCGCAGATTTTCCTCCACCTCCTCCCTTTTCCCTGGAATCCCTCTAGTTAGGGGAGGTAGTTAGGGTTGCAAGCATAACAACTGCTTTTGCCCAACTTCCTCCTCAAGAAGTTGCCAGCACATCAAGAAAACATTTCTTACTTTATTTATTTTATTTAAAAATAATAAAATGATTATTAAATTCCAAACGATTAATATTGTCATATTCAGTTTGTCTCTTATCACAGTAAAATTAAATATTTACATTTTCTCGGGGCATCACATCTCCCCCTCCTGAGATTGGACATCGTCCCGATGTCTTTTAACCATAAACAACCTTGGGTAAGCTTGTTTCATAAGCTATTCATCCTCCCAAGTGGCCTCATCAGGCCCAAAGTGCTGCCACTGCACTTTAACTTGGGTAATAACTCACTTCTGCAACTATACTTCTCTCCAGTCAAGAATGCTCAGCGCTCGACTAAGACTTCTCCTTCCAGTTCGACCTACACATGAAATATTCTAAATCAGTTTCTTTTAAAGAAAACCTTTAGACTGGTCTACTGGAAATAATCCTTACCTGTATGTCCTACAATCATATCACATGTTTAGGGTCATAGATGTATTTTTTTAACACAAAAACATGGAAGACATTGTGGACCTGGATGTGACTTGGCAGGGTAAGTTGGTAAGCCACCGACTCAATTCTTGCCAAGACTTGGAATGGTCTACAATATCGGGGTGCCAACTTGGCACACCCGCTCCGCTGCAGTGAACTTTTCCTAGCTTGGATCCTCACATAAACATGGTCACCGATTTGATATTCCTTAAACCTCCTCTTTTGATCAGCAAAAATCTTTTGTCTATCCTGAGCAGCTTTTAAGTTAGAGCGCACCCTTTTTACCATATCCTCCATTTCCTTAAGCATTGCCGATCCTAACCTTAATTTGTCTTTAGGTCCACCCCAGCTTGAGGGTGTGCGGCATTTACGCCCATACAGGACCACAAAGGGGCTCATTTGTAATGAGGTATGGTACCCGTTGTTGTATGAAAATTCAACCAAGTGCAAATACTCCTCCCACTGTGTCGGCTGCTCCATTACATAAGCTCTTAACATGTCTTCTACCACCTGGTTCACCTGCTCTGTTTGTCCATCGGTCTGGGGGTGGTATGTTGTACTGAAGTTCAGCTGTGTCCCCAATTTTGTAAATAATGTCTTTTAAAAGGCGGACGTGAATTTCACATCATAGTCTGAAACTATTATCTTTGGAAGTCCATGCAATTTAAACACATTCTGCATGAAGATATGGGAAATATGTACAACTCTGTAGGTGGATTGCACAGGTATAAAATGTGCTGCTTTACTCAACTTGTCTACCACCACCATAATAGAATCAATATTCTTCTTTGTCTTAGGTAGCCCTATTATAAAATCCATGGAAATGGTTTCCCACTTCCATTCCGGAATGGGTAGTGGTTGCAGTAACTCCACTGGATGTTGGAGCTCCGCCTTAATCTGTTGACACTCCAAGCATCATGCTAAATACTCGACTACATTCTTCTTCGTACCTGGCCAATAGTACTCTTTTCGAAGCGCAGTGACCATTTTATGATATCCTGGGTGTCCAACATAGTGACTGATGTGAAATTCGTCCAAAATCAGATTTTTAAGATTGTTTTGACTACGTACATATAGCCTCTTTCTATAATACAACATTCTAGCATCATCTACCTTATATCCTTGCTGATTCTTCTCGCTGGTAGACTGTTGTACTTGCTGTTTTATCTGCCGGTATTCAGCATCTTGTTTTGCAGCCTTTTTTATCATTTTCTCGAAGGGGCTTTTCCATTTGCTGAAGGAAATTTTGTACAAACATTGTACTTTCTGACTTAATGCGTCCGCCACCCGGTTTTCTTTTCCCTTCAAATGTTTGATTTCGAAGTCAAAACCACTTAGGAAATCTACCCACCGTGCTTGTCTCACGTTTAAAGTGGGCTGGCTAAAATAATTGGTCAGACTGTGGTGGTCTGTTAGTAATAAAAATTTCCTCCCCATGAGATAGTGTTGCCACATCTTCAAGGCGTGTATGACAACTGCCAGCTCAAGGTCATACGCAGAATATTTCTGCTTCTACTCTTTTAATTTCCTTAACTCATAAGCTATTACTTTCCCTTCTTGCATCAACACACCTCCCACACCCTCCTTGCTTGCGTCAGTGCACACCACATAATCCTTATTAGGATCGGCTATGCTCAAAATGGGTGCGGTGGTGAGCAGATGTTTAAGCTGCTCAAAACTTCTTTGACATTCCGAGGTCCATTTGAACGCTCTTCCCTTTTTCTGAAGGGAAGTGATAGGATATGCTACTCTTGAGAAGCCTTCTACAAAGCGTCTGTAATATCCGGCTAACCCCATAAAGGACCTGATGTCTGCTACATCCTTCGGTACGGGCCATTCCATTATGGTCCTTATCTTTTCAGGGTCCACTGTGATCCCTTCCTTTGTGATTATATGGCCTAAATATTGTATTTCTTCCTTGAAGAAATCACACTTGCTAATCTTAGCATATAACTGGTGTTCCTGGAGGGTTTATAGCACCAACCTAAGGTGTTCCTTGTGTTCTTCCATGGTACGGGAGTATATCAGTATATCATCGATAAATATCAGCACAAATCTGTCCAAATATCGATGAAATACGCTGTTCATTAAGCACATGAAAGTTGCAGGGGCGTTGGTTAACCCAAAGGGTAGAACCACAAACTCGTAATGCCCATACCTTGTTCTAAAGGCTGTTTTAGCTATGTCTTCCTCCTTAATTCTGATCTGGTGGTAACCTGATCGCAAATCGATCTTGGAGAATATTGTTGCACCCTTTACTTGATCAAAATTGTTCATCGATCCAAGGTAAAGGGTACTTGCTTTTGACTGTCAGTTTGTTCAGCTGTCGGTAATCTATACACATGCGGAGGGTCCCATCCTTTTTCTTAACGAATAACACTGGAGCTCCCCACAGAGACACACTGGGGCAGATATAGTTTTTGTCTAATAGCTCCTGTAGCTACATTTTTAACTCTGTTAACTCAGGTACACTCATCCTATAGGGTGCTCGAGATACCGGTGCTGCCCCCGGTATCAATTCGATGGTAAAATCTATATCCCTTTTAGGCAGTAGTCTGGGAATCTCTTCTGGAAACACATCCGCAAACTCTTGTATTATAGGGATGTTATCCAACGTGGCTATTTTATCCTTTGAGTCAGCATAGCCCACTTGGATGGCGTAAATCTGACACCCCTTCCTAATGCATTTTGCTAACTGGGATGCAGTTATTGGCCAAACCTGCACTGGCCGCTTGATTCCTTGCATCTCTTTCCTAGCTCCATGTTCATCCCAATAATAAATAATCTTCGTTTTGCAGTCAACTAATGACCAGTGCTTTTCCAACCAGTCCATACCGATCAGAACATCATATGAACCAAGGGGAAGCACATTTAAATCAGCCATTACTGGCTGACCTGCTATTGTTAAAGGGCAGCTATTGACTTTTGCCAACACTCGCCTCTTGGCCCCTGTAGCCAGCTATACTAACCACGGGTTCTTGAATTTAACAGTTTGTAGTTTACAATGTTCTACTATCTTTGGACTAATATAACTTAATGTGGCTCTAGGGTCAATTAAAACAACTACGGAAAGGTCGAAAATTTTACCTTCAAAGCATGGTCGGCTGGTACTCTGCCTGACGATCTTCCAGGGCTGCATTTATCCTTGGTATGCTACATCCTACATCGCCAACTGTCGATGCTTCATGGATTTGGGATAACTACTCAGTTCCCTTTCACTGCGGACAATTTTTGACGTAGTGAGGCCCTCCACAACCCCAACACTGTAATAGGGGTCTTGCTGTCCCTTCACTGTCCAATCTTGCAGGCTGTTCGCCGACTCTGGACTCACTGGTTGGCTTGGATTTGTATGAGTTTTTCTACATAGTTCTGCTATTCTGCCCCTTGTCGATACCCTTGCTTCCACCATTGCAATTTCCTTTATTGTTTCCAGCTGACTTATTACCTCTTTTCTCATTCCATCTTTTGCCTGAAACTTCTCCTTTCTGTTTACTCTACTGGTAACAAATCCTGGCTTTACGAATAACTTCGTCCATGGTCTTTGGATTGTCAAACTCAATCCTTTCTCGCATATACAGGGGTAAACTGCTAACAAATCTTTGCACCTTAGCTTTTTCTTCCCTAATATAAGGCACATAACGAAGCAAGGAAGTGAAACGGGTGATAAATTTGTCCATGGTTTGCTGCCCCAACCGCAAATCATGGAATTCCCTTGCCTTTTCATCGTAGAAACGTTCAGTCAGGTATCTCTCTTTGAAGTACCTTTGAAATTTCTCCCAAGTTATGGTCTGTTTGCTTACTCCCTTTACGATCTTGACTTCTTCCCACCACAGGGTCGCTTTTCCCTGTAATTGAAAGATGGTCAATCGTGCCTTCAGGTTATGATCGTATTCATACAGCTGGAAGTATTTGTTCATATTTATCAACCATGCTTCAGCTGCTTCCTCCTGTTCTCCATTGAAGTGTGGCGGTTTAATCTTCTGGAATTCCCCTTGCAGCTCTATTCATTGCCTTTTTGAGGTCTGCTATTCAGATGCATTATCTGATCATTCCTCCCTTTCTTCCGATCCTTCAGGTTCCGTACGATGGTCCTGTTCCTCCGACATTCTCTGCTGTTCCGCACTGGGATTAGCTGGCGGCTGGTTCTGTCTGTCAGATAAGCTTTTTAGAATTCTTTCTTGTTCCATCGTCAATCGTGCATTATCTTCACGTATTGTGGACTTCCTCCCCGAGCTGTACCCATAGCTCGAGATTACCCTCAGGGCCAGGTACAGGTCCCTGACCCATCGCATATCTGGGTGATGCACTGTCCCCTCTTCTCATACTGTCAGCCTTCCGGTTTCCTGTCTTTAACATGGAAAAAAAGAAAATCAACACTTTACTATTTCTTTTCTTTAACCTGCTCAAATAGGGACAAATAATGGTATATGCTACTTTCTGTTTCAACTTTCAATTTTCAATTCTAAATCTCTATTTTAATTCCAATGTCACTGTCAATTCTAGTTTTAATTTTCAATTCCTAGAGGCCTCAGTTCTGTAATTGGGCTCTGATACCAATTGTAACGTCTCCATTAAACTTTTTTTTACCGCAAACATAACCTATTCACCACTTGTGATATTACGCAATTGCAATTCCAAGGAACACATCAGTGTATTGATAGTCGTTTTTAATGCTACGGTTTTATTTATCACCCGGAGGTCCACGCGGCGCCCATTCGCTTACCTGTATTTGTTACCCTGCTGCCATCATGTGGTTTACAATACTTTTGCAGTTTTTTTTTATTGACTTATCTGCTCCGTTTGGTATGTGGCCTGAGCACGGATGTCCTATCTCAATTATCGGTTTGGGGATCCCACCCAGATCAACAGTGCTCCTTTCCCTCCATGATCCAATGGTGGCAGTCTCCTCGGGGTTGCCTCTTCCGTGTTTTGCTATGGGCGGAAATTCATTTGGAGGAAAACCTCCGGCAAACCTGCTCCAGACCCACTGTTTCCTCGGCAGCTCTATGCTATTGGTGGGCAGAGCCTGGTTGCTACTGGTGTTTTGCCTCGTTCCCAGCATTTGCTAGCAAAGAACCTACAGGTGAACTTGAGCTCTGTTCTTATTGTTTCAATTTATTTGCTGATCATAGAGTCATTTACTGTAATTTTAATTGGGTTTTCCTCTGGAATTTTCCTATGTCTCATAGGGTAAATGGGTACTTACCTTGGTTGATTTGGGAAGAGAGGAGCACCTACAACCTCAACTTGACATTTCTCCCAGGTAAGATCCACCATGGCAGTAGCACTTCTAGCTGGAATTTCTTCAGTTCTATTTAATGAAAAGACCCTGGTTCTTACCGGTCATGCCTTAAGTTGTTGTTTGTTTGTATAGGCGTTAATGCCCAGAGGGTTTGGAGGGTAGTCACTCTGATACCCAGAGTCGCCCTCAGAATTCTCTGTATATTCTGGGTTTTATGACATTTCACCGATGGAGGTGTCGCCGTTCCTAATCAGAACAAACCCTTTCCTACTTTATGTGTATATGGACATTTATCGGCTGTATGCCTGTGCATAATTCACAGTTATAGTTTCACTGTCTGTGCAACGATGCCATTGCTCACTTGGCTAAATCTTCTGTGCATTGACATTTATGAATTTTACATATATGAGTTTAATCGAATTTACTGTTCTCCTAATTTTTGCTCCGTTGTTTATTCTCTGGATTATGATGTATATGTGGGGAGAGTTATGGCTATTTGTAAATGTGGACTTGATACCTTTTTCGGGTCATTGATGAGCTTCCTATCATATTAAGAATTCCTCAGTAACCCTGCTCAGAACTTTTCTCTGCCGTGATATTGTACAGGGTTCGTTTTTATACCTAATGGAGTAAAACCTTACCACAGGTTTGGGATTTATTCTGGTTAGGCCTTTGTTCGCAAGTCTTACTGCGAAGTTATTCACGCCGCCAATTCTCTGGAACTTACTTAGAGGTTTCCACCTCTGGAGATTCTAGATTGGCGAGGTAGGGTCTATTTTGAGCATTTAGTCTCGGTCATTCCTATGGATTCCCTCAGGGTTCTTATTCCAGGTGACCTAGACAAGGCCAAGGTTTTTAATTCCTTGTAAATACGACCCTACACACACACGCAATTACTCTTTTCAGTTTTAGCAGTTCTGATATAGGGTTTTCGGCAGTGGTGTATTATTCCCATTTTCCTGTACCTCTCTGGCAAACAAGAGTTGTATGGTTTGGTTCTCAGCTTACTATTTATTCCCCGCACAATTTGGTTGGTTTCTGTGTATTCCATTTATCTACAAGAATGGTGTAGTAATATATACCTATTCTTGTTTTTTTTCCTGTATATATACTATGATGGTGATATTAGCTACCTTTACAACTCTCCAGCGCGTTCGAATAGTGTTCATTTTGAAAGGAATGGTACAGTCTTCATATATAATGTTTTTCTGTTATCACCTTCATATATGCTACTGTTATATAAGTTCTCCTTTAAAACTCTTCTACGTTCAAATTGTCCTTCTATTGAATGGTACAACATTATGTATAGATTTTCTATTCTTTGATATGATATGACACTGTGCATAGCTTCAGGTTTTTTCTGATATCTATTTTTTTTGGAAGAAAGATTGAAACAGAATGTGTATGTTTTCACATTGTCCTCTGTATATAGTAGTTCGGCGACACTAGCCTGTTTTCAATTCCTATTAAATTTAAAATGACCAGAACCGAGTTCTTCCTTTCTAAAAGTAATCAAATTCATGTAAAGATATTCAGGAACACAAGAATAAATAAAAGATTCAACTGTACAGTAGTCTAACCACAATTAGATTGTTCCTCTACAGACAAATTTAGTTTCCGTAGTCATTATTCCCTGAGCATAGGAATTATTGATTTTCCTAAAATAAATACAGACCTACGTTCCTACAACAGTATAATATTTTATGGCGCCCTACTAGTAGAACCTTCTGCCAGCACCATCACATCCGCAAAAACATAATATCAATAATTCACAGTCAGCAAATAACAGAGTATTTCATACCTAGTTGCTTTAATTAAGTATCTTCACAGAAAGAGATCACCTCTAGGTGTAGCTAGTCATTCCACCCGACCGTGAGATTGTCTTTTGAGACCAAATCTCCCCCCTAGCTGTCTTGCAGGATCACAATCCGCAGCAAGAACGCTCGCACAAGGTGCTTGGCTATCTGGTCCTCACCAGACTTAGCCTCTCCTTTTTCCCTTTTTTCTCTCTGCCTGTCACTACAGCGCAGATTTTCCTCCACCTCCTCCCTTTTCCCTGGAAGCCCTTCCAGTTAGGGGAGGTAGTTAGGGTTGCAAGCACAACAACTGCTTTTGCCCAACTTCCTCCTCAAGAAGTTGCCAGCACATCAAGAAAACATTTCTTACTTTATTTATTTTATTTAAAAATAATAAAAGGATTATTAAATTCCAAACGATTAATATTGTCATATTCAGTTTGTCTCTTATCGTAGTAAAATTAAATATTTACATTTCCTCGGGGCATCACAGATATGTTTAATTTTAAATTTATTAATTATGATATAGCATATTTGATATGAATAATTTATTAGTTTAGATTTATTTTAAATATTAAAATGAATAAAATGTAATTAAAATGTAAATTTGTAAATATATATTTGAAATATTTTAAAATAAAATGAGTTTTTTTTTAAATAGATGTATATTTTTACATATGTATTTTAAAGAAACTTTTAACATTTTTTTTATATGGAATATTGGATAGCTAGTTGTTCAATTATCAACCATAGCAAGAATCAATAATTTATTGCAACTCAATTAGATAACCTCAACTAAATTAGTATTAGAGGCAAAACAAACTATGCTTACAATTTATTCAAATCTATTGAACTTTAAGGTATGTCACAAGTTTAATTCTATTCAAGCCCTTCAAAGTTACAGAGTGTTCTGAAGTCACCCTACGCTTCATTTACATATTCTAGCAAAGAGAGTGTTGAGAGGAAGAAATGACCACTCATCAATAGGAGGAAACAATCTAGTCCAAGGTGCCTTAATAACCTAAGTTGTTTAGGTAGTTGCTCCTAATGACTTTTAGGACTCCATTAACCTACTACTTCTTCCTCTAAGCAAAAATAAATAAATCATTAAAGCTCAAATGATTCTAAGAACTCAATGCAATATAGATCTAAAAAGTAAACATATTAGACATATTATCTAATGCAACAAAATTAAAAAAAATATTAACCACAATATCTATATAAAAGGTAGAGAAATCATATTTAATATATTAAATCCAAACTAAACTAATTTAAATAAACTAAAAAAAAAAATCCAATGCTTAAAATAATATTTAAACTATAATAATATATAAATATATCAATATTTCATAAAAACAAGACTAGACATTCACTTTATTTTCCTAAATATCACTAAGTACTACATATGAATCTAACATCATTTAACACAATTAAATTAATATTTAAGATCAAAACATATGTCAAATGTAATTTGATTAAATATTCAAATTACCTATGTATAGACTTATATAATTTGAACATGTAAAAAATTGCTGCAATAAAAAATGAAATGACAATTGAAGTTGTAGGCCTAGCCTCCTTTTTCTTCTCCTTTTAAAATGCATAGTTTAAGCAAAAAGATCATAGTCATTTTCTCTATTTTTAGAGACCTATCCATGCCACAACATGTTCAGCTTCCTATCGTACCAGAGTATGGTCCTCCCATTCAATTACAATAATCCATTTTATAATAAACAAAGTTCTCCGCTGCAAAAAAAAATTACATCGTCCCAAAAAGGAAATGAGACAAAGCTCCTTGAAATTATAGTTCATTGGTTTCCATCTGTTGCATAATAGTTTCTTAAATAAAGGAAAATATTAGCATAATGCTTCGAACTATTTTTTTGGCAACAACCTTCAAACTAATATGTTGTTTGGCTTTAAGATCTTTTAGCTCTAAGCCCTCGCTATTCTGACACCTGTACACACAAAACCAAAACAAATTATTAGCTTAAATATGGTAAGTGCATCCATAGAATCTAGAATCTTGTGTTTACTCTAAATCAAAAGATTTCATTAGTGGTTCAAAAATAAACAAACTATAAAATTGAATCCAACTTATATACAGGCCTACATTCAACATTCAAATTGATGAATCTCTAGTTGTTTATTTAGATTTTTTCACATTCTGCAAATCACACAACCAAATAGATCAAATAACAACTACCGAGCAATAGAAATAAATATGACAATCATATTTGGCTAAAGATATTGTTAGATTCCTATAATAATAGGGATCATAGTTTTGAATTGACTATGTTAAGTCTTGTAATATTGTACATACCTTTGCTTTTGTGCAAATATTTTCCATATTAAAAAATGTAAAAAGGGTATGTCCTAAAAGAATAATCAAAGGAAAAAAAGAAACAAAGATAAAAAAATAATATTAAATATGAACCCCACCAAAAAGAGATAAAAATAGATCATGAAAGTGTGCACATTCAAATGCCACTCCTCTCAGTTTACTTTTTGCAAATAAGATTGTGTGCAGCTTGTCAAAATGCCATAATCCATGATGATCAAATAGTTTAATGTTAATTTATTCATGATTCAAACTTCATGCTGATGGATATTGAATAGAGATCTAGCCAAACTGTTTAATCTTGGATGATAAATAGTTAGGTGGGAAATAATAATGAGATCATCAGTTTAATCTGAGCCATTAGACGTTATAAGATTAGAATTAGATAGTTTACTTACCAAAAGAAAATAAAAGGGTCAGCAAGCTCAAGTGCACCTAATAAATGAAGAAAAATGTTAGGGTAAATGATGGGTAGGCAGAAGCAGTTTGCATAAGGTATGGAAAGCGACAGTTGGTTTGTTTCTTTATCACTAATATCTTAGTAATTTCCTTTTCCTAATTCCAAAAATCCCTTCCCTCATCATTTTCCATTATTCTAACATATTTCCCTTGTAAAAATATTCCTACCCCTTCATTTTACCTTTCCCCCTATTTCATCTCATTTTCCCTAGTAAACCCACTTTAATCCCCTTATCCTAAGTTATTTCCTAACTTTATGTATATTACCCCTCCACTATATAAATCCCCGACCCTCACTAAACCTTTGATTATATGTAACCCGTTACATTAGTAATCCTCGGGCCCCGCCCATCACACCCTGACTCAGTCCTTGCAACTCTGTCGCATAATAGCCCTCTGATCAACTAGTCCCAGAACCGACGACCCATATCCAGATCACACGCTCCCATTGTCCGACAGTGAAAATCCTAAAAGCACGCGAGATTCATGGTTTTTCCCAAGCGCTCTTTTGCTACGTTGCAGCCCCACGTTATATCGCGTGCTCTCAAAAAATACCGCCCTCCACTAAAAAGTGGTGTGATATGCCACAAAACCGCCTCCCGTTCCACGGCAAACCCCTCAGGATACCAACCTCCAACTGTCTCCTCTTGCCCGAAAGCCTCCAACGACTGCTTCCCTATGTATCCCCGAAAGCCCTATCATCCATTATTGTGCGATAATCCATCTAACCGCACCTGCACAATATGAAAAATCACAGAGTTTTAACAATATAAAATTCCGCCATTTTGTTACCTTTGTTTAAAATGAATAAATGAAAAGCCTTTTCCAAACAGAATTGAGCCATCCATAGTCCGGACTCTCTCCACAGACATCTCAGTTCAATAAAGCCATTGATTTCCCTCCCTGCAGACCTATGAGTCATTAATGACTATTTTGTTTTGCAGGTGATTAGTAGAATGGGAGCTTGGACAAATAGTTTAGATACTAGTTCCAAAACCTGTTTACTCCAAGATTCGCTAGGAAATGAATTCAAAGGCTTTATTTAGAAGGAAGAGACAATTATCACAAAGCAAGAAGAAACTATTTACACAGAGGAAGTAATGGTTAAAATAGAGATAAATCCCATAAAGTAAAAAGGAAATACATATATATATATATATATATATATATATATATATATATATATCTATATATATATATATATATATATATATATATATAATCCCTCTTTTTACCCCTTACTTCACCAAACCCTATTAATATAAAGTATTGGACTTTATATTTATTTATCCCTACAAGCCTATACTACCTCTTCCCCATGCAAAGTCAACCAACAGCCCACCCCGCACTGAGAATTAAACCCCCTTCATTTTTATTTGCCTCAAGATTCGTAAAAACAAATGAATGGTTAGAATTCCATATTGCGCGCTCAGCTTATCCAACACTTAACACTCAAAAGGCACATGAGATTAGTGGTTTTCTCAGCCCATCTTTTTACTACGTGGCAGCCACACGTTATATCACATCCTTGGAAAAATTACCACCTACCACTCAAAATCTGTGCAATAAACCATTAACTGTTTTGGTTTTAAATATTATAAATGTTACAGGAATATAGGGTGGATTATGTTCAAGTGAAATACAGAGGGTGAAACCATTCTTGAGGTAAAATTATATAGCTACAGGCAATATGAGACTAAGGTTGTGGAATGAGATTCAAAGGTAAAATGGTTTTACAGCGACATATGAAATAAAATTCACTAATACCATGAATTTATTAGAGAAAATAAAAGGGAAAATTTGACATGAAATTAATGAATAGGAGAGAAAAGATAGCATTCATGTAAATGCATTTTCACGATAAAAGAGTGGCGACTCCATTGGGGACAATTTCTTCAGAAAGATTATACAAAGATCAGATCTAATCTATGATGGTGGACATTGATTAGACACACAAAGGTTAAAATCATCCACCTAGCGACTCCAACTCCAAATCAATTTCACAACAAAGACTCCACTGGAGGAATGGACCTAAAAGAACACTATGGAAATATCAGGCTTTTAACTTGGATTACAATCAAAGACATTATGTTCTTTCTCTTGAAGAAGGTTTTTCAAGGTATATTGTATTTTAGAGAAGATATTAGATTTTTTTTTTTTTTTTTTCCTTAGAAGATTGTAAATACAAATTCTCCTTATCCATTTGAGCATCTTTCTTCTAAATCTTATGATGATCATTTTCTGATTGAGAAGCCTCAAACAATCAAGAGTAATCTTACAATTCCTGTACATATTCCTATACCTTGTAAAGTTCTTGATAGATATAAGCCCCTCATGTTACCTCTTATATTCCATGATTTTCCTGATAACTATTACAAATGTATCTCCAATTTTGATGGAGAGAACAGTATCACTACCCAAAAACATATTCAAGGCTTTGAGAATTATCTGGACCTATATGAGATTGATGAAGATGATGTTAGAATCAGAATTTTTTCTCTTTCTTTGCAAAGTAAAGTAAAGAGTTGGTTCAAGAACCTACCTATTGCAAGCATCTCAAATCCCCAAAATTTTGTCAAATTTTTTCTTGATAGGTGGATGATCAAAGTCAATTTTTATTTTTATTTTTTTTTATCATAGAAGAATATAATCAGTTGAAAAGAAAACCAAACGAAACAATAAAACAATTTTATGACAGATTTAATCAAGTTTATTATTCACTGCCAACAAATATAAGACCTCCTCCTGATTCAGGTCTCTTGCATTATCCAAAAGAATTTGATCCAAAAATAGAATTTCAGCTAAGAGAAAGAAACCCAACAACTCTCAAAAAGATGTAGAACATTTCAGTAGATGTAGAAGTTCATCTGCTGATTAAAAAGAAAAAGTTGAAAGCAGAAGTTGAGAAGAACAACATTGCAGAGGTAAAACTCAACATTTTGGTGAGAAAAATAGAGGGAATGATACAGAAGATCACCATGCAAGATAAAAACAATTTGCAAGATCACCATGACCTATTTATTTCAAAAAAAGAACAGTTTGATATCCATGAATAAATTCTTGCTAATTCAATCTACCATAGATCAGAAAATGGATTTACAGATCAATATGTGGAAGAGGAATCTACTAACCTAATGTGTATGTTTGATGACATTCCTTCTTTTAATGATTTGCCTAAGTACGATCAATATGATGATAATTATGTTCTCTGATTTCAAGCTAACTTAACAAAGAAATCAGAAACTAGTTAGGGAAATAAGGAAATTCAGTTTCAGTAGCTTGAAAACAGTGATCACCTTATTCATATCAGCGATGAAAATGAGGAAGAAAGTGCATAAAATTTGTAAATAAGTGAAGGTTCTTTTCCTCTTTGTTTTGCTTCACTTTAATTCATCAGAGAAAACTTTAAAGCAATAAAAAATCAGCAATCTTTGGGTATTGATAACAAAGAAGACAATAAAACCCTTGATCAAGATTTTCCAGTTTCACAACTACAGTTATCAAACTTCATTGAAACACCTAATCAAATGACATAGAAAGGTTCTATACCACTATGTTTTGAATCATTTTAGTTTTTAAAGGAAATGTGGTATAAAATCTCTAAAGAAAAGGATGAGGAACTTGTAGAAATCTATGAAGCTCCATTTAAACCTATATACAATAAGTTGTAGTAATCCTTCCAAGCTTTTTATGATCCAATCGCTGATATATTAGATGATGGATGTAATCAAAATTTTTCTCCATTAACTAACTATGAGATTCAGGATCAAGATGATAAAGGTTTCATCAATCAAACATTTCAGGCAGTAGAAATATCATCACAAAGCTTATCTGAAAATCTGCAAGGTGATAAAGATGAAAATGACATTTCAGTTTCATGGCACAGAGGCCATCAAGAACAGAGGTACAGTTGCTTAAATCAGTTGAAAAATAGTGCATATATTTTGGAAGATCCTTTTGAAAAGTTCCTATAGTCAACAATGGAAATCAATTATTTCCTTATCTTTTCATTTGTTGACAAATTTCTGTTAGGTTTTAGAATCTTAGTTTTGATCACAAAAAAGAAAATGCAGCAAAATCCACCAATGTATATCATGCTTAAATGGTTGCATTGGCTATTTCATTTTACCTAACCAGTAGTTGGAAAGTTGATTAGAGTAAGTAGGTAGGATTTAAGTTTCATTAAATTTAGTTTTTTAGCAACAAGTTTATTTCATATTAGATTTCAGTGCAGCATGTGTCAAATTTCAGTTTCCATAAAAGGTTAAGATTTCAGTTCAATATTTTCAGTCACAGAGATTATACAACAAAGCATGCGCAGACTTGGGATCGGCCCAATGGATCAAGCCACTAGTTGATGGTATTCTTGACATCTCACAAGGAGATGCCATCCCCAAGTGGAGCCACTATTAGGTTCCTATAATAATAGGGATCATAATTTTGAATTGACCATGTTAAGTCTTGTAATATTTTACATACCTTTGCTTTTCTGCAAATGTTTTCCCATATTAAAAAATGTAAAGAGGGTATGTCCTAAAAGAATAATCAAAGGACAAAAAGAAACAAAGATAAAAAAAGAATAATAAATATGAACCCCACCAAAAAGAGATAAAAATAGATCATGAAAGTGTGCACATTCAAATGTCACTCCTCTCAGTTTATTTTTTGCAAATAAGATGGTATGCATCTTGTCAAAATGCCATAATCCATGATGATCAAATAATTTAATCTTGATTCATTCATGATTTAAATTCCATGTTGATAGATAGAGAATAAATATCTAGCCAAACAGTTTAATCTTGACAGATCATTAGTTAGGTAGAAAATAATAATGATCTCATCAATTTAATCTGAGCCATTAGATGTTATAAGATTAGAATTCGACAGTTTTCTTATCAAAAGAAAATAAAAGGGTCAGCAAGCTCAAATGCGTCCAATAAATGAAGAAAAAATGTTAGGGTAAATGATGGGTAGGCAGAAGCAGTTTGCACAATGTATGGAAAGAATCGGTTGGTTTGTTTCTTAGCACTAATATCTTACTAATTTCCACTTCCTAATTCCAAACATCCCTTCCCTCATCATTTTTCCTTATTCTAACATATTTCCCTTGTAAAAATATCCCTAATCCTTCATTTTACCTTTCACCCCATTTCATCTCATTTTCCCTAGTAAACACACTAAAACCCCCTTATCCTAAGTTATTTCCTAACCTATAGTGCTGCTTTATGTATATTACCCCCCCACTATATAAATTCCCGACCCTCACTAAATCTTTGACTATATGTAATCCTCTGCATTAGTAATCCCTGGGACATGCCAATCACACCCCGACTCAGTCCTTGCAACTCTGTCGCGTGATAGCCCTCCGATCAACTGCACCCATATCTGATGGCCCATATCCATATTGCACGCTCCCATCATTGGACAGTTAAAATCCTAAAAGCATGCAAGATTCATGGTTTTTCCCGAGCGCTCTTTTGCTATGTGGTGGCCCCACGTTATATCGCGTGCTCTCAAAAAATACTGCCCTCCACCTAAAAGTAGTGCGATATGCCACAAAACCACCTCTCGTTCCATGACAACCCCCTTAGAAGACCAACCTCCAACTATCCCCTCCTACCTGAAACCCTCCTCCAACTGCTTCACTATCTATCCCCGGAAGCCCTATCATCCATTGTCGTGTGGTAATCCATCTAACCGCACCTCTACAATGTGAAAAATCACAGAGTTTTAACAATATAAAATTCTGCCATTCCCTTACCTTTGTTTAAAATGAATAAGTGAAAAGCCTTTTCCAAACAGAATTGAGCCATCCACAGTCCGGACTCCATCCACAGACATCTTAGTTCAATAAAGCCATTGATTGCCTTCCACACAGACCTATGCTTTATTAATGATTGTTTTATTTTGCAGGTGATTAGCAGAACGGGAACTTGGACAAACAATTTTGATACTAGTTCCAAAATGTGTTTACTCCAAGATTCTCAAGGAAATGTATTCAAAGGCTTTATTCAGAAGGAAAAGGCAATTATCACAAAGCAAGAAGAAATCATTTACAGAGAACAAAGATAAATCCCATAAAGTAAAAAGGAAATATATATATATATAATCCCTCTTTTTACCCCTTACTTCACCAAACCCTATTAATATAAAGTTTTGGACTTTATATTTATTTCTCTCGGCAAGCCTATACTACCTCTTCCCCCTGAAAAGTCAACCAATGGCCCACCCCGAATTGAGAAATAAACCCCCTTCATTTTTATTTGCCTTGAGATTTGCAAAAACAAATGAATGGTTAAAATTCCATATCGCGTGCTCAGCTCATCCAACACTTAACATGCAAAAATCATCCAACACTTAACATGCAAAAATCACTTGAGATTAGTGGTTTTCCCATCCCATCTTTTTACTATTTTTATTTTCCTTGAGATTTGTAAAAACAAATGAATGGTTAAAATTCCATATCGCCTGCTCAGCTCATCCAACACTTAACACGCAAAAATCACATGAGATTAGTGGTTTTCCCATCCCATCTTTTTACTATGTGGCACTCCCACGTTATATCGCGTCCTCTGAAAAAATACCACCTACCACTCAAAAGCAGTGCGATAAACCATTTACTGTTTTGGTTTTAAATCTTATAAATGTTACAGAAATATAGGGTGGATTAAGTTCAAGTGAAATACACAGGGTGAAACCATTCTTGAGGTAAAAGTATATAGCTACAAGCAATATAAGACTAAGGCTGTGGAATGAGATTCAAAGGTAAAATAGTTTTACAGCGACACATGAAAAAATAAAAGGGAAACCATTCTTGAGGTAAAAGTATATAGCTACAAGCAATATAACACTAAGGTTGTGGAATGAGATTCAAAGGTAAAATAGTTTTACAGCGACACATGAAATTCACGGATGCCATGAATTTACTGGAGAAAATAAAAGGGAAAATTTCACATGAAATTAATGAAGAGGAGAGAAAAGATAGCATTTCACGATAAAATATTAAGGTGAAATCAATTTACAGGCATGGTGAAATCTATTTACAGGTGTAAAATCATGTTGTAGGTGAAAGTAAAAGAGTAAAGTGAGAATACTCTTCCATCCATACAAATCAACACATGGTTTTGTAAAACCATCCACGTATTCTACAAGGGTAAAAGGAATTTACAAACAAATAAAATGAATTTATAGAGGAAGGAGTGATAGGAACAAAACTACACATGGTTTTGTGAATTCATGGAAAGAGAAAACAAAACTACATATTGGAATCAACACATGGTTTTGTGAATTCATGGAAAGAGAAAACAAAACCACAGATTGGAAACAACACATGGTTTTGTAGAAATTTAATTATAAAATTCATTTAAAATATTTTGGAAATATTATTCAAATATATATATTATTATATATTGTCAAAAATATTGTGTGACACTAATGGATGATAAAATAGAAGGGCAGTCACAGGATCAGCCATCAGTGAGGGAAGTCTCATATTATCAAGTCAGAGGATGAGCAAGTAGTTGAGTGAATTACTAAGAAAAAGAGAGATACATGTGCATTTTCTAGTTCATCTGCCAGCACAGCCACAAATCTAGGTCCACATCCTACCTGCTCCCACTTCCACAACAACAAAATCTACCCAGCACATTCCACCAAAACTATTAATCTACAGCAGCTAGAGCTTTTTAGTTCATCTATAGTCTAAAAATGTCCTGTTTGTTAGAGACAACATTTAATGTAAATATTTTGTAAATTTTGTATAAATACTTCTAATTTTGAAGTATTAAAGGTGTGGATGGCTAAACATTTCTATAGTCATATTGATCTGAAAACCTGAGGGTTTATTGTAACATTTTTCAAGTCAAGAGACTGGACTGAGTAATAAAGGCATTGCATTACAAGATTCATGTGTTGGGCCACTTCAGTGAAGTATATCTCATTTGTCAAATTGTTATTTTCTTAAGTATTTCACAAACATACATGTGTTTCCAATTTGAATGAAATAATTGGAATTTTACTTCAGAATTTGTTTAAGTACACTCTTTCTTGAACAGTTATTCATTTTAATGTTTTCTTCTGATATCCAGAGTAGGGAATCCTTCATTGCTCCCTAGTTTCGGCTGACCTCTTTCATTTGCTTCATTATCTAGTTTGAGAAATCCTTAACTGCTCCTTAACCCCGATTGAAAAACCACTTCACCATCCAGCCTAAAAGATCTAAAGTTACTCAGCTACCTTGCACTGTGAACACTATCTTTAGAACTTAATTCAATCCTATTTTCTTGACATTTGGACTCCATGGCCCAATGGTAAAAATACACTTTCTATCCATTTGAATCAGTGATTCCAACACCCAATCAAATCAAAACCCAACCAAGCTTAAATAACTAGCCTAAAATCAATTAACTCAACTCAAATTTCAAATATCCAACAGTTTGTCAAATTTTTCATTGATAGATGGATGATTAAAGTCAATCTTTTTCTGATCATCGAAGAATATAATCAATTGAAAAGATAGCCAAATGAATCAATACAACAATTTTCTGACAGAGTTAATCAAGTTCATTATTCAAAGCCAGCAAATATAAGACCTCCTCCTAATTCAGCTCTCTTGTATTATCCAAAAGCATTTGATCCATAAATAGAATTTCAGCTAAGAGAAAGAAACCCAACAACTCTTGAAAAGATGCATAACCTTGCAGTAGATGTAGAAGTTAATCTGTTGATTAAAAAGAAAAAGTTGAAAGCAGAAGGAGAGAAGAACAACATTGTAGAGGTAAAAGTCGACATTTTTGTAAGAAAAATAGAGGAAATGATACATAGGATCACCATGCAAGATAATTTTTTTGTGCAAGATTACCATGACCTATTTAAGTCAAAAAAAGAACAGGTTGATATCCATGAACAAATTCCTGCTAATTCCAACTACCATAGACCAGAAAATGGATTTACATATCAATATTTGGAAGAGGAATCTACTGATCTAATGTGTATGTTTCACAGCATTCCTTCTTTTAATGAGTTGCCTAAGTATGGTCAGTATGATGATAATTATGTTCTCCGATTTCAAGCTAACTTATCAGAGCAATTAGAAGCTAGTTTGGGAAATAAGGAAATTCAGTTTCAGCAGCTTGAAACCAGTGATCAACTTATTCATATCAGCTATGAAAGTGAGGAAGAAAGTGCAGAAAATTTGGAAATAAGTGAAGGTTCTTTGCCTCTTTGCTTTTCTTCATTTCAATTCATCAGAGCAAACTTTAAAGCAATAAAAAATCAGTAGTCTTTAGGTATTGATAACAAAGAAGACGATAAAACTCTTGATCAAGATTCTTCAGTTTCACAACTACAATTATCAAATTTCATTGAAACGCCTGATCAAATGACACATGAAAGTTCTATATACCACTATGTTTTGAATCATTTCAGTTTTTAAAGGAAATGTGGTATAAAATCTCTAAAGAAAAGGATGAGCAACTTGTAGAAATCAATGAAGTTCCATTTAAAGCTATATGCAATAAGTTGCTGCAATCCTTCCAAATTTTTTATGATCCAATAACTGATATATTAAATGGTGGATGAAATCAAATTTTTTATCCATTAACTAACTATGAGATTCAGGATGAAGATGATAAAGGTTTCACCAATCAAACATTTGAATCAGTAGAAATATCATCACAAAGCTTATCAGAAAATCTGTAGGGTGATAAAGATGAAAATGACATTTCAGTTTCATGGCATAGAGGCCATCAAGAACAGATGTACAATTGCTTAAATCAGTTGAAAAATAATGTATATATGCTGGAAGATCCTTTTGAAAAGTTCCTAAAGTCAACAATGGAAACCAAGTATTTCCTTATATTTTCATTTGTTGACAAATTTCTATTGGGTTTTAGAATCTCAGTTTTGATCACAAACAAGCTAAGCAAAATCCACCAATGTATATCATGATTGAATGGTTGCATTGGCTATTTAATTTCACCTAACCAATAATTTGACAACCGATTAGATTACGTATGTAGGATTTCAGTTTGATTAAATTCAGTTTTTCAGCAACAAGTTTATTTCAGATTAGATTTCAGTGCAGCATGTGTCAGTTTTCAATTTACAGAAAAGGTTAATATTTCAGTTCAAGATTTTCAGTCACAGAGATTATACAACAAAGCATGTGTAGGCTTGGGATCGACCCAATGGATTAGGCCACTAGTCGACGGTATTGTTGACATCTCACAAGGAGATGCCATCCCCAAGTGGAGCCACTGTTAGGTTCCTATAATAATAGGGATCATAATTTTGAATTGACTATGTTAAGTCTTGTAATATTGTACATACCTTTACCCGGATGCGGGTGATTTTTATTTGCATTAATGGTGCCATTTATGAGTGACGGCGCCTGGCCTTGCCACCTGCTGGCCAACGCTATTCTCCAAGTCTTCACATGGATCCTGATGGCTCACATAGGGTGCGAGCAGGTCCGTCTGCAAGTTGTTTTTAATGCACACATCGGCCGAGACAAAGAAGGTGTTGGTTTTATCATGGAGTATTCGGCCTTCAAGCCCATTGTTTGCTTCCCGTCCTGTAACCTCTGCCCGCCGAATGCAGGATTCCTGTGCAGTAGTTTGGTCTCAGGTGTCCACTGCCGGCTCCTGGTTGCTCTTATATCTGATTCTGGGTCGTCCATATCCCATTATCTTTCCTACTCTCTGAGCCCTCCCCAGGTTCCTTCGGTGCAGTCGGGGCTCTCCCCTAAAGTTTCCTGTGCTTCTGTGCTGTCCCCTGGCCGCTTAGCCATGGTCCGTCATCGTATGCGAAGTCGACATGGCGGGAGCCGAGGTGGTCGTGCGTGGCCTCAAACTGCTCATTCTGTGGATCAGCCTCTGTCCCCTGTCTCTCCGTCTTCATCCCAAGCGAATTCTCCTCCGCTTAGCCCTACTCGCAGACCTTTCCCGCATAATGCTTTCCAAACGACTCACTTTAAATTTCAGAGTAGCTTGAATAAGCCCATCATCACGGCTAACATTACCATAATTTTCTCTGAGGAAGAAGCTCAGAGTCAAGCTCCTGCGAATACTGTGGCAGAGCATCCTCCGGGCGTTCTCAGAACTGCAGGCAGCCTTCGGTAGATGAAGGTAAGGAGGATAAGTGTGGCGATATGCATGGTGAGGAGGTCAATCCTGATGCTTCTCGGCCACCAGGTGGCTGCTCACATGATGCCACTATCTCGCTTGCCATAGCTGGCAGCTCTAGTGGCGCCCGTCCTATGTTGGTTCCTCCAGGTGGCAGCGGAGAGGGTGATGCGGATCGTGATGGAGATTTCTGGTATGGCAATGCCTGCCCGGTCGTTAAGGAGCCGCTGGAACAGGATGTCCACATGTGATGCTTCCTTCTCAGGTTTTTCTCCTTGGTCACTGGTCAGGTTCAGTCTCTTCTGGTTTTGGTGTTCTGTCTCTGTTTTGGCGGTTCAGCATTTTGGTACCTTGTCTTTGTGGCTCGGAAGTCTATTGTTCTGGTTCTGTTCCTGTGGTTCGACGGTTTGGTTCTATGTCTGTCTGGCTCGGCAATATGTGGTTTTCAAGATGACATGTACAGTTTTGCATTCTACATGTGTTTGTTTCCACTGTTCCAAAGGGGTTATCCCAAATCCGCACTATGGCTTGCTAGCAATTTACAGGCTTCTATGTATGGTTTTTGCATCACTGTAACTGGTTTTTCTCAAATGTGGGACAGCTCTGTTCTCCTGAAAGCATTCTTATGCTCTCGTCTGAGGCTTCTGCCTCTTTGTAACATTATTTTTATTTCCTTTTAATAGAAATAGTCTTTACAGAGGAAAAAAATATATACTGTACATACCTTTGCTTTTCTGCAAATTTTTTCCATATTAAAAAATGTAATGAGGGTATGTCCTAAAAGAATAATCGAAGGACAAAAAGAAATAAAGATCAAAAAAGAATATTAAATATGAACCCCACCAAAAAGAGATAAAAATAGATCATGAAAGTGTGCACATTCAAATGCCACTCATCTCAGTTTACTTTTTGCAAATAATATAGTGTGCATCTTATCAAAATTCCATAATACATGATGATCAAACAGTTTAATCTTGATTCATTCATGATTTAAATTTCATGTTGACATATAGAGAATAAAGATCTAGCCAAATTGTTTAATCTTAGCAGATCAATAGTTAGGTAGAAAATAATAATGAGCTCATCATTTTAATTTGAGCCATTGGACGTTATAAGATAAGAATTAGATAGTTTTCTTATCAAAAGAAAATAAAAGGGTCAGCAAGCTCAAATGCACCCAATAAATGAAGAAAAAATGTTAGGGTAAATGATGGGTAGGTAGAAGCAGTTTGCACAAGGTATGGAAAGCACCGGTTGGTTTTTTTCTGATCACTAATATCTTACTAATTTCCACTACCTAATTCCAAAAATCCCTTGCCTCATAATTTTCCCTTATTCTAACATATTTCCCTTGTAAAAATATCCCTATCTCTTCATTTTACCTTTCCCCATATTTCATCTCATTTTCCCTAGTAAACCCACTAAAACCCCTTATCCTAACTTATTTCCTAACCTATAGTCCCGCTTTATGTATATTACCCCCCCACTGTATAAATCCCTAACCCTCACTAAACCTTTGATTATATGTAACCCGCTGCATTAGTAATCCCCGGGCCCCGCCAATCACACCCCGACTGAGTCCTTGCAACTTTGCTGCATGATAGCCGTTTGATTAACGGCTCCTAGATTCGACAACCCATATCCATATCGCGTGCTCCCATCGTCCAACAGTTAAAATCCTAAAGCCACGCGAGATTCGTCATTTTTCCCGAGTGCTCTTTTTCTACGTGGCAGCCCCACGTTACATTGTGTGCTCTCAAAAAATACCTCCCTCCACTCAAAAGCAGTGTGATATGCCACAAAACCACCTCCCATTCCACGACAACCCTCTCAGAATATGAACCTCCAACTGTCTCCTCCTGCCCGAAAGCCTCCTACGACTGCTTCACTATGTATCTCCGGAAGCCCTATCATCCATTGTTGTTCGGTAATCCATCTAACCGCACCTGCACAATGTGAAAAATCATAGAGTTTTTACAATATAAAATTCAGCCATTCCCTTACCTCTGTTTCAAATGAATAAATGAAAATCCCTTTCCAAATAGAATGGAGCCATCCATAGTCTGAACTCCGTCCATGGACATCTCAGTTCAATAAATCCATTGATTTCCTTCCCCACAAACCTATGCTTTATTAATGATTGTTTTATTTGCAGGTGATTAGCTTCCAAAACCTGTTTACTCCAAGATTCGCAAGGAAATGTATTCAAAGGCTTTATTTAGAAGGAAAAGACAATTATCACAAAGCAAGAAGAAATCATTTACACAGAGGTAGTAATGGTTAAAATAGAGATAAATCCCATAATATATATATATATATATATATATATATATATATATATATATATATATATATATATATATATATATATATATATATATATATATATATATATATATATATATATATATCCCTCTTTTTACCCCTTACCTCACCAAACCCTATTGATATAAAGTTTTGGATTTTATATTTATTTCTTCCCGCAAGCATATACTACCTCTTCCCCCTGCAAAGTCAACAAATGGCCCGCCCCACACTGAGAATTAAACCCCCTTCATTTTTATTTTCCTTGAGATTCGTAAAAAAAAAATGAATGGTTAAAATTCCATATCGTGAGCTCAGCTCATACAACACTTAAAACTCAAAAATCACGCGAGATTAGTGGTTTTCCCAAACCATGTTTTTACTACGTGGTAGCCCCACATTATATCGTGTCCACCCCGCACTAAGAATTAAACCCCCTTCATTTTTATTTGCCTAGAGATTCATAAAAAAAAATTGATGGTTAAAATTCCATATGGCATGCTCAGATCATCCAACACCTGACACTCAAAAAGCATGCGAGATTAGTGGTTTTCCCAACCCATCTTTTTACTATGTGACAGCGCACGTTAAAAAATACCACCTACCACTCAAAAGTGGTGCGATAAACCATTAACTGTTTTGGTTTTAAATCTTATAAATGTTACGGGAATATAGGGTGGATTAAGTTCAATTGAAAGACACAGGGTGAAACCATTCTTGAGATAAAATTATATAACTATGAGATTAAGGTTTTGGAATGAGATTCAAAGGTAAAATGGTTTTACGGCGACAAATGAAATAAAATTCACGAATGCCATGAATTTATCAAGGAAAATAAAAGGGAAAATTTCACATGAAATTAATGAAAAGGAGAGAAAAGATAGCATTCATGTAAATGCATTTCACCATAAAAGATTAAGGTGATATCAATTTACAAGGATGGTGAAATCAATTTACAGGTGTAAAATCATGTTGCAGGGAAAGTAAAAGAGTAAAGAGAGAATATTCTTCCAAACATACAAATCAACACATGGTTTTGTAAAACCATTCAGCTATTCTACAAGGGTAAAAGGAATTTACAAACAAATAAATGAATTTATAGAGGAAGGAGTAATAGGAAAAAAACTACACATGGTTTTGTGAATTCATGGAAAGAGAAAACAAAACCACAAATTGGAAACAACACATGGTTTTGTAGAAATTTAATTATAAATTTCATTTAAAATATTTTGGGAATATTATTCAAATATATATATTATTATATATTTTCAAAAATATTTTGTGACACTAATGGATGATAAAACAACAGGGTAGTCACAGGATCAGCCATCAGTGAGGGAAGTCTCAGATTATCAAGTCAGAGGATCAGCAAGCAGTTGAGTGAATTACTAAGAAAAAGAGGGATACATCTACATCTATTAGTTCATCTGCCAGCATAGCCACAAATTTGGGTCCACATCCTACCTGCTCCCACTTCCATAACAATAGCATTTGCACATCACATTCCACCAGAACTATTAATCTGCAGCAGTTAGAGCTTTTTAGCTCATCTATAGTCTAAAAATGTCCTGTCTATTAGAGACATCATTTATTGTAAAAAGTTTGTAAATTTTGTATAAATACTTCTGCTTTTGAAGTATTAATGGTGTGGATGGCTTAACATTTCTATTGTCATATTGATCTGAAAACCTGAGGGTTTATTGTATTATTTTTCAAGTTAGCAGACTGGACTGAGTAATAAAGGCATTGCATTATAGGATTCATGTTTTGGGCTGCTTCAGTGAAGTATCTTTGACTTGTCAAATTGTTATTTTCTTAAGTATTTAACAAGAATACATGTGTTTCCAATTTGAAAGAAATAACTGGAATTTTACTTCAGAATTTGTTTAAGTACACTCTGTCTTGAACAATTATTCATTTTAATGTTTTATTCTGATATCCAGAGTAGGAAATCCTTCATTGCTCCCTAGTTTCAGTTGACCTCTTTCATTTCCTTCATTATCCGGTTTGAGGAATCCTTAACTGCTCCTTGACCCCGATTGAAAAGCCACTTCACCATCCCGCCTAAAAGATCTGAAGTTACTCAGCTACCTTGTCCTGTGAACACTATCTTTAGAACTTAATTCAGTCCTATTTTCTTGACATTTGGACTCCAGGGCCCAATGGTAAAAAGACACTTTCTATCCATTTGAATCAGTGATTCCACCACCCAATCAAATCAAAACCCAATCAATCTTAAATAACTAGCCTAAAATCAATTAACTCAACAAAGTTAAGTCATTAAGAGAGAGCCCTCCCTGAGCATTAGGAAGGCTAGATCCTGATCTCAAATGTAGGTTTGTGGTTACCTCTATCATTTCTTTCATGACAACCCTAGAGAGATTTTAGAGTGATAACAGATACCAAGATCGGGAAAAAACAAAAATATAAACAAACTGAGCTTGACTATTTTCTTCACATTTGAATTAATTCACTGCTTGTTCATCAATAGCCTTGATATCATTACCTGGATTACCCAGTTTTTTTTTTCATTTTCCTTATGTTTTTTATAGAAATCGATTCCATACAATCCTCCAAAGATTTGCATATTGGTTCCCCACTTGATCGCTGCCATGACTGTTCCTAAAATAACAAACATGAACAAAATAAAAATTATAATCAAATCCTTCACAAAATTAGTTTCTAAAAATTACGACCATATCAAATAATCAAAATAAAACATCCTCTCATGATTACAAATCTTCAAAAGATTTCATTGTTATGTAAATTTGGATGATAGATCGAAGCATTTTGTGTTAATGATCAAATGCGCTCATTTAGGAACACGGTGCCAAATGTAACCCTAATGATTTTCTTTGGGGGTGAGTTAATACTAAAGAGGTGGCATAATTTAGAGGAAAATTTGGAGGGTGATATGGCACTTGGCAGGGATCGAAGAAGTTAAAGTAGAGTGAAGGGACCTCTACTTGAATGGTTCATGAGGCACAATACTACTAAGGGTTTTCAAATGGGGTAGCAAGCTAAGTGGGCTTGATTGTGGGGAAAACTCCACAGTTAAGAGCGCGCTTGAGCCAGAGGCGATCTGGGGGGGGTGACCTCCGTGGAAGTCCTAGTTACCGAGTGCAAGCCCCGAAAGTGATGATTGATGCTATGTGATTCATTTCACTAGTTTCAATCCCACTTCTTCACCCTTGTGAGCATCACCCGATGCAATGAGTGCTAAGTGGACTATTCAAAATCATGAGAAATTAGTCAGTTATGACTACCTCTCATGGAAATGGTAATAGATGAATGACTTACTTAATGCAATTGAATCCCAAAATGTTATCTAAGTTGAAGTCTATTAAACGGGGTGCAGCGAAAAATAAATGATGAAACTTACTTGGGAGGATTAGTTGGCATAATTCCCATATCTTACTTGGATTTTACTCAGTGGCACATGGAAAATGCATGAGAAAAGTCAGTCGTAGTGTTAACCATGAGGGCCTGGAGTTTTATCAGATCGACAACGTGAAAGACTATGTGAATTTGGGAAGTTTATTATTTGGCTAATTTTGACTTACATATACCCAAATGAAATGTAAAACGACCTAAATTACAGTGTTGTGAGTTCGTTCTCATGCTACATGGTATGGAACAATGTTGGTGTTAAGAGATGGATCATCAAATGCCTTATAAGAATATTAGCTCATGGCCTGTTAGTCAAACAAACTCATCCACAAATAGTAACTTGGTGAGTGGCACTGAGTATATTGACGCCTTAAAGTTTTTTGTTAAATAGTTTATTGATAAATCATAATTAAAAAAATATAATATGAAATAGCACACCTATATTAATAAATGTAGTTGATATATGCCTTAGGTGTCAACTTAATATATGTTATATTATAAACTTAGCATTATAAACCATAATATCAAACCCAATATTATAAAACCTATATAATAAATCCTAATATTAAATATTAATATATTAATTATGTATTTAGAAAATATTGTATTAAAAAATATTGATTTAAATATTGTTATAATATTATATATTAATTAATATTAAACCCAAAGGAATAATATTAAACCCTAAGAATATGAACCCTTAGATAATAGAACTCAAGGGATTGATATTATAAACACAAGGGAATAATAAACCCAAGGAATTATGAACCTAAGGGAATAATATTAAACCCAAGCAATAAATATTATAAACTAAGACATATATAAACACCAAGATAAATATTATAAACCATAAAATAAACATGGTTGACCATAATTGATATTATAAACCCAAACCCAAGGAATTAATACTATAAACCGAAGGGAATAATATAAACCCAAGGTATATAAACACTATGATAAATATTATAAACCCTTAAATAAACATGGTTAACCATTGTTGATTTTCATATCGAGGCAATCTTTCTCACAGGGTTACATTGGACCATGCTCAACCATGGTTGAACCATTAGATTAATAATGGAATAATATAAATCCAATTATATAAACCCTAAGATAAATATTATAATCTCTTAAAAAAACATGGTTGACCATGGTTTATTTTCATATCGAGAAAATCGTTGTCACACTGCGATATTGGGCCATGCTCGACCACGGTTAAACCAAGGTAATAATATTAAACCCAAAGAATATGAACCCTTAGATTAATAAACCCAAGGGAGTAATACTAAAACCCTAAGGTATTATGAAACCAAGGGAGAAATATCATAAACCCAATGTATATAAACCCTAAGATAAATACTATAAACCATAAAATAAACATGGTTGATTTTCATATTGAGATAATCGTTTTAATAGTATGACATTCGACCATGGTTGACCATTATTGACCATGATTGATTTTCATATTGAGATAATATTTTCCACAATATGATGCTATACCATGGTTAATCATGGTTGATTTTCATGTTGAGACAATCTTTGTGAGAATGTGACATTGTATTGACCATGATTGATTTTATAAAATATGGTTGACCATGGTTGACCATTATGGACCATGGTTGACTATGATTGAAATTATAAAATGAAAGGAATAATAAATCTAAGGGATTAATATTAAAAAACCAAGGGATTATAAACCCAATGGAATAATATTAAAGCTAAGGTATATAAACCCTAAGATAAATATTATAAACCCTTAAATAAACATGGTTGACCATGGTTGATTTTCATATTGAGACAATCTTTATCACAATGCAATGATGGACCATGCTTGACCACGGTTGAACCCTTATATTAATAAACCCAAGGAATTGATATTATAAACCTAAGGGAATAATAAACCCAAGGTATTAATACTAAAACCCTAAGGGATTATGAACCCAAGGGAACAATATTAAACCCAAGAGACTAATATTATAAACCCAAGGTACATAAAACCTAAGATAAATATTATAAACACTATAATAAACACGATTGACCATGGTCGATTTTCATATTGAAACAATCCTTGTCATAATGAGACATTGGACCATGCATGACCATGATTGATTTTCATATCGAGAGAATCTTTGTCACAATGTGACCTTGCACCATGGTTGACCATGGTTGATATTCATATTGAGACCATCTTTGTCAAAATACAACGTATGACCATGGTTGACCATGGTCGACCATGATTGACCATAGTCGACCATGATTGATATTATAAACCTGGAAGGGAATAATAAACCTAGGTGATTAATACTAAAAACCTAAGGGACTATAAACCCAAAGGAATAATATTATAAACCTAAAATAAACATGGTTGACTATGGTTGACCATGTTTCATTTTCATATTGATACAATCCTTGTCACAATGTGATGTCAGATTAATATTAAAAACCCAATGGAATAATATTAAACCCAGGGAAATAATATAAACCCAATGTATATAAACCCTAAGTTAAATATTATAAACCCTTAAATGAACATGGTTGACCATGGTTGACCATGGTTGATTTTCATATTGAGACAATCTTTGACATAATGCAACGTTGGACCATGCTCGACCATGGTTGAACCCTTAGATTAATAAACCCAAGGAATTGGTATTATAAACCGAAGGGAATAATAAACCCAAGATATTATTACTAAAACCCCAAGGGACTATGAACTCAAGGGAATAATATTAAATGCTAAAATAAACCTAGTTGAGTATGTTTGACCATGGTTGATTTTCATATTGAGATAATCCTTGTCACAATGTGACATTGGAATATGGTTGATCATGCTTCACCATTATTCATTTTCATATCAAGAGAATATTTGTCACAATGTGACGTTGGGCCATGGTTGACCATGACTGACTGTGGTTGACCATGATTAATATTATAAACCCAAGGGATTAATATTAAAAACCCAAGGGATTATAAAGCCACGGGAATAATATTATAAACACTAAAATAAACATAGTTGACCGTGGTTGACCATGATTGACCATAGTTGACCATGATTGATTTTATAAAACATGGTTGACCATGATTGAACATGATTGACCATGGTTGATCATGGTTGACCATGATTGGTATTTTAAGCCCAACGGAATAATATTAAACCCAAGGGATAAATATTATAAACCCAATGTATATAAACCCTAAGATAAATATTATAAAACAATAAAATAAACATGGTTGAGCATGGTTGATTTTCATATTGAGACAATATTTGTCACATTGTGACATTGGAACGTGGTTGACCATGATTGATAATGTTTAACCATGATTGAAATTATAAACCCAAGGGATTAAAAATAAAAATCGAAGGGAATAATATTAAACACAAGGTATATAAACCCTAAGATAAATATTATAAACCCTTAAATAAACATGGTTGACCATGGTTGATTTTCATGCTAAGACAATCTTTGTTAGAATGCAACGTTGGACCATGCTCGACCACGGTTGAACCCTTCGATTAATAAACCCAAGGAATTGATATTATAAACCTAAGGAAATAATAAACCCAATGGATTAATACTAAAACCCCAAGGTATTATGAAACGAAGGAAATAATATTAAACCCAAGGGACTAAAATTATAAAACCAAGGTATATAAACCCTAAGATAAATATTATAAAAACTAAAATAAACATGGTTGACCATGGTCGATTTTCATATTGAGGCAATCCTTGTCACAATGAGACATTTGACCATGCTTGACCATGATTATTTTCAGATCAACAGAATATTTGTCACAATGCGACATTGGACCATGGTTGATTCTCATATTGAGACAATCTTTGTCACAATATGATGTTTAACCATGGTTGACCATGATTGATATTATAAACCCAAGGGAATAATAAACAAAGGGGATTAATACTAAAAAGCCAAGGGAATAATATTATAAACACTAAAATAAACATTATTGATTATGGTTGACCATGTTTGATTTTCATATTGAGACAATCCTTGTCATAATGTGATGTCGAATTAATACTAAAAACCCAATGGAATAATATTTAACCCAAGGGAATAATATTAAACCCAAGGAAATAATGTAAACCCAAGTTATGTAAACCCTAAGATAAATATTATAAACCATTAAATTAACATGGTTGGCCATGGTTAATTTTCATATTGAGACAATCTTTGTCAGAATGCAACATTAGACCATGCTCAACCATGGTTGAACCCTTATATTAATAAATCTAAAGAATTGATATTATAAAGTGAAGCGAATAATAAACACATGGGATATGAGATTATGAACCCAAGGGAATAATATTAAACCCAAGGGACTAATGTTATAAACCCAATGTATATGAATCCTAAGATAAATATTATAAACATTAAAATAAACTTAGTTGACCATGTTTGAGTATGATTGACTTTCATATTGAGGCAATCCGTGTCACAATGCGACATTGTACCATGGTTGATCATGCTTGACCATGATTGATTTTCATATCGAGATAATCTTTGTCACAATGTGACATTGGACCATGGTTGACCATGACTGACATTATAAACCCATGGGAATAAAAGACCCAAGGGATTAATGTCAACAAACCAAGGGATTATAAACCCAAAGGAATGATATTATAAACACTAAAATACACATGGTTGACTGTGGTTGATTTTCATATGGAGACAATCCTTGTCACAATGCGACGTGGGACCATGGTTGACCATAATTGATTAATAAACCGAAGACATTAATATTAAAAACCCAATGGAATAATATTAAACCCAATGGAATAATATTAAACCCAAGAGAATAATATAAACCCAAGGTATCTAAAGCCTAAGATATATATTATAAACCCTAAAATAAACACGGTTGACCATGGTTTATATTCATATTGAGAGAATCTTTGTCACAATGCAACATTGAAGCATGGTTTACAATGCTTGACCATGATTGATTTTCATATCGAGAGGATCTTTGTCACAATGCGACGTCGCACCATGGTGGATTTTCGTATTCACATCTTTGTCACAATGTAACGTTGGACCATGGTTGACCATGATTGATTTTATAAAACATGATTGACAATTGTTGACCATTGATGACTATGGTTGCCCATGGTTTACTTTTGTTAACCATGATTGACCATGGTTGGGCATGATTGATATTATAAATTGGAGGGAATAATAAACTTAAGGGATTAATACTAAAAACCCAAGGGAATAATATTAAACACTATGAATATGAACCCTTAGATTAATAAACCCAAGAGATTGGTATTATAAACCCAAGGGAATAATATTAAACCCTAGGAATATGAATGCTTAGATTAATAAACTAAACAAATTGATATTATAAACCAAGAGAATAATAAACTGAAGGGATTATGCACCCAAGGGAATAATATTAAACTCAAGGGATAAATATTATAAATATTCTATTCAAAATTAATCAAAATCAATCAATTACACATATAGCTTCAGTGACAATTAAGTATGTTAATTGGTGATAAGTGTCAATAAAACCATATATTAAATAGTAAAGTACAATAAAGTTACTTTAAACAATTTGAGAGTAGGAAGATTTTTCCAATTTGAAATAATCTATTCTAAGTTATTTAAGATTATCTTGTTTGAGATTTTTTCCAGTAAATTACATTCCACAAGTTTTGAATCATTTAGTGTATCATCAAGATTTAGATGAATATTTCGATCCAATTCATCTAAGTATTGACGATGTGTGGTTTGAAACTAAGAATGTGATTCATCGAACTGATTCTCTAAAAACAATCTATATATATATATATATATATATATATATATATATATATATATATATAGTAAATAAACAGAATAATATATTTTTTTATATGATTATTTTTTTTTAATAATAAAAATTGAATATACAATTATATTGTAGAATTTTTTTTGTGTGTTATAATAATATTTTTTTTAGTTATAGTTTACGGAGCTGTTATTTATTTAAAAAAAAAAATTAAGATTGAAAAATGATTTTAAAGGAGTATCTATATCGGTAAAATTTAGGTGAGAAGGGTAACTACTATTCATTCGAAGAACCCAAGCTAGACTTAATTCATAATGGTCTTAATTATTTATAATCATGTAAATTCTAAAAGAATATTAATATCAAATAATAAGATTAATCTTTTTTAGATCTCATGAGCAATTATTACACAATTATTAATGATAATAAATTATGCTAATTGTAAAATAATTTGTGATTTTTTTATAAGTAAATTCAATTATAATGATAATTAAAACAAGTTAATACTAAAACTGACAATTATTTTACAATTGTAAATTTTGACTCAAAATTTTTTTCTCCTCTTATTTGATTGTGTTAAAATGCAAAATAGATTTTTATATCTCAAACTTCTCACTCATCTAAAAAATATTCTCTTATTTCATAACTATATTTTAAAATATTATAATTTCTTTAAAATATATATAATTTAAAATCAATTAAAACTAATTTAAACAATTATTTTATAATGGTAAATTATCATTTTAAAACTATATTTCCACTACACTTTATTATAAAAAAAATATAAAACACTAACCCATTGTAAATAGCTTTAATTCTTTATTTATCATTATATTATAAAATATTAACCACTTTTAAAATACTAAATAAAATATAGAGTTGGAATAGCTTAATTGACCATAATCATAAAATTGAAGTCTGGTGAAAGTCTCAATAGCTTAATTGGCAATGGTCGATCAAAAACTTAGTCAGGTAATCCAATAATCCACACCGTTCACTTCCAACATTTCTTGCTTCCTTCTGCAATTCAAATTTAGGGGAAGCCGAGGCGATCAACCCTGGTCAATCAGAGCGGTTAATGGATGTCTCTCTCTTGCTTCTGTCTCCATAGTTGCGTTCATATCCAGCTATGGATACTCCATGGGTGCGTTCATATCCATCTTGTGCGTTGATGTCCATTATCATTTTAAAATTATGTTTCCAATACATTTTAGTATAAAAAAATATAAAACACTAACTTATTGTAAATAATTTTAGTTCTTTATTTATTATTATATTTCAAAATATTAATCACTTTTTAAAATTTGCACTTGGAGTAGCTTAATTAATAATCGCCGTAAAAATAAAATTTCATGGAACTAGAAATTTCAATAACTTAATTGACCATTGTCAACCAAAAAAAACTTAGTCCAATAATAATCCACACGGTTCACTTCCACCATTTCTTGCTTCCCTCTGCCATTCAAATTCAGGGCAAGCCGAGGCGATTAATGGATGTCTCTCTCGCTTCTGTATCCATAGTTGCGTTCATATCCATCTCCTTGTGCGTCAAAAGAGTGTTTAAAATCTAGACCATCATGTACGAGAGCAACTCGAACATTCGCAACTGCACCTGGAGCAACTGCACATTCATTCGTTTGATCCTAATGTGGTCGGTGGGCCATGTTTCAAAGTGTTTATCACATATGAAATACATACGTAATGAAGCAACTTGCGTGATATTCCTATTGTCACACGTTTACATAGTTACAATAATAACCTAAAATCTCAATATATTTTAGTATCCACCAAAAGCATTACACAATATAATTATTGCGTCAAATAATATATGATATGATAGATTATAAGGATTACATAGTATAATTATTTGGTCAGATTATTTATATTTATGTGGGGTATGTTATTATATATATATATATATATATATATTCTTATGATTACAATATGATAAATGTGTGGATATATTTTAGAATCATGTGGTTTGGTTTTGTAGTGAGAGATTATAAATTTTCCACAATAATATTTGATAGTTATGGACGTTTTGAATTTATAAGAAGATCCATTTTCAAAACAATATAAGTTCTTATATATTGTTAATATGTTTTAGATTAAGTTAACATATAATAGTAAAATATTATTATTATAGCGAGATAATAAATCCAAGCATATTTACCATGAGTAGTTATGATGTTCATTTCAAAGCAAATAAGAGCCATAACAGTCAAATTTAGTGAGAGAAGCTTAATGAATAATTAATTCATTTAAAGTATTATTGTTTGCTCCTTATTAAACATTTCATAATGAACAAATATAAAAAATGAGAGGAAAAAAGTTAAGTAAACTTCCCTGTTGGTATCGTGATAGTGGCTCTTCTTCAGTTTGACACTAGCATGCTTTCAAAACTTCATTATTCAAGCGACATACAATAGATCCATCTAAACAAAAAAACTAACTTAATTAACCTACTCTAAACTACTCAACGATCACAGTACTATGTGAAGAGAAATTTCCAATGTAGCTATAAGAGTAACTCTAATCTTGCAAAGACAAAGAAGTTGGCAATTAGAAAAAAGAATTGTTGTATTTCAAAATTAAAAATAAGCAGGTCATGCTTACCCTTATGATCTTCATTTAGAAACAAAGTAAGTACAACCTTAACATCTCCTCATAACTTTTCGATAAATGTGTAACAGCCCTCGGGAAAATTCCATGTAATAAAAGAAAATAAAGGTAAAATAATAACCACGGATGATGGGACACTTATTCCAATCTTAATGTTGGGCAGAATCCTAGTTATGGGGATCACTTGTGATTGTTTATGGCTAAGGAAATTGGCAAAGGCAATGGCTAAGCCTTTAGAAAGGCAAAATGGCATTTTGGCACAATTATTCATGAAAATAATGGAAATTGGGAGAAAAAGGAAGTGAAACGCCACATGTTGCATGTGAGGAGGAAATTGAAGGAAAATAATGGAAAATGAAGAAAATAGAGGCATCATTCACAAGAAGGCTTCAGAGGATCAGTTGGTAACCTTTTCTTAGTTTAGTTTTGGATCTCTCTCATTATTCTCTCTCTCCGTCTCATACTCTTGGAGACTTGCATTTTTCTTGGAGAAGTCTTGGAGGGTGTGGCATACTTGTATTTTTGGAGCAAGAAGGCAAAGGAAGAGCAGGAAAGCGCAAGAAGGCATCGGGATTATCATCTACATCAGATTTTCTTGCAGGTACCAAGTTGCATGTATGTTTCTTTCACTAGTTTTGGCATGCATGTGGTTTCTTGTTTGTGATATGTCATTGGCATGGAGGATGGCCGGGATTGATAGTGGATTTCCTAGCCTTGCCATTTCCTGGATAGCCATGGTGATTGTGGGTTTACTTTCATTATTTGTTTTTGGTTGGTTCTCATGTTTTCTTAGCTTGGGTTTAGTTATTAGTCCTGGAAGCCCTGGTTGGACAAACACTCTGGAAGCCCTGTAACAACTTGGGTTGAGTTACTAGCCTTGGAAGCCTTGGTTGGACAAGAACTCTGGAAGCCCTTGGTGGGTTGAGTTACTAGTCCTAGAAGCCCTGAATAAGTTGTGCGTTCAGTTACTAGTCCTGGGAGCCTTAGTTGGACAAACGCTCTAGAAGCCTTGGAAGGCTTGGATGGAGATCAATCTGATGATAATTTTGTGATGTTCGAAGGTTAGGTGGAATCATTGTTTTATTGGTTGAGATGGATGGCCTCTGGAAGTCCTGGATGAGTTTTGATTGATGTGTTCTATGAGATCCCACATTCATGCTTGGAATATGGCACAAGGGTGAATGGCTGAAGAGAGATTTGGCTAAGCCATTCTACAGTCGGGTGGAACGTGGAAGTCCCATCCCGAGTTTGGATTTTGCATCATTAACGAAAGTTTATTTCTCATTGTATTTCTATTATCATTTTCATGGATTTTATGTGGTCTATATGGTTGTACTTTCATGATTATTTTTGATGCTATTATGTTGGTTACGTATCTGTTTTATGACAACAACCATGTGCGGCTCTTATCATGTTTCTACTTGTAATTGAATAATCAATGTATCTATGACCTAATGGATGGAATGACATTTGATATGTTGAGGCATAAATGGTTCTTAGCAATTCTCAGCTATGTATATGACCCCTATGCTTAGAGTTCTTAATTACAACTCTAGATTACACATTTGCAATATGTTTGACGAAATTCCTGTCATGGCTAGTAGGGGTCCAGTCAAGGTCTTGAACAAGTATTTTCTTTAGTACTGTCATTTCCATGTTATTTTACTTATCTGGAGAGATGGCTAAATTTTAGGCAATGACTTGGTCTCTGGGCCTGACAAAGTAGCTCAAATCCTAGAGTTTCTAGAATAGCACTGACAATTTTGGTCTCTAGTCGCTAGTAGGAAAGCCTATGAGAGGGACTTTGGATTGTTGGTCGCACTCATGCCTATAACATGGGAGTGACTGAGCCTTAAATTGTCCAAAATCTCAGTGGGACCCTAAGGCATGTTGTCTAAAGTATTAGATTGGTTCTTGAGGGTCACGTAGCTGATGATTAATGTTTGTATGGTGTGTTTCCATCGATTCCACTTCCTTAACGTGACTTAGGAGATAAAATCATATCACATTGGCCTCTCATTGCATGTTTACCCTGGTTGGCCGATTGCTTGGGTATATGTGGGAGGAGGGTGTTACAGAGTGGTATCAGAGCATGATTCACCCCTCAGACTAGATGGGCTATGTGTTGGTCACGCATGCATGTCAGTTGCATGTGTGTATCTCACACTTGCATTCCATGTGCTTGTTTCATTTGCATGATGTTGTCCATGGTTATAGTGATGTTGTCATGTGGAACTTGAGGTTATTGTGGTGGAATGAAACATCCTGTGTATGACTAGTTACATGTCGATTTATGTCGCTTACATGTATCAGTGTAGTATGTTTGGATACATTCTTGTGCTTGGTTGCATGTATCATTCTTTCAAGTTTGATTTCAAATATTGTTCATTCATGCTTGGTCATATGTGTTTATGGTTATGCATCTCTTATGCATGTTCTGTTTGCATGTGATCAAGTGTATAGTCAAGTAATGATGGTGGTTGTCATGCATGAGGTGTGTGTTGTTTTTGAGTTCACGCGTTGATGACTGGACCGTAGCTAGAATGATGGTTGCATGGTCATATGCTTTTTCTATATGATGTCATGACTATGTTATACATCTGTCATGTTGATTTGTTGATCTTGCAGACAAGGTACCCTCTCTGAGCTATACTAAGGTACGTTGGTTTATTTTGATTTGGTTTAAGTGACATGATATACCTTGCAGGAAGAAATATCAAATGGCTAGTAGGATGCTTAACTACAAAGACTCTCCCTATGAATCAGAAGATAAGTATGGTGTTGGGAACTCTTGCGACTTGGCAGTGACACTGAGAAGTTTAAAGGAAGAAATAAGGAGTTGTAAGCTAGATAATGATAGAATCATACATGCACATGAAAAGTTAACAGAGGTAAATGTAGTCATACTTCAGAGCTTGTCAAATTTGTAGCGACATGGACTACTTCAAATTAGCCATGAGCAGAAGGATAGAACTAATGGGTCATATGGTAGTAGATCACATAGTGGTCACCAATCAGATAGAGATGAAACAGTTAGAGATGGCAGATGGTTGGACACTCCAAATAGGAGAAGGGATAGACATAGGTATGATTCTAGTTCTAATTTAGATAAGCACTATGATTTTCATCGGTATCATCCTTACAGGAGGAGTGATAAGGGGTATTTGCTATAAGACTTTAAGAAAGGAAAGCCACCTACTTTTTATGGAGAGGTAAAGAAATTGCAAGATGCAAAGTTATGGTAACTAGGCATGAATAATTTCTTTAGATTGCATGACTATTAAGAGAACATTGAAGCTATAATGGCTACATTCAGTCTCAAAGGAAAAGCAGATATTTGGTGGGAAGACATGAAGAATGTCAAAGGTATAAATGAGGAAGATTTGACTTGGAGTGAGTTCGAGTGGTTATTCAAGAAGAAGTATTTGTCAGAAATATACTTTGATGACCGAGAAAAAGAAATCTATGAGATGAAGATTGGATCCATGACAAATGATGAGTACACTATCATATTTTTGGATTTGTTTAGGTATGTGCCTTACCTCAAGGAGGATAAGGCTAAGAATCAAAGATAGGATTCGTTAGTGGGTTACCAGTTGCATTCAAATATAGGATTGAGTTCAACGAGACTATATCATTGGAGGAGGCCATCCGAAAACTGAAGCATTCCTATGAACAATCGAAGTGTAGAATTGAGACTAAGCCAGAATGGAGAAATAATGGAAAGAACAAAGGAAAATGGGTCAAGAAATGAGTACGACCACATGACATAGGTAATAAGGAGATTGTTGCAGCACCTAAGAGGTTCAATGCATTAGATAGAGGACAGAGACACAAATCCGAGGAGAAGAATAAGGATCCCATGCGGTGTTGGACTTGTGGGGGAGATCATTTCAGGAAGGATTTTCCACAATACCAGAGGGGTAGGCCTAAGATATACAGTGCGCAGGAGGCACAAAATGTTGGATATGTTGGTCATAGTATTCCATGTATCTATGCAGCATTACATAACAAACAAGCAGAGCATCAGGCATCCATCATTGAAATGGACGGTAAGCTTTGTGATCAAGTTATTTATATTTTGATTGACCCTGGATCTAATTATAGCTAGGTTAGTCTTGACTTGGTGGATAAGTGTGGTTTGAGTAAGGAATCAAATGCAGAGTCTTGGTTAGTTCAGTTGGCCATAGGTATGAAGAAACGAGTTCATCATTGGGTAAGATCTTTCACATTTGACTTGAATGGTATGTCAATGCCTACTGCAATAGATTTGAATGTATTACCGTTGGGTTCATACAGTATGTTGTTGGGCATGGACTGGTTGTATCTTCATAGAACCAAGGTAGATTGTTATGACAAATCCATTGAGTGTGTTGATGAAAATGGAGAACGAAGAGTCTTATAGGGAAAGAATAAATCCACATTAGTTAGGATGGTGACAACTATGTAAGCAAAGTGTAGCTGCAGGAAAGGGTCCAAGCTATTTGTAGTATACATTTCTAGTGATAAGGGTAAGAAGGTTGAGGATGTAGATTTGTTGAGTAGGTAACCAGTTCTACAACAGTTCAAGGATGTATTTCCTTAGGACATTACAGAGTTTCTACCTCACAGGGAGGTAGACTTTTCTATCGAGTTAGTGTCACGGGCAGCTCCAACATCACAAGCACCTTACAAGATGAGCACATTTGAGTTGGTTGAGTTAAATTTGTAGTTAAAGGAAATGTTAGACAAGGGATACATTAGGCCAAGTGTATAACCTTGGGGTCAACTGATCTTGTCTGTAAAGAAAAAAGATCGTACTCTTAGATTATGCATTAACTATAAGTAGTTGAACAAAGGGACTATCAAGAACAGGTACCCTTTGTAGAGGATTGATCACTTGTTCGATCAACTGAAGGGAGCGGAAGTGTTCTCAAAGGTTGTTCTCAGATCTAGATACCATCAGGTATGCATCAAAGAAGAGGACATTTACAAGAGTGCGTTCAGGACCAAGTATGGGAATTATGAGTTTTTTGTTGTTCCATTTGGCTTAACTAATGCTCCAACTACATTCATGTGTTTGATTAATAGTATGTTGCATCCATACTTGGATAAGTTTGTTATTGTGTTCATTGATGATATACTGGTATATTCTAAAAATGAGAAAGAGCATGCTGAGCATTTAGTAGCCGTGTTGAGGTTGTTGAGGGAGCATCAATTGTATGCTAAGCTCAACAAGTGTAATTTCTTTTAGACTGAGGTACACTACTTGAGACATGTTGTCTCCAAGGAAGGCATTGCAGTAGATCCAGAGAAGATAAGGGCCATCATGGAGGGGGTACCTCCTAAGAGTGTGTATTAGGTAAGATCTTTCATGGGTTTGGCGGGAGATTACATAAGGTTCATCAGGAACTTCTCGTAGATTGCTTATCCTATTACATCATTGCGAAGGAAAAGTAAGAAGTTTGAATGAAATGAGGAGTGTGAGGCTAGCTTTGAGCAACTTAAGAAGTTGTTGACACATGCAAGAGTGTTAAAAATTGTAGATTCAGACAAAGAATTTTTGGTATGCACATATGCTTGCAAGAGAGGGCTTGGTGGAGTCCTTATGCAATATGGACAGGCAGTATGCGATGAGTCCCAGAAACTAAATGAGCATGAGAAAAACTACTCAACACCTGATCTTGAGTTAGCAACAATCATACATGAATTGAAGATGTGGAGACACTGTCTTCTTGGTAGGATATTTGTACTTATGAGTGATCACATTAGGTTGAAGTATTTGTTTGACCAGCCAAATATGAATTCCAGACGGGTTAGATGAATGGCCATGATCAACGATTTTGATTTCGAGATCAGGTACCTCAAAGGTAAAGAGAACATGATGGAAGATGCTCTTAGCAGACAAGTATAGGTACATCACTTGGCAGGCATGAGCTCCTATGGGACAGACTTACAACATAGGATCTTGCAGGCATGTCAGTAGAATTTTAGGTATATGGAGATTGTGCACAGGTTGCAACAGGGTACTGATACAAGTACATGTGCAGGTACAGGTACAGGTGTTGGTGCACAGGGTATGGATTATTTACTTACAACGGATGGATTGGTCAGCATCTTAGATAGTATATATGTACCAGATAACAGTGAGCTCAAGAAGGTGATCTTGAGGGAGCTTCATGCGGAACCTTATTCAGGTCACCCATGTTATCAGAACACACTAACAATGGTGAAGAGATTTTACTATTAGCCAAATTTGAAGAGGGATTTAGCAAAGTTTCTGGCGAGGTGTTTTGATTGTCAATGAGTGAAAGCAGAGTGTAAACATCAAGGTGGACTGCTACAGTCGATCACAATTCAAGAGTGGAAACGGGAGGTCATTTCCATGGATTTCAGCACAGGGTTGTCAAAGATAGTGAAACAACATGATTCCACTATGGTCATTATGGATAGATTAGAAAAGGTTGCACACTTCATTTCAGTGAAGTCTACGTTATCAATTAGCGATGTGACACAGGTATTCATCAGTGATGTGGTTAGAATTCATGGTGTTCCAAAAAATATTGTGTCAGACAGGGATGCAAAGTTCACTTCCAAGTTGTGGAAGGAGTTATTTGTAGGTTTGGGCATAAAGTTGGTCTTCATAACAACTTATCATCCGCAAATAGAAGAATAGACAGAGAGGGTCAATAGGATATTAGAGGACATGTTGAGGATGTATGTGATGCATTGGTAGAGGAAGCGAAAAAAGTATCTCCCTTTGGTAGAGTTCACATACAACAACGGTTATGAGGAGTCATTAAGGATGAGTCCTTTAGAGGCATTGTATGGGTGGAGTTGTAACACTACCATAAAATGGAGAGATTTGGTTAGAAGGGTATTGATTGGACCAAATATGTTGGTAGACATGGAATAGGAAATGCAAGCGATCAAGAAGAATCTAAAGGCAGCACATGATAGGCAGAAAATATATGTAGATCAGAACCGATTGTTCAAGGAGTTCCCAGTTGGGGAACATGTATACTTGCACATCAAGCTAAAGAAGAGCTCCTTGTGGATTGGGTCATATGCTAAGATGATACCATGGTTTTGTGGACCCTTCGTCATTATTGAAAGGATTGAGCCAGTAGCCTATCGAATTGCACTGGTTCCGACAGTGAAAGGCCGTGATGTTTTCCATGTATCATTGCTTAAGAATTATTTTAAGGATGTTGATCATGTGATTGATTGGTCTGTGTTGCAGGTGAAACCATATGGAGAATTCCAGTCGGAGCCTCAATGTATATTGCAAAAAAAGGTGCTCATGCTCCAAAATCGAGAAATCGAGCAAGTTAAAGTGCAGTGGAAGCACTTTAGGCCCGATGAAGTTACGTGAGAGATGGTGGATTAGATGCGAGCTATGTATCCTTATTTTCTGGTTGAGGCAAAGTAGCTTAGATATGGTGGTTTGGTATATGATTTATGGTGGTTTGGTATATGGCCTATGGTGGTTAATATATGCTTTACGATGGTTTGGTATATGCTATATAATCTTTTGATATATTCTTAGGTGTTTAATATATGTTTTGATATATGCTTTGGTATATGATTTGGTATATGTTTTTGGTATGTATTTTTGGTATATATTCTTGGTAATGTTGCTATATGTACACATGTATATGGATGTAAATATCACCATGAGCTATTTTATAAAGCTCCACTATGTGCTATGGGTTTTATGTCATTATGATTATGTTGTCATGTTACGATGCTATCATGTGGTTATGTTATCATGATGTTATGATGTCATGTGGGTTGGTCCTCAACACAATGATCATTGTAAATACCATAATGAGATGTGTTATAAAGCTCCACTATGCAATATGTTATCATGGTGTCATGATGTTTTGTTTTGAGTGGATCTTTCATTGTAAATACAGCATCGAGCTGTGTTATAAAGCTTCATGAGCAGTATGTCTTCTTTCAACAGGTTTTTGAGTTATATGTGTGATTGAACATCGAGGATGGGTCCCGCAAGGGTGAGGGTTCTGTAACAGCCCTGGAGGAAATTCCATGTAATAAAACTAAATCAAGGCAAAATAATAACCACAGATGATGGGAAACTTATTCCGACCTAAATTTTGGGCATAATCCTAGTGATGGGGATCACTTGTTATTTTTTATGGCTAAAGAAATTGGCAAAGGAAATGGGTAAGGCTTTGGAAAGGAAAAATGGCATTTTGGCACAATTATTTAAGAAAATAATGAAAATTATCAGAAAAGGGAGGTGAAAGGTCAGAAGCTGAATGTGAGGAGGAAATTGAAGGAAAATAATGGGAAACAAAGAAAATAGAGGCCTCATTCATAAAAAGGCTTTAGAGAATTAGTTGGTAACCTTTTGTCGGTTCAGTTTTGGAGCTCTCTCATTATTCTCTCTCTCTCTCTCTCTCATACTCTTGGAGACTTAGAGTTTTATTGGAGAACCATTGGAGGGTGTGGCATACTTGGATTTTTGGAGCAAGAAGGCAAAGGAAAAGTAGGAAAGCGCAAGAAGAAATCGGGATCAGTAGCTACATCAGATTTTCTTACAGGTACCTAGTTGCATGTATTTTTCGTTCACTAGTTTTGGCATGCATGACTCATGCATGTGGTTTCTTGAATGTGATTTATCATTGTCATGGAGGATGGCTAGGATTGGCTCTAGATTTCCTAGCCTTGCCATTTCCTGGATAGCCATGGTCGTTGTGGGTTTAATCTCATTATTATTTTTTGGTTGGTTCTCATGTTTCCTTAGCTTGGGTTGAGTTATTAGTCTTGGAAGCCCTGGTTGGACAAATGCTCTGGAAGCTCTATAACATCTTGGGTTAAGTTACTAGTCCTAGAAGCCTGGGTTGGACAAATTCTTTGGAAGCCTTTGGTGGGTTGAGTTACTAGTCTTGGAAGCCCTGGTTGGACAAACGCTCTAGAATCCTTGAATAAGTTGTGGGTTGAGTTACTAGTCTTGGAACCCTTGGTTGGAAAAATGCTTTGGAAGTCCTAGAAGTCTTGGATGGAGACTAATATGATTATGGTTTTGTGATGTCAAACCGTGAGGTGGAATCACTATTTGATGGGTTGAGGTGGATGGCCCCTGCAAGCCCTGAATGAGTTTTGATTGATGTGTTCTATGAGATCCCACATCCATGCTTGGAATATGGCACAGTGATGAATGACTGAAGAGAGATTTGGCTCAACCATTCTATGGTCAGGTGGAACGTGGAAGTCTAATCCATGGTCTATATTTTGCATCATTAATGAAAGATTATTTCTCCTTGTATTTCTATGATAATTTCGATGGATTGTACGTGGTCTATATGGTTGTACTTTCATGAGTATTTATGCTACTATTATGTTGGTTACATATGTGTTTTATGACAACAACCATGTGTGACTCTCATCACGTTTCTACTTGTAATTGAATCATCAATGTATCTATGACCGAGTGGATGGAATGGTAGATTATATGTTGAAGCATCAATGGTTCTTATCGATTCTCAGCTAAGTAGGAGACCCGTATGATCACAAATGTTAATTACACCAGTAGAATACACATGTAATATGTTTGACAAAATGCATGTCATGGCTAGTAGGGGTCCAATTAAGGTCCTGGACAAGTATTTACTTTAGTACTGTCATTTCCATGCTATTTTAATGATCTAGAGAGATGGTTCAATTCTGGGCGGTGACCTAGGCTTTGGGCCTGAAAAAGTGGCTCAAATCCCAGATTCACTAGAATATCACTGACAATTTTCGTCTCTGGTCGTTGGCAGGTGAGCTTATGAGAGTGACTTTGGATTTCTGGTTGCACTCATGCCTATAACATGGGATCTACTGACCCTTAAATTGTCCAAAAGCTTAATGAGAACCTAAGGCAAGTTGTCTAAGGTATTAGATTGGTTCCTGAGGGTCTTGTAGTTGATGATTAATGTCTGTATGGTGTGTTTCCATTAGTTCCACTTCCTTAACATGACTTAGGAGGTCAAATCATATCATAGTGGCCTCTCATCACATTTTTACCCTGGTTTCTTGGGTAGGTATGGCAGGAGGGTGTTACAAAATGAATCCTTGATCCAATACGGGATCTTATCACAAAATTCATAATGCAAGCTATAAGCTTGTTGAATTATATTCACATAAATTGGATATATCATGTGAGGATTCATCAAAGACATTGAATTACTGGTTTGATCCTTGCCATTAATTATATTAATTGGTTTAAAACATGACGATGAGGCATTATTATAGGCCATTTTGTCTCACCTAGGATAAAGGCCCCAAACTTGGATCTCTCACCTTCCGTTACAATTTTCATCAATCTCTTGTAAGGCCAAAAGAAAAACTATTCCCAAAAATTATAAGAAACATGGATTACATTGGTTTAAAACCCAAATTTGAGACTCCATCATACCTTACTCCATTAGTATTTGCGATGACGCATGTTTCATACATGCAAGTTTCACTGGTCAACGCATGTCTCCTTTACCAAAAGTGTGATGACACTTGGAAATGAGGAAAAATAAAATATAATTTTGAAGCTTCCCCTTCTAGATGCTTTGAGAATAGTTTCATCCATTTTCTATTGAATATGATCTCAAATTCCTATTAATGAGACTTTATCCCTTATCTCATGGAACTTACCTTCATTCAAAGTGGATCTAGCCATAGTATGGTGGATCTAAAACTACCCCATTTTCCCTATAAAAGTGGTACCTACTATAGAGTCTAGGTTGGCTTTAGAGACTCTACTTCTACCCTTATACTGTCCATTTATGTTTGGAGGTCCATAATCGATCCTTATGCGTTGGTGATATTGAAGGCTTTATCATTGTGGAAAATAAAGGATGAGAAGGTTGAGAGAGATTCATAACATCAATGCCGCAACAAGTGTTAGGTGTGGAGCCTGATTATCTTCTGTATTCAAAGGCATTGTCGCATTGGACCCCAGTTCATAATGGGGCAGAAACGCCACCCGTAAAATATTCATTGCAAGGGGGTCCAGGGGGGCGGCCGCGACCTTTGGGAGCCCCCCCTGGTGGGGGAATCAAGGACAGCGCCCCTGAAGCTAAGAATAGATGTAAAATTGCCTTGTAAAATGTTGTAATTTCGTAGTCAACCTGGGCCGTTCATTAGGCGGAGATCTGATGATAGAAGTTATGTTTAATTTAGGTTTTTTTTTCACTAGAAGGCAACCCCTCACTATATATGAGGGAATTGTATTGTGTCTATATATATCTGTATTCTGAGTGAGGAAGAGAGAGGAGATTGAGAGCGAAGAGGGAATTACAACGGATCTGCTGTAGGTTGTATCTCTTCAGTTTGTTGGATAATATAAAAAGAAGGATTGGTTGTTTCTCCGTGGAAATAGCCCAAACTAGGTGAACCACGTATATCTGTGTCTCTCTTGTTTTATGTGTTTTCTGTCTTTATGTTTCTGCAATATTTTGTGTGTTCCATTGCTCTTTAATATATAATTCTCTAACAACAAAGGTTGTAAGCTTTCATTGTTATCATTAATACAAATTGCATTATTTTACCCATACATCATGTCTTTGATTATACATGTGTAGAATAAGGTTCCTTGATATCTTAATTAGACTTATTTTAGTATATCATGTTGTATATGTTGATCTCTTTTCTTGTCATAAATAATTTACTTGTTCTGCTTTTGAGAGTTAAAGTTGGAACTGGAGTGAATGAGTGAAGAGAAGAGGAAATCTCATGAACATTGAGTAGGTTTCCTTCGTATACTTCAAATATCTCCAGGGAAAGATAATTTAGCTTATTTGGTTGTTGCTATGTTAAGCCATCATACCTAGGGAGATCACTTCTATCCGCAGAAGGCATTTGTATGAAAACCAACTTGGCGACTCCACTAGGGAACATGTTTTTCTTTGGTGGTTTTCTTTGCCATGGACCTTTAAGACCTATGTAGTTGAACTTTTTCATCTTGTTCAGACTGTAATTTGACTTTAGAAAACTGAATTTCGAGCTTGATTAGGGTTTTTTCCTTGCTTTTTGTGTGAATCAACCCCATCACACTTTTCCTTCTATGTTAATGTGATGTTCTGCAAATTTCCAGTTTAGTTATTGAGACCATTGCACTAGTTCCTACAGACTACCTACAATGATGCCCAAAAAATGCAAAACTTAGTGCTTCCCTATCTTGTTTTGAAATTTGTCTTGTTTTCTCTCGTTTTTTGAGTCTCAAGTCTATCTTATTCTCTGTAAAGACAACATTTCTGTGAAATTTAAGTTTGTTTGTTCTTTTGTAGGAAATTTTTTTTCTTGTCAATTAGAGTTGTTTACCATACATATTGACTATTGATTCATTAAAGGAAATTTCATGTTATAGTATTTATCTGTTCGAAATGCTTTTGTTTCAGTAATCTACTCATAGTTTCAATTTCCTTTACACTAAAAATAAATAAAAAAAATAAAATAGAAAAAAATTTATTTTCTTGTGCATTAGGGCTATGAAATTACAAAATTGGAATAATGTCTTTGAAGGTCTTGTTTGGACGATTTATTTTCTGCATTTTTGAATTGAAACTTCTTCCTTTTCTCTAGCTATATCTTCATCGAATTGAAAAGAGTTCTCTCATATTAGCTGCATTTTAAGAATTCAGGTGAATGTTTCACTTTTACAGTCAAACAAAAACCTTAATCAAAGAGAAACATTTAAAATTTACCAATGAATCTAAGGAGAATTTGAAACAGTAAAAACATCTAGTTGGTCTAGGTTAGAAGGCGTGTTTTGACATCTCTAAAAATAGGATTTGTTGTTAATCATTTGCGTTACATAATGGGTATGATCGGTTTTCCATGTAGTTTGAAGTATATATGATCGTTCTTCCATGTACCTTTGGGTATATAGGATGGCGCTCCATGTGTGACGAGTATATAGGAACACTCCAATCATACAGTTACACGTTAGACAACACTAACACATGTTTAAGAATGTAACTAGTGTTAGTCTCCATAATTGTATTTGAGTTATGATGTAATGTATTAATCAAAAGAAAGAAAATAAATTTTATTGTAAAAATAAATTGACTGATTAAAGCATGGTTTTCATTCTTGGGTCAATCGTCAATAGGTCAAAATCACCCATTGAGTTCTCTAGAGATTATGTATTGGGTCAAAGCCTAAGTTAATATATTATAGACCCTTCTTGGGCTATTTAAGTCAATAAGAATTATTAATTTTGTTCATGTAAACCCCTTTGTCCATCAAGTCAGCCTCTAACACATTAAAGACATGAAGTAGGCTTCAGCATATACTTTTAGCCTCAAAAGAAAAAATTGCAACCACTATATATAGCAAATGAAGTCGACCTATTTGGCATCACTTCGATATGGAACTTCTTCTGCAATTTGACATTTCAAGAAAGGGGTGCAAAGTCTAAAGAAATAGAAGAAAAGTTCAAGTGGAGGAGTGGGAAGAAATTATAGCAAAATAATATTAGTTGGTACCACACATGTAAAGGATCAATTACTAAGGTGTAGGAGCCAAATTTCTAGAACATACTTGAGATATTACAGGACCAAAAATGTAGGTTAATATTTAGGATTACTGAGAGGGCCAAGATGTTGGAGAGTATATATTGAATATAGAAATTTGACTACAATTTAACTTGGTTATAGAAGGTTCACTTTGTGGAGTAAAGGACATCATTTGTATTGGTCTTACTTCCTGGTTGTCTCAATTTGATCTGAATCTACTAGTGGAATAGTTTGACTAGGTTTTCCCCTTCTTAGGGATTTTACCCTAGCTAAGTGCTTACACCTGGTGTTCATTGTGTATGATCTTCATGTTTTTGGCATTTATTTGACAATGAGAACACTAATATAATCAACATAAGACAAATATAATATCACAAGTAAATATCAAGTGAGAGAAAATAAGAATAAATATTTCCCTAATGGATTTCTCACATGGTATTAGAGCTAAGTTCACTAATGTAAAGTTAACTATAAGATCTCTATCAGTTGGAAAAAGAAGAGTCTCATGTCTGGATCTCAACTCTTAACTACTTAGGAAGAAGATCAAATTAACATACCTCAATTCTGAACTTGATAAGGTCACGAGCCTGAGAAAAAATAAAGGAATATATAAAAGTAAACTATCATGAATGAGTCCCTTGATGAAAGGATGAAACTCCAAAACATAGATATTATAATCTCAAATCTCTCCAGAAGTCTGAAATTCTATAATCTCAGCAATCCTAAATATATCTGTATGGGTAATCACATCAAGAAATAACGTATCATTTGAGGACTATACAACTAGTGAGAAAGGGGCATAAGCCAAGTCGTTTAGAAGCATTGATGGCCTATTGCTATATAAGGACATTACATTATAGGAATAATCAAGATAAAGTTATAGTCACATGGAAAAAGAAGAGCTTATTCTCACTCATAAGTTCTAAGCATAAGTATATTTTAAAGACCTAAATTGTAACCTCAATTACTCGCAAAAGGAGCCAAAAGACTAGTGAGTCGTTTTGATTGAGCGATCTATGATATGGGCACATATTCCATTAACCTTCCTTGCTTTGAATTATTACCATTGGTCTAAAGAAATCACTTTAGCTAGGTTGAATGATGCTAGCCTCTAACATTTCTTGAATTAAACACAATATCACTCTTTTGTGCATATGGGTACCTATAAGGCTCAATGTTAGGTGGTGCGCTTCCTAGTTGCAAATGAATAGCATGGTCATAATTTCAATCATGTGGAAGACCCTTAGGGGTCTCTTCAAATTATTTTTAGTACTTGTTAATAATCTTTTTGAAATCCATTCCAACGGAGTGTCTAGATGTTTTAATATCTAATGAGCAAATTGTGTCATTACATGATGATGTCTTTTTCTAAGTAATATTGTAATGATGTTATAACTTATCACTTTAGAGGGTTTTCTCTTCGATACCTGTAAGTCAATTTCCTTTCTTTCTAAGGAAAGTCTCATGGAAACTTCTTAAAAGTTAAGAGTCATTGTTCCCAATGATTATAACCATTGGATCCCTAATACAACATTAACACCACCTATTTGGATGGAAATTATGGGATTATCTATTATATTATCCCCTATAGTAAGATTAAAACTATGTAACTTCCTTGAACAATCTACAATACCAAAATATGTAATCACTACTTGATACTTTGGCACGGGAAATATAAAACAATGAAGAAGTTTTTTTAGTTTGGAATTAATGAACTTAAGGGCACTACCAAAATCAATCAACATTGTTGCTATTTTACTTTTAATATATTCATTTAACTCAATGGTTTATCGAGTACTAATGTCAAGCAATGCAAAACAATCTATGGTTGGAGTACCCTCTTCTATCTCTTGATATTGTAATCGTCCCAATTATTGATGTCCTTATACTTCATAGTATATAAATTATAATAATATGAATGTGTGACGACTCACATTCATGAATGTTGACGAAAACATGTTGACACCCATGGAAGACATTGAGAAAAAAATGAATTTTAAATAAAGAAATAAGGCGTATGAAAAATTACACTATGAATACCCGGTTGGATATCCCATGACATTTTAGTTATTAAAATTTATTTATTGTTATTAATGCAAACTAAACCAAAGTAAACCGATATGAATCAACTAAAAAGAAGATCCAATGTTTAAGATAATATTCAAATTATAACAATATATAAGTGTATCAATATTTCATGAAACAAGACAAGGCATTCACTTTATCTTCCTAAATATCACCGAAGTACTAGATCTAATGTACCATCATTCAACATGACAATTAAATTAATATTAAAACTCAAAATGATTAAATATTAAAATGGTTTATATATATAATTTAAACCATTTGAACATGTTAAAAATCACTGCAATAAAAATAAAATGACATGACAGTTTAAGTTGCATGCCAAGCCTCCTTTTTCTTCTCCTTTTAAAATGCATAGTTTAAGCAAAAATATCATAGTCATTTTCTCTGTTTTCAGAGACCTATCCATACTACAACATGTTTGGCTTCTTGTCATACCACAGTACGGTACTCTTATTCGAGTACAATAATCCCTTTTATAATAAACAAAGTTCTCTGCTGCAAAATAATTACATCGTCCCAAAAAGGAAATGAGACAAAGCTCCTTGAAATTAGAGTCCATTGGTTTCCAGCCGTTGCATAATAGTTTCTTAAATCAAAGAAAATATTAGCATAATGATTCGAACTATTTTTTGGCAACAACCTTCAAACTGATATGTTGTTTGGCTCTGAGATATTTTAGCTCTAAGCCCTCGCTATTCTAACACCTGTACACACAAAAACAAAACAAATTATTAACTTAAATATGGTAAACGCATAAATAAAATCAAAAGATTTCATTAGTGGCTCGAAAATAAACAAACAATAAAATTGAATCCAACTTATATCCATGCCTACATTCAACATTCAAATTGATGAATCACTCGTTGTTTATTTAGAATTTTTCACATGCTACGAATCACACAACAAATTAGATCAAATAACAACTAGTGAGAAATAGAAATAAATATGACAATCATATTTGGCTAAAGATACCAAGATTTGGAACAAACAAAAATATAAACAAACTGATCTTGGCTATTTTCTTCACATTTGAATTAATTCACGGCTTGTTCCTCAACAGTCTTGATATCATTACCTGGATGACCAATTTTTCTTTTTTCATTTTTCATATATTTGGTATAGAAATCGATTCCATACAATTCTCCAAAAGTTCCAAAAGTTTACATATTGGTTCCTCACTTGATTGCTTCCACGCCTGTTCTTGAAATAACAAACATGAAAAAAAAAAAAAAAAATTGTAATGGAATCTTTCACAAAATTAGTTTTTAAAAATTAAGACCATCTGGGATGGGTGACCTCCTAGGAAGTCTTGGTTACCGGGTGCAAGCCCCGAAAGTGATGGTTGACGCTATGTGATTTATTTCACTAGATTCAATCCCACTTCTTCACCCTTGTGAGCATCACTCTATGAAATGACTGCTAAGTGGATTATTAAAAAATCATAAGTAATTAGTGAGTTATGGCTACCTCTCATGGAAATGATCATAGATGAATGAATTAATTAACGCAGTTGAATCTCAAAAAATTATATCTAATACAATGCACGTCGAAAACTCCCCATACTTAATTACTACCCTATCAAATAATCAAAATAGAGCATCCTCTCCTTATTACAAATATTCAAAATATTTCGTTGTTATGTCAATTTGGATGATAGATCGAAACCTTTTGTGTTAATGATCAAATGCGCTCATTTAGGAACACAATGCCAAATGTAACCCTAACGATTTTCTTTGGTGGTGAGTTAAGACTAAAGAGGTGGCATATTTTAGAGGAAAATTTGGAGGGTGATATGGCACTTGGCAGGGATCGAAGAAGTTGAAATCTATGAAGCGGGGTGCAGGGAAAAATACATAATGAAACTGACTGGAGAGGAATAGTCGGCGTAATTCTCATATCTCACTTGGATTTTACTTAGTGGCACATGGCGTATGGATGAGATGAATCAGTCACAGTGTTAACCATGAGGGCCTGAAGTGTTATCAGATCGACAGCGTGAAAGACTATGTGAATTTGGGCAGTTTATTATTTGGATAGTTTTGACTTACATATATCTAAATAAAATGTGAAACAGACTAAATTAGAGTGTTGTGAGTTCATTCTCATGCTACATCGAAGTCTATGAAGCCGGGTGCAGGGAAAAATACATAATGAAACTGACCTGGGAGGAATAGTTGGCATAAATCCCATATCTTACTTGGATTTTACTCAGTGGAACATGGTGTATGGATGAGAAGAGTCGTTCGCAGTGTTAACCATGAGGGCCTGAAAATGTTATCAGATCAGCAGCGTGAAAGACTATGTGAATTTGCGCGGTTTATTATTTGCCTAATTTTGGCTTACATATATCTAAATGAAATGTGAAAGGAACTAAATTATAGTGTTGTGAGTACATTTTCATGCTAGCTGATAATGTTGGACTTAACTTTTGATAGTGCACACAATATCATATATTCACATCAAATAAGATTACATATAAATACATTTGGTGTTGTCTCAAAATAGGTAGACTATCTTGGACACACAATCACCTTGTTGAGAGAATATCTGAACCACCCACCAATCTAGGAACTTCTAAATATAACAACCCTAAAGAATAGGAACAAACTTCTCTAGATAGAAAGTCACAACTGAGACAAGTAGGAATTACATATTCCAACACAACCCCTTAATGAGTACTTGTCTTGATATCAATATGCAAAGTTTAGTTCTAGTCAAACATAACAAAAGAATATGTTGATGTCCATATAAAGGAACAACCATCCATTGGAATGCATCGGTGCCAGCTGGTGAAACCGCCCGTTTTGTAGGATGTTCTTCGCATACATGGTTCTATCAACCATTATAACTGCTTACATGTACCTGAACCTGTAAATAGATTTGTCTATTGTTGGAATGGATAGTTCCAACACACACACAAATGTGTGACAATAGTTGGCCAAACTAAATGCCATTACCTGATACCATTATCATCAGTTTTATCGGATTACCCGCAACCATGCTCTGGGTTTTATCGGATCACCCTCAACCATGCCTTATACTCAACTCGAGATACACTGAGACTTGTGAGAAAACAAATTTCTCCTGTGAGTAAGGTATGTCACTCCCGACCACCTAGACTCCGAAAATGTGAGCATTGAGGCTCTTATTTTTCCACTTGGGCACTGTAGCCATGAAGGCTCTGTAGCCACTGGGCTCTAATGTAGCCAATAAGGCTCTATAGGTAAATCAGGCTTACATTTCTCACTCCAACTCTTGGAGTTACTAGGTACATACATTTTAAAGACTGCTACAAAACATCCTAAACTTTCTTACAATTAATATGTGTGACTCACAATACATCATGCTAGTGAGTCTATTCCACAAACTCACACTAACTCCCACAAAATTTCACTTAGTTGTCCATCATCATTTAATTTCCATTGTCTTTGTTGCACAAAAAACAATAATTGTTGCACTTCAACCTTATTTCCACCACTGAATATCTTTGCATCCTCTTTCTTTTTCTGGTTTAATTGTTGTCTTGAATTCACCTACCTGATTTGTTAGAGTAGCTAATTCTAACAAAACCACTCCATTCAGTTAGCTAGGCTCAATGCTTCTAATTCCAAAACATTTATAAATACCACATTTTAATTTTGGAGTTTTCTAAGCATGAAATCATAATCATTTTAATAATATGACATTTCCACATTGAGTTGATCAGGCTCAACGTATTTACCATCCTAAACTCGAATTTTGTGAGGTTGACCTAATCTTTCAAGATACTCGCCTTTATTTCTTGTCGTAGTTGTAGCCTGCTTCTCTTTTGGAGGATGGTTAAATCGACAACTCATACAAAAGCCACATAGCCTCTTCAACTCCAGCAATCTCTGTTCTTGGCCTCCCATGCTGCTTCCAGCTATCATGATAGATCACCAAAAGGAATCCACTCAACGTTGACCACTCGACATGCAGGTCGCGAAGGCAGAATTCCTAACACTATCACATCTTAACATGGTTTTGTTAATAATGCCAAACATCACTCGCTGTAACAACATCAAGTTGCTCAACAGGCATAAATTTGGCACTCAACAATCTCCTCACGCCATCACTAATATGACGATCTAGAAATGTCGAGGTGTTCGTAAATTCTAGTGAGTAATTTGTTAGCATGTAAAGTTTTGTGGATGCGTAAATTCCTCCTAGAAGAGTACACTTGGCATACCAGTCAAGATCTGTTGATCGATCACCAGCAGCATGCCCAATTTCATCCATTAAAATAGCCCTTTTCTTAAAGCTAGTTGGAAGATTGAGTGGAATTTCCTGAATGCTAAATGCTTGAGGCCATCCATATCTCATCATTTGTAACAGAAACGAGAGCATCTAGATTCTCATTCGGTAACTGGTACTTGAACGAAACCCCGAGTCCCTTTACGCCCTCGATCTTATCGCCTACAGTGCTCTGGCGACACTCTTCGGACTTAGGCCGAGCAAGAGGAGGTTCAACGAATTCATTATTTTTGAGAGCTTTCTCAACTCGAACCCTCAACTCTTACATAACCATTTTTCTCTAATTCCTTCAAATCAGACACACAGTTACTCTCCTCCTTGAATGAAGAACGCAACTCTTTCCTCAGCAACCGATGCCCCTGCTCAACACCAAACAACTGAATTGCCAAGCCGAATGCCCACAACTTCCAAGCGACCTTGACCTGCTTTCAGATCCTAGCAGCCACACCACCGTTGCAACTCTCAGCGCATATATAGATGGAAAAACAAAAAATTAAAACCAATACAAATATACTCTGTTATGTCCCAGCACTCCCATGAGGGAGGTCAGGCCAGGCCCACACGGGCTCTGATACCAACTTAACTTTTTATAGTGCACACAATATCATATATTCACATCAAATAAGATTTCATATAAATACATTTAGTGTTGTCTCAAGATAGGTAGACTATCTTAGACACACAATCAATTTGTTGAGAGAATATCTCAACTACACACCAATTTAGGAACTTTTAGATATAACAATCCTAAAAAATAGGAACAGACTCCTCTAGATAGAAAGTCACTAGTGAGACAAGTAAGAATTACATATTCCAACAGTTGGCGTTAAGAGATGGACCATCAAATGACTCATAAGAATATTAGCTCACGGCCTCTTAGTCAAACAAACTCATCCACAGCTGAAAAAACTGTTTAAATCATAATTCATAATATAGAATATAAAATTAGCCCAAATGTATTAATAAATGTAGTTCGTATAAATCTCAACCACATTAATAAATATAGTTAATATAAATTCTAAATATCAACTTAATATATGATATATTATAAACTAAAATATCAATATTATAAATCTTAATATCAAGCACAATATTATTAAGAAACTAAAATGATTTGGTCGCGCGTCGTGGTTGGTGGCCACTGCAATTCACCGCCGCTTCATTTCAATCCGCTTCGAGTTCACCTTCCCATATTCCTTGAGCGCTCCATATTGTTAGTAACCGTGCTTCGAGTTCGCCTTCCCATCTTCCATAATGAGAGAACAATTTATCCCTTTTATTTAAAATGGAACACTCGACCACTCAAATTGTTTGCATTTATTAAATTTTCATTTATATTTTTTTTTGTCTTTCCACATGGGTTTTAATTAAATTAATATACTTTTAATTTTTCGTTTCGATTCGGCTTCCAATAGCTGCTTCTTGGCTTTCTAACTGTCTTTGTATCTAAAGTTTCAAATGAGCACGAACCATTTTAAGAAACTACAATAGTCACAGTCATAATAACGATTGTGAATACCTAGCACAGAACTATAGCTTGTTCTCTAGTTGATTACAAGTTTTGTACAAATAAAAAGGATTGTACAGTGTAAAAACAATGAGTATAATTTTATAAAAATATAAATAGTTTTAATTAGTAAAATATTGTTATAATTAAAAATTATAATTTTATTTTAAATTATTATTAATTATAAAAATATATATATGAATTAAACGTATATAAAAATGGTCATAAAATTTGTAATTATAGAAGTTATTTTGAAAAATTGCATCTGCTTTTAAACTTTGTTGATGGTTAAACCTAGTGTTGTTTCTCTTCACACCATTTGGCTTTTAAAGCAACACCACGTCTAAGCAAGCCTTTCGTAGACTGTTGGGATTTAAATTGAAAATATTTTAAAATGGAATGGAGTCTCCATGAAATTGTGCTTAGGGTAAATTGCAAACCATGGCAACCTAATGTTATTTCAATTTTAAAAGCAAACATAATCTTCTTGTTTTACAAGTTGCGTTCACTTTCGTCTTCAATCTTGTGGAATTTTATTTTGTTCCTTTTGAAAGTTGTTGATGGTTAAACTCAATGATGTTACTGAAACCCATTTCACTTTTAACACCAGGCCTATGCATGTCTTGGTTAGAAAGTTGGGATTTCAATGCCAAAGGAAAGCGATATTCCTTTAACATTATCTTTCAATTTTGTTTTATTTTAAATAAATTTAATTTTAATTTATTATAATTGAAAAGTTGTTTGATAAATAATCCATAATATAGTACTTGAAAAGCGGTTGAATAAATAATGCAATAATTTTGTGATGGAAAAATAGTTTTATAAATAATTGAAAAGTTGTTTTATAAATAATGTAATAATTGGTTTAAAAAAATTGTTAATATTTTATATTATTAAATTATTTTATTTAGTATTTTTTTAGGGTTGGTAGGACTATAACTTCATCATGTCTAATTTTTTATCCAAATTGGAAATAGCACAAGGTTCGAACCCAAGACTTCTAGTATGGTGAGACTTGGTTTCCACGATCATTGTCAATTAAACTACCCCAAGTAGACATTTTATTTAGTATTTTAAAAGTGGTTAATATTTTAAAATATAGCAATAAATAAAGAACTAAAATTATTTACCATGGGTTAGTGTTTTATATTTTTTATAATAAAGTGTAGTGAGAACATAATTTTAAAATGATAGTTTACCATTATAAAGTAATTGTTTAAATTAGTTTTAATTGATTTTAAACTATATATATTTTTAAAAAGTTATAACATTTTCAAATATAGTTATGAAATAAGGGAACATTTTTTTGAGATGAGTGAAAATTTGAGATATAAAAATCCATTATGCATTTTAACACAATCAAATAAGAGAGGAAAAAATTGAGTGAAAATTTACAATTCTAAAATAATTGTCTACTTTATTATTAATCCGTTTTAATTGTTATTATAATTGAATTTATTTATAAAAACATCACATTATTTACAATTAACATAATTTATTATCTTTAACAATTGTATAATAGTTCGTCATGAATTAGATCTAGAAAACATTAATCTCATTACTTGATATTAATATTCTCTTAGAATTTACATGATCATAAGTAACTAAGATCATTATGAATTAAGTTTAGCATGGTTGTTTCAGATGAATAGTAGTTATCCTTCTTAGCTAAATTTTACAAAAAGTGATAGTAATCTCTTGGGTTTATACTATCAATTATGGTCAACCATGGTCCAACATTACATTGTGACAAAGACTTTCTCGATATGAAAAACAGTCATGGTCAAGCATAATCAACCATGGTCCAATGTTGCATTGTGACAAGGACTGTCTCAATATGAAAATCAACCATGATCAAACATACTCAACTAGGTTTATTTTAGTGTTTAGTATTATTCCCTTATGTTCATAGTGCCTTGGAGTTTTAGTAATAATATCTTTGGTTTATTATTCCCTTCGGTTTATAATACCAATTCCTTGGGTTTATTAATCTAAGGGTTCAACCATGGTCGAGCATGGTCCAACATTGCATTGTGCCAAAGATTGTTTTAGTATAAAAATCAACCATGGTCAGGCATGATTGACCATGTTTATTTAAGGGTTTATAATATTTAACTTAGGGCTTATATACCTTGGGTATGTTTTATTTCCCTAGGTTTAATATTATTCCCTTCAGTTTAATATTATTACATTGGGTTTTTAGTATTAATTCGACATCACGTTGTGACAAGAATTGTATCAATATGAAAATGAAACATGGTCAACCATAATCAACCATGTTTATTTTAGTGTTTATAGTATTATTCCTTTGGCTTTATAGTCCCTTAGGTTTTTATTATTAATCACCTAGGTTTGTTATTCCCTTCTAGGTTTATAATATCAATAATGGTCAACCATGGCTAGTCATGGTCAACCATGGTCATACGTCGTATTTTGACAAAGATTGTATTAATATGAATATCAACCAGGGTCAACCATGGTCCAACATCACATTGTGACAAAGATTCTCTCGATATGAAAATCAATCATGGTCAAGCATGCTCCAATGTCCCATTGTGACAATGATTGTCTCAATATGAAAATCAGCCATGGTCAACCATCTTTATTTTAGTGTTTATAATATTTATCTTAGGGTTTATATACATTGAATTTATGATATTAGTCCCATGGGTTTAATATTTTCCCCTTGGGTTCATAATCCCTTGGGGGTTAGTATTAGTCCCTTGGGTTTATTATTCCCTTAGGTTTATAATACCAATTCCATGGGTTTATTAATATAAAGGTTCAACCATGGTCGAGCATGGTCCAATGTTGCATTGTGACAATATTGTATCAATATAAAAATCAACCATGGTCAACCATGTTTATTTAAGGGTTTATAATATTTATCTTAGGGTTTATATACCTTAGGTTTAATAATATTCCCATGGGTTTATAATCCCTTGCGTTTTCAATATTAATCCATTTGGTTTCTTATTCCCTTCAGTTTATAATTTCAATCATGGTCAACCATATTTTATAAAATTAATCATGGTCAATCTAGGTAACTCTAGTCAGGTAGCGTGACAACTGAGGATTACCCAGTGAAGATATATGCAAGTTGATCAAAGTTTTCAATGGGTTGAATGGTTAATTAAAATGTGAAAATAACATAGATGCACTGAAACTTGTAATCATTATAAGCATGCATCGATTTATTCATTTCTATGAAAATAAACCATGGTCAACCATCGTCAACCATGATAACCCATGGTCAATGATGGTCAACCATGATTAACCTTGGTTGAATTTCATCAACCATGCTCAACCTTGATTAAAATATCTTTCATCATGATCACCTATGATGGTCAATCATGAAGAATCATGGTCAACCACGTTCATCCATGGTTAATGATGGTCAACCATTTTTTATAAAAGTGAACGTGATCAACCATGGGCAATCATGTTCAACCATGTTCGAACATTGCATTTTGACAAAGATTTCCTTTATATGAAAATCAACCATGTTCAAACATGATTCAATGTCGCATTGTGACAAAAGATTATTTCGATATGAAAATCAATCATGGTTAACCATGGTCCAACATCGCATTGTGACAAGAATTGTCTCAATATGGAAATCAACCATGGTCAGCCAAGTTTATTTTAGGGTTCATAATATTTATTTTTGGGTTTATATATCTTAGGTTTATAATGTTTATCCTTTGGTTTTATAATATCAATCCCTTAGATTTATTAATCTAAGCATTCATATTATGAGGGTTTAACATTATTAACTTAGGTTTATTATTCCCTTGGGTTTATAATATCAATCATGATCAACCATGGTCAACCATGGTTAACCATGTTTTATAAATTCAATCATTGTCAACCATATTATATAAAATGAATTGTGGTCAGCCATGGTTAATCATGGTCATCCATTTTCCAATGTCGCATTGTGACAAAGATTGTCTCAATATTAAAATCAATCATTATCTCAACCATGGTCGAATGTTGCATTTTGACAAACAATCTCTCAATATGATAACCATGGTCAATCATGGTCAACACTAGTTTAATATTGTACCCTTGAAGTTTTGATATTAATCCCTTTGGTTTATTATTCCCTAGGGTTTATAATATCATGATCAACCACGATTAGCCATGGTCAATGATGGTCAACCATATTTTATAAAGTCAAACCTGGTCAATCATGCTCAAACATGGTCGAACATCACATTGTGACAAAGATTGCCTCGATCTAAAAATAGACCATGGTGAACCATCGTCAACCATGATCATCCATGGTTGAATTTCATCAACCATGCTCAACCTTGATTAAAATATCTTTCATCATGATCACTTGTGATGTTCAACCATGGACAATTATGGTCAACCATGGTTAAACATGGCCAATGATGGTCAACCATATTTTATAAAATCAAACATGGCCAACCATGGTCGAACGTCGTATTTTGACAAAAATGTCTCTATATGAAAATTAACCGTGGTCAATCATGGTTCAATGTCGCATTGTGATAAATATTGTCTCGATATGAAAACCAATCATGGACAACCATGGTCCAATGTCACATTGTGACAAGGATTGTCTCAATCTGGAAATCAATCATGGTCAAGCATATTTATTTTATGGGTTATAATATTTATTTTAGGGTTTACATATCTTAGGTTTATAATGTTTATCCCTTGAGTTTATTATTCCCTTGGGTTTATAATATAAATCCCTTGGGTTTATTAATCTAAGTGTTCATATTATTAGGGTTTAATATTATTAACTTAGGTTTATAGTCCCTTGGGTTTTTAACATTAATCCCTAGGATTTCTTATTCCCTTGGGTTTATAATATCAATCATGGTCAACGATGTTCTATAAATCCAATAATTTCCAACCATGGTCAACCATATTTTATAAAATGCATTGTGGTGAACCATGGTAAATCATGGTCATCCATGTTCCAACGTCACATTGTGACGAAAATTGTCTCAATATGAAAATAAATCATTGTCTCAACCATTGTCCAACTTTTTGTTTTGAAAAAAAATGTCTCAATATGATAATCATGGTTAACCATGGTCAACCTTGGTTTAATATGATTCCCATGGAGTTTTAATATTAATCCCTTGGGTTTATAATATAAATCCCTAGGGTTTATTATTCCCTTACGTTTATTATATCAATCATGGTCAACCATGGTCAGAAATGCTCCTACATCACATTGTGACAAAGGGTTCATATTCATAGAGTTTAATATTATTCCCCTGTGTTTATAATCCCATGTGGTTTTAGTATTAACTCCTAGGTTTTATTATTTCGTTGGGTTTATAATATTGGTCCCTAAGGTTTATTGTTCCTTTTGGTTTATAATATTGATCATGTAGAACCATGGTCAACCATGTTTTATAAATTCAATCATTGTCAACCATCGTCAACCATATTTTATAAAATCAATCATGGTCACCCATGGTAAATCATGGTCAACCATGCTCCTACATCGCATTGTGATGAGGATTTCCTCAATTTGAAAAATAATCATTGTTTCAACCATGGTCCAATGTCGCATTATGAAAAAAATTGTTTCAATATGATAATCATGGTCAACCATGATCAACCAAGGTCAATCATGGTCAACCTTGGTAAGCAATGTTCAACCATATTTTATAAAATAAAAAATTGTCATCCATGGCCAACATGGTCAACCATGGTCAAACATTGTGTTGTGACAAAGATTGTTTTGATATGAAAATCAACCATTGTTAAGCATGATTAACTATTGTCCAATGTCACATTGTGACAAGGATTGTCTCAATATGAAAATCAACCATGGTCAACCATGTTTATTTTAGCGTTAATAATATTTATCTTTGGGTTTATATACCTTGGGTTTATAATATTAGTCCCTCAGGTTCATAATCCCTTGAGGTTTTAGTATTAATCCCTTGGGTTTGTTATCCCTTAGATTTATAATATCAATCCCTTGGTTTATTATTCCCTTGGGTTTATAATGTCTATCCCTTCAGTTTATTATTCCCTGGGTTTATAATATCAATCATGCTCAACCATGGTCAATCATGGCCAACCATCGTTAACCATAGTCAACCATGGTCGAAATTGCATTCTGACAATGATTGCCTCAAAATGAAAATCAACCATGGTCCAACGTCCCATTTTGACAAGATTGTCAAGATATGGAAAATAATCATTTTCAACCATGGTCCAACTTCACATTGTGATGAGGATTGTCTCAATATGGAAATCAACCATGGCTAACCATGTTTATTTTAAGGTTTATAATATTTATCTTAGGGTTTATAAACCTTGGTTTTATAATTTTTATCCCTTGGGTTTATAATATCAATCCCTTAGGTTTATTAATCTAATGGTTCATATTCCCATGGTTTAATATTGTTCCCTTAGGTTTAATTCCTTGGGTTTTTAGTATTAATCCCTAGCGTTTATTATTCTCTTGGGTTTATAATACCAATCGCTGCGATTTATTATTCCCTTGGGTTTATAATATCGATCATGGTCGACCATGATCAACCATATTTTATAAATTCAATCATGGTCAACCATCTTCTACCATATTTTATAAAATCAATCACAGTAAACCATGCTCCAACGTTGCATTGTGAAAAATATTGTATCAATATGAAATTTAATCATTGTTTCAACCATGGTCCAATGTCACATTATGACATAGATTGTTTCAATATGTCAACCATGGTCAACCATGGTCAATCATGGTCAAGCTTGGTAAACCATGTTGAACCATGTTTTATATTTAAATCAAATATTTTCGTCCATGGTCAATCATGGTAAACCATGATTAAGCATGGTGAAACATGGTCTAACATCGTGTTATGACAAGGATTGTCTCAAAATGAAAATCAACCATGGTCAACCATGTTTATTTTAGTGTGTATAATATTTATGTTTAGGTTTATATACCTTGGGTTTATAATATTTTCCCTTGGGTTTAATATTATTCCCTTGGGTTTATAATATCAATCCCTTGGGTTTATAGTATCAATCATGGTAAACCATGGTCAATCATAGGCAACCATGATTTAATGTCGCATTGTGACAATGATTGTCTCAATATGAAAATCAATGATGGTTAACCATTGCCCAACATCTCATTGTGACAAATATTGTCTCGATATGAAAATCAATCATAGTCAAGCATTATCAACTATGGTCCAACATTACATTGTGATAAGGAATGTCTCAATATGGAATTCAACCATGGTCAACCATGGTAAGCCATGTTTATTGAAGGGTTTACAATAGTTATTTTAAGGTTTATATACCTTGAGTTTATAATTTTTATCTCTTGGGTTATTATTCCCTTAGGTTTATAATATTAATTCCTTAGGTTTATTAATATAACGACTCATATTCATATGGCTTAATATTATTCCCTTAGTTTTATAATCACTTTGATTTTTGGTATTAGTCCCTAGGGTTTATTATTCCCTTGGGTTTATAATATTGATCATGGTCAACCATGTTTTATAGCATCAATCATGGTCAACCATGGTCCAATGTCACATTCTGACAAATATTATGTTGATTTGAAAATAAATTATGGACAATGATGGGAAACCATGGTCTAAGGTCACATTGTGACAAGTATTCTTTCAGTATGAAAAACAACCATGATCAACCATGTTTATTTTAGTGTTTATAATATTTATCTTAGGTTTTATATACCTTGGATTTATAATATTAGTCCATTTGGTTTAATATTATTCAACCATGGTCCAATGTCACATTGTGACAAAGATTGTCTCAATAAGAAAATCATTCATTGTCTCAACCATAGTCCAACATTGCATTATGAAAAAGATTATCTCAATATCATAATCATTGTCAACCATACTCAAACATGGTTAATCATCGTCAACCTTGGTTAGCCATGTTTTATAAAATCAATCATGGTCAACCATGGTCTAACATCACATTGTGATAAAGATTGTCTAAATGTGAAAATAAATCATTGTCTCAACCTTGGTCTCAATTATTAATTTATTAATTATCAATTAATTAATAATTAAATATGAATTAATTAATAATTAATAAATTATTATTATTATTTATTAATTACTTATTTAGTTAATTAATATTTAATCAATAATTAATTTATAATAATAATATGGATTAATAATAATTATTAATTATTAAAGATAAATAATTAAAGATTATTCTAATCAATTATTCTTTTTATTGAATAACTATTGTTCTTTATTAATATTACTGCTATTATCAAATAGATATTATTAAATAATTTATTTATATTACATAATTTAAAATGAACTAATATTAAATTACATTTAGTATTAAATAATAATTAATATAAATTAATGAGAATAATTATCATTATTATTAATTATTTGTATTGTAATAGTTTTTTTTAATATTATTTCTATTATTATATATTTATCAATGGTAGATATAAATGAAGCCATCGGCATATCGCTTGGATTTATTATTCCTTGGGGTTTATATTTCCTTGGGGTTTTATTATTAAACCTAAGGAATTGATATTGTAAACCCAAGGGATTATAAACTTCAGGGTTTTAGTATTAATTCCTTGTATTAATATCATTCCCTTGGGTTTTTAGTGTTAATCCATTGAGTTAATGATGAGCCTCCTCATTGAGTAATTATATGGGTCTTAATTCACCTCCTAGCTTAGTCAATCGAACTATTCTCATGACTTATTGCATACTTTTGATTATCTTTTTTTTATGAGATGAGTTAGAGTGGGATATTTTGCTTTGTGGTCTAATGTGCATTTAATGCAGGATTAAAGGATAAAAGCAAGGAATTTTGGCAAAGACCTTGGTCAAAACTTGAATGAGACAAGGGAGAGGAATTATAGGAGGTAAATCCTCGTCATTTACTACCCTTCCATTCGAATATTCCTCCATCAGCTCAAAGTGCAAACAACCAAATCATGAGGACTAGAAGGTAGCCGAGTAAGTGAAAGACAAAGCACCAGTTTATCTCGAGTTTGGGAGCCGAGCCTCCCTAATTTTAAGGAAGTCGTTGGAGACTTCAGATGTATACGTAGAGAGGCCTAGGACCTCAGTAGTATTCAGATTTTTTATTGTAAAACTCTACTCTATTTTCGACCTACAAGACTTGTGACCATTTTTTATGTAATCCATTGTTTTGATAATAAGAATGAGTTTTGTTTTGAGCCAGCACTGAGTTAACTCAGAGGGATAAATCTCTTGGGTTAGGGCCCAACCCTAGTAGCCAGGGATCCTCTTTATTGTTCATGTATGCTAACATAGATTCATAGTTTAATTTTTCACTTTCTTAAGTAGCTGCATTTCCATTACAGTAGTGTAGATTAGATTGGTGGTATGTTAGTTTTCTTCCATTTGTGCCTTCTTTCAATTAGCAGGTTAGCAAGGAGAAAAAGGATCACCATAAGGTTTTCAGTAGGTATCTCGACCTCACTTCCTCCCTCTGGGACCATGACTTGAGGAAGAAACCCTTCAACAATCCCAAAAACACAGATTTCTAGTTCTTGCATGAGCTTTGGAGTTTGCTGTCTTGATTCAGTATTTGGTTCATTTAATTGTCATATTTTTCCATTACTCTATTGTTGCAATAAGATCTCACTCATCCTTTCATTCCCATCATCCCTTTCTTCATGCATAATATGGGCAATTGATTCATTCTTTTCTAGCTTATGAAGATGTATCTTGTTGCATAGTTCTTGGAAGACACACATGTTTTAAGCACAACAGGTACTTCAGGAGGAGACCTAGACTTCATCACCAGCGACCACATTCCACCTCATCCACCTTAGCCATCTCTTGTTCCACCATCACCCTCACTAGTTTTTTTGTCATTTTTCATTGAAATTCCCCTAGATACATTGAGCGAATCTAGCCATCTCTTCTCTTGGATATTCACTCCTGAGTGTTCCTAGACCTTTTAACACCCCATCCCAATCATCACACCAGGGAAAATTTTAAGGATGGAAATTTATCTAAAAGTTTAAAAACCATGCTGAATCCCACTAGTCCATAATATGAAATATATAAAATGCTTGGAGACATTTTTGTAAAAATATTCAAATTCATAATATTTTTTTATAGTCTATATATATATATATATATATATATATATATATATATATATATATATATATATATATATATATATATATATTCGCAATTTTTAGGGTAAAATAATTTCATTCTATAAAATTTGGGTGAATCACTTTTACAAAAAAATGGAAATTAGCAAATCTTTTTTTTGGAAAAAGTATAGAAAATTAACCCATGGGAGAATATTAGCCCCTAAAATTTTCCCTGCATCACACACCTTTTCCAAGCTTCCCAACACCTCACAATTAGCTCTCGGCTATATCTTGTAGGTTTCTTGTAATTCCTACAGGATCATCCTGTAGGTTTCTAGTACATCCTGTAGATTTTCCAAAAATGACTTGTTTTGAGGCCGAATTGATGGGGAACCTCTAGGAAGTCACAAAAAGCCTCCTAGGACCCTTCCACACCATACAACTGCTCCATAAGCCTTTTAGCCATCCTCAATCACCTTCCATTCACCTGTCACATCCACAAGAAAAATTAATTTGCATACTTGATTTTGCCCAAAAAAACCAAAAAAAGTGAAAACGGATTTAGTTTAGTTTTCTTGCTTACACATTAGTATGGTTTGATGATCTTTACTTCTCTAGCTTAGATAGCAACATTAGGCTAGTGTTGATTTATAAATTCTGTTTAGCATAGTTATATAAATGGTTAATTAATATATGTTGTGATTTAACATTGCATGTTGTTTTCTTCATTACTGCAATAGAGTAGCTCTCTTAGAGTAGATTTTCTCTTCTTCCATCAAAGAATCAAGCTTCTTCTGACTCTATAGAAGTCTCGCTTGGAACCGCTGAGGTCTCTCGCAGAATGAATAATGACAATAGGCAGGACCTTCACTTTTACTTGTGCGTATAGCACTGTCACCTCCAAGTTTGTACGAACCCTGAGTTGATAAGTAAAGTTGGTAGCCTAGGAGTTGCAGCATCCTTGTTGCAATACTGGTGCTCATCACTTTTTGGCACCGTTGCCAGGGAGATGTTTGAGTAGGATGTGATTACTTCTTTATTCTATTCTACTTCTTGCCTTTAGTTTTCTTCATTAGTTTATTTCTACAGAAGTAATCTAGTAGCTTCCTTTCTTTCATTTTTCATTATCTTCTTTCCTTTCCATTCTGCAAGTAGAATTTCAATTCAGCAAGTAGCTTTTTCATTCTGTCAGTGATTTTCATTTAATCAGCAATTTCATTTCTATAAATTGCTTTCGATCTTAAAAAAGAAAATTACAAAAACCAACCCAAAAACATTTCCTTTCATGCCTCGTAGGGATAGGGACAATTTAGGGAAATTTTTGCCGAATACCCCCACTACATCCAACAACCAACCTTCTCTCTTCTTCAGTGGTTGTGAACTGGAGGAACCTTTAGGTGACTAACCTGACATATTTGAATAACCTACAGGGGAAGGAGAAGAAGAGGAACCCATTCCTACTGAATTAATGACTGAAAACTGAAATGAAAGAGGGAATAGAGAGAGAATTGAGGGTGCCTTCCCCATCAGGGAAACCAACGAGGACACTAAGATGAAGAATATAAGACCCTCTGCCCTACCACTCCATGGCCTAACCATAGAGGACCCCGACACTTTCCTATTTGAATGTGTTGTTATATGTCGAACCTATGACTATACAAATGATGAGAAAAACTTAAAATTGTTTCCATCTACCCTCAAGGATGCAACATTGCGTTGGTCCATGGGCTTACCTGGAGATAACATCACAACCTGGGCTCAGATGCAACAGGATCTTAACAAAAAATATCGGGACTACTGTAGGTCAAAGGATACTCAAGAAGAAATTTTCAGGATGACCATAGGCCAGGATGAATCCTTACAGCACTACCAAGAAATATTCTAGCTCAGTTACAAAAGGGCCAGGTTCACACTTGACCCTGAGTCCCTAAAGCTGGTCCTGCTCAAGGGAGTAAGAGAAGACCTTATGGATACCTTATACTTGTTAGCAGGAGGAGATATCTACTAATTACCCTATGAGGATATCAAGACTATCTTTAGAAATCATTCTAGGGTAGCCAAGAAAAATGGTAGGAGTAGTCAACCTATGGCCAGTACATCATCCTCCAACTCATCCATAAAAGGTGAAATTGGCAATATGCTGGAAGATTTTAAAAGTGAGATGCTGCAAACCATTGCCTTGCAAATGGACACCATGACCATCAAAAGGAAGCAAGAGGAAGCAGAGAGAGCCTTGACCATTTTTTTTCCTAGATGCACTAGGAGGCATCGTAGGAACGAATGTTCATTAAACTGTATTGAAATTTTCTCGGTCTGTGAAGAAAACCACTCCACAGACAAGTGCCCTTCTTTACCTAGACTCAATGTTGTATATCAAGGAGCTGAAGGGGTCATTGAGCAACTTTGCTACATCAACCAAAGGACACCTATTAGGCCTAGACCATACCAGCAAGACGTGCAAGGGTCATCCAATGCATATTACCAACCCAACCAAACCACAACTATACTTTCTTTGGGACCCCCTGCTCATCCTTCCTGGTCTACACCCCCTCCTTGGTCTTATGCATCTCAGTATCATTCCCAGCCAGTCAGCTAGTCATTTCAACCTTACATCCCGCCACAACCTTAGTGGAATACACCACATTATGGGTGGAGGCCCCAATACAACAATGCTCCAACTCTATTACCTCCACCACTTGCCCAACAACAACTTGTACACTCTACTCTACCCAAGCAACCCTAGATGCCTGCCTAGCCAAATTTGAACCCGAACAATAGGCAGGTTCAACAAGTATATAGTGGAGAGACATCATCTCCAACTTATGCTAGAGAAATCCAGGAGATCAACCTATGATCTGGGAGAGTCATCCCAGATAACCAACCTCCCCCTCCACATAGGGAGGTTGAGGAAGAAAGAGATGAAAGAAACCTTAAAGTAAATCCACCCTTTCCTGAGAGATTAGCCCAAACACTCCAGCCTACCCTAGAAGAAACTGAACTTCCCGGAGAATTGAAAAATCTATGTGTAAAGATCCCCCTTCTCCAAGCAATAAAAGGTGTTCCCAATTACAATAAGGTTATTGAGGGGAAATTCTCAACCTCCAAGGGTCATTACGGAAGACCATAACAGTTCTGCAACTTGCAGACCATTCAACACTCACTCTTGAGGGAATTGTGGAGGATGTGATGGTCTCCATTGACTCTTGGGAGTACCCTGCAAATTTTCTAGTTCTCCAACCTAAGGCTAAGCTTACTGGTTATCCTCTCATCCTTGGGAGGCCATGGTTGGCCACAACTGATGCCTACATTAGCTGCAAAGCTAGGAATATGACTATCAAGAACGGGCATATGTCCAAATAGTTAGTCCTATACCCTGCTACTTAACCTTCTCTAGAGCATGATTTACCTTTATGGTTGGAGGAGGAGGAAGAAGATGAGGTTTATTCTGCCCAACTTTATGCTTTAGAAGAAACAATAGGAGGATGAGAGAAAGATGAGGATGACTTGATTTAAGACCTGCTCCAAAGTCCAACTCTTGGTTCGTTACCTTTAGAAGAAGAAGTAAGGGAAACCTAGAAAAATCATCAAATTGACTTATGCCTGGCCTATTCCAACCCACTTTGTGTTAAAACCATAGAATTAGGCTCAGAGAAAACCTTGAAAATTAATCCATCCCTTTCTGCTCTCAAAGAGGAAAATCTATGCAACATGTTAAAAGAAAACCTAGAAGCCTTTGCTTGGAGTTACAAGGAAATGAAGGGAGTACACCCCTCAGTGTGTATTCACCACATATATATCAAAGAAGGATGCAAACCGGTTCGACAACCACAAAGGAGGATGAATCCAGCTCTTAAAGATATAGTCAAAGAAGAACTGCAAAAACTGCTAGATGCAGGATTCATTTACCCTATCTCCGACAGTGAATTGGTCTCTCCTTTCGTGCTATTTCCCAATAAAAATGGGAAGTTGATGATTTGTGTCGATTACAGGAAGTTGAACGAAGCCAAAAAGAAGGATCATTTTCCCCTACCCTTCATTGAATAAGTGCTAGACAACCTGGCAGGGAATAAGTTTTTTTCTTTCCTAGATGGATTAAATGGTTACAACTAAATCCAAATATGCTCAGAAGACCAGGATAAGACCATGTTCACCTATCCTTGGGGTATTTTTGCCTATAGGGTCCTTCCTTTTGGCCTATGCAATGCTCCTGCCACTTTCCAAAGAGCAATGTTGAGTATTTTCGTTGAATTAGTATATGATGCGGTGGAAAATTATATGGATGATTTTACACCTTATGGCTGTGATTTTCAAGAAGCCCTGACTAACCTCGGCAAGGTATTGCACAAATGCATTGAAATGAAACTGTCTCTCATTCCCAGAAAATTGAATTCTTAATGACTAAAGGGATTGTGCTAGGTCATTCAATATCTCAACAAGGACTGTAGGTGGACCCGAACAAAATAGCAATCTTCTAAAGGGTCCCACCTCTGCAAAAGCAGTGAGATGTCAGGAATTTCTTAGGGTTAGTTGGACACTACCAGAGGTTCATAAAGGACTTCAGCAAGTTGGCCTCTCCTTTATTTGGGTTGTTGGCCAAAGATTATGAGTTTATATGGTCAAAAAGTTGTCAAGAGGCCTTAGACATTCTAAAGGGTAAATTAATCAGTGCACCAATTTTCCGAGGCCCAAACTAGGCCCTTCCCTTTCATATTCATGTTGATGCCTCACACAAAGCCATAGGAGTAGCCTTAGGTCAGGTTGAGGAGAAACTGCCCCTATGCCATCTATTTTATCAGTAAGAACTTGTCAAAGGTTGAGCTAAATTATACAGTGATCGAAAAGGAACTCCTGGTTGTTGTGCACTCATTAAACAAATTTAGGCATTACATTATAGGCTATCAAACCTTTTTTCATATTGACCATGTTGTAATCAAATATTTAATGAACAAACTAGATTTGAATGTGCAAATTATAAGATGGTTTATTTTGTTACAGCAGTTTCATCTAACAATTGTTGACAAGCCTAGTAAGGAAAATGTTGTTGCATACTTTTTATCCAGGGTGAATCTACCTGCAGGTGAAGAAGGAATGGTGGATGACTAGTTACCAGATAAGCACTTGCTATTTGAGTTATCTCTCCATGGTTTGCTGATATAGCAAAATTTTTGGTATTAGCACAATTCCCACCAAACTTTCCCTCCAAAGAAAAGAGCAAGATAGTCAAGAAAAGGGCCTCCTTCACCTAGATTGGGGGCAATATTTTCAAACTTGGCCCAGATCAAATCTTGAGAAGGTGTGTAAGGGAAGAGGATTTTTTTGACATCCTTCTGACCTTCCATGATGGGCCTTGTGGAGGTCACTTTGCAGCAAAGAGGAAAACATTCAAAGTGTTACAAGCAGGCTATTATTGGCTCACTCTTCATCAGGATTTGAAAAAGTACACTAATCATTGTGATCGGTGCCAGAGGATGTTAAAACCTACTCCAAGAGATGAAATTCCCCTACAGCCTCAAGTGAATTTCAAGCCATTTGACAAGTGGGGCATGGAACTTATTGGGACTATCAACCCTCCTTCAAAGAAAAAACATTACATTATTGTGTGCATTGATTATTTTACTAAGTGGGCTAAAGCAAAGGCAATTAAGACAACAACAAAAGAGAAGGTGGCTGAGTTCCTAAGGGAAAATGTATTCTACAAATTTGGGTACCCTAGAGAGCTAGTAACAGACCAAGGCAACCCGTTTACCTCCAAAATGATTGAATAATTGCTTAGCCATCACAAAATAAATCATAAGACCTCCACTCCCTATCATCCACAAGCTAATGGGCAAGTGGAGGTGACCAACAGGGCACTGGAAGGCATATTAACAAAGGTAGTGAGTAGCAGCAGGAAGGATTGAATAGAAAGACTAGTTGAGGCCACCTAGGCCTATAATACAACATGGAAGACCACCACTGGATTTACGCCCTATGAGATGGTTTATGGAAAAAAGGCATTTTTTTCCATTGAGTTTCAATATAACACACCGAGGATGGCATCCCAACTAGATTTGGATCTTAGTCATGCATAGAAAGAGAGATTGTCCCAATTGAATGGCTTGGATGAATTCAGAATGCAGGCCCTCCTACATACAGAGATAGTTCAGCTTTAGAGGAAGATCTGGCATGATAACTATATTAAGGAGAAGCAATTTCAATAGGGTGATTGGCCATTGTTATATGATTCTAGGCATAAAGACTTCAAGGTCAAGCTAAGGACAAGATGGTTTGGACCTTATGTTGTGGAAAGATGCCATGATAATGGTTCAGTGCAAATCAAAACTATAGATGAAGAAGCCATTATGTTGCTTGTTAAGGGGTATCGATTGAAAATGTACAAGATACCTTTATCAAAATAAGAGTTCATTGACAATATCAATAAAACAATGATGATGGTGGAGCAAGTTTCAGCTCCTCCCTCATCAAGTCACTGAAAAAAAAAAGAGAAAAAAGAATAAGGACTCAGGTGAAAACCTCCATGAGGCACCTGAGTCCCATGTTTGGGTTGAAAACCTTGTGAAGCGGCCTAATGATGAAAAAAATAGAAAGAAGAATTAGAATATCCTTGGGTGAAAACTGTCCTTGTGGCACCCAAGGCTTATAGCTAGGGTGAAAACCTCTCTCAGGAAGCCTAGATGTTTTTCAAAAAAGAGAAAAGATATAATTGTTATTTGCAAGTGGGCGAGAAAGACAGTCAAGGAGAAAAAAGAGGATCCAAAGGGAACCCTACCTCTCACATATTCATCTCCTCCACTCCTTACCATGCATCCCTCCATCATTTCTATCATTTTTACACTCTGTTGCTTTGATTTTTGTGAAGACTGTGTTTTCTATAGGATCCTTTGTATTCCTATAGGATCCCCTAAAAACCTACATGATGATCCTGTAGGAATTATAGTGGCCCAGAAAACCTACAAGAATCAATCCGAGGGCACATGGTAGGTTTTTAGGTCCCTAAAATTCAGCCTAGGCATGATCTAACACCTCACCTCGTCCACCATCATCATCCCTGTGCTCACCATTCAAAACAAAAAGAGATCAGTTTCTGCCAGTCATAGAAAAAAGAAAAAAAAGAGCAGAGTAAGAGCATTACCTGAGTTTCCTTTGCTCTACACACACTCCTACTCCCTCTGTCCATTCATTGCACCATCCTCACAGCCCCAGCTAGCAACATGATTAAATAATTATGAGGGAGAAGAAGCTATAGGACATCCTGTAGGAAATATTGTAGCAGTGTATCCCACAGAATGTCAATCACCAACTACAGGTCTTCATTAGGATTATCTAGGAGCTCCACAGCAGTAGCAGCATCAGATCTTTAGTCACAGACGCCTGGAAAAGCCAAGAAACCATTAAAAGAAAGCAAGAGGAGGAAGAAGAATGGCATGCAATAAATAAACAATGCAACACCTCTGATCTTAGACAATTGCAGCATGGCATCGAAACCAAAGGTAAGTATCCCGCGTGCTCACTCATATGCATCATTTAATCAAAAGTGTTAAGGGTTACGAGATAGTTGGTTTATAAGTGAAAAGGTGACCAGTTAACTTGGCCACCTTCGTTCAGTCAGCACATGCAATATCGGGTGTCCTCTCACACGTCGTTGTAGTCAACTCAAAGATAGAGAACGAGTATAACAAGAAGTGGTTAACTATGGATCTACGAGGTGGGATATTATTACGAGGAGTAGGAAATGATGAGGTGGTGGTGGGGACTAACGGTCCAAAAATGGAAACATACCTCTAGTACTAGCACACCACCTCACCCTAAAACAACATAAAGGGAAATAAAACATCATTCACATGCATTCATGCATTCCACCTCCTCGAAACTCCCTCACTCAAGTCGCTCTCATACCTTTGGCCACCCACTGAAAGCAAGGACCCATTGTTCTACATAGGAATTCCTACAGGAGCATGCACAGGAAGTCCTACAAGATACAGTCTACAGGATACACAGAGGTAGTCTACAGGATAGGTAGAGAAGAGTTCAAGAGGGGATATCATGGGAATTGTCCACTGCCACCATTCTAAAGAGGTAGGCTAAAAAATTCCATCCCCATTTACAAGCAAATGAACCAGAAATACTCTAAAATCTAGTGAATTTAGCAACTGTGAGAGGTGAATTACATACACAGTTAACTCTATTTTCCTCCTGAATTAAAAAAATTTGTGTCAACCCTCTCATTTTCTCCTCAAGCCTCACAAGCAAGATGACAGGAGGGTTTAATAGGAGAAAGCCCACAAACACTGTGAGGATACAACAACACCCCCAGGTGCCTGAAATCTTTACAAGACACAACTGGATGGGACTTTTCGAAAAATTTACAAGGTATGATGATGAGGTGGCTAAAGAATTATCTCACTCCCTCACTCCACATATCATAATCCATGCCACTATTTTAGTTAGAGGCCTCACATAATAAGTGTCTATATTCACTACATCACTGATCCAAAACCAAAAAGAGGAAAGCTATTGTTTAAGTCCTTTTCCTCAAAAATTAAAAAAATAAAATAAAATTATATTTGGCTTTACCTTAATTAAAAAAACTAATATTCATGAAAGCACTCATAACTTCAAAGAACATCATCAAGAAATGAAACAACAAAAAGAAGAAAGTTGATTGTTGATTGTGCAATGGCTACGTAGCAACTGCACAACAATTATGATGGCACTTTTTGCTTCCAAATATGGCACACAGCTAACAATTTGTGGTCTAATTTGGTTGCCTCCTCTGCTCCATGTTCACACCTTTAAACTCTGACAACTGGCTTCCTCCCAAAGCTCATGCAAGACTGTAGGCAGGGATTGCATAGCAGCTGCGTAGCAAGTTTTCCATAATTGACTCTCATATGCCCTCCAGTCTTAAAAAAACACCACCAGGGTACTATAAGCCACTTCAATCATTAGAGTCATTCCAACATTGATAAGAAAAACATATGCAACTTGAACCCAAAAAAATAAGTACCCCTGCTGTGTAATGTAAATATTCCGAGACAAAACCAAAAATTTCAAAACTTCAAGCAATGACTTGTTACCTCCTCTTCCTTTTGCTCTAGGTCTTGCTAATGGAAGCTGGGGTCTTTGAAGCTTGAGGTGTGGGATATTTATGCTCAGTGGGCACTAGTAGAGTGAACTTTGTTTTAGACAGAGCCTTATATCTTAGCCTTGGCACTCTTCCAAGTGAAGGTGCTTTGGCTGCCTCCTTGTATTTCTTAACCATTCCCCATGCCTTGTCGAAACTCTTCTTCATGCTCCTCATCTTTGCATTCAATACCAGGTTCCTAGAATAGATGTTTTTGCATTTTCTTCTTACAGGAATTGACCATTTAACAAATTTTTTACCTTTGTCAAGGGCTTTGTATCCCTCACGTACTTCCTTGTCATAATTCTCTAGTAGATGTTGCACAGATTTCTTATAATTCTGATTTTCTTACCTGAACCTCTTAACCTTCCCCTGACTCTCCTCGAGCTCTTATAGACATCTCTGATACTCTTTGCACTGGTCAAAATGTGGTTTACTAGGTGCTTGAGCCACCTTTTTCATCTGCTGCACATATCTAAGTTTTGCCTTGGATGCTCTAGTTGTGGGCCTAGTGGACTCCACTCCAATATCTTTGGCATGTTCAGCAAACGAAACATGTTTACCATTGTCCTTAGCAATACTTTTGGGAGATGTCTTTGCACTCTCAGTTTTTGGTTGAGTTGTTTGTTTCAAGTCTCTCTTTTTCTTCTTCAAGGATGTTATCTTCATTTGATATTTGGAAATAGCTTCTTTCATCTTGATAATCTTAGGGTCTTCTTCCTCATGCTATGTGGTATCTTGATCATACTAAATTGGATCTTCTTCTTGTTTAAACTAAATTGATTCATCTTTCTTCACTTCTTATTCTTTATTGTCCTCTTATTTTTCTTATTGCTTATCCTAAGAAATTTCAACAACTGCCTGAGGGACTACTCCCTCCACACTCTTCTTGGCCCTTGACCTATTCCTAGGCCTCATCACGAACTCTTCATTCTTAAATGTCTCTTCTACTTTAACTTGAAACTTGGTGGTCTGAGATGATGCCGCCTGAACCTTTGTTTCCTGAGTTTTTTCTTTGCCTTTTGAAATCTGCTTCTTACCCTTCTTACCAAGTTTTCTAATGGAATTTGTTACATCCCTATACTAATAGTGTAACCCCTTATTGTTATTAGTACAATCCCCTTATTATATTTTTGTGCCCATGTAGTCCCCATATTGTTATTATTCTACCCCATAGAAGCCCACTACTATTATTATTGTGTCCTTACATTATTATTGTTATGTTGGCTTTGATTATATTATGACCCCTTAGACTCCTATATATAGAAAGGAAGTCTTTTCAATTGTATCATCCAAAAATTGTTCATTTGTGTAATGTAAAGGAGGTTGCCCCATCGAAGAGTCTTATTTCTAAGGCGTTCATATATCTTTTCTATCTTTTTGTTAGCTAGTTTCATAACATTTGGTATCAAAGCTATGGATTGTAGGGTTTCGCTGCCCCGAACAGGTCATCGTGGAATTTTCAACATAAATTTTTCGCTATGAAGTTTAAGAATCTAAAAAAAAAACATTTGAGAAGAAATCGGTTTGAACCTCGTGTCCAAATTTCTGATCTTTTCGCGCTATATTTTCAGAGATATGATTTGAGGAAGTTAGGCTTTTTGCAACCTCCAAAATTTCATCTAAAATAGGTCATCGTGGAATTTTCACTATAACTCTTTCGATATGAAGTTTCAGAAGCTAAAAAAAAAAACCCATTTGAGATGAAGTTGGTCTTAACCTCGGCTCTAAATTTCAGATCCAGTCTCGCTACATTTTTGGAGATATAAACTAAGGAAGTTAGGGCTTTTGTAGACCCCCGAATTACATTCCAAATAGGTCACCATGGGAAAATCATCATAACTTTTGTTCTGAGCATCAAATTGAAATTTCATAAGAAGTTTCGAAAGAGGACTGCCTGTAGTTATTGGTATATCGGTTTCATATATTAAGGTCGAAACAGTGAGATGTGGCACATCGTACGAGTTTGCTCTACTGAACTAGTCTATAATCAGGTCACCGTGGGCGATTTGGCATAACTCTTTCTTGGATAATCAAATTCTGATCAGACTTCCAAGGTTAGAAAGGGAACTCAAAGAGCTACCATAGGATGGAATTTCAGAACTTGGAGATCTGAAATTACAAAGTTATAGTCATTTCAAGATCGAGCTCCTAAAATCAAGAAAAATTGAGATGAGGAAGTTTGATGGCAAGGATCCAGTAAATTGGATACTACAGATGGAGAAATATTTTGATCTACATGGTGTGCCACTATTACAAAAGGTATGTATTGCATCTTCATATTTAGAACAAGATTAATTTTTATCATATAAAGAGATTTGTTCTCGTAAACCACTTGTTATGTGGTCAATTTTCACGGAGGAAATTATAGCACATTATGAGGATACAAAGAGCAACACCTTCTTTAGAGAAACACCACAATAATTGGAAGAAAAAGGAGAAAAAGGGCTTCGTTACAAAGTGGAAAGAAAAATTATGGCAACAAGGGTTGCACCACAACCTACAAGGGTTGCACCACAACAATTGGAAGAAAAAAAAGAGAAAAAGGGCTTTGTTACAATTGTGATAAAAAATACATTGAAGGTAATAAGTGTGCTGTATTTTACATTGATTGTGGAGAGGAGGAAGAAAATGATCAAGGAACGTCAAAAGAAGAGTATATACACCGGGAAACAACCTTGGAGAAAGAAGAAATGAATCCAACCACATCTTGTAAAGCATTGGAAAAAATTACTACTCCTCAAACTCTTAAGATAGAAGGACATATCAAGAAGAAAAAGGTTCAAGAAGTGAAATACTACATCAAGAAAGAAGAAATGAATTCGACCATATCTTGTAATGCACTAGAAGAAATTACCACTCCTCAAACTCCAAATATAGAAGGACATGTAGGTTTTAACCCCATACAGAAATTACCTGCATACGAATTCTAAAATACAAAAAATAAATAATGCGAAAGTAGAACACATAAAACACATATACACAGAGATTTCCCTTGGATCCCAAAACCGGGACTACCAGCTTGATTTTCCATTATGTTCCTTTCAATGTTACAATACATATTTATACATGCCGAAGCATCCAATACCATGGACCGAAAACCATCGCGTCCAAAAAACATGTGCAAAAACCATGCACAAAACCATAGGTGGGTCCGCCCAACCTAACATAGGGTCCAAAAACAAAATTTTCCGGGGCGCTACCCCAAACCCCATAAAGTGGGGTTACGGGTGCCCTTCAAACCACCTGTTAACTGTGTGGAAATAATATAACACAACCCAACATTCTCCCACTTGTTGTTTTCTTTCCACAGGGGCCACAAGAGAGCTTAGTCATTTTTCCAACCCTGAAATGCCCATTGTTTCTCTACACCAGGAGAACTTCTCAAAGCTCACATATTTTGTTAATGCATCTGCAATATTCTTCAAAGTGTTGACCCTTTCCAACAACACCTTTTTGTCTTCTATCATATCCCTCACAAAGTGATATTGAACATCAATGTGTTTTGTCTTTGAATGATATGCAGGGTTCTTTGCCAAGAAAATTGCACTTTGGCTGTCACAGTCTATCCTTATAGCTTCCTGTACTAACCCCATACTTGAACACAATCTCTACAACCAAATTGCTTCCTTACTTGCATGAGTGGCTACCGTGTATTCTACCTCTGTAGTTGATAGTTCCACTACAAATTATTTCTTACTCATCCACCTAACTGCACCTCCAAATAGGTTAAACACATACACACTTGTAGATCTTCTCTGATCTAGATCTCCAGCCCAGTATGCATCAAAAAAGCCACAAATAACCAACACTCTATCCAATCCTAGTCTTCCTTGGTAGCACAGACCATAATCACTAGTTCCACGCAAATACCTGAAAACCCGCTTCACTACTGTCCAATGCTCATTTCCTGGCTTTGACATAAACCTGCTCAATACTCCCAATGTATGTGCAATGTCTAGTCTAGTACAAACCATTGCATACATCAGGCTACCAACTACACTTGGATATGGAACACGAGACATATCCTCTTCCTCTTCTTATATCTTGGGACACTGTTCAACAGATAAATTTACACCTACAAGAATAGGAACCTTCACCGGTTTACTATCCTACATATTAAACCTCTGCAATATTGTCTCGACATACTTCCTCTGGTTTAACTAGAGCTTCCTCTTTTCCCGATCTCTTTTAGTTTCCATGCCCAAAATATAGTTTGCAGCACCAAAATCTTTCATGTCGAATTTGGAGGACAATTGGGTCTTCAAATCCTGGATAATTTCTTTGTCATTTCCAACAAGCAACATATCATCCACATATAAGACTAGATAAATAACACGGTCACCAATTAATTTAAAATACACACACTGATCTACTTTGCTTCTAGTGAAGCCAAGTCCTCGTATAAATGTATCAAATTTCTGATACCACATTCTTGGTGACTGTTTTAACCCATACAGAGACTTCTTTAACTTGCATACCAGTGCTTTCTTACCCTTCGCTGTAAAGCCTTTAGGTTGCTTCATTTAGATTTCCTCTTCTAGATCCTTGTGAAGAAATGTTGTCTTCACATCCATCTGTTCTACCTCAAAATCAAAAGCAGCAGCAACAGATAAAAGTAATATAATAGAAGTTACCTTGGCAACGGGAGAAAAAATATCACTAAAATCAATTCCTGGCACCTGGGAATAACCTTTTGCTACTAATCGAGCTTTGTATTTCTTCACTTTTCCTTCTACATTTGTCTTCTTTTTGAACACCCATTTGCTGCTAATGAGTTTCCTTCCAGCCAGCAACTCCACTAGATCCCAAGCCTCATTTTTGTGCAAAGATGCCATTTCATCAACCATGGCTTCTTTCCAAAGTTTTCCATCCTCTAAATCTACTGCTTCCTTCACAGTTCTGGGATCATCGTCAGTAATAGATAAAGCAAAATTTGAACAGAAAGCAGATGGACTATACCTTTCAGGCTGCCTTATTTCTTGAACTAATCTTCTCACAGCCGGAGTTTGTGGCTCTTCATCTTTTGATTCCTCCTTTGCTGTAGAGTCTTATTCTTCCTCCTTTAGCTCAAACTCTATCTTCTCATGTTCCTTTGGTTGGACTTCATGTTTAATAACATCTTTCACCTCTCTGAACACCACATCTCGGCTGTACACAACCTTCCGTGTGACTAGGTTCCAAATTTTATAACCCTTTAAACCATCCTTATACCCAATAAAGATGGACTTTTCAGATTTATTATCCAACTTGGTTCATTTCTCCTTTGGAACATGTACATATGCATCACATCCAAATACCCTCAGATGTGAAAAAGAGGGTTTGTTACCAGTCCATACCTCTTGTGAAATCTTATCCTCCAACGTTGATGAAGGTGACCTATTGACCAGGTAACATGCAGTATCCACTGCTTCTGCCCAGAATTCCTGTCCTATCTCGGCACCACTAAGCATGCTTCTTACCCTTTCCATCAACGTCTTATTCATTCTCTCTGCAACTCCATTTTGCTAAGGTGTATATGGAGTAGTCTTCTGTCGTGCTATACCACACTTCTTACAGAATTCTTCAAATTCCTTACTGCAAAACTCTTCACTGTTATCTGTCCTCGACGCCTTTATCTTATTCTCTGTTTGGTTCTACACCAGAGCCTTAAATTCTTTAAACCTATCAAAGACTTCAGATTTCTTCTTAAGGAAATATATCCATGTATTCCTTGAGAAGTCATCTATAAATGATACATAGTACACAGACTTACCCAGTGATGGAACCTTCACAGGTCCAAACACATCACTATGCACAAGTTTTAATATATGTTTCGCCCTCTTACTACCAGAGGGGAAACTCACCTGATTCTACTTCCCATATACACAATTTTCATAGAAATCAAAACCTATTACTCATATCTTCTACCATACCTTTACCATGAAGTATCCGAAGGCCCTTTTCTCCAATATGTCCAAGCCTTTGATGCCACATCATGGTCTTCTCTCCAGAGACAACTAGATTTTCTGCTCCACTTTCTGGAACCACAGAACTATTGAACCCATCAATAACAATGCTACCTTGCAGCTTGTATAGAGTTCTAATCCAAACTTCCCGCATCAATACCAGTGCTCCCCGAACCATCTTGTAGGTATCCTTCTCGAACATTGTGTTTACACCTGCATCATCCAACTTGCTAACAGAAATCAGATTTTTGGCTAATGCAAGAATATGTAGAACACCTGGAAGCGTTCTAACCCTTCCACCTTGCAACTTCAACTTTACTTTTTCGTGACCAACGATTCTAGCCTTCCTCTCATGCCCCAAGAAGACATCATCACCATCATATTTTTCATACTCGCAAAACCACTCTCTATGGGGAGTGAAGTGAAAGGATGCACCTGAGTCAATCAACCATGCCTCGTGATCTACATGTATACTTGATGAAGCCAAGTACACATCCCCACCTTCATCTGAGGTGGTTTTCACCTCTGCAGAAGGAGCCTCATCAGATCCCTTTCCTTTGTCAGGGGCTTTAGATTTACAATCCCTTTTGTAGTGCCCTTCCTTTCCACATTTCCAGCACAGCACCTTTACAGGTTTTCCTAGACATTTAGATCTCCCTTTAGATTTAGAGCTCCCACTCGATGATTTATTTTTGTTTCTGTTCTGGGTCCGCCCTCGTATATACAAGGCATCACCATTTTGGCTCTCCATATTTTTCCATATCATCTCCTCTGTCAGCAAGGATGAGACTATTTCATCAAAATGCAAGGCAGTTGCATTGCTACCTATTGCAATAACCAGACTATCCCACGAATCTGGTAGAGAACACAACAAACTGATGCACTTATCTTCATTTGAAATTTTAATATAAACAGATGCTAACTGACTTACCATAGTATTAAATGCATTCAAATGCTTTGTCACTGAGTCTCCATCTTTCTTCCCCAGTTTATACAACTTTTTCCGCAGGAACAGTTTATTCACCAGAGATTTAGATTGGTACAAAGTCCCTAACTTATCCCACAAATCCTTCGTTGTAGCTTCCCCTGATACATTCAGCAATACCGAATCTGAGACACACAATCGTATTGTGCTCTTTGACTTCTGATCCAACTTCTTCCATTATTCATTGGACACTCCCATTGGTTTAGTACCCATATCTACCATGATCCACTGGTCTTTATCCACCAACAGATCCTCCATCTTGAGTTTCCACAACTCAAAACTATGACCATTAAATTTCTCAATCTCTATCTTTCCACTACTCGCCATCTTCTTTCACCCCCATAATTGATCTCATAGATCTCACTGAACAAGGTCTAACATAGGCCCGAGCAAAACCCCTCAGCAACAAAAGCATCCCCTTGAAGCCAAAACAACTCTGAAGCCAAATGTAGGTTTTAACCCCATATAGAAATTACCTGCATATGAATTCTAAAACACCAAAAATAAATAATGCGAGAGTAGAACATATAAAACACATATACATAGAGATTTTCCCCTGGATCCCAAAACCGGGACTACTAGCTTGATTTTTCATTATGTTCAATGTTACAATACATATTTATGCATGCCGAAGCATCCAATAATATGGACCGAAAACCATTGCATCCAATACCATGGACCGAAAACCATTGCGTCCAAAAAACATGTGCGAAAATCATACACAAAACCATAGGTGGGTCCGCCCAACCTAACATAGGGTCCAAAACCAAAATTTTCCAGGGCGCCACCCCAGACCCCATAAAGTGGGGTTACGGGTGCCCTTCAAACCCCCTGTTAACTGTGTGGAAATAATATAACACAACCCAACAGGACATGTCAAGAAGAAAAAGATTCAAGCAGTGAAAGATCACATCGAGCATCAACAACAAGTTCTCCAACTTTTAAAGGATAACGACACTTTGGTGCAGAATCGAATGAAACAATAGGTAGATCAACATCGCAATGAAATAAGTTTTGATATAGCCGATTGGGTATTTTTATGGTTACATACATACAAACAAATGTCCCTCAAGAAGGCTATTTATGAGAAGGAAATGTTGGAAATACTACACACACTTAAGAAATGATGACCTTACTTAATGGGAAGACACTTCAAGGTAAAAACAGATCATGATAGTATTAAATACTTTTTAGAACAAAGATTATCCTCTGAAGAACAACAAAAATGGGTCACAAAGATGTTGGGTTATGACTTTGAAATCCTCTACAAAAAAGGGAAGCAAAATGTTGTGGCAGATGCACTCTTAGGAAAGGATGAGGATGTGGAAGCATTGTTGTGCGCCATTTCTATTATCCAACTAGAGTGGATAAAAAGAACAAGGTATGAATGGAAGAAGGAAGGAGAAGTATGGCCACTCATTCAAAAGTTGCAGAAGGTCCCAATTCAAACAATATTGCCAGAACTTGACGAGGAATGATAAATCATATTGGAGCCTGAGGCAGTCACAGAAACAAGAACCCAACAACTACGAAATTGATCAATTTCAGAGTATTTCATCAAGTGGAAGAACTTACTAGCTGAATATTCCACATGGGAGGACAAGAACCTTATACAAGAGCATCAAGAACTACTCAAGCATTGAGGACAACACTTTTTGAAGGAGAGGGGCATGCCAGGTCCCTATACTACTAGAGTAACCCCTTATTGTTATTAGTACAACCACTTTATTATATTGTTGTGCCCATGTAGTCCACAAATTGTTATTATTGTGCCCCATAGAAGCCCACTACTGTTATTGTTGTGCCCTTACATTATTATTGTTATGTCGGCTCTGATTATATTATGACCCCTTAGATTTCTATATATAGAAAGGAAGTATTTTCAATTGTATCATCCAATAATTGTTTATTTGTGTAATGTAAAGGAGGTTGCCCCCCTGAAGAGGCTTATTTCTAAGGTGTTCATCTATCTTTTCTATCTTTTTGTGAGCTAGTTTCATAACAGACTTCTTGCTTGGTTTTTTAACCTTCTATTCAACAAAATTTATCTCTTTCACTATGTGGTTTACCTTCTTATCATGTTTTTCATGCACTTCTTGTTCCTCCTCACAAATTCTCACTGTTGAAGATTCTGTCTGTGGTAGTAAACCAATGCTAGATATAAAGTCTGACTAGTAAATCTTCTTCTTATCAACTGCAAACTTGACCAAAATTTTAATGAGGGAGAAATGTAAAATTATAAAGCTAAACTTATGTTGACATCCTTTACAAACTTTTGAATAAGAATAAAGGTAGGTTCATGGTTTTTTCGTCTATGAAGTGCCATATAAGCCTCAAATGATATTGGTACACCCGGCCGAATCTACCCTCACATGTGAAATACCTCTTGATAAATTTCAAAAGCTCACTGTAATGGTCATGAAAATACAAGGTGGGTAAAGTTGTAGCAAACTTGTCTAGTCAATTTAGTGTCCTACATTGCTCTACATAAATTATCAATCTGGGTATCGTAAACTGATGAAGTGTGGTGCACCATATGTGCTTAGTTAACCCTTTTTCTTACTTCGTTATTTTATAGTTTATGTTGTTTTTGGGGGTTTTGTTTTTTATGTTAGAATATAGTTTCTAAAGAAAAGAGAAAATGAAACAAATCAAAACTTTGAACAATTAGATTAATCTAAGCTAGCAAAATATCTAAGAAAAGAAAGAAAGAAAAACAAATCAAGTCCCATTCATAACTTCACATATCGCTAATTTCATTCTTAAGGAACTAAAAAGACTCAATGAGACATGAACTTATGTAATGAGTATCCTACTAAGAAAAAAACAAGAACAGGTAAAGAAAAACTAATCTATTGTGTTCTCTATGCTCTAATTCACCAATCGGAAAATAGGAAGACTACTTTCTTGGAATATTTTGTCAAGCATAAGTTACACAGTTAGATAAATCTACAATCAACCGGTTGAACACACTTGCATGAATTAAAATTGCATGAATGGAAAATCTAATCTATCAAACTTGAAAGCAATCAAATGACATACTTGAATGAAATCAAAGAAAAACTACAAAATAAAATCTACTCTACGTTACATTCTAGTATGCTCCATGACATCTACTTCACATCTCCTTCTATGTTGAGAACATCAAAGCTTTATTCAAATTCTTCAAAATTACAAAGTACAACAAAGCTCTCCAAAGCTTTCCAAAGCCATCAAGAAAGAACTACAAACTCCAAGCTAAAGAGCTTCCAAAAAGCTACAAGCTTAAGAACTAAAAAGCTAAGCTAACAAATGAAGGAGAGAGATCTCATATTTATACAGAAGGATGAGAAGCCATCTCATTAATGATAGTCCATGAATCTCTCCCTCTACCTCTAGAGTCCTAATCAAAATAGGAACTGATAAAGCACATGTCTTCTTAGAGTTTCAATACAATTAGGAGATGTGACACATATCCCCATGATCCCATGATTCTCTCCACTCAAATTCGAATTTGGCCTTAGGGTGCCACATAAAGGTCTTCTAGAAGCCTCATTTTGACCTACACATGTCAACAATCTCAACCCACTTGTTAGGTATAATAATATGCACATTATTTTCTAATTTTTAACCACAAATTCTCTTAAAAAGGCTAAGAATTAATAAAGTTTGGAAAAACATAAATGTGGCCCAATGATAATGAAAGTGGGATGAATGTGGTGACATAGTAGTGAAATGGAGGTGATATAATGGACATAATAGTGAAAGTGTAATGGAAATGAATGAAATTTTCAAGACACAACATAACCCCCAACTGAAGCTATTGCATGTCTTCATGCAATGTATATTACATTAATTTTTTTGAACCTTGAACTTTGGCTTCACTTTGCATGATATCACCTGATAACTTCATACGTTCGCAAAGTGTTTTTCTTTAATTGCAACATGGTTGGTTCTTGTGTAACAACCAAATTTTGTTGTTGCATTCTATTTTGATCTTTGAACTTTGCATAATTATATTTTGATTATTGTTGCAAAGTATATCTTTATTGGATTGCATGATGGTTGGTTCTTGTGTGACAACCATGATTGTGTTTGTATCCAATTTATCCTTTAAGCACTTTTGAAAAGCCATTGTATTCTCATAATAACAATGTAATAGTTAATATATTTTGGAAGTATGTGGGCTCCTGAATATGATATGGACATGGCAAGGTATGAATATGAATGTATTCCCCCCCAACTAATGGTATTGACAATTTTATGAAATGAGGAAGAGAATTGTTTTTCCAACAATTATCATTCTAGATTTTTATGGAATTATATGGTCAAAAGTTGGAAAATGATGTTCCTTAAATTACCCTTTGGAATGGATGAGTTGTATCTTTGGTGGCTGCAAAATTCTGATTATATTCTTTTTCAAGTGGTTGAATAAGGAGAGTCATGGTTAAAGAGTCAAGATGGTTTTTTATTGCTTCTACTAAAACTTGTTGAATCTGCTCTAAAATGTTGAAAATAATAGTCTTCATGTCTTCAAAATTCATTGGCACAATTCCTACTATGTGAAAATATGTTCTGATGTCGAACATAGCAGGAAATTGTTGACTTAGTGGCCATTAATGGATGCCACTAGTCAACACGAGAACTCTCACCATTGATGACAATGAGAGTCAAGATGCCCAAACACATCTTTCTAGGTACGAATAATTTTTCCGATGTTGAGTCACCTAGAAGATTTGATGAACAAGGGACATTAATGTATTCCCATTGTTTGTTAGCATGAGGACTTGCCATTAAGGCATGCAAGCCTCAAGGTGTCAACAAGGAACTTAGACTCAAAGGACTATGGACTCAATAATTTGCATTGAAGCGGGGCTTATTTGTGAAATGAAAATGACAGGAAAGGGAAGATGAAAATGGAAGATGGCAATGGAGAGTAGAAATGGTAATGGGCAATAAGCATGTGAATGAGCCTCTTGCTTTTATTTGTGGGTTATGAATGGACAAAAAGAGATGGAAAGTGTATGTGAATGTAAATGGGAAATATGAAGTGAAATTCGGCAAATGGTTTATTATGACACATGGATGTGATGGAGACAATAGTATCTGAAAGTTTTTTCAAGTGTTTGGATTTGATTTTGCATCAACATATTTCCTCTTTGTTGCTGATCATCCTCTTACGAAACAAATTGGTCTCTTAGAGAGACACCATTCTCTTGTACTTATTTGTCCTTCCTCTTGGAACCTGCAGAAAAACTAATACTTCTTCTGCAATGGAATGTAAGATTATCAAAGGAGAGAGGTGATAAATCTCTCTAGTTATGATATTTACACACAAAACTAAGAATTTGTATTAATGAAACAAGTTCTCAAAGGAAAAATCAAAAGAATTTATACCCATTTTGGAATTAGTGCCTCAAGTTGAATGTTGCTTCTTTTCAGCAATTTATTTCATTATTTACCATTTCAAACTCTAATGGTGTATTTCTCATTGTGTAGATCTTGTTGAGATCTTTCTAATGACACTTGAATCGTCAAAATCTGATTTCGTATGAGAAAGTTAGGTTGATTTGAACAATGAGAATTTTCAGCTGCGGAATGGCTTTAGCTGCGGAATGACTTTAGCTGTGGAATGTGCACAACATTTGTAGCTAAAAATCTTGAATAAGAAAGTTAGCCATTCATTTTTCATCATTAGTCCAAAATTAATCAATACCTTCAGAAAAGTAAGTAAATAACTTATTCATTTCATTGATTCAATTTTTTTATTTTTTTATTTATTTATTTTTTTTTTTTTTTACGGCGACTTAGTGATAACACACACCTTGACTTCCCTTTGATTGGGGTGTTTTTCTTTGACTTGGGTCAAATGGAAATGCAACCATCCATGTATTGGCATTTTCCCAACTACCCATGTGGCTCGTTTAATCTCTTGACACCTATAACCTACAAAAGTATGAAAATGGCTACGGAATTTCCAGTTAGTTGTGGAATCAAGCTGCATTCCACAGTTAAAAGACAACAAACCATCAGTTTTGAAATGCAGCAAGCAATCCTCCATTCCCAATCACTCTGCTAGATCATTCTTGGAATTAGATGCCATGCAACCACCTTGAGATCCTTAACAGAAAATTTGAATACTCTGCCATGTTGAATAATTTGCCATGTCTTATTAATCGGCTGTGAAGAGCTGTATACAACTGGTTCACGCAATGGATTTAAACAGAGTCGTATTCAATTCGGACATGTTTGATAGGTGTGAGATGAATTATTAAAGATGGAAAACGTGTAATCATGATTTATGGTCAGCACACATTTGATTCCAAATCAGAATTCTCCTCCCCAGGCAGCCGAATTAAATCAAACTACCAGTTTATTAATTTAAATTCCATTTTTTCCTGCAAAAATGGGCTTCGAAGAACTTGAAAATCTCACAAACTGCTTCAAATTCCTTAAAACTATTTATCAGTTATCTAATTGACCCTACTGCCGAAAAAACCCATGATTTTGTTTTTCCTAATTTTTTCGTGGCTCTCTAGAAGAAATTAGTCACAGGTTTGTTATCTGAAGATAGAACAATGAGCCAATCATCGATCCGTAGTGAGAATCGTTGATTTATTATCCTCATGTTTATTCAATATTTAGGATTACCTGATATGGGAACAACTGTCTTCTCTACTGGTTCATTAACAAAGTAACCAAAGAGGAAATGTTAAACAATGACGCCCAATCCACAGGTTGCTAAACAATTGCTGTGATGGTTGTTCTTAATTCAGATTGGTGCCATGGATATTTAAAACAACAATTTAATAATGTTGTTGAAGCTTGCAGCTTAGATTGTTTACATTGCAGGTTTTGTAGGTGGCAGAAATCTAAGTGGCAACACTAACTATATTGAGCTTGTTGATTCATTTTCAGGTTGGGACAATGCCAAGGCCCCTTAATGGAGTCAGCGTGGATCTACAAATTTGCATTCACCTCCTCGTTGTTACCTAATCATTTAACATTCGAACCCTTGGTTTTTTCACATATACAATGCCTTTTTTTCATGATTTTACAGGTTTGTTTCAGGCCAAAGCTTCAAACATGAATACATATTTTCTATTGAGGCCACAGTGAAACTGAAATGGGGGATAGCCATTGATTGTTTCCTTTATTTTTTTCTGAAATTGTGGAATTTTATAATGATGATTAATTATTTTCAATTTCGGGAAGCAAACACTTCAAGGAAAATATGCTAAAAACAAGACTTTGACTGAGATCTTAAGCTGTTTTTTTATCGATCTGGGCTGGGTGAATAGGATAGGATCCATGTCGGGACAGTTCCAGAGATGCCCATGTGGTCGATTTCTTCATTGGATTCCTGTAACCTACTAAACCTTGGAATTAGCTGTGGAATTCACAGTTAGTTGCAGAATCAAGCTGCATTCCACAGCTAATTTGCAAAACCTTATTAAAACAGGACACAGTGTTTTGAGGGTCACTACAAACCATAACCGGTCAATCTTGGATAGCTGAACCTATTAAAGCAATTGGAATTTTTTTTTAATTGAATAAAATGAAATGATGAAGTTTATTTTGTCCCCTTTTCCTCTCTCTCTCTCTCTCTCTCTCTCTCTCTCTTTTTAACATAACAATTCTTTTTCTGATCCTCCAAATCACACAAAGTGCAGGAGGAGAGCATAGCGAAGAAATTATTAATTTTTTTAGATGTAAGAAATGAGGTCTCCTAATTACACTTCCCCGGCAAAGGCGCCAAAATTTCTAGTCAATTTAGTGTCCTAAATTTCTCTACATAAATTATCAATTCAGGTATCGTAAACTGATGAAATGTGGTGCACCATATGTCCTTAGTTAACTTTTTTCCTTATTTCATTGTTTTATAGTTTATGCTATTTTTGGAGGTTTTTTTCTTATGTTAGAATCTAGTTTCTAAAGAAAATAGAAAATGAAACAAATAAAAACTTTGAACAGTTAGATTAATCTAAGTCGGAAAAATATCTAAGAAAATAAAGAAAGAAAAACAAATCAACTCCCATTCATAACTTCACATATCACCAATTTCTTTCTTAAGGAACTAAAAAGACTCAATGAGACATGAACTTATGTAATGAGTATCCTACTAAGCAAAAATAAAGAAAATGTAAAGAAAAACTAATCTATTGTGTTCTTTATGCTCCAATTCACCAATCGGAAAATAGGAAGACTACTTTCTTGGAATATTTTGTAAAGCATAAATTACACAGTTAGATAAATCTACAATCAACCGATTGAACACACTTGCATGAATTAAAATTGTATGAATGGAAAATCTAATCTATCAAACTTGAAAGCAATCAAATGACATACATGAATGAAATCAAAGCAAAACTACAAAATAAAATCTACTCTACTTTACATTCTAGTATGCTCCATGACATCTACTTCACATCTACTTCCATGTTGAGAACATCAAATCTTTATTCAAATTCTTCAAAATTACAAAGTACAACAAAGTTCTCCAAAGCTTTCCAAAGCCATCGATGATGAACTACAAACTCCAAGCTAAAGAGCTACCAAAACGCTACAAGCTTAAGAACTAAAACGTTAAGCTAACAAGTGAAGGAGAGAGATCTCCTATTTATACAAAAAGATGAGAAGCCATCTCATTAATGACAGTCCATGAATCTCTTCCTCTACCTCTAGAGTCCTAATGAAAATAGAAATTGATAAGACACTTGTCTTCTTAGAGTTTCAATACAATTAAGAGATGTCACACATATCCTCATGATTCCATGATTCTCTCCACTCAAATTCTAATTTGGACTTAGGGTGCCACATAAAGGTCTTCTAGAAGCTTCCTTTTGACCTACACATGTCAATAATCTCAACCCACTTGTTAGGTATAAGCATATGCACATTATTTTCTAATTTTTAACCACAAATTCACTTAAAAAGGCTAAGAATTAATAAAGTTTGGAAAAACATAAATGTGGCCCAATGATAATGAAAGTGGGATGAATGTAGTGACATAGTAGTGAAATGGAGGTGAAATGGAGGTGATATAATGGACATAATAGTGAAAGTGTAATGGAAATGAATGAAATTTTCAAGACCCAACAAAACTTATCATTGAACTTAGGCTTGACACACTGTTTAAAAGATGAAATATCAAGATCATCACCTTTGAACCATTTTTCACCTATTGTAGGGAGGCTTGTGGCATCTGCACTGAGTTTTTTCTGTGACAATGATTTCCACATTTCCCAACTTGACTCTATTATCATTGCAGTTCAGGACAAAGAGGTTATCTAATCTTGTATTATGACCAATTTTTTGGACTTTCTAATAGAATGGAATGCAACTAGCATTCTCGAAAGAGAGTCTAATGGTTAGGGAGGAGTTTATTAGGTTTAGGATGTTGGGTGCAATGCGTACAATATCATCTCCTTTTCTGCTAGTAGTGGGAGCCATTAATCGTACATCTAGAAATTTCAACTTAAACTTTATGAGAAGCTATGTGTACAAGTCAGAGAGTTGGAGACTTGACAACTGTGACAGTGAAAACTTCACCAAAGAGCAGTATTAGACAGTGATGATAGGGTAGGTTTATAATCTTCAAGACGAGTGGGAAAACACTTCATTTCACTTTACAAATTTCCTTGACCACTCAGCATTGCATGATGGCTACATTTTCTCATTAACAAGACACGACTTCAAGCTAGAAATTTGATTGTACATGTGGTTTACAAGTAGGGTGTGCATAGAGAAGTTTTTTAAAGAGAATGCAACAAGAGATTTACTGTCCTTAATCTCAGTGTTGAACAATAAATTTATAGACTGGGAAACTGACTTCTAACTACCACACTATTGAAATTGATCTGTGTTAATGCTGGTGGCTTTAGGACACACTACGCAGTGGTTGGTTAGCACTCTGTAGCGAAAACACAACACAAATTTTCAAACTCTTCTACAATCTGCCTTTCAATGCATAACCAGTCTTCAAATCTCCTGCACAATGAACCAATACATTTTCCTGTGATTAGAAAGAAATAAAATGGTGGCCTCCTAGAGTGATTTGAAAATGATTCCTAATCCTCGATGACATGATTAAACATGGTGTTTAATTGGCATTCCACCTGAAAGCAATCATATTTGAATTTGGAAGTGTGATAGGTTTTGAGAAAATGATGTGGGTATGATGACCAAAGTTTTTTTATGGTGACATATGTGGGTGAGGTTCAATCATTATACGCAATGATGATTTAGCAAGAAAATTTAAGCCTAGGGTAAAAAGGGGACTTAGGCTTAGGATAAAATGGAATTTAGGCCTAAAATAGAGATAAGGGATAACATGAATATTAGGAATAGGAAAAAAGTTGAAATAATAAGGGGATAAGGGAATAGGATAAGTAGGGATAAGGAAAAAAATAGGGAATAGAAAATGAGGGAAATAAATAATATTAGAAGATGGACAAAAATGGTGACATTTGTGACCACACTGCTTTAGACATCATCCATTTTACTTTAAACATATGTTCAATTGAACCACTCTATAAAACCCTGAAAACCCTGACTCAAAAATCCTAATGAAACCTCTCAAACTCAAACACCCCTTCCCATTAATGATTAAAACTTTGATGACCAAGTGATGACTAAGTTCATGATGACTTTCCACGTAGTGGTTGGGCAAACTCATGACAACAAAAATGGTTTGCGAGTTTGACCTTTTCCATGACAAAAAAAATATGTTCTAAGACATTCAAATACTAATAAACTAAGTAAGTCTAACATAAGGAACAATCTTCTGATGTGAAAGTTCCAACCGTAAGGTTTAGTGGGAATATCAGAAGTATCAACAATGGTAGATATTGAAAATTAAAGGCATCAAAGGTGGGAGATATTGGAAGTGCGAAATATTGAACGCATCACATTTTAAATGTTATGATATTGGAGGCACCGATATAATAAATTACAACTGTGGGGCCAATGAAAATTATAATATTTATTTTTATAGAGGCGCACATGACTTATGATAAACCTTTAGTAAGGGATCTTTAATAAATAAATTAATCATCAGGAAATCTATATTGGAGAGGGACTTTATCCTAACTTTCACAAAAGGAAAGTTATGATATAATAAGGATATGATGGAAGTCTTCTGATAATGCTTTGAATTTTATGAGAGAGGGCTTATCAGGTTTATGTTTATTGTAACATTTTAAGGGTTGAGCTCCAATATATGGGTTCTGATAAAGGAAACCTTCAATCCTATCAAATTTAATATGAGATCCAAAAATGTCCTAAATTTATTGAAATTTCAAGAAATTTATTAAAATATAAGGAGGGTCCCCATTATTTATTAATAATTAAATAAAAATAAATGGGGGGTTGTTGAATACTACAATAATTGGTGACATACTAGGCAAAACAATTATCTTTGTAAAAGTAAATGAAATTTTAATAACTAAAGAAAAAGACATAGAAAGATCTAAATATTTTAAATTTAGATTGATTAAGATTACTCTGAATAAAACTGAACTCATTATTTTGTAAGGCTTCAAAACTTGTTATTTATAAGAATCTTCATTATCTTTTTCAGTCAGTTTATTAGTTGTAAAGATAAAATAGATAACTATAAAATTTTAGTGTTAAGATAGACTTATTGTAATTGGTACAGCCATTGTTGCCAATAAGTATCCATAGGCTCGATAGGGTTACCATTTAGCCGGAATAATACCAGTATCCCATCCACTTATAGTAATATTTTAGAGGTATTAATCTCTTTTTTTTTAATTTTATTTTAGTTGCTTGAAAGCCATTTTCTTGGTTTGGTAGCTAGATAATGGCTATGCCATTCACATGTTATAATGATATTGAACAAGTTATATCATGATGAGACCTCTTGTCTAATAGTTATGTAGCCATAAGTCATTATCCTGTCATGGTGACCAGTCATGTGTCAACATCATTAGTTCCCCATGATCATGGTAAGCTGGTTCATAATGAGACCCCTTATCTTTCAAGCGTTAAATATTTCTGAATTACACTCTAAAAAATGTAAAATTAGTGGATGGGGAGGTAAAATTAATCCTTCAGAGTTGTGGATGACAATCAAATTCAAAAGGTGCTAAAACTTCAAAATATTCTTTATTTTTTAAGAAGAAACTATATATGATATATCAAAGTACAAGAAGATATTTTAATTTTTCAAGTCATGAAATATTTACAAACTAATGAATATAAAGGTATCAAATATTATAATAGATACAATAATAAACTTCAATGTTATAATTTCTTTCTAAAATATTCTCCTCTAATTAATAAAACTCCATGTTAATGATGAGAGACCTTAATATGAAGTCAAAAGAGTACTACTCAACATAGCTAACTTAAAGACACTGATATGTACATATGATTATTTACATATTTACAACATAATGTACATCTTTAAGAAAAAACAAATCAAAACTAGCTTATTTATGGGAAAAGCATCTCTCTTCCTCTGTAATTCTTAAAGGATAAATTTGATGGGCCTAATTTTTCAATGATCGGAATTGGGCTGAGCCACAATTTTTGGAATTTTGTGTGTTTACCTTTTTATTCATGGGCCTTATCCCATTTTAGAACTAAGTCACTGATTTCAAAATTTTTATTACTTGCTAAAATTGCATCAAACCAAGACTTAACCATTTGCTCATGTTGAGCATGAGTTTGTTTGGATTTATCATTTTCTTCCTTTAACTTTATAATTTGAGACATTATTAATTGTAAAGTACAGAAAGGATGTTCCTCAATAGATATCACTAGGACTAGTGAAGGAAAATCTAATTTAGGAGGTAAGGTAACATATTTTCCATACACGAAGTGATAGGGAGAAGTGCCTAAAGAGGATTTATGAGTAATTCTGTCAGCCCATAGAGAAAAAAATAGAGCTTTGTGCCATTTATTTGTATTCTTATCAACAGTCCGCTTAATGATTCTTATAATGTTTTTATTGGTGGATTCTGCCAATCCATTTCCCCTAGGATAATAATTTGCAGAATATTTGACTTTAAAACCTTTTGAGTGAGAATTCAGTAATATCATTTCTAGAAAAATAATATGCATTGTCGAACATGAGGGTGTAAGGAAGGCCAAATCTGGTAATTATATATGGATCGATAAAGTCGATAATAGTTTCAGAATTGACCACTTTTAGGGGTATTGTTTCCACCCACTTGGTGAAATAGTCCATAGTAGTTAAAATATACTTATGCTATTTAGAAGAGTGTGGAACGATATCACCTATGACATACAATGCCCATTGTTCAAAAGGTTTCTCGATATTAACTGCATGCAAAGGTAAGGCTAGCTTCTTTTCCTTCCATGAAGCTATTTGGCAGACTTTGCATTTTATTACATAAGCATGGATATCTTTGAATAGAGTCGACCAATAGTAACCAGCGTGAAGGATCTTATGATCAGTAGTATCCCCATTATGATTTCCACCAGCTAATCCATCGTGTAATTCCCACAGCACGTTTTCTACTTCAGGTTTCTCTAAACAACTTAGTAAGACATAATCATAATTTCTTCTAAGTAAGACATTATTGACAAGTTGATACTAATTGGATTTAAGCCTCAAAGGTCTTTTTCTTTTGTAATTGAGTTCTACTTGAGCATAACCATTTTTCAAATAAAAAATTAAATCAGCATATTGAGATTCAGTGTCAATAGGACATACCTTTGAAACTTGAACAATGTTCCATGAATCTTCTTCAGTTGAAGTGTCAAAATCTCTAGTTATTAACCTGCAAAAACCTTGACCTACGACTATTTTAGCTGGCTTTATCTCTAGGTCATATTACCCAAATATCTCTAGATTTTCTCCTAATTCTCCCTGAATAAGAAATTGTCTAACCATTGGGAAAGGAATAATTACTTTCGTATGTGCTTTCGGGAGAAAAGGTCTAAAATGTTTTATTGACTTAAAAACTGCAAATGCTTTCTTTTCCACTTCTAAATAATTTAACTCAACTCCTTGTTGATTAGAACTAAATAAGGAAATGGGACTTTCGACTTGTTCTTCATTTGGTTGTGTCAACACTACTACATAGGACTGTTGAGAAGAAAAGTATATAGAACAATTTCTTTAGAAAAATCAAGTGTTGATAATGAAGGAGAATCTATGTTGCCTTGATTTATTGAATCAAAATAATTTCTTTCGGTTTGTCCCCATTTGTAGACTGACTTATTTTTTATCATGGTCTGTAAAGGCAAGACAATTTGTGAAAAATTAAGGACAAATTATTTGATAAAATTGATCTGGCCAAGAAAGGATTGCATAGATTTTTTGTTGTGAGGCAAGGGATTTCTGAAATCACCTTAATTATTTTTTGGTCTATGAAAATTCTTTCCTTGGAAACAATAAAGCGTAGAAGCTTACCTACACTAAGAGCAAAGAATGCCTTCTTAGGATTCAAAGAGATTCCAATTTTTTTGCATCTTTCAAAGATTTGTTTTAGGTCATGAAGATGATTATTCATATTTTTTGAATAGATTGTAATATCATCTAAATACACCAAAATTGATTTATTGATCAATCCTTTGAAAGTAATATCCATGGCTCTTTAGAATGTATCTCCATGATTTATCAATCTAAAATGCATCTTCTAATAAGCATATGTTCCCCATTTGGTTTTGAATTTGGTTTTTAGTCTATCATTGGGATGCACAAGAATTTGATTATAGCCTGAAAAGCCATCTAAAAATGAAATCAATTCAAAATTTGCAACATAAATCAAAATTTGTTCTAGCAGAGGCAAAGAAAGTTATCCTTTTCACGTGATTTATTTAAATTCCTAAAATCTAAGAAAATTCAAATGCCCCCATTCTTTTTCTTAATTGGCACAAGATTCGAAACCCACTTGGAATGCCTGACTAGGAAAATGATTTTTTCTTTGAGTAGCTTATTTAACTCGGTCTTAATTTGAGAAGAAAGATTAGGGTGAATCTTTCTAAGTGTTTTTTGAATTGGTTTTACATATAGTTGCATAAGCATAATGTGTTGAATGATATATGTGTCATAGGTTTTTAAATCATCATAACTCAAGGAAAATACATCTTTGTATCTCTTCAATAGAAGGATGAAAGAAGATCTTTTATCTGGTCCAAGTCTAAGGCCTAAATTGATTTTTTGGGGTTTATGATGAAATCCTAGATTAACCAATTCAAATCTTAAAGTACTAGTCTAAAGTTTACAATTGGTAACCTTCTTGAATTTATCTTTCAAACCATACAAGTATTCAAATTTCACTATAGACTTAGGCAAGGAATTCTCTTCAAAGGACTTATTTAGTTGCTTATCATGTTCATCTTCATCAACGATTTGGTCGAAATAAGACCCTTCAAAAGTTAAAAATCTTAGGATTTCATTGCCATCATTGAATACACACTAATTATTTATGTTATTTGGAATGGAGGGGAAAAAAATTAACTCAATCAAAAATCTATCAATACTAAAATCTTCAGGAGGAATGAGCATTGAAGCAACATTTTCTAGATCAACACTAATATATCTGTAATATTGGAATTAGAGTTATATATATATATATATATATATATATATATATATATATATATATATATATTATAAGGAATGAATATAATTTTCATTATACTGTCTGGAAATGGGCCAGGTCCCATACAGAAATCAGACTTGATCTATCTGTATCTTTCCTTTCATTACAATAAATATGGACCTTCTTTCTACCCCTATTAGTTACATATGTTCTATTTATAAAGCTATAGCTATAGATTCTCCAAAATGTGTCATTATAGACTGTATAATGGTATTTCATGTATATAAAATAAAAGTACCTTTTATCTCAGCGTCATCACCCACAGGCCCATCCACAGATGCGTTCAAGTTATCTGGTTTGTTCTCTTCTTCTCCCTGAATCTTCATCGTAGCAACATCATCTTCATCATCATCACCAACCAGAACCTTCACAACAACATCCACGCCGCAATAAACGTTGGTGGCCGAGGGATTTCCAACCCCAAACACCTCCTTTAAGACACCCACCGTAGTTGTCTCCACCTTGAATTCTATATTTTCAACCTTTTTTTGTATGCTCAGAACATCCATGCACATACCTTCCATTGTTTTCTGCATAAGCTCCCAGTCTTTACCCAGTCCGAACAACTTAGCATAAATGATTGCCATATTATCGTTTAATTCTTTAACAATTTCCTTTATCACATGCTTGAAGTAGCCCTCGATCAGACTCTCAATACCAACATTCCCCATGCCATTTCTAGACCTCAAGCTCCCAGAACCTGAACCACCCCTGCTGACATTCCTTGCTAATCAAATTTTTGCAGCAATCAGCTTCTATGCGGCGAAGTGCTTGTGATTAACTAACCGGAGCCAGCTGAGGTATATAACAACCTACTCCACTTTGAAATTCCTCTCCAGTTTGTCTTTCATAAATGCAAAATAGTGCAGGGTCTTATCAATTGCTATACCTTCCATGTTTCCCCCCGTCCAAGACCAAAAGCTCGCAACAATGGTGTTATCTTCCCCTGTTGAGACTGTTATATTATATAAATCAACAAGATTTCAATGCCTCATCACACACGTGTCATTGCACATGACCTGCCATTTGACGACACCATAGATATCAATTGAAATACCACCTACCATCCTAATATTCAGGATGTGAAGGTACCTCGGGTAGCCGTCCAACATAACTACCACCACGTAGAGGTGCCTAGGAGAGTTGACCTCCTTAACTGCTTCCACAATATTTTGATGACCCATACCCCCAATGTACAACGTCAACCTGAAGCCATCAGCTAAGGGATGGGATATAATGTTATGTGGTGTTTTATGCATACTATACCAAGTCCTAATATAACCCCCACATTTGCCTGAATGTTTTCCTGAATGTTTTTGGATTGCATCACATGGAATAGAATAACTTTATCAAATATTTTAAACATATATATTATTCTTAGCATGATTGAGGTAGTTTCATCTACTTTATGGGAGCCATTCCTAAAAATCCTAATACAATTCTAAATGAATAGCTTGGAATCACCCACCATGTTCAAGTAGTTGACACCATTGTGCAAATATATTTTTAATCCTTGCCATAGTTCTAATTCTTCTGCCTGGTTACTAGAGGTGATCCCAAGCCCCCAAGAATATTTTTCTTCTCTTTTTCCTTCGTGGTTGATTATTACCCCTCCCGCTCAAGCCTCCCCAGAAACAGAGTTATATTGAATGCAATGAAATGAGTAATTAGATCTTGGATTAAGGATTGATAATGTTTGAGGTGATTAGAAACAAAATAAATATTTTTTCTCACTTTCTTAATGACAGTATTTGAATCTCCAAAAAAAATAAGATACATGACATCAAGACTGATAGCCTTCTGCAAGCCTTGTACCAATGCTCCATATTCAACAATATTGTTGGTACAATCAAATTACAATCTGCATGCAAGCATGGTTTTTTCTCCATTTGGGTTTACTAGGATGCATCCATCTCCTGCACTTTCATTACATTTTGATCCATGAAAGTAAAGAGTCCAAAACAATTAATCACACTTATTTACAACATTATCTAAAATATTGATACATCTTCAAGAATCTATTTGTGAAAAAATTTCTATTTGAGATAAAATAGAATCAATAGGAAATGGAGAGTTACGAAGTGGGAAATTTCCAAACAAAGATTCTGGAGAATAATTTCCCAGAATATTGCTTGTAAACACCACTAGTTTATTTTCCTCATCTAAATCTGTCATAGAGTACTTCGTATGCTTTTTCATGTCAACACAAATTTGATTAGGTTTTCTGTTGTAGGGGAGCCAAATATGTGACCAATTCATTTCAAAGTAACAATGTAGTTTCTCATACCAATCCATTCTTAAAACAACACCATAAAATTCATGGATGTCTGCGACCAATATATCGATTATTTGACAAACTTTTGGATTCAAATATAGTCTAATTAGGAAAACATTCATCTCTCCTAATACTTTGACTTTTGTTCAGTCTAATTAGACAATTTCAACAACATATTTTTGATGTGTAACATTTAATTTGAGACAGATTGAATAAGGTATGATATTGGATGATGCACCAAAATCTACTAAACAGTTATGAACATTCCTTTTAAAGATTTCAAAAGTCAAGAGGGAAGGAGGAGTGTGATAATTTGATCTATCTCCAATCAAAATAGCATCGGAAGAATCAATATTTTTTTTTTGTAAGCTATTGTAGGATCTTTTCTATTATATACAACTAAGATAAAATATGTACAATCGAATGGTGATCTCAACCCGCCCCGAAGGGAAACCGGGTCTGTTGATCACCAGCAGTCTGAAAATGACAATGCATAGCATATAAACATAAACCATCGAGTCTACAACATGTATCTTGTTCTACCTACATACAACTCTATAATCCTGCCTGCTATAACAGTTCAAAAACATTTCCAAAAAACTGATTCTCCTAGTGTCTGACAGAAGGTTCAATTGAAAATAGAACAGAAGGATTCAATCTACCATGGATTCTGGCTTGATCTCCTCCTCGCGCTACCCATTAATTATCTTTTTCAGCAAAGTTTGAATTTCCTCTAACCTGGTGTCCTGCATCTGGATAGTGATATGTAGACTTTTCATCTCCCTTCTTAGGTTTGGGATTCCTTGAGCCATTTCAGTCATCTCCTCTGCTACCTGTTCCATGGCTTTTGCTATTAGCCGTTTCACTACCCAATAGACATGCAGGGCTTGTTTATACAGAGATAAACGACCCCTTGTGTTTCCTGGGTCCGGTAATAGACTGCTCCAATCCTCCATTTCTGGGTCTGAGGCTTCCTGCAATACATTATTCTCCAGCTCCTGGATAATTCTTCTAATATCTGCATTCGTCCCTTTGTTATACGCCTTTTCCATGTCCTGAGCCATCTGCTCTGTTGTTCTCCATCCTCTTTTCTGACGATTGGGAGGTAGCACCTCTGCTTCATAAGTGTCAGCTTGCCAACCTCTCCCCCGGCCCCTGCGACTTCTACCTTAGCCTCTTCGGGAGGGTCTTCCTCTGTTGGTGCTCCGGCTACCTTGACCAACCTCGAACGTCGCCGTCCCCATGTTTTCTTTCCTGGCTACCTCAATTTATCCCTCTCCTCGAGTTTCTTCTTCTTCCGACTGCTCCTTCTCCGGCTTGTTCACCCTCACCATTCTTCCTTTGGTTGGCATATGTTTTTTGGCCTCCTGGGGCCTTCCTCGCGCCTCAGCTCTCTGCTTATCTTGCTCTTTATCATTCTGAACTCCCTGCTTGTCCTTGTCCTGGCCCATCTGGCTCCCTTCCTCTTCTATGTTTTCTCCTACCTTCCTTCTTCTCTCTGCCATTGTCTCCTGCCCTTTCCTGAGTCGGATACCCGGGATTCTTTGATTAATACTCTCTGCCTTCACCACTTTTCTAAACCTCTGGTTATCATCTGCTTTGCCTTCGCCAGCTCTTAAATATTTAACGATACCTATCCTACGCTCCACCGCCCAAACATCGCCATCATTTTCCCCTGCTCTGTCCATTATTCCTTCTCCTCCACGCCTCGGATTTCGACCACCCCTGCATGCCGGCTCTGCACATCTGAGGATGATTAATTTAGGAGGTGGCTTGTGCTTCCACACCCTGACTGCCATCATTTCTCTGCATAGAGTCCTTTTCTTCACCCCGATCAGGGTATCAGAATAATCAATATTATCCATAGGGACATTTAGGGGTTTTCCTTTCCCTTTCGAGGATTTTTAAGTAACAAAAGTTGAAGGTAATGGAGATGTAGGGACAATATTTAATTCATTGATTAATAATTTCTACTACTGTTTTAATTTACTGACCTCATATAAGGAAATGTTAGCTTCGATATTTTTCATGTCTTCTAAAATATTTTGTTCAATGCTATCGAAAACTATTAAAGTTTTATATGATGAGGGAGACTTGGAAGTAGTTGGAGCAGAATGAGAGGATTGAGTAGAAGTCTTTTTTATCATACCTTTATCTTTAGTAGAAGGAGTGGGGAACTTTTGGTTTTCAATTGATGAAGTAGTATCAACAAGTCCCTTGCTTCCAATACTTACTGGAAAAGATTCATCTTCTTCTTCTTCATTATTTGAAGTAGTCAAGATGAAGTCCCATAATCCATGGGAGTTAACTATTTCATCTTCTTGTGCTTCATCAATAGTTAGAGACGTTTCTTCATCTTCATCATCTTCATCATATTTTGTATTTGATATATCAGCAGGAGGTTGTGATTTTGATGGTTGATTCCTTATGAAAGGATGAAAGGACTTCCTTGAAGATTCAACAACTGGTTTCTTAATTTCAACCATCTCATTTGACATTGTTTTCAAAAACATTTGTAATCCTCCCAAACCATAAGGACCTTTAGGAGTGTTTTTCTTGGATTCATCTTCAAAAGTCACTATCTTAGTTTTCTTTCTTTATTCAATGGAAAAAAAATTCAAGAGCCTGAACTCTCTTTTCCATAGATAAATCTTCTTTCACATTTTCAAGAAGTAGTTTTTGTTGAGCTCTATCTATGAGCACAACGATATTAGAAGAAAGAGCACTAACGTACCATTCAATCTACACATCAGTATTGGGTCTGGAAGTATCTGGGTTTTTATTTATTAATTTGTTAAATTTTGAGTTAAAATCCTTAATTTTCTCATTTGGGCTGATTTTGAGGTTTGGCAAATCATTTATTAAAGTATTTGTTCGATCATCCCCAAATTTAAAAAAAAAAAAAAAATCTTCAAACATATCCTAGTTTGTGTTTGATCCAACAATTAGGAAGAGATACAAAGACCCTAAAGATACTTCAAATGTGTAAGGGAAAAGTTTGCAAACTACATCTTATTGTGTAACTCCAATGAGGTTGATGGCCAACATAAAATTGTGATGGTGTTCCTCTGCAGGTAAACCATCATCTGGATTAAACTTGGGTAACCATCTCTCTGAATGTTTAGGAAGAAGATGTAATGATGGTGTCATTTGAACTGTCCCTGGGTTGTTCAATGGTTTGTTTTCCATTCTAGGATTACTAGGAACAAAAAAAGTTGTAGATGATGTAGAGGCTATAGCAGATTGGACAGTTGAAGAGGTTGCCCCTATAGTACTACTGATTACAATAACACTAGTTGATTGTGATTAGGGAATGTGAATGGAAGGAATCAAAGGATGATAAGAGGAAGGTAAACGAGAATGAGAAGAAGCGAGATCGACAGAAGTATGAGGCGGGGAACATGATGTAGTCCCATTAGCTGAGGATTAGGTATCTAGATTATTTTTGTTTTTTCGATGAGTAGGTAAAGGAAACTCAAAAGGCTTGACTCTAAGTTTCTCACTCTGAGATCTAGTTAAAACTCTAGAAGATTGTAGAGATGAAGTAATGCTTCCTTTAGATAAATCGGTCTAAGCAGGTTTTTCTCCATAAATTGAAATTCCTTCCAATCTATGAATTAAAGTATGCACTTCAGGGGACTCTATAGGTGATTCTGTAGAAGTTTGACCAACTAACTTTCGAATTGAGTTAGGAGATATAGTGACTGTTATAACAACTTCAAATCTAGGATTAGGAGATTTAGAATTGGATCTTGATGTTGGTGGAGACTTTGAGGGAGACTGACTCTTAGAATTACTTTTGGATTTGAAATGAGACTTTGTTTCCATTCATAGTCTGATGGCCCTCCTTTTAGCGCCAAAAATGTTGATTTCCTGAAATATCAGCATCAACATTGGGGGAAACCACCTAGTTGGGACCTTAGAGCAGATTGTTTTCCATTTGGGATGATGGCTCCAACTGGAATTATGGGACCAATTTCCCTGAAATTATAAGAAAAATATTGCATAAAAGTATAAAGCTCTGATATAACTAAAACTAAAAATAAATATTAATAAACTTAATGTCTATCCCGGGAATTTTGTTTGTATATGTGATTATAGATATTTCATAATTAACATGACAATGTATATTATCATGTAACTATGATGTTAAAGCAAAGAAAAATAACTAATTTAATTAAATAGTTAATTAAATTAAATTATAATTTCATCACATATACGAGATCTTGCTATTCATACATATAATTTATGATTCCAATCAAACATATCAATAGTGATAATGCATGATTGCTATAAGACATATATAACGAACAAAATTAAATTGCCATTCAACTCTAAGAAAAATAATAACACAAGGATAATAGTACCTGATATATCATTACTCTGACATGAGAAAAATGGTGACGGTTCAGCTATATATTAAGAAAAAACTTGAGTTACAAAAGTGTAAGCTTAAGCCTTCTTTCCAAAATTCAGAACCCCTTCTCATGACAAATGGAGGGAATTTATAACTTCATGATAAAATAAAAATATAGCAAATACATTAACAAATTTAGGTGGTTTCAACAAATGTATCCAACATAAACAAGAAGAGGCAAATTTAGAATCTGTTGCAACAAATTTTCTAAGCCTAGGAGGAACATTGTCCTTTGATTCGTTGTTGCAACTCATGGATATATACCATGTTCTTTAACTCAGGTGGAGACCTGAGCTGTATTCACATTTGGCTAATGAAGTTTGTGCTCCTCAAAGTTGGCAACATTTGTGTGGTGGTATTGGATAAACATGAGAGCATAAACCACTGAATGTTTGATTTGACTACAAATTTCCAATGACTTTCCAAGTTGATCTTGGTTAGCCAATCGATAACTTCGGCTCTCTTCTTGGAGGATTATTTCCACATTTTGGTAAGAGGTTTGATATTTGGCTATACTCCTTCGAGGAAAATTGATATGAGATTGTCTTGAAACAAGTTATCAATAACTACTTCAATGAGATTATTTGAAATACCCTTGCATGAAATATTGTTTCTTCCGTTTACTTGAGGTGAACTCATCATTCTATAAAAAATAATCTTTGTGTGATTCTTCAATTATAGGAATATTGGCCAATATTCCATCTACACTTTCTTTCCATGTTAGGAAACCAACAATTTTCTCCTCCATGTCCTCAAAATAAATCTTTACATCTGATAATTGGTCTACCAAGGAACTAGTTGTGTTGCATAGATCATGAGTAGTTTCCAATTTCTTGCAAAACACAATATGTTGTTGAGAAAGAAGAGTGTTAAAATATTTTCCCTCCTTCTTAAAATCAGTTAATTCAGGATTAGAACTCAGTTGTTGAATATTGCTCTGTAGCTCCTAGATCTGAGAGTCTTGGGCCTGCAAATCCATAACATATTGAACTTTGAGGGAGTTAAAACTATTATGGAGTTTTGTGACCTGTCCTTGCAATTGTTCAATGATATTTTGTCTCTCAACTTCAATACTCTACTCCAAAAGCACAATCCTTTCTTCTTTCTCCTTTAACAACTATTGCACTTTTGTAGCTTTGTCAATTGTAGTTGAAGCATAGGCACTTGTGAATTAGGTAATCCTGCCCAACTCCTCTGAATGAGTTTCCAAAGAGACTTTCCACAATACCTCAAATGATTCATTTCCAAGGACCAAAGCTTGGAAATGATAAGTTTTCATTTTCTTCCTCTCTCTTTTCACCACAACCTTGTACTAAGGGTTTTAAAAGATGTCAAGCAAAATAATTTCTTCAACTTTAACATAGCCTCAGATGAAGGGAAAGCTGATATAATTTCAATATCATCATCCTCCAAAGGCTTCTAAGGGGAGCAAATAAAGGAAGGAATAAAGGTAACCCATGAGGGTGAGCTAGACTACCAAAGAGTAGAACATATGTAAATAATTCTTCATTGAACCAATTTTCTACCCAGAGCAAGTCAGTTTCATCTTTTGGAGATACCTGTGGGGTCCTACTATAAGAAATAATCTAGTAGATAGGTAGCATGACTCCATGACAGATTTTGTAGAAATGTGGTAGATATTTTGAATCCCAATGAATATCATGGTAGATGTGAATAGGGGTTGGGTCTTCCAAAGTCCACTTCCAACCCATAGAGGAAATGTCCATGGTGAAACATGGGGAGTCCATGATATAAGCACTCATGTAAAAGGGGGTAATTACATTCTTAGAGACTTTCCACTTACCTCTAAAAGACAATAAGTGGGTGGCTAGGTTATCTGAGAGTATATTCACCCAATCAAATATAAAACCCTCTAAAGTCCCACCAATAAGTGGTTTCCATTGAGTAACAAAAACGTCTACATATCATAAAAACTACCTGGCAATAATGGCTAGCAAGGGAGTCAACAATGTACTTACCCATTTCCACTCGCTTGTTCTTGTTTGGATTCCTCCATCCTTTAATTGGCTCTGATTCATGGTCTTGTTCTTTCATGATTTTTTCCACAAATTTCTTGTCATATTTACACTATGTCTCGGGCAGAAGGTACATCCTAATCAAATCTTTTCTGGTAAAGGAGTTGATGACCGTATGCTTCATTGTCATAATATTTCTATTAGGGATGTTTGAATTGTCTATAACCCACTGAACCATGTTTGTATAAGGAATAATTTTAGGTCGGGCCATAATCTTGTGCAAGAATGAATTAGCCACATCATTATATGTAGTGTTTGAGACTGGGGTAGAATCGTCAGAAATCACTTTTATTTGCATGACGCTGGGTCCTTCATCTTCAAAATGTTTATAAATGGATTCCCATGAGGACTGTTCAGAGTCTTTAGTGAAAAGTTTGTCAGAAAATAACCTGGCATAACATTTTTGTCTTTAGCATTTTCAATTGGAAGAGTAGTAGATTGTTGTTGCACAACAATTTTCTTCTTTCGTTTCCTTGCTTTAGACATTTATTTCCTGTTACGGTGGTTAGGCCTAGTTTGTAGCAGAAAAAATAGCGATAAGAGATAACGTTTTACTCACAGAGGACTTAGCGCAAATAATGAGTTTTTACAACAAAAATATTATTCTTTAAAGAAAATCTTGATAGAATCAAACTAAAATGAATGAAAGTGTTTATAATTTTGAAAACAATAACTTCACCACTCTCAAGCATTAAGTGTAGAAATGTGAATTCACACGGGTTTTCCAAATTAGCATATCGGAGGTAAAATCTTGGAGAAATGATTCAGAGGGATGTGTTTTAAATTTACGATAGTGAGAACTTCTGAGGAATGAAGATTTCGATGAAATAATGACTATTGAAAAGAGGCAGGAAGAGGTATTAGAAAATTCATATCGCAGGTGGCATATCAGAGGAATCATATTGGGGGTTTAAGGAATAGGCTTCTGATGTGAAAGTTATGATAAAGAGGTTAATGGGAATATCAGAAATATCGACAATGGGAGATATTGGAAATGAAAGGCATCGAAGGTGGGAGATATCGAAAGTGCAAAATATTAGAAGTGTCACATTTTAAAAGTTATGATTTTGGAGGCGTCAATATAACAAATGACAATTGTGGACTTAACGAAAATTATAATATTTATTTTTATTTAGGTGCACATTACTTATGATAAACCTTTAGTAAGAGCCCTTTAATAAATAAAGTCATCATTGGGAAAGCTATATCAGAGAGGGACTTTATCGTAAATTTCACAAAAGGAAAGTTACGATATAATAGGGATCCGATGGAAGTCTTCTGATAATGCTTTGACTTTTACGAGAGAGGGATTATCAGGGTTTATGTTTATTGTAACATTTTAAGGGTTGAGATTCGATATATGGGTTTTGATAAGGGAAAACTTCAAGCTTATAAAATTTTATATGAGATCAAAAAATGTCCTAACATTTTTGAAATTTGAAGAATTTTATTAAAATAGAAGAAGGGTCCCCATTATTTATTAATAATAAAAAAAGGGGGGATTATTGAATACTACAATAGAATGATAGATCAAAACCTTTTGTGTTAATGATCAAATGTGCTAATTAAGGAATGCAGTACCAAATGTAACCCTAACGATTTTCTTAGGTGGTGATTGAAGACTGAACATGTCACATATTCTAGAGGAAAACATGGAGTGTGATATTACACATGGAAACACTCATTGAAGTTCAAATCCGAGGAGCGGGGTGCAAGGAAAAATACACGGTGAAACCTACGTTAGAGGAATAACAAGCGTAATTCCCATATCTGACTTGGATTTTACTCAGTGACACGTGGCGTATGGATGAGAAGACCCAGTTGTATTGTAAACCATGCAGACCTGAAAAGCAATTAGATCAATGATGTGAAATACTACATGAATTTGGGTAATTTATTATTTGGTGAATTTTGACTTATGTATACTTGAATGAAATGGTCCAATGACATATTGTGACAAAGATTGTCTCCATATGAAAATCAACCATTCTCAACCATGGTCAATCATGGTCAACCGTGCTCAATAACCATGCTCACATTATGAAAAATAGTGCCTCTAGGTCCAAAATCACATTATGACAACCATGGTCATCCATAGTCAACCATGGTCCAACATCGCATTTTGAAAATGATTGTCTCAATATGAAAATCAACCATGGTGAACAATGGTCAAGTATGGTCCTACGTTGCATTGTGACAATCATTGTCTCACTATGAAAATCAACAATGGGAAACCATGCTCCAACATCGCATTGAGACAAAGATTGTCTCAATATGAAGATTAACCTTGGTCAACCATGTTTAGTTTATGGTTTATAATATTTTTCTTCCAATTTTTATACATTGGATTTATAATATCAATCCCTTAGGTTTAATATTATTCCCTTGAGATCATAATCCCTTGGGTTTATCATTCCATTGGGTTTATAATATTAAACCCTTGGGTTTATCATTCCCTTAGGTTTATAATATTAATCCCTTGGGTTTATAGTATTTAATAATATTTTTATTAACATAATGATTGTCTCAATATGAAAATCAACCATGGTCAATCATGTTCAACCATGGTCCAACGTCGCATTGTGACAAGGATTGTCTCAATATGGAAATCAAGCATGGTCAACCATGTTTATTTTAGGGTTTATAATATTTATCTTAGGGTTTATATGCCTTGGGTTTATAATTTTTATCCCTTGGGCTTATTAGTCATTTGAGTTTATAATATCATATTAATCTAAGTGTTCATATCCTAGGGTTTAATATTATTCCCTTGGGTTTATAATCACTTGGGTTTTTAGTATCAATCCTTAGGGTTTACTATTTCCTTGTGTTTATAATATCAATCATGGGTTTAATATTCTCTTGGGTTTATAACATCAATCATGGTAAACCATGTTTGAAAGCCGCATTGTGACAAAGATTGTCTTGATATGAAAATAAACCATAGTTACGCATGGTCCAACATCACATTGTGACAAGGATTGTCTCAATATGAAAATCAACCATGGTCAACCATGTATATTTTAATGTTTATTATATTTATCTTAGGGTTTATATACATTGGGTTTATAATATTAGCCCCTTGGATTTAATATTATTCCCTTGGGTTCATAATCCCTTGGGGTTTTAGTATTAATCCCTTGGGTTTTAGTATTAATCCCTTGCGTTTATTATTCCCTTGGGTTTATAATATCAATCCCTTGGGTTTATTATTCCCTTTCCATTATAATATTAATCATGGTCAACCATGGCCAATCATATCCAACCATTGTCAACCATGTCGCATTGTGACAAGGATTGTCTCAATATGGAAAATAACCATGGCTAACCATGTTTATTTTAGGGTTTAAAAATTTATCTTAGGTTTTATATACTTTGTGTTTATATTTTTAGTCCCTTGGTTTTATTATTCCATTGGGTTTATAATATCAATCCCTTACATTTATTAATCTAAGGGTTCATATTCCTAGGGTATGATATTATTTGCTTAGGCTTATAATCCCAACCAATCATAGCCAACCATGGTCAAGGATGGGCCCATGTCACACTGTGACAATGATTGTCTCAATTTGAAAATCAACAATGGGCAATCATGCTCCAATGTCGCATTGGGAAAAAGATTGTATATATGAAAATCAATCATGGTCAAGCATGGTCAACCATTTTCCAACATCGTGTTATGACACGGATTGTCCCAATATGAAAATCAACCTTGGTCAACCATGTTTACTTTATGGTTTATAATATTTATCTTCGAGTTTTTACACACTAAGTTTATAATATCAACCCCTTAGGTTTAATAGTATTCCTTTGGGTTCATAATCCCTTGGCGTTTTAGTATTAATCCCTTGGGTTTATAATATTTAATAATTTTTTTAATAACATAAAGATTGTCTCAATATGAAAAACAACCATGGTAAAACATGGTCAACCATATTTAATTTAGGATTTATAGTATTTATCTTAGGGTTTATATACCTTTAGTTTAATATTACTCCTTTGGGTCTATAATTAATTAATAATAAATTATTAAATTAATTAATAATATTATTAACAATATTAATAATAATATTTAATTAACAATATCTATATTTTCTGTGTTCAAGTTTTTGTGATCCATAATGAATTAAACAAAGTCTTTTTAGTAGAAATCACATGAGAAATTTTCTAGCCAAAAAATTCTATCGTATAATTTCTACCAAAAGAATTTGTTTAATATTTATATTAATAAAATTAATAATAGTAATAATATTAATTGATAAAAATAATTTTAATTATAAACATTAAACGTAAATCAACCATATTTACGTGAAATACGAAACGAATAAAATTACAATTTTGTGAATTCGTTCTCGTGGGAGAGAACGATGATAGTGGTAACACGTGGATGGTCAAATGGCTCGAAAGAATATTAGTTCGCAAAGTTCGCAATCAGTTGGTCACACCAATCATAACTTGGTCAAATGCATTGTGTATTGATTTGCTTTGTCATTACGTGTAACATAGGTTTACTTTACAACACAAAATGCATGTGACTTGGCATGTCATATGCCGTGGCGGTGTGGGGGGAGAAGGTGTGTTGGTCAATTGATGACATGGAGAACGAATACATTCCATTGAATCAGGTTTTCATATTCTTCCCTACGTGTATTTCATGAGTTTTCTATGCCTGGGTGTTTTTAATGGAACCCTGTAATCTTAAATCCTGTGGTTAATGGCAGTGACTCCACATTCAATCGATAATCATACGCTATTATGCATAACATTTATTCATTAATTGATCCTAAAGTGGCTGGTGGGCCATGTTTTGAAGTATTTATAGTATATGATATACATATGGTAAATGAGCCAAGAGCGTGATATTCTTTATCGTCACATGTTTATAAATGTACAATACAAGACTGTATAGCTAGGGATCTCTATCGTTTAATTAAATGATTGAATTTTGAAATTACCAAATTAAATGTTTTTTTTAATGTACACAATAGCTTGCTTTTTAGTTTAATTATTAAATTTTGAAATTAGTAAATTAAATATTTTTTTAATGTATATAATTTTTTTTGTATGTTATTCTTGGGACGTATTTTTGCAGATGACAGTGTTGGAATTTAAGATTCTTACTTCTACAATTCTGAGTGATTTAGAATTTAAAATGAGCTTTTTGTTTAAATCACCAATTAGATATTTTTATGTAATAATATTGTTTCTATAAAATTACTATTTTTAATTGATAAAAAATTTCACTAAAAATCCAAAATAAATTAATTGATATTATTTATCAAATTTATAAACAAACCACACCTACCACTAGATTGTATCTTCTTTTACATGATTAAGTAAATCAATATTAATTTAATAAACAAATTATTTCACTACATTCTAAATTATGAAATAATCATATATGCCACTAAGGTAAAGACAAATTACATTTTTTATTTTTTTGACATTTATTATGAATAAATATAATACAATTAATAAATGTTATAAATAGATAAATAATAAAATTAATGAATGTAACTGCAAAACCCACCATATTATATTGATTAAGCTTAAAATCATATGGTTGTCTTTTAGAGTTTCGATCCATAAAAGTTACCTGTGCCCTCAATAATGATGGAAAGGTTGAGCCTGAGAGAGTGCTTTGAATGGGCATAGGCATAGGACAGGTGTAACCAAAATCATTGTTTAAAAATTGCACTAAACGAAAGATTAGGGAATTATGATAGTTTGGATTTTATTATATTCCATTTTATTATAATGGAATATTGATATACAGAAAATGTTTTTAAATTTAAATTTATTTAAATATGGTAATTTAATTAAAATAATATTTATAATTGAAATATAAAATTAATTATAATATTTTATTTTCAAAATTGGGAAAAAAAATTATAATATAAATATAGTTAAAATATAATATCAATTATTATAATTGTAATTAAAAAATTAACTATCGTTGAAATATAATATTAATTATTATAATAGTAGTTAAATAATCTTCAAAATATATTGTTTATAAATTTGGAATAATTTTTTAAACAGTATCTATCTATTTATCTATCTATCTATCTATATAATTTAATATATTTATTATATTTTTTTAATTTAAAATAATAAATTAAAGTATTAAGTGTATTGTATTTTTTAATTAACACTATTATTGTTTTGTTTTTTTAAAGTGAGGATAATTACAATTATTTAAAAAGTTTATTCAAATTATTTTAAATTTTTTATGCTTTATATCTCCATTCATCATTATTTTTTAAATTTTATTCACACTATTAAATTTATATCATTATAATTATTTTAAATAATTTTAATAATAAAATTATTAATATATATATATATATATATATATATATATATATATATTTAAACTCAGCTGCAACGTACTGGCTACTATGTAGGTCGTTCTTAATGTTATGTTTCCCTATCGAAAACAATATGTTGATAAAATTATATATGTATATGTATATATATTATATTTAAACTCTGCTGCAACATACTAGCTACTATGTAGGTCGTTCTTAATGTTATGTTTCCCTATCGAAAACAATATGTTGATTATAGGTTTTTTCATTTCCAATCAATGGGGGAGTAAGCTTGCTAATGTCCACAGGATTATGCCAGACGTGGGCAACGATTATGCTAGAAAGAAACATACATACATACAATCTACAACCTCTTTCTAATGCTTCTGTTATCTCTCAGTAGTGGCTGCATATAAGATGATTGCCTCCCTTATAATTAGTTGTTTTTTTTTCCTTCCTAACTTTTTCTTTGATTTTTGTGACGTTTAAATTTAAAGTATTCAGGGAAGAAACTACTGAATTTACAGACCCCTTGTAGATTGTGTGTATGTTTCTTTCCACAAGATGATTCATGTAACCCATCACTGTCCTGTACAAAATAAGGCTTCGTTAAATGTGAACCCAAATAAAAAAGAAAAGCAAAAAAATTAACGTTAGTGGCTGATTTTGACAATGGCATTAAATGAATCACTAAATTATGTTTACAGCTAGATTATGTCTTTGTTTAAATTTAGCAATGGGTATATACAGCCCGCCATTAATAGACTTATAAACTGATAAATATTGGTTGCCTATCAGCAAAACTTTAACTAATTCACTAATTTATTTTGTGAATAATAGACTTTGACGTACTCCTTTGAATGTCATTGGAAAACTGACACGCATATCAAACAAAGTGCATGTGTAAAGGAATGAAAGGAAAAAAAATCAAGAATCCAGTTCACAAGAAAAAGAAAGCACGACATAGAAAATGACGCACAGTGACATAACGTCAAAAAAAGTCAAATACACATTTGGAAGATTGGAATTCAATAATTCCGTATTGTGCTACTCACAAAGCCAACAGGATAGGAGGCCTCTCTTAGCACGTCGAGAACTTCCTCACAACACAAAAATTTAATAATAATGTTTGACATGGCACGGATCTTTTTCACTTGATTTCGGGTTTCGGTACAATTCTTGCCACTCCGAAACGCACTTAACTAAAATAACATTAAACGCGTTTTAAGTCTCCCACGTTTATTAAACCACCCTGCCATGGTTGAAGCTTAGTATATTCATTGAATGATAATGATGTGCTCCGATTCATTGGGAAGCGAAAAACGTACGTCAACAAATTCGTTATCCACCGGAAACAAGAGCAGAAACCAAACAAAGCCTAAGAACACAACCACATGGCTGACGAAAATTTAAACAACGGTAATATGTAGAGTCTATTTTTTTTAATGTAAAAGATAATTACTTCAGATTAATTTAAACATTTATAAAATTTAAAATCATATATATAAAATATGTTACATAGTAATCATAAATCTTAATTTAAGATCTCTTTACATATAATCTTTGTCAAAACTCTATATAACTTATACACATAGGGTAAATACATTCATAATTTTTTTTACATTTTACATGAAAATATAATTGACAGACTTGCAAATAACATAGCATTATACGATAATATTATTCTTATGAAGTTCCAGTTGAGTATATGGTATGAAACCTGATTAATTTCTGAGTTAATGGTTTATAGCTTAAGTACCATAGTTGTTGGCTTCATTAATAACACTACGCATTGGGAACTCCCACCTCCTCGTTTGTTATCGATCTCAGCGAATATGTGTTTAAATCTGTCAAACTTCATTTCCACGTACAATTGGCTAAGCTTATCCGTATTGATGATTTTGGTTTCGGTATTAAAATCCTGCTCTGCCCTGATACGTGGCACGAGCAAGCCTGTCTCTCCGCAACTACTCCTCTCAGGTTCCTCATCGCATCGACAGAGGAGAGCCTAGATCATGATCCTACGGCCAAGTTTATTCCGGAGCTAGATCAATCCTGCTCTCGAGTGCTATGCTGCATTTTACACTTTCATTCCTTGGCACCTGCTCCGTTTCCTCCTTGCTTCTCGCGGGCTTGCTCTGTCTGTCAGTCCGGAGCCCCGATTAGGTTGGAAGATTTACAGGAGCAGGGTTATGGCTTCCCTTTCGATTGGTGGAACCCGAGTAAGTGTTCTGCATTTGATTTCTACAGTGTTTTCTCATCACAGAAGTTTATTGTTTTCCCGTTTCACAAGCTCTGTCGCTAATATTGTTTGCAGTGCTCTCTCACTATAGGATTTACCTCTAAGGATCCCGGAACTACCCGTTGTTGCTGTATGGTGGTCACCTTACAAGACTTCATCGCCTGAGGGTTTTCGGGTAAGAATTACCTCCGGTTTGATGCTTATACAAAAGAGATTGGATCCTCTGGTTATCTGGGGTTGAGGTTTCGGTTCTTACGTATTTTACTGCTTCTTTTCCGGATTTTCGAAGTTAATCCGGTTTGAAATGTTGTATTAGATTGATGGCCGAGTGCTATAGTAGTTTAAGATTTGTATACTATCTTTTGTCGCATCGAGGGTTTTGTTTTTCGAGCTATAGGTCCTGAACATTGGCCACATTGGCATAGTTTCTAGGTTAAGTTATTGGAAAGTTTTCCATTGTTAAGACCCGTGAATCTATCTTGGTTGTTCTTTGTAATTTGAAATCGTTTTGAGAATTTCCTCATGAAATTAAGAGTTGCTGTTCGAAGTATCAAAGCTTAAGCTTACTATTCTTTTAAGTTTGCAAGTTAAGATGTTTTGTTCCACATGAAATGTAATTATGATTTACTATTGGGTTATCAATGTTTTAAGCTTGCTCTCTGTTATATACAAGGTATTCCCGTTCTTGTTTCTATTCAGTTGATGTGGGTAATATTTGCTATGGTAGCCACTGTCAGGATTTTCCACTTATTTTTTTATTGTTTACCGAGAATTTAAGCGGCACTGTGTTGTCAACAATTTTGGCATTTGCCCTCTATGATAATGGGTTATCTATAGTTTCTCGCTACTTTTGATTTAATGACTGGAATTGTTTTTATCTCGCTCGAGGATTTTTTGGTTATTCTAGCACTGAAGGCTTCCCTACCCGTGTAGGGTTTTGGGAATCTTACAGGGTTTTGGAAATTATTTATCAATGTGTCCTTTTAAAGTGTTAGCCAGCATGACCTTTTATCTCCTGAATACGATGACCCTTCTTTATTGCATCTCTACGACTCTCTAGAGTATATCCCTAGTTATCTAACAGTGGGAACAACTCCCTCCACATTCTAGGTTCTAGTGCTATCTATAATTTTCCAGGTTCCAGCGTTTCCTGTAATTTTCATTTCTATTATTATATATCCTTGTTCATAGTTTTCTTGGCATAATTCTAAATTGCAGTTCTATAGTTCACATGTTCATCTAAGGAAATGTTTACTAGTTCGCATTAACTCTGCTACAATAATATTTTACCAAACTATAAAAGATTTGCACAACACTTAACACTAGGGTTTACATGGTCCATAATATAGAAATTCCACTGTTTCAAAACAGATAATGATTACTGTAAATGGGTTTCTAGTGCTTAAGGTGATTCATTGGTCTCATTTCTACCTTCTTGTTTCTCTGTTGGTATAAATATAATCAATTAATCTAATGTTATCATTTCAAGAATCATTTCAACATAGAGGCTCCAGCTACATCTTTTCAATCCTAGTAAACATCACATAATTTAGTTATGCGCAATAGTTTAATTTCCATACCTAAATTCAGAATTCAAAGGAAGTACTCCAATAGAAAAGATCATCTTTGTTTTCTACTGCTTGTCAACCACCCGTCCATGAGATTTGTCCTCCGGGACCGAATCTCCCTCCAAGTGTACTTGCAAGACCTCTGTCTTTTGCAAGTTGCTGGCACATAGTTCCTATGCTATCTGGTCATCACCAGACTTAGCAATATTTTTCTTATCGTCTGTCCTTACAGCCTGGTTTTTCCTTCCCCCCACTTCCTTTTATTTGGAAGCATTACACAGTTAAGGGAGGTAGTTAGGGTTTTCCATTCCTCCGATGAGGAGTTACGAGATCAGTTGATACTCTAATCATTTCTCATTTTCAATAATTAACAATATTATTCAATTCAACCAGTAATAAAAATAATTATTCAGCTCAACCAGTAATAACAATAATTATTCAGTTTGTTCTTACTGTGGTAAAATAAAATATTTACAGCTTTACTGGGGCATTACATCTCCCCCTCTTGAAATCAAACATCGTCCTGATGTTTTCCATCCAAAAACAACCCTGGATAAGCTTCCCTCATGAGTTGTTCATCCTCTCAGGTGGCTTCATCTGGCCCAAAGTGCTACCATTGCACTTTAACCTGGGTGATGGCTCGTTTCCGCAGCATTACTTCTCTTCGATCGAGTATATTTAGTGGCTCGACCAAGAATTCTCCTTCCGGCTCAACCTGAAACACACAATACTTAAGTCAGTTTTCCTTTAGCAACAAATTTGATTGGTCTACCTAAGACACTTTCTTACCTATATGTCATGCCAACTGACTATGTGCTTAGGGTCATAAACATATTTTTTAATACTGACACATGGAAGACATTGTGGACCAGAATATGACTTGGAAGGGTGAGCCTTTATGCCATCGGCCCAACTCTTGCTAAGATTTGGAACGATCCACAAAATTAGGGTGCCAACTTGGCGAACCCACTCCATTGTAAAGTACTCCTTTTAGCTCGAATTCTTACATACACATGATCTCCTACTTGGCATTCCTTAAAATTCCTCTTTCGGTTTGCGAAGCTCTTTTGCCTATCTTGGGCTGCTTTTAAATTGGATCGCACCTTCTTAACCATTTCTTCCATCTCTTTTAGCGTTTCAGGGCCCAGCATAAGTCTGTCCTCTGGTCCCCCCCAATTGTAGGGTGTACTGAATTTTCATCCATACAACACTTCAAACGGGCTCATCTACAGGGATGTATGATAGCCATTGTTGTATGCAAACTCAACCAAGTGCAAATAGTCTTCCCACCTGAATGGTTGCTACATCCAATATGATCTCAACACATCTTCTACCACCTGATTCACCCATTCTGTTTGTCCATTGATCTGAGGATGATAAGCGGTACTAAAATTTAAATGGGTTCCCAATCCCTCAAACAGAGTTCTCCAAAAGGTTGATGTTAATTTTACATCACGGTCAGAAATTATAGGTTTTGGTAACCCGTGGAGCCTAAAAATGTTTTGCATAAAAATATTGGCAATTTGTGCCGCCCTGAAAGTGGACTGTACCGGTATAAAATGGGCTGATTTGCTTAATTTGTCTACCACCACCATGATGGAGACATTGTTTCTCTTGGATTTGGGTAATCCTGTTATAAAATCTATAGAAATGGTCTCCCATTTCCACTCCAGAATTGGTAGTGGTTGCAATAACCCAGCAGGGTGCTCATGCTCTATTTTGACTTGTTGGCATTCTAAGCAACGTGCCAAATATTCTACTACTTCTTTCTTCATGCCCGGCCAGTAGTACTCCTTCTGGAGTGTTGTAATAAGCTTTTCGTACCCCGGGTGTCCTGCACAAGGACTCTTATGAAATTCATTTAAAATCACATTTTTAATGTTACCTTGGTTGGGTACATACAGTCTCTTTTTGTAACTCAACATGCCGGCAGCATCCATCACATTTCCTTGCTGATATTTGCAAGTGGTTAGGTTTTGAACTTGTTGTCCTATTTGCTAATAATTTTGATCTTGCTCTGCTGCCTTTTTAATCATTTCATTAAGAGTAGTCTGCCCTTCACTGCAAGAAATTTCGTAGAGGAAATGTATCTTTTGACTTAAAGTGTCAGCTAACCGGTTTTCTTTCCCCTTTAGGTGTTTAATCTCAAAATCAAATCCTCTTAGGAAATCCACCCACCGTGCCTTCTTAGCATTTAAGGTACGCTGGTTGAAATAATTAGTCAAGCTGTGATGGTTTGCCATCAACAAAAATTTCTTTCCCATCAGATAATGACGCCACATTTTGAAAGCATGAATGATAGCAGCTAGCTCCAAATCCTAAGCGGAATATTTCTATTCATGCTCTTTTAATTTTCTGGATTCATAGGCAATTGCTTTACATTCTTTGCATCAATACTCCTCCTACTCCTTCCTTACTCGCTTCTGTGCACACCACATAGTCCTTCCCTGGGTCTGCTATGCTTAATATATGTGCGGTGGTGAGCAGATGCTTGAGCTGTTCAAAACTTTTTTGGCATTTCGTGGTCCATTTAAAAGTTTTTCCCTTTTGCTATAGGAAAGTGATAGGATAAGCCACTCTTGAAAATCCTTCTACAAACCACCTATAGTAACCTGCTAATCCCATGAACGATCTTATATCCGCTACGTCCTTCAACACTGGCCATTCCATTATGGTCCTTATCTTCTCGGGGTCCACAACGATTCCTTCTTTAGTGATAATATGTCCCAAGTACTGAATTTGTTGCTTAAAGAAGTCACACTTTCTATACTTGGCGTATAGTTGAAGTTCCTGAAGAGTTTGCAGTACCAGTCTGAGGTGTTCCTTGTGTTCTTTAATATTCCAGGAATATATCAGTATATCATCAATAAAAATTAACACAAACTTGTCTAAATACTGATGAAATATGTTGTTCATTAAGTACATAAATGTCACAGAGACATTGGTTAATCCAAAGGGTAGTACTACAAACTCATAGTGTCCATAGTGAGTTCTGAAGGCAGTTTTGGCTATTTCCTCTTCTTTGATTCTAATTTGGTGGTACCCTGATCGCAAATCAATTTTTGAGAACACCATTGCCCCTTTTACTTGGTCAAAAAGTTGATCAATACGGGGTAAAGGATACTTATTCTTAATTGATAATTTATTCAGTCGTCGATAGTCCATGCACATACAAAGGGTCCCATCCTTCTTCTTGACAAACAACACGGGAGCTCCTCAGGTGACACACTGGGGTGGATGTAATTTTTATCCAACAGCTCCTGCAATTGCATTTTCAGTTTCTTTAATTTCGGTATGCTCATCTGATATGGCGCCCAGGACATCAGGGCTGCTCCTGGTATCAATTCAGTAGTAAAGTCTATGTCTCTCTTGGGTGGCAGTCCTGGTATCTCTTCAGGGAACACGTCTGCAAATTCTTGAACCACTAGAATACTTTCCAAAGTGGTAGTCTTGTCCTTTGAGTTGGCATAACCAACTTGAATGGCAAAAACCTGACATCTTTTCCTGATGCACTTTGCTAATTGAGAGGCGGTTATTGGTCGAATCTGTACCGGCCTCAAAATAACTTGTATCTCCTGCTTTTCCCCTAGTTCATTTTGGTAGCAGATTGTTTTTGTTTTACAGTTTATAATGGACCAACGTCTTTCCAACTAGTCCATGCCTATCAAAAACTCATATGATCCAAGGGGAAGTATGTTTAAATCTTCCATCAAAGGCTGGCCTGTTATCTTCAGTGGGCAATTATTGACCTTGGCTAACACACACCTCTTTGCCCCTGTCGCCAGCTGAACTAGCCAAGGGTTTTTAAACTTAACATATTGTAATTTACATTTTTCCACAACATTAGGACTAACATAGCTTAATGTAGCTCCAGGGTCAATTAAAACAGATACAGTTTGATCAAAGATCTTACCTTCAAACTCCACCATAGTCGGTTGATATTCTGCTTGCTGATCTTCGAGAGCAGCATTAATTTTCGGTATACTCCGGACCATGTCACCTACCATAGATGCTTCATGGATCTATGAAACCTATTCAGTACCCTTTAGATGAGGACAATTCTTAATGTAATGTGGCCCGCCACAACCCCAACATTGTACTGGAGGTCTCGTTGCCCCTTCATTGTCAACTTTACCAGATTGTTCACTGAATCTGGATTCAGTGGGTGGCTTCAATCTGATCTAGTTTTTAGGTAGGTTCCTATTGTTTTTCCCTTTGGAAAATCCTTTGCTAAAACTGCCATGATTCCCCTTGGTGCCTACATCCACCTTATTACCCTTTTTATCAGCCCACCGCTCTCCCAAAATTTCTCCCTTCTGCTTGCTTTGCTGATAGCATATCCTGGCCTTTCGTATAACCTCATCCATCATTTTTGGGTTATCAAACTCAATCCTTTCCCTCATCACCAAGGGTAAACTGCTAACGAACCACTGAATTTTAGCCTTTTCCTCCCATATGTAAGGTACATAACGGAGTAGAGAGGTAAATCAAGTGATAAACTCATCCATTGTTTGTTGTCCAAGCCACAGGTCATGGAATTCCCTTGCTTTCTCGTCATAAAATCGTTCAGTCAAATATCTTTCCTTGAAATATTTTTGGAACTTTTCCCAAGTTATATTTTGTTCACTTACCCCTCGTACAATCTTGACCTCCTCCCACCACAAAGTGGCCTTTCCTTGAAATTGGAAAATAGCCAGCTGCGCTTTGAGATTGTGATCATATTCATATAATTGGAAATATTTATTCATGTTAATCAACCAGGCCTCTACTGCCTCCTCCAGTTCTCCATCGAAGAGTGGCGGCTTAATTTTCCAAAACTCCCCCTGTAACTCTATCCGTTGCCTTTTTGAGGTTGGGTGTTCAGAGGCATTACCAGACTTTTTCCTTCGATTCTCTTCCCTTCCTTTTGTTTCTTCCTGGTACGCATGGTAGCCCTGCTCTTCTGATACTTGTACTTGTTCAGGGCTAGGGTTCGGTTGGCGCTGATTCTGCTTATCAGATAGGATTTTCATGATTTTTCCCTGTTCCATGGTTAATCTTGTATTGTCCTCTCGTAGGTGGGCCATGTCATTCTTTACTTCCTTGACTGTCTCTAATATCGTAAGATTGGTGTTGCGGACCTCCTCCCCCAATTGCACCCATATTTTAGGATTGTTCTCAGGGAATGTTGTAGATCCTGGGTTAGTCACATTCCTGTGAGGGACACTATTCGTTCTCCTCATATTCTGCTGTTGTCCGTTTTCCTGTTCTTAACAAGTTAGTGAGCTATCAACAGGTAGAAAACAACCAAAAAAATGATGACTGGTTACCCTCGCTTAGTACATTTTCCAGAGGCCACAATTTAGTAGCTTGGCTCTAATACCACTTTTCAGAACTCCATAACTTATACACATAGGGTAAATACATTCATAATTTTTTTTTACATTGTACATGAAAATATAATTGACAGGCTTGCAAATAACATAGCATTATATGATAAAATTATTCTTATGAAGTTCTAGTCAAGTATATGGTATGAACCCTAATTAATTTCTGAGTTAATGGTTTATAGCTTAAGTACAATAGTTGTTGGCTTCATTAATAAAACTGTGCATTGGGAACTCCCACCTCCTCATTTGTTATCGATCTCAGCGAATATGTGTTTAAATCTGTCAAACTTCATTTCTGCGTACAACCGGCTAAGCTTATTTGTATTGATGATTTTGGTTTCAGTATTAAAATCATGCTCTGCCCTGGTACGTGGCATGAGTAGGCTGGTCCCTCTGTAGCTACTCCTCTCGAGTTCCTCATCACATCGACGAAGGAGAGCCTGGATCATGATCCTACGGCTAAGCTTATTCCAGAGTTAGATCACTCCTGCTCTCGGGTTCTATGCTACATTTTACACTTTCATTCCTTCGCACCTGCTCCATTTCCTCATTGCTTCTCGCGCGTTTTCTTGTTGGGTTGTGTTATATTATATCCAGGTAGTTAACAGGGGGTTTAAGGTGTACCGTGACCCCACTTTATGGGGTCTAGGGCAGCGCCCCAGAAAATTTTGGTTTTGGACCCTATGTTAGGTTGTGCGGACCCACCTATGGTTTTGTGCATGATTTTCACACATGTTTTTAGATGCAATGGTTTTTGGTCCATGGTTTTGAACGCGATTGTTTTCAGTCCATGGTATTGGATGCTTCGGCATGTATAAATATGTATTGTAACATTGAAAGGAACATAATAATGAAAAATCAAGTTGGTAGTCCCGGTTTTGGGATCCAGGGGAAAATCTCTGTGTATGTGTTTTATGTGTTCTGCTCTAGCATTATTTATTTTCTATGTTTTAGAATTCATATGCAGGTAATTTCTGTACGAGGTTAAAACCTACATTTGGTATCGGAGCAGATTTCTCTTCAAGGGGATGCCTTTGTTGCTGAGGGGTTTTGCTCGGGCCTATGGTAGACCCTGTTCAATGGGAGATCTGCGAGATCGATTCTAGTGGTGAAAGAAGATGGCGAGCAGTGGAAAGATAGAGATCGAGAAATTTAATGGTCAAAGTTTTGGGTTATGGAAACTCAAGATGGAGGATCTGTTGGTCGATAAAGATCAGTGGATTGCGGTAGATCCAGGTACTAAACCAATGGGAGTGACCGATGAAGAATGGAAGAAGTTGGATCGGAAGGCAAAGAGCACAATACGATTGTGTATCTCAGATTCAGTATTGTTGAATGTATCAGGGGAAGCTACAACAAAGGCTTTGTGGGACAAGTTAGGGACTTTGTACCAATCTAAGTCTCTAGTGAATAAATTGTTCTTGCGGAAAAAGTTGTATAACCTGAGGATGGAAGATGGAGACTCGGTGATAGAGCATCTGAATGTGTTTAATATTGTGGTAAGTCAGTTAGCATCTGTTGATATTAAAATTTCAGATGAAGATAAGTGCATCATTTTGTTGTGTTCTCTACCACATTTGTGGGATAGTCTGGTTATTGCAATAGGTAACAATGCAACTGCCTTGCATTTTGATGAAATAGTCTCATCCTTGCTGACGGAGGAGATGAGATGGAAAAATATGCAGAGCCAAAATGGTGATGCCTTGTCTGTAGAGGACGGTCCCAGAATAGAAACAAAAATAAGTCATCAAGTGGGAGATCAAAATCTAGAGGGAGATCTAAATCTCTAGGAAAACCTCTAAAGGTGGTGTGCTGGAAATGTGGAAAGGAAGGCCACCTCAAAAGGGACTGTAAATCTAAAGCTCCTGAAAAAGGAAAGGGATCTGATGAGGCTCCTTCTGCAGAGGCAAAAACCACCTCAGATGAAGGTGGGGATGTGTACTTGGCTTCTTCAAGTACACATGTAGATCATGAGGCATGGTTGATTGACTTAGGTGCATCCTTTCACTTCACTCCCCAAAGAGAGTGGTTCTGTGAGTATGAGAAATATGATGGTGGTGATGTCTTCTTGGGGGATGAAAGGAAGGCTAGAATCATTGGTCCTGGAAAAGTAAAGTTGAAGCTGCAAGGTGGAAGGGTTAGAACACTTCCGGGTGTTCTGCATATTCCTGCATTAGCCAGAAATCTGATTTCTGTCAGTAAGCTAGATGATGCAGGCGTAAAAATAGTGTTCGAGAAGGATACCTGCAAGATGGTTCGTGGAGCGCTGGTATTGATGCGGGGAGTTCGGATTGGAACTCTGTACAAGCTGCAAGATAGCACTGTTGTTGATGGGTGCAACAGTTCCGTGGTTCTTGAAAGTGGAGCAGAAAATCTAGTGGTCTCTAGAGAAAAGACCATGTTGTGGCATCAAAGGCTTGGACATATTGGAGAGAAGTGCCTTCGAATACTTCATGGTAAAGGTATGGTAGAAGGTATGATTAATAGCTCTCTGGATTTTTATTTCTGTGAAAATTGTATATACGGGAAGCAGAATCGGGTGAGTTTCCCCTCTGGTGGTAAGAGGGTGAAATATATATTAGAGCTTGTACATAGTGATGTGTTTGGACCTGTGAAGGTTCCATCATTGGGTAAGTCTGTGTACTATGTATCATTTATAGATGACTTCTCAAGGAATGCATGGATATATTTCCTTAAGAAGAAATCCGAATTCTTTGATAGGTTTAAAGAATTTAAGGATCTAGTGTAAAACTAGACAGAGAAGAAGATAAAGGTGCTGAGGACAGATAATGGTGGAGAGTTTTGCAGTAAGGAATTGAAGAATTCTGCAAGAAGTGTGCTATAGAACGGCAGAAGACTACTCCATATACACCTCAGCAAAATGGAGTTGCAGAAAGAATGAACAAGATGTTGGTGGAAAGGGCAAGAAGCATTCTCAGTGGTGTCGGGTTAGGACAGGAATTCTGGGTAGAGGCGGTGGATACTGCATGTTACCTGGTCAACAGGTCACCTTCATCAGTGTTGGAGGATAAGACTCCACAAGAGGTATGGACTGGTAAGAAACCCTCTCTTTCACATCTGAGGGTATTTGGATGTGATGCATATGTACATGTTCCAAAGGAGAAAAGAACCAAGTTGGATAGTAAATCTGAAAAGTGCATCTTTATTGAGTATAAGAATGGTTTAAGGGGTTATAAGCTTTGGAACCCAGTAACAAGGAAGGTTATGTACAGCCGAGATGTGGTGTTCAGAGAGTTGAAAGATGTTATTAAACATGAAGCCAACCAAAAGAACCTAAGAAGATAGAGTTTGAGCTAAAGGAGGAAGAATCAGAATCTACAGCAGAGGAGGAATCAGAAGATGAAGAGCCAAAAACTCCGGTTGTGAGAAGATCAGTTCGAGAAAGAAGGCAGCCAGAAAGGTATAGTCCATCTGCTTTCTGTTCAAATTTTTCTTTTTCTGTTACTGATGATGATCCCAAAACTGTGAAGGAATCAGTGGATTCAGAGGATGGAAAACTCTGGAAAGAGGCCATGGTTGATGAAATGGCATCTTTGCACAGAAATGAGGTTTGGGATCTGGTGGAGTTGCCGGCTGGAAGGAAACCCATAGGCAGCAAATGGGTGTTCAAGAAGAAGAAAAATGCAGAAGGAAAGGTGGAGAAATACAAAGCTTGGTTGGTAGCAAAAGGTTATTCCCAAGTGCCAGGAATTGATTTTGGTGATATTTTCTCTCCTGTTGCCAAGGTAACTTCTATTAGATTACTTTTATCTATTGCTGCTGCTTTTGATTTTGAGGTAGAATAGATGGATGTGAATACAACATTTCTTCACGGGGATTTGGAAGACGAAATATACATGAAGCAACCTGAAGGCTTTGCAGTGAAGGGTAAGAAAGAATTGGTATGCAAGTTAAAGAAGCCTCTGTATGGATTAAAACAGTCACCAAGGAAGTGGTATCAGAAATTTGATACATTTATATGAGGACTTGGCTTCACCAGAACCAAAGCAGATCATTGTGTGTATTTTAAATTAATTGGTGACCGTGTTATTTATTTAGTCTTGTATGTGGATGATATGTTGCTGGTTGGAAATGAACAAGAAATTATCCAGGATTTGAAGACCCAATTGTCCTCCAAATTTGACATGAAAGATCTTGGTGCTGCAAGCTATATTTTGGGCATGGAAATTAAAAGAGATCAGGCAAAGAGGAAGCTCTGGTTAAACCAGAGGAAGTATGTCGAGACAATATTGCAAAGGTTTAATATGCAGGATAGTAAACCGGTGAAGGTTCCTATTCCTGTAGGTGTGAGGTTATCTGCTGAACAGTGTCCCAAGACACAAGAAGAGGAAGATGAAATGTCTCATGTTCCATATGCAAGTGCAGTCGATAACCTAATGTATGCAATGCTCTGTACTAGACCAAACATTGCACATGCAGTGGGAGTATTGAGCAATTTTATGTCAAAACCAGGGAAGGAGCACTGGACAACAGTGAAGCGGGTTTTTAGGTATTTGCGTGGCACTAGTGATTATGGTGTGTGCTACCAAGGAAGACCAGGATTGGACAGAGTGTTGGATATTCATGGCCTTGTTGATGCAGACTGGGCTGGAGAGCTGGATCAGAGAAGATCTACAAGTGGGTATGTGTTTATCCTATTTGGAGGTGCAGTCAGTTGGATGAGTAAGAAACAATATGTAGTGCCACTATCAACTACAAAGGTGGAATACATGGCAGCCATTCATGCAAGCAAGGAAGCAGTTTGGTTGCAGAGATTGTGTTCAAGTATGGGGTTAGTACAGGAAGCTATAAGGATATACTGTGACAGCGAAAGTGCAATTTTCTTGGCAAAGAACCCCACATATCATTCAAAGACAAAGCACATTGATGTTTAGTATCACTTTGTGAGGGATATGATAGAAGACAAAAAGGTGTTGCTGGTAAAGGTGGACACTTTGAAGAATACTGCAAATGCATTGACAAAATCTGTGAGCTTTGAGAAGTTCTCTTAGTGTAGAGAGACAATGGGAATTTCAGGGCTGGAAAAATGACTAAGCTCTTTTGTGCTCCCTTGTGGAAAGAAAACAACAAGTGGGAGAATGTTGGGTTGTGTTATATTCTTTCCACGTAGTTAACAGGGGGTTTGAGGTGTACCCATAACCCTACTTTATGGGGTCTGGGGCTGTGCTCCAGAAAATTTTGGTTTTGGACCCTATGTTAGTTTGGGCAGACCCACCTATTGTTTTGTGCATGATTTTCGCACATGTTTTTGGATGCGATGGTTTTCGATCCATGGTATTGGACGCGATGGTTTTCGGTCCATGGTATTAGATGCTTCAGCATGTATAAATATGTATTGTAACATTGAAAGGAACATAATAATGAAAAATCAAGCTGGTAGTCCCAGTTTTGGGATCCAAGGGAAAATCTCCGTGTATATGCGTTTTATGTGTTCTTCTCTCGCATTATTTATTTTCTATGTTTTAGAATTCGTATGCAGGCAATTTCTATACGGGGTTAAAACCTACTTTGCTCTGTCTGTCGGTCCGGAGCCTCGATCAGGTTGGAAGATTTACATGAGCAGGGTTATGGCTTCCCTTTCGATTGGTGGAACCTCGGTAAGTTTTTTGCATTTGAGTTCTATAGTATTTTCTCATCACAGAAGTTTATTGTTTTCCCATTTCACAAGCTTTGTCGCTAATATTGTTTGCCGTGCTCTCTGACTGTAGGATTTACCTCTAAGGATCTGGGAACTATCCATTGTTTCTGTATGGTGGTCACCTTACAAGACTTCATCGCCCAAGGGTTTCTGGGTAAGAATTACCTTCGGTTTGATGCTTATACGATAGAGATTGGATCCTCTGGTTATCTGGTGCTGAGGTTTCGACTCTCAAGTATTTTACTGATTCTTTTTCTTGGATTTTCGAAGTTAATCCAATTTGAAATGCTATATTAGTTTGATGGCCAAGTGCTATAGTAGTTTAAGAATTGTATGCTATCATCTGTCGCATCGAGGGTTTTGTTTTTCTAGCTACAGGTTGTAAACATTGGCTGCACCGGCGTAGTTTCTAGGTTAAGCTGTTGGAAAGTTTTCCATTATTATGACCCGTGAATCTATCTTGGTTATTCTTTGTAATTTGAAATAATTTTGGGAATTTCGTCATGAAATGGACTTAAGAGTTGTTTTTCGAAGTATCAAAGCTTAAGCTTACTATTCTTTTCAGTTTGCAAGTTAATACGTTCTGTTCCACATGAAATGTAATTATGATTTACTGTTGGGTTATCAATTTTTTAAGCTTGCTCTCTGTTATATATACAAGGTATTCTCGTTCTTGTTTCTGTTCGGTTGATGTGGGTAATATTTTCTGTGGTAGCCACTGTCATGATTTTCTACTTATTTTTTTTATTGTTTACCGAGAATTTTAGCGGCACTCTATTGTCAACAATTTCGACATTTTCCCTCTGCGATAATGGGTTATCTACAGTTTCTCGCTGCTTTTGATTTAATGATTGGAATTGCTATTATCTTGCTCAAGGATTGTTTGGTTATTCTAGCACTACGAGGTTCCCTACCCATGTAGGGTTTTGGGAATCTTACAGGGTTTTGGAAATTATTTATCAATGTGTCCTTTTAACGTGCTAGGCAGCACAACCCTATATCTCCTCACTACGACATCCCTTCTTTATTGCGTCTCTACAACTCTCTGGAGTCTATCCCTGGTTATCTAACCGTGGGAACAACTCCCTCCATATTCTAGGTTCTAGTGTTATCTATAATTTTCTAGGTTCCAGTGTTTCTTGTAATTTTCATGTCTATTATTATATATCCTTGTTCAGAGTTTTTTTGGCATAATCCTAAATTGCAGTTCTATAGTTCACATGTTCAGATAAGGAAATGTTTACCAGTTTGCATTAACTCTGCTACAATAATATTTTACCAAACTATAAAAGATTTGCACAGCTCTTAACACCAGGGTTTACATGGTCCTAAATATAGAAATTCCACTATTTGAAAATAGATAATCACTACTGTAAATGGGTTTCTAATGCTTAAGGTGATTCATTGGTCCCATTTCTACCTTCTTGTTTCTCTGTTAGTATAAATATAATCAATTAATCTACTATTATCATTTCAAGAATCATTTTAGCATAGAGGCTCTAGCTACATCTTTTCAATGCCAGTAAATGACACATAATTTAGTTATGTGCAATAGTTTAGTTTCCATACTTGAATTCGGAATTCAAAGGAAGTACCTCTATTTTCTGCCACTTGTCAACCACCCGTCCATGAAATTTGTCCTCTGGGACCGAATCTCCCCCCAAGCGTACTTGCAAGACCTCTATCTTCTGCAAGTTGCTGGCACACAGTGCCTATGCTATCTGGTCATCACTAGACTTAGCAATCTTTTTCTTATCGTCTGTCCTTACAGCCCGGTTTTTCCTTCTCCCCACTTCCTTTTCTTTGGAAGCATTACACAGTTAGGGGAGGTAGTTAGGGTTTTCCGGCAACTGCCTTTTTCTAACTTACTCCCAAGAGGAGTTACGAGATCAACTGATGCTCTAATCATTTCTCATTTTCAATAATTAACAATATTATTCAATTTGACCAGTAATAACAATAATTATTTAGTTTGTTCTTACTGTGGTAAAATAAAATATTTACAGCTTTATTGGGGGCATTACAATGTCATATTTATATCTTTTAAAATTAAATTAGATTATTATTATTATTATTATTTAAAAACCTATATTAAAAATTATAAATATATAAATTTTGAAATGCAATATCAATTTTTTTCATATAAAAATAAATAAATTAAAAATTGTCTAAATAAATTAATTATATTAAAAAAAAATCTAAATGGTTCTGGTAAATAAATCAATTTAAATGAATATTGTAACTAAAAAATATATTTGTTGAATTGAGGCTTCTGTGATCCATATCAAGTTTATGAGAGGAGTCTTCGGCGAAAATCACATCATATTTCATTTGTCGACGCATTTCGAACCCACGAGTGTGGTTCATCGTCAGGACTAGTTGAAGAACCAGATCGTAGATGCATGTTAAATAGAGAGAGCAGGTCCTCAAACGACTATATTTCTCTAGAAAACTAAGTTGTACCAACAGCTACTACCAGGACAAAGTTGGCGTTGCGCGTTACAGGGCGATGGCTTAGAGGATTCTCAGTTCAAGACGGTTCTTAGTTATTTCTATGAAACATATTGTCGGTGCATAAATGGAAGCATTTTCGATGGGTTGAAGATGGATTTTGTGTCATACAACGTGGAGCTGCTACTGCAGTCCATCAATGATGATGAACAACTGGAGGGTGCTCGACTACTATCCATGTTTCTAAACTCAAATCGGCTTCGTTAAGAGAAGTTGGAAACAACACCAGGCATGCTGGAGAGGCTGATCGAGTTACTGAATTGGGAGAAACCTCAAGAGAAGGAGATTCGAATAGCGGTTGGAGAGATCATCTGCAAATTGGTGGAGATACCCCAAAATGGCATTCGGGCGATGGCCATTCCTGAGTCCATGGAATCCATAAACTCTTTGGTGTATGATAGAAATCATAGTGGAATTCACTGGACTAAGTACCAGGGCCTATCGTCAGACGAGTATAATTACTCGTATTTTAGTGTGCTGGGGAAACGGATATTGAAAATCTTGGCCAATGACTCCGACAACTGCGCTAAGATTGGAACAAAAAAAGGGCTACTTCCCAAAATTATCAAACTCGAAAACTTAAATGCTAACGTATCAGAATCAGAAATCATAAGGCATTTGGGAAGCCTGTCGATGGAGACATTGGCTTTGAGAATAACAACGTTACCACTGGGATGTCCGTGAGAATAAAAACGGTACCAGTTGCTTTGAAGCTGAGCATTCCGATTATCCGAATTTACAATCGGTTTAGATTTCTCTACTTTTTAATTAATGAAAATAAAATACTATAATAATGGATTATATGGCACTATAATTGTGAAATCTTCCATTACCCTGAATCTACAAACAGTTTATAGTCATACTTAAGATTAGCCTGAATCTTCTACTTTTCAATCCAATGGAGCAGTCTGATAGTTCGATTATGAGTTTTTCAATTAGTGAAAACAAACGTTATAATCACCAAGTTTATGGCGTTGTGGTTGTGGTTCAAGATTTTGCATGACTTCAATTTTCATTGTATTGCATTTTGCAGTAACAAAGTTCTGTTAATAAAATATAGTCGTTTGATGCACAGTAAATGAGGCCGGTCTCCTGGTACATAGGAAGTTATATTAGAAATGTCTAGGTACAGTTGGCATAAATGTATGGATTGATACTTAACAGAACAACAAAACAAATTGGAGTAAAAGTTCATATTCTCTAGATATACTGTTTTTTATCTTTATATATAAAAACAATGTTTTTTTTCTTAATGGAAAAAATGAGGCCGGTCTGCTTAGGACATATAGCTGCGATGTGAAATTTATTTTGTCATTTCTATATATTGTAAAAGTAATAATTACAACCGATCTGCTTACGAAATATAGCTGCGATGTGAAATTTATTTTGTCGAAGTAATAATTACCAGAATAGGGTTAAATTTTGTGGCTGCCTTATTTTCCCTTTTTTATTTTACTTTAAGAAGGTGAAAATTTTATAGAAACTATAATTATTGAAAATTTGATTTTTATAAGATTGTGTAATTTAATAGCTTATAAATTAGTCAATTTTTTTTTATAAATATTATTACAATTTTCATTTTTTATAAAATTATTGTATTATTTAATAGTTTATATATTAAGGTCTAAAAATTGGACAAAATTCTCATTTTAAAATAAATTTGTAATTTTATTATAAATTAGTTATTTTATTGTTTACATATTAAAAATAAATAAAACTAGTCAAAAAAGTTTACAATTTTAAAATAAATTTCTTACTTTAAAATATTAAAAAAAAAACTATATAATTTATAATTAGATGTATTTTAATTTCCAAATTTATTAACTAGCCAAGTGTGCAAAGTTTTTAAATAAATTTCCTACCTTAAAAAAAAAAAACTATATAATTTATAGTTAAATATATTTTAATTTCCAAATTTATTAATTAGTGAAGGGTGCAAATTTTTTATGTGAGATATATTTATCATTAGATAATATGTTTAATTACGTGGTAAGGTGTTTCCCTTTGAAATGAATTCCCCCAGCCACCTCCGTGTCCTATTCTGCATCGTGGATTTGTGTTTTAGACGATTGAAAGAATTTTCATCGTTGATCCACGACTGAAATAAGTTAATGAATAATGAAAAAAAATGGTTTAGAATGATCAGATATTCATCTCTCTCTAACCGTAAGAAACTCGCATGGTCTCTTTCACTATAATGGTATAAGATCACTTCTTTGTATGGTAAATGATCGCACTTAGATTGATAAATGGCTATGCATACCATGCAACTGAAGCAGTACCTGTCTATGCATACCATGCAACTTAAGCAGTACCTGCCCGAGAAAACAGTACCTGTCCGAGAGCCAGATAAAATGATCATATTGTATTTTGATTTTTAGACTTGCGACTCTCATTTCTAATGATAAGTATGTGTCAGATAAAAATTTTGCACCCTTCAATAATTAATAAATTTGGAAATTAAAATACATTTAACTATAAATTATATAGTTTTTTTAAGATTTTAAGGTAGGATTTTTTTTTTTAAACTTTGCACACTTGGCTAGTTACGCGGTAAGGTGTTTCCCTTTGAAATGAATTCCCCCAGCCACCCCAGTGTACTATTCTGCATCGTGGATTTATGTGTTAGATGATTGAAAGAATTTTCATCGTTGATCCACAACTGAAATAAGTTAATGAATAACAAGACAAAACGGTTTAGAATGATCAGGTATTCGTCTCTCTCTAACCGTAAGACACTCGCATGGTCTCTTTCGCTATAATGGTATAAGATCGCTTCTTTGTATGGTAAATGATCATGCTCAGATTGATAAATGGCTATGCATACCATGCAGCTGAAGCAGTACCTGTCTATGCATACCATGCAATTGAAGCAGTACCTGTCCCATAAAGTAGTACCTATCTGAGAGCCAGATAAAATTGTTAAACACACATGGGCAGCAAGAACAATATGAAAGATAAAACATGAGAGTACAATTTTTATTAACAAATGATTTACATTTATAGTACATTATGTGACCGTTGGGTTCCACATCCCAAGGTCTCTTGGACTACTTTGTCTATTCAACTTCCACACTAACCCATTGAGGATTAGGTGTCCAACATTTCCCCCCTTAATCCGAAGGGTTATGTATGAGTCCAAGAAGAGAGTTGTAATACAAAATGTGCAAAAATGCATGGCAGCACTAGGCTGAATGTGCTCTCTGAAATGTTGGTATAAAGGGTGGTGGTTTAAGGATGACCACCAACACTGGAATGCTTAGTGTAATTCCCAGAACTCTTCCAAAACTGGAAAGAAACTGAAGTTTTCTGCTAGAGGAAGTGCTCCTATTGTTTTGAAGAGGAAACCTTCAACCATGAAAAAGAGGTCTCACCCCGCATAAAAGGGAAAACTTCAACCTGAAAAGGGAAGTCTCAACCTGTGATGGTTTAAGGATGACCAACAACTCTGGAATGCTTAATGTAATTCCTGGAACTCTTCCAAAACTCGCAAGAAGCTGCAGTCTTCTACTAGAGGAAGTGTCCCCAATTTTGTTCCTGGAATTCTTCCGATGCTGGCAAGAAGCTGAAGTCTTCTGCTAGAGGAAGTGTCCCAGATTGCCAACTGAAGGCTTGTTCACGGGCCTCTTTGTTTCTGGCTACAACTCTGAAACTGGTGTGGCAGGTTGTGGCTCAGGCTCGCTTGATGTGACTTTGAAGCTTGTAGATGACCATCATTTCCCCCCCTATCAGATACAATATGAGATGATGGAGAAAACTCAACTGCAAGATTGTTCAATACTCTAGAACAAGTTCTGACATGTGTTTGGAATATCTTCTTGGCTGTTGATGCCCATTGCCAAGAAGTGATCCATCCAAGATGAATCTTTGTTCTTGCAGGAAGTTTGTTTCTGAAGCATCTGTGTGAAGAATGGCTGGTTTTAGGATAGTGATTACATGGATGAAGATCAAAAAAGTGATCTTTCAGATGGCCAACTTGGTCACAGTGTTGGCATTTTATAATCTGTTGTTGTTGTTGTTGCTGTGGAAGAGGAGCAGAATCTGGAACAGCTAGAGGTGAACTGTCATGAATGAATCTAGCACTCTGAAACTGAATGGGCTTTGAGTAGTCTGGAATATGAAAGGACAAGTCCTTGTCATATCCAAGACCAGTTCTGTGCTTGTTGTGGACAAGCTGTTCCCAAGGTCTGATGATGGGCTTGGGAAGTGCAGACTGAGTTTCTGCATCTGCATGTACAATTGCTGCTTTATTGGGCACTGGATCTGAATGAACTTGAACAATATTGACTTGCTGTTTATGGGAGTCTGTTTCATTGTTCTGAACAGAAACATGTTCAGAATGACTCTTCTGTTTTAGTTCTTCTTGTTGTAGCTGAGATTCAAGCTGCAAAAAATCGATCTTTTCCTGTGCATTTTGTAGACATGTCTGAATTTCAGAGAGAGAGCCTTTGCTGATTTGTAATGTGTCATCAACAGTAGATTGTATAAGAGTTTTCATGAACTCTAATACTTCAGTAATTGTAGTCATTTTTTCATATCCTCCCAATAATGATATGTTTTGGTTAGATTCTTCTTCAATTTCTTCGGACTTTTTTTATTGCTTTCTTGAAGAATCTATGTTTGTCGCCAATTTCTCATAGCCTCCCATAAATGATATTTTTTGGTTAGGCTCTTCTTCAATTTCCTCCTTAGGTTTGTCAGGGTATTGACATAACACTCTTAAAACAAAATCTACGGATTTCTTAGATTTTGAAGAAATGTCACTATTTTTTTTATCATTTCCCAGATTTTCTTTTGAAATAATAGACTCAGCCTATATTCGCCTAAAGAGAGCAACAATGTCACCTTCAACAGATGAGTTAGATGATTTATTCATATCTGGATTGGATCCATCATTAAGAGATGACATTGGAGATCTCCTCGCATATGTAGATGATGATCTCAGAGAAAGGTGATGATCTCTTTTACTGTGGTTTACATTATCAGTTTCTCCAGTAACATTCTCTGAATCAAAATTATTCTGCACCTTTTCAGCACCATTGTTCTCCTGCTTTCTGTTCCGAATACGCCCTCCTTCCTTTTTAACTGCAGAAATTGGAATTGGGGACTGTCTATTGAAATTAGAGGGCATTCTCCTTGGGAAGGAACTGTTGCTTAATGCCATGTGTTCCACATGTGATGAGGAAAAATCAGTTGCTCTCCTCCTGTTTCCTGATGAATGAGATGCTCCAAAAGAAAACATTTGACTCCCATCTGCAAGCTCTTTAATAGTGGTGATGTCGCGCTCTGTTTTGCACATGGCTCTCGCTCCACTTAAACCTATTGGAAAATCCCCTCGAAGACCATTGTTAGCTTGACCTGGGCCCAATCTTGGGTGACCACTGCGGTAACAGGGTATGAAAATTGACAGCGTTGTCATCTTCAGTACAGAACGAGGATGAATCTGCAATCCTCAGTGATACCCAAAAACGAACATGCGGGCAACGCCTTTGAAATTAAATAATGAACATAATCCGTAGTCACATTAATGAAACGGTTGATTGCAGTCGAGCGGATTCCAAGTCGTTGAGCAGATTAATGAAAAGGTTGATTATCGCTGAGTGGATGCCAAGCGCAGAAGTTTTGGCAGAATGGCACTGATATGGTAATTGAGTTGGGACAAGCTGCAAACGGTTCAATGGAGCAGAGCGGTGGAAATCATTAATGTCAGAAAATTGGCAGAGCTCAAGTGCGCAGGAGCATTACGTTTCCTTGGGAAGATAAAATGCCCAAGCCTGAATAGGAATTTTGAGATTTTGTTTTGAATGAAAACCAACGTTACATATTAAAACTGCATGAGATGCCAGGCCAGCATTCTCAATGAGATTTCAGCCGGGACAACGCTGATATAACGTATATGGACAGTGTGTCAGAGACCAAAAATAGAGACCAGGCACAGGCAGAGGAGGAAGGTCAGAACTAGTTTCATATTTGACAACACTGACATGTGTAGAGTGCGCTCAATAAAATGGAATAGCTAAAGGAGTCTATAATCACCATTACGCACAGAACTGAACAAGTAAATGTAGAAAACTAAATGTTGAGCTTGATTAGAACATAAAACTCATGGAAGACCACACATCATACCAGACAACGTTATATACCAGCGTAGCATTGTATATTTAGGTGCAGATTGAGATGTGGGGGCCTTCATCATTTGTTTAAACTTCGAAATGATATATTGGATCTCGTCATTCACATTTAAAGCATAAAAATCATGGTCTCATTATCACTGGTTCTCTCCACCATCCTCTATATAGTAGATTGTGATTGCCGACATACATGTTTGTGTGGAAGAGGAAGAGTCGCCTCGAGCTGCTCCAGAAGATTTCCTTGTCAGGAACCGCACTACCAAGCCCTCAAATGCCCGGTCATCTAATATGGCGCTATCCAGAAATGCTTGTCTCCACTCCAGTCTTGGTCTAGATGTCTCGAATCAGTTCCAGAAGTAGATTTGACTGATGTGAGGGAAAATTCAGGTGCATGGGAGAGCATGAACCCTCTTTGGATAATTGTCTAGTGATTAAGAACGGTGGGAGGTGCTTTCTTAGCACAACCTTAGAACTGAAAAAGGAGTCCCCACAATACGCCTTTACCCAAGCTCAGAAATTGAGGTAATTGAATAGCAGCTACAGTAAACAACAATTCGTCAAACATGTCCCATACATACGACAGTAGGTATTTTGTGTACTTCTGATTTTTCAGGCAGTGGTTTATAGCAGTTTAATAATGCCCAAAGGTTGGTGTTCCAACCACAGTATATAACAACCAGCAATTTATAAAGATGAACAACTCAAACAGATCACTTTAATGAGTAAACTTTAATCAGCACGGTGACAAACATCTCCATCACAGATAACTCCAGCGGGTTTGTTGTTCTCGTCAATCGCAGCATCTGCGTTTTTTATGTCCTTCCTTACTGGCAGTATCTGCCTTTTCATGCGTTTCGATTTTGTTCTCCAAGCATCACCTCAAATGGTGGATACAGACGACCATCTGATTTCAAATCTATCGACCCAGGCTAGAGCAATCATTCACGAGTGTATATTCTCTTGAATGTCAATTGAATTCCCATTATAGAAACCAAAGCATCGTCTCTGAAGACAACAATTTATTTATTGTAGCTGCAGATGAACCTCAATTAACAAAGTTCAATGATGAATAAGTGATAGGAAGGCATTCTCAAACACATTTAATGAGTAAACCTGGTGGAGCAATATATTAGCAGAGTATAGCAGCGTTCAACATACTTCAGACTTTGATGGCAGTGTTCAAGAAATTATTTAAGAACAGCCTCGTTCCTCGTTCCTGCATGGAGGCATTAGATATGAATCCCAAACCGGTGACCAGAATCCCTGAGCAGCGTACAAATTTAGAATACCTGCGTTTCTTACAAAGCAGGAGCAGCGCACAAATCAATTGTTCAACCCAGCATGACAATATTCCACCGAAACTTCTTCAGACAATATTCCAGTGCTGAAGTCGTTCCTCTCTCAATGCTTTCTGAATTTAGGCAGGAAGACTGCGCAGTAGATAGAGAGGACAAAACAAACTCACAGAAAATGACCACAAAAATTAGTGGCTTAAATTGGAGCAAGACCAGCAATCGCCTGCTCTGATACCATGTTAAACACATATGGGCTGCAAGAACAATATGAAAGATAAAACATGAGAGTACAATTTTTATTAACAAATGATTTACATATATAGTACATTATGTGACCGTTGGGTTCCACATCCCAAGGTCTCTTGGACTACTTTGTCTATTCGGCTTCCACACTAACCCATTGAGGATTAGGTGTCCAACAAAAATGATCATATTGTATTTTGATTCTTAGACTTGGGACTATCATTTCTAAAATTTCAGCATTATTCTGTGTATTTATGTGTATTCCAGTCCACCTAACAGATAACAGTGCCTCCCATGAAGCAAAAAGTGTTGAATTTTGCATATGGTCATTCTTTCGTGTTTTAAATCATCCTTTCCTTCAATATTTTGCTCTGTAATATGTTTTTCATTTATTATGATTATAAACATAGTTACCAAATTCGCTCGAATCAGGGAAAAAAACTCGGAAAATTGTCCATTAGATTCGATTGGCGAATAATTCGTTGAAATACGATTCGGTTCATTCACTGTTTTTTCATTTCAGCAGTTAAATACCATTTCAGAACCTTGAGCCCAACAACATTATTTTATACAGATAATCTAGTCTGCAGATCTGCTTGATGGTAGTTAATTGTTCCGACAATTCGTAGAGTGTTGTGTGTTTAGCATGTATCTGCATTGATTCAAACTCTCCTAAATATTTCATGCTGGCTGCAATCAGAGGAATTTAGTTGTTTATAGCAATAAAAGATGAGACCATTGGTTTACCATCTAATCCATAAAACCCTGTGCTCTGGCATTGAATCAAAGTTGTCTGTTGTAGAACCCTCTGCCACAATTAAAGATTCAACATCTGCTGCAGTCAAACCCTCTGACTCAATTAAATACTCAAGGTTTGTTGGAGAAGAGAGAATTAAAGATTCAACGTCTGCTGCAGTAAAACCCTTTTCCTCAATTAAAGACTCAAGGTCTATTAGAGAAGAGAGAATTAAATATTCAACGTCTGCTGTAGTAAAACCCTCTGCCTCAATTAAAGACTCAAGGTCTGTTGGAGAAGAGAGAAAGCCATGGAAACGTAGGAGAAAGCTTGCAAATGGTCATGAAAAGATTATGAATCATGTTAAGGCTGAGTGGAAAAGGCGTGAAAAAACGGAGAAAGCTTCTCTGCTTTATATCAAAGATCTTTGTTCCAAGCTCCAAAATTTTGAGAACAAGTTGAATAGTATTGAAACTAACTAATACCTTATAGACTATAGTACATTTCATTTCTTATGAGGTGAAGATAGCATGGGATGTCCATCGGAACATAGATCAAAAGTGTCACGCTTGTTTGGGGACTAAGGGGATTTTTGGTTATAACATTTCCGAACCTGCAAAGTTTTTATGCTATTGTTGCGATGCAGCTTGACAAATGCCTCAGAAGTGGTAGGTTTCCCAACGTGTGTAAAAATATGATTACAAACCTCAACGCTTGAATTTTTCTCTCAATATATTAAAATATGTTTCATTCTACCATCAAGCTTGAATCTGGATATTTGTGTACGGTTAGCTATACATTCTCAAATCTGAGGATCTTTGGTGTTACTAATAACTACTTGTCATGGTGGCCTTACAGGTGAAAGGAAGAACACCACTGTGATTGGTATATGTGATTTATTCATATTCTTATATCACTGTGAATAATATCTGGTTACTATGAATTCTTTCATTCCAGATGGCTTCTATATCATGCCTTGCTAGGCGCTGCTTGCAAAAATATCTGCAACAACTTCTCCCTGTAATTTCAATTGCATCTGAGGCTTCGTGCGTCATCTAACTACCCAGATCTCGTTCACAACCATGTCTATCCAAGAGGTTGATTCATTTGGGGCCTATGATAGAAATCTCAACATCCATGTAGAGCAACGGTAATCACACGAGAAGACCCCCTTAATATTTTTGCAATGTGTATTTGAGAGTTCAGTGAATCATGACATGTTGACTTTTCATAGTAGCCTAAAGATGTAAATGTTTTTTCTCTGTTCTAGAATTATGTGTTTTAGAGAAGCACTGAAGCCATAAATTATATGGGAGTAAGCCATGATTTTCAGTTGATGTTTTTTTAAATATTATTCAAAGATTTTGTGTAAAGTTTGTTATGTTTAAATGTTTTGAATGTTTGTTTAACATAGTTTAAGTTCCTAAAAATGGTGAAATATTTGGTGAGGCTAACTTCATAGTAGTCAACTAATCTATATCTAATAGATAATTTGTTTAATTTATTTAAAACAGATACTGAATGGAGATAAATAGATTGCAGACTGTTGAAGGAATATGGATCTGTAAACTAACTAAACCTACCATCATGACTATCTCCCTACCTACTAGCTAAAGTATACTTTCTATGCAGCTCTCACTCCTTGCTCAACTCCAGCTCTGTGAGGATCCCTCCTAGGGTCCTCTAACTAAAAACTAAATTTATCTAATTTTAAACACAATAAGAAGGGAAATAATTTATTTATATCCAAACATTTATTTGATGACAATATACCATTAAAAATTATTTACCACAAATTAAATAAGTAAGAATTTCATTGCAACCATTTATATAAGTAATCACTAAATGGAGGAATACTTGTTCCAATAGCTTAGTTGAGATGCTCATGAACTCTTGACTCTATTGCGATGCTCCTCTTGACTACCCGGCTAGATTCTCCTCCCAGCCAACTAGAAAGTATTTCCTAGTCCAAGAAACCTCCACAGGTTCCCTAGCCCTCCGAGCCCAAGTCCAAATAGATGTAGTGTGTCCAATTTTAACAAACACTCTCTAGATCCAACTTTGTATTCCCTCATTTATCTCTCCATTCTCTCCCTTTTCTTTCTCCACATTCCTCCCTCAAAACAAAATCCTCCAAAACAAAGCTAAGACCAAGGATTTCCCCCTCTCCTCTCATCATCCTTCCCATTTTTTGTCTATTCCTCCCATCCACCTCAACCACCTATCATTAATGTCATGACTACCCCCTCATCCTTTCATTTAGTATCTTTGAATTTTCTTACCATAATTCAAGTAGATTTGAGAAGACATTTTGGAGATAAGATATGGATATTTAATTTGGAAATTAATTGGAGAAGACCATATATTCTCCCAAGTATATTTTGAGAAGACACCTTAGGATATGGATATTTAATTTGGAATAAATGGAAGGATACCATATCCTATCCAAAATTAAATTTGAGAAGACAAGTTGGGAATTGAATAATGACAATAATAAAATTATTATCAGTAAATAAAATTACAGTTTCACAAATGTAGGTATATACCAATATTTCTTGATAATTATAAGTCAATATTTTCATGTAATTTAAATACTAATAAAATTTGCATGATAAGATTAAGTAGGGCATTACATACACCCCTCCTTCAGAAAACTTTGTCTAGAAGTTAGAGTGAAAAAGATACAAGAAGTTCGAAAGCAGTTTGACAATAAGGCATAACAAAATAGAGAGGGAGTCGTAGTAGTAAAATTTAATAAGTCAAGCAATGATAACACTTCCCATCAAGAGTCTCCAACTAATTTATATCCTCCTATCCTTCCTAACCTACTTTCGTTTCCACCCTATCCATCCTCTGCTGCTATATACTATGGCATCGGCTATACCAATCTAACCACTGATAAAACCAATATGGCGGAAGCATTGACTATATCGACCTAGCTTCCCCAGTAGTGTTATAGACAATTTTGTGCCTTACAGCAACAGGCATGAATTGTCAATAATCCAAGGGATCCAAAGTTCCCTAAACATGATGTTCCTACCCCTAGAGGAACAAGGTCAGCAAACCAACAGCTCTCAGATCAGTTCTCCACCTGAAAACACTCAAAAACAAGCAATCCTGAAATCAAAGCAGGTGCTCCACTAGGCTTCTGCGCTGAAACTCAGATCCTCCATGGTGTACCTGCGTTGCAAAGCAAGTGGAACAAAGGCCACCTGCGCTGAGCGAGATGGGACAAGTGGCACACTGATTCATTGCTCCAAAAATGACACTTGGATCAGGAATTTCGCCTTGTGATGAGTCAGAGGCTCTGTTTCTCCAAGTGGAAGCAAGGTTCTCCAAGTGGACTCAAGAACTGAAGATTAACTGAAGAGAGAGAGGACACAAGGCAGCTACACATCAGTTGCAAGCTGACTCATCCTTTCTCAATTCATCTATATATTGAGCTCTCTCCTATGGGCTCAGGAGGCTGGAATTTTGTGCAAAGTAATGATATGCTGTTGGTTTCACTATAGAGCTATTGGGTGATTGCTTGAGAGAGGTGAAGAGGAGAAATTCTTTCTGCTGGGAGGTGTTGCTGGATTAGGACCTTCAATGGTTGTAACACTCTCAGAACCTTTACTTCTTCATTAATAAAAGCTATTGAGGTTCTTCTATATGCTCTTGTTTCAATGATATATTGTGATGATTGTATATTTGATTTACACTAATCTATGAATCAGTTATGATTGCATGTTGCTTGTAGTTTCCTTCTTTGCTATTTTGCAGGATCTCATTGTAGCTGGGCCAGCAATAGAGCAAGGAGCTAGGAGCAAGCAGCCATAAAGAAGAGTTTGGATTCGACATTAAGCGCAAGGCAACGGTTAGTGCATTTATCTACTCTCTTTTTCTTTCATAAAGAAGTAAACCTTAAATAGTTTTCTTTACAGTTGTTGCTGAGGTACTATCACCCTTAGAGTGGGATAGGGTCATCCGAGTCGGATACTTTTCCCTACAACAAACTGGCGACCCCGCTGGGGATCGTATCCGTTTGATTGTGTTTGTAGTATTTTGCTATTCATTTCCTGAACAAAAGAGTACCAAATCGAAAAGCTTTTGACTATATCAAAAGCGAAGTAGAGGGCAGCTACTCTAGCTCATTTCTGAGCAAGTTTACGATTTGAAGAGCTGATCTACAAGGATCCTTGTAAGCTCTTAGTGATAGCTTTTCACCTTCCTTATCATCCCTTTGAGTGTGCTTGACTGATTGCTTCTGATTTGAGCAAAAACTGTGCATTTTTGAGAAAATTATGACCCGGAAACTGTGAAAACGCAACTTTCGTTTTCCAAAGCAGGTAGTACACAGGCTACCTGCTTTGCAACGCAGGTCCCGAAGGGGCTACCTGCGCTGAGAGCCAGACTGGCTATGCAGCACCTGCGTTGGCCCAATTTTGCCTAGTGCTGTTGGGGTTTCCTCCTTTTCTCTTGCCTGTTTTCACTATAGATTTGGCTGCCAGTTACCAGTTTTGCACCTGTTCTGAAACCAACATTACTTGCCGTCATTCTGCCTCTGTTATATAACGAAATTGTACTTGTTCTTTTGTATTTCTTAATCATTTACAATTTCCCATAACGAAGAGTAAACTAGTCTTGCTTTTGGCCTCTTAGATCTGAACCTGTGTTAGGCATTTTGCTGGTCTAAAGAGTTAGCTTGTTTGTTGTCCATAGCTGATTAGTCATTTTACTTTCGTCATTATGGTTTGATTTCATGCATTTCCAGTGATTAAGCAAGTAAATCTTAAGGTGTCTTTTGATTTTGGACAAGCTTGTTTGTTTTCACTTTAAATCGAAATCAAAGTTATATAACAACTTTCTTTTTGTAACCCATCAACATTAAGAAAGGGAAAAGAAAATACATGCATTGTGCATTTTGCATTTGAAAAAGTTTGCATGATGATTTAGGAGAAAGTGCATTAGTTTGTGCTGTATGAGCTGTGTGAAAAGAATTTGCCTTTCTTCTCCCTCAGTAGTTAAGATTTTCATCAGTCAAAAAGATTTGAAAAAGCTTGCTTCTCATCTTAGGCTGCATTTAGGAATTTGTCATATACATCTCGTGGTGAACCTTGAAAGGCAAACTTTAAAAAGATCAACTTAAAATATACTGAATGAACCTAACAACGCATTGTAACATAACGCAAACATCTAGAGGTCTAGGTAGAGACGTGTTCCGGCGTCGTTAAACATAGTGACTGTCGATCTCTACGAAGGTGGGTGATTCCTCCTGAGAGTCGGTGGCACTAATACGGACTTGTGCTCCCACGTACCGTTGCGTATATATTGGGAGACCCCTATAGGCAATTATCCTTTATCCATAGGAAGCCGTGTCGGCCGCCCTACTGATCACGATGCAATGAACACAGCATTCACGAAGGTCGACCACCCGTACCGTAAAACGTATTCTGTGGTTTCGCGAAAAGTTTGGCACACCCTCTGCCTAGATCTCCAGAGCAGTTTCTTTTGGCCCTTTTCAAACTCTATAACTGAAAAGGTCCAACCGAGCATTTGTCACTTCGGGCTCGTTAATACATCGAAGGAGACTAGAGTCATCTTTAGCTTTTTCTCGACTCTTAAAACATGAAAAAGCAAAGTTATGTTTAAAAGCGTCTAATAAAATTCATTCAAATCGGAAACACAAATTTTCCCCTTTATATTTTAGTTGATCGAGTAATCCGCAATCGTGGAAGAAAGTCAATTGAATATCCGTCGTTCTCGGAGGCTTGCGAGTCAACCGTCTTTGTCTCCGGAATCGAAAACAATCCGGGCAAAGCGAACTCGTCGAACCAGTTCAAAATCTCCTTTAAAAGTTAGAACAAGTGTTCCAACAACATCTGAGATTCTGGTTACTCCAAACATTTCCGGAAACCCTGCCTCCATAGAAGAAGTTCAACCGCCACAGAGGGACAGTAATACTGATCCTAGTCTGGGGGCAAATACTTGTATGACTGAACCAGTTCCATCTGTAACCGGTCCAGAGAGTTTTGTTCCTCAAACATCTGTCGTTGTCGTTACAACCCCTTCTTCGGCACCGGAAATCTTTTACGGACCTGACGGTCTTCCTCTTCCACCTGGTCTGATTGCGATAGAGGAAATTATAGAGGAACCGCAAGTATCCACTCCAACTCATTTTGGAGTAGGGGTCACTCTATTTCCTGCTACAACATAGGTTTGTCCATCACCAGTGGAAATTCCTGTAGAATCACTGGGCAATCAATTGGATAGACTAAAAATGTCTGAACAACCGTCGACATCTAGGACTGTGTCAAATGACACGGCGACGGCAGAATTACCTACTGCAAATCCAACAATGTTCGCCGGCATACCATCTGTCCCAACTAGCTCTCAGTCGCTAGAAGGAGTCCACCAAGAGACTATCTCGACAGTATGGTCTGTTCCTGTTTGTTCCGGAGTAATGTCTGGTAACTCTCATGGTGAGACTCATCAAATTGACCCTTTTGGGAATCTAATTAGGCCATCCAGTCCTCCAGGACAATCAATTGCCTTGAGTTCTGGATTGCTACCGTATGGGGGGCAGTATGCCCTTTCATTACCCCCTCCGGGAGGGTACCCATACGGGAGTTCTCAACCTTATTCAAGTTATGGTGGAATTGCAACGAGTAGTTGGGGACCTATGCTATCCCAGCCACCAAGAGTTGTATATTCTATGCAACAGTGTGTACCTGTGACAAACATCCCAACTACACCGGCTATTGTGACCGTGTCGCAAGTTCAAACAATGCCTGTTGTATGTCAACCTCAGATTTCTCAGGTTCTCATGCAACAGCCCCTTGACACTGCGACCCAACCACAATCGCCTACTGGTGGGGCAACACAAGTACAGTCGGGTACAACTACCCCACATCTTGGTCCAATGGTTAGTATAGCGCAACAACCCATGGTGTCGCAACCGTGGATAGTGCAATACCAACAGCCGCAATTCCAACAAGTGTACCAGGGTTCTGAACAGCAAATCTTTGCGAATACGGGACAACCATATATCCAAAATGGTCAAAATCAACCACTTTATAGTGGTCAAGTCCATCAACCGTATCAGTCATACCAACATCAACTCCATTATGCTGGTATGCAAAGACCAACTGTTCAAGCGATTCCATCGTACCCTGGTTACGCTTCACCTAACTTGAATCAACAGTTACCATTCGTGGCGACTTTAGAGTTGCCTGATTTACATCGGTTAACCAATGATCCAATTGCTTACACCCCATGGTGGCCAGTGATCCCGCACAAACTTCCATCCGACATTCCTAAATTCAATGGAAATCCAGGTGAAAACCCGTCGAATCATGTGATGACATTTCATCTATGGTGTTCGTCGAACACTTTAAATGACGATTCGATAAGGCTTCGCCTCTTTCAGAGGACATTGACAGGTCCAGCGGCAAAATGGTATATAGAATTGCCTAGAGCTTCGTTCGACAATTTTAGCTCCCTTGCCACGACATTCTTAACCCACTTTCAATTACCAATAAGGTATGAAACGGGAACAGAGATATTGACCAACTTCAAACAAACAACTGCAACTCATATATCAGATCATATACATGAGTGGCGACGTCGACGAAGAATGGTTAAAACATACGTTCCTGACCAGCTTTTAGCTGAGTGGTTTATAAAGTCGTTACTTCCGGCCATAACGGAAGATGTGGCAAAGGGGGGAGTCGTAACAGAAGAGCAAGTTATCGCTCGTGCACAATATTTGGACTTAGTATATACTCAGTCCGGCACGCTCTATGACAAAATACCAGACGCCCCTAGACCAGAGTTTTCAATCCCTCCTCCTCCTAAATCAAATAGTGACTCTCATGCCGGCGATGGCGTGATTGGCACGGCAAACACGAATCCGAAAAGGACCAATCAAAAGAAGGCCCGTAAGGATTCGAATCAAAATGCGCATGAAGAAGTTCTTGCTTCGGAAGTAAATGCCGTATCGACAGATAAGGGCAAAGAAACCAATCAACCAGGAAGCAAGAAGAAACAAAACCAAGGGAAGAAGAATAAACAAAGTGAGTCATCTCCTAAGAAAAATTCTTCAAACCCTCCTGGGAATAGGAAACGGTATCCATGTCAAATATGCGATGACAAAGATCACAACACTAAGGATTGCCCATTCAAAGCTGAGCTAAAGAGGTTCTTTAAAAGTCCTCATACCTCAACTGTGTCAAGTGATCAATTTCCTAACCCAGGTCAAAATTTGGTTGATAGTGGAAACGCTTCCCCATCTCAAGTGCTTATGTTGTCGGTTTCAAAACAACAAAATGATGCTTTGATTTCGACAAGGAACAAATATTACGGGAATCCACAGGTGTCGAACGATAAAGGTAAAGATCAACCTAGCAGTTCGACAACAACTTCGGCAGAAGTTGTACCCCCCATCACACATGAATTAACAATAAAACCACCAAAGGGAGTAGTACACAAGTCGACATTTAATCCTCGTGCCAGAGCGGCACAGCATTATAATATAGTGGAAGATTTGGCGCAATCGCCGTCTGCTATGTCGACTCTTGAAGTACTACAAAATTGCCCATCCCAAAGGCAGGCATTATTATCAGCAATTGGTGGGGTGGATCCTAAAGATTCCAATCTTGTATCCTTTGATCACAAAGGATATGATCCTCAGTTACCAGCTCAACTAGCTTTCCTCGTCCAAGTGAAAGCCCTCAACAAAACTGTTCATCGAACGATTATTGATGAGGGGGCATCGACATGTATTATGTCAATGAGTTGCTGGAAAACTTTAGGATCTCCAACCTTGTCGCGATCATCGACAACATTAAAAGCATTCGACGGAAGGACATATACCCCTTACGGTATCCTTAGTAACTTGAAAGTTGAACTAGGGGGAAAAACAGTAGAAATAGATGTTGAAGTCATCAATGGCAATCTTGACTATAACATCCTACTGGGAAGACCATGGATTTATGCCATGGAAGCTGTTGTGTCGACCTATTTTAGGAAAATCGCATTCCCCTTTCAAGGAGAGATTACGATAATTGACCAACAAAATTTCCTCCCTAATGGTTCACAAGTTACAGGAAGCGTTCCTATGATCCATGGAAGCGACCATTCGTTTCAAAATATCGGAGTAGGCCTACTAAAAGATCCTACATTAATGGGAACTTTCGCCCTTCCGCCACCATTCATTGTGGGAGAAGTGGCGACGGTAGGGGCCTGCAATATGATATCTTCCGCACAAAAGATGTCAAAAAACGATATCAACATGGATCATGTAAAGGTTTTGTCCCCAAGCCCAATGGAAGTATTGTAGCAATCAATTTTCTTGGCCTGGGGGGCAACCCCAAATCAACGCTCATCAAGCGTTTGGATAGATAGGTCTAGAGAATATGGCACCCCTTCATGTCCTTGGTCGCGAGTGCATGGAACCGACAAAGGAATAGTCCAATCAATGGTAATTGACGGGGCACCATGGAATGATTCCCACCATTGTTCCCTTCTCCCGGGTTGTAGAGAAGATACTCAAGATGACCTTTATCATCCTTCAGTTTTCGATTTTCTATCGAATACTGTAAATACAGTGGGCTATGAGGATAGTTCTTTTACTATGTCAACCTCATTAAAAAATGAAACAATCCCCTTTCCAGATCTCAATGGTAAACCTTCATTCCAACCAACAAAGTTGAATGCAATGAAGCTTGGGGGGCATGCACCTCGATTTGCGTTATTATGCTGGGGGCATGCAAGCGTATCTTCGAGCAGTTTTAGCAATGTTCATGCTCGTTAAAAAATAAACGCAAGATCCGAGCAGTTTTAGCACATAGTTCATGCTCGTTAAAAAATAAACATAAGTTGTGAGCAATCTTCCCCTAGAGTTCAAGCTCACCCAGAAAAATGAACCGGTAAATAACCTTGAGAAATGTAACCTTTGACTGCCATATTAAAAGCCATTGGTCATGTTTATATGCCATCACCTCCATCCGTTCATTTGGCCAATCGTTCATCTTCATATGTTTGTTTACCCATTTTGAGGAACAGCTGCGAAGAGTGATTTCACTAAGCCATCCTTGTGACACTGCCGTGATTGGAATATTCCAACCTGTACCTGGAATCTGCTGCTGCCCTGTTCATCACTCGTTCCTCAAAAGACGAGTCTTCTTTGAGCTCTTTTCACTGACTCGTAAAATATGAAAAGTTTGCCGAGTTTTGGCCTTCCAGCTCGTTAAAGCAACCAGAAAGCTATCCCTCCTCTAGATTTTAATCTTTTTGGACCTGAGGGATTATTGCACAAAAAGATCGAGCGCTTGTTTTGTTCGGCTCGTTAAAGAAATCGAAAATTCATCCCTTTTGTATTGTTTTATACTTTTTCGGACTTAAGGGATTAGATGACGAAAAAGAAATTTTGGAGTTAACTTTCCGTACCTTTTCAGACTCTCTAAAAATGAAAAGGACCGAGTTTTCCTTGTCGTTAGACTCGTTAAAATGATTAAATAGCGACAAACTTGTCTTTAGACGAGAACGAGTTTCCCTATCGCTAGGCTCGTTAAAACATAGCGATGGGCTTGCCCGAAGGGCAGGTTATAGAACAAGCATATGTTATCCTCCTCAAGCTTGACAAAAATAAAGAGGTACTAGTCAGCAATGACTGGGGAAAAATTGGGAGAACCTCACAGCATTAATGGTAGCAAGTCGCTCTTGAACATGACACTTTGTCCTCCGTATCACATCGGGTTGGGTTGTTTCATTCACCGGTCTCATAACCATGGTCCTCGCCACACCATCCACAATTGGGGTAATGCTACCAATCCATCACATCAGTGTCGTTATATGTTCAAGAGATGTGGTTCTGCAAAGAGTCAACCGTGTCCCATCCACTTCCATACATTATCCTTCATCCACTTCATGGCCGCCACCCTGAATCATACATCACAGTTTGTTTTCACCTCATCACAATCACTAGCTCCGTTCCGTGTCACTGATGTGGGATTCATTAAGGCCCTCCTTTGACAGATCGCTCCTTGTCGACATCAGCTCATTATCCAAGGAGTTGATCTAGGAACACCCCCTTCAGTACTTTGAAGCTTGCATGCCTCAATGGCAAGTTTCTCACTTCCGGCGACAGGTATACATCAATGACCTTCGACCATAAGATTTTGCGTGGTGGTCGACGCCAAGTCCTTTATTCCCACCATGTGAATTGTACTGCCGTACCTTGAGGGTCATCATCCTTATCGGTGATTCCTCTCGTGCTTGTTAACGGTTTACATCATTGACCGGTAATCAAGCGATGTCCTTCCATGTTCGACTTCAAGAAATTCTCACATGGATCGACTTGTACATCGAGTGAAGATCGGAAGAGATTGAAGACCCCGGATCTAGTTTCATCCATCCGGGCTGCGATATATATTCAGGACATAAAGACATTTGATATGTACATCATTACAGCAGATGATCATCCTTCTCAAAGGATGATAATTTCAGCAGAGAATTATCGGTCTACAATCAGACGATCGTCTGTTCTATGTACCAAAATGTATTTATAAAGCTGAGCATGGGAATGCCCGCCTCAGCTAGATCATGAAAATGTATGAAAAATAATGTATTGTATTGTATCTTATTACAGGACACTTCTCAGCAGATTGAATGAACTTCGGATCCTCTCAATAAAGCATTTCACCCGATAAACGACCTCATACTTTAGGGGGCATCTGTTATAGACAATTTTGTGCCTTACAGCAACAGACATGAATTGTCAATAATCCAAGGGATCCAAAGTTCCCTAAACATGATGTTCCTACCCCTAGAGGAACAAGGTCAGCAAACCAACAGCTCTCAGATCAGTTCTCCACCTGAAAACACTCAAAAACAAGCAATCCTGAAATCAAAGCAGGTGCTCCACTAGGCTTCTGCGCTGAAACTCAGATCCTCCATGGTGTACCTGCGTTGCAAAGCAAGTGGAACAAAGGCCACCTGCGCTGAGCGAGATGGGACAAGTGGCACACTGAGTCATTGCTCCAAAAATGACACTTGGATCAGGAATTTCGCCTTGTGATGAGTCAGAGGCTCTGTTTCTCCAAGTGGAAGCAAGGTTCTCCAAGTGGACTCAAGAACTGAAGATTAACTGAAGAGAGAGAGGACACAAGGCAGCTACACATCAGTTGCAAGCTGACTCATCCTTTCTCAATTCATCTATATATTGAGCTCTCTCCTATGGGCTCAGGAGGCTGGAATTTTGTGCAAAGTAATGATATGTTGTTGGTTTCACTATAGAGCTATTGGGTGATTGCTTGAGAGAGGTGAAGAGGAGAAATTCTTTCTGCTGGGAGGTGTTGCTGGATTAGGACCTTCAATGGTTGTAACACTCTCAGAACCTTTACTTCTTCATTAATAAAAGCTATTGAGGTTCTTCTATATGCTCTTGTTTCAATGATATATTGTGATGATTGTATATTTGATTTACACTAATCTATGAATCAGTTATGATTGCATGTTGCTTGTAGTTTCCTTCTTTGCTATTTTGCAGGATCTCATTGTAGCTGGGCCAGCAATAGAGCAAGGAGCTGGGAGCAAGCAGCCATAAAGAAGAGTTTGGATTCGACATTAAGCGCAAGGCAACGGTTAGTGCATTTATCTACTCTCTTTTGCTTTCATAAAGAAGTAAACCTTAAATAGTTTTCTTTACAGTTGTTGCTGAGGTATTATCACCCTTAGAGTGGGATAGGGTCATCCGAGTCGGATACTTTTCCCTACAACAAGTAGGCAACTAGCAATAGTCATCACACGTCTAGGGGAGCGTGTCCATCACTGCGCTCCCATTATTCTAGGTTTGGAGGTTACACGGTGGGAAATACCTCCACCCCTCCTTACAACTAGGGTCAACACCCTAATATGGACCACACTACAACACTGATTGGATACTTGTCATCGACTAATCCAATCAGGTAGGTTTGTCACCTGCCATTTACATTTTACCCATTTCATAAGAGTGCATATCAAGTAGATACAAAATGTAATAGAACAATGTACATCATACCTTTCTTCATTAGATGTCTCGACCTTCCCCAATGGAAGAGTAGATCTTGGCTATCATATAGTTCTTCCCAATATGTAGGTTAGTTCTCACTCATGCATATATATAACAACAATATATATATATATATATACATATAAGTGATCTTAAACATCATGTTATTAAGTCAATATCCACGTCTCAATTTTGTAGTTCATACTGGAAATAAATCTTACTTTAGATAAATCATAATTTTCAGTAAGTCATTCATTAGATAAATCATATCAACTTAAGCCATACATGAAACAACAATAACTCTGATAAGTCATGCACTAGATAAATAATCACCAAGTAAGTCATCTATTAGGTCATACATCAAACATTTCCATCATCAATAACTAATCCATCTAATGATTTATATAAGTAGTTTCACATGTCCAACTAAATGCATCAATATTACATAGCATTCATAAATAAATAACATGAAACTGAAAAATAGAGCCTTAGCATAGGTAGCTATCAAAGTCAAAATGGGCATCCCTGATGCTCAAAAAATTAGGGGTAGTCACGATGTATAGTCTCTACATCCTCCTAGGCAGCAGATCCTTGGCTATACTTGTCCCACTAGACCTTAACCTAGTTGACCATGCGACGTCTGAGCTATCGAACCCTACAGTCCAATATGCGTAATGGTTCGACCACTATGGTTCCCATGTCTGAGACTTGCAATTCCCTCCAATCCAGTTTTTGAGATTCATCAGAAACATAATTTCATAAAATAGATACATGAAAAACATCAAGAGTTTTATGAAAATGGGTTGGCAGTACAAGATGATAGGAAACTAGTCCAATCTTCTCCTTGATCCTAAAAGGTCCTAAAAACTAAGGTGACAACTTCATCCCTTTCCCAAACCGAATGGTGCTTTTGTTGGGTCAGATACGAATAAAAACTTGGTCCCCTACTTGATAACCGTGATCAATCCTATGTGAATCAACATAACTCTTCTGTCTATCTTGTGCTTCCTTTAACCTTTGTCGAATCTGTCTTACCTGTTCCTCCATTTCTTGAACTAATTATGGCCCAACTATTACTCGGTCCTCCAACTTTTCCCAACACAATGGCATCCTACATGGCCTCCCATAGAGCTTGGTAAGGAGGCATATCGATTGAACTGTGGTAACTGTTGTTATAGGAAAACTCTACAAATGGTAAGTAACTTTCTCACTGAGTCTGATTATCCATGATGTACATTCTAAGCATGTCTTCCATAACCTAATTTACTCTTTCAATCTGCCCGTCTGTTTCTGGATGATATGCAGTGCTCAGGTTCAAATGAGTCCCTACTGCTGACTGTAAACTTTTCCAAAACCTAGATGTAAATCGATAGTCTCTATCAGAAATGATCTTTGTGGGTAACCATGTAGTCGAATAAATTCACTTATAAAAACTCGTGCCACATCAGTAACATCGTAAGTGTCTCTTACTAGGATGAAATGGGCACTTTTGGTCAATTTATCAACTACAACCATTGTAGCATTGTGCCTTTGCGACGTGAGCAGAAAACCCACAAAAAAATCCATAGAATTACCTCCCATTTATGCATAGGGATGACATGTGGTTGTATAAGTCCTGCTAATGACAATGATCAACCTTCACTCATTGACATTCAAGACATTTGGTGACATACTGGACTATGTCAGACTTCATGCCTACCCAAAAGAAGAGTTTCTTCATGTCTGCATACATCTTCTTCATTCCAGGATGTACACAATAGAGTGCTCTATGTGACTCTTCGAGGATGGTTCTTCTTATACCCCCTTCCTTAGGTATGTACATTCTGCCTTGAAATCTCAATAATCCATCTGGTTCAAGGACATATACCTCAAAATTTGGTTCTATCTGCTTCCCACTCTAGAGTGTTGATATAACCTTTAGGTACCAATTGTCTTCAAAGAGTTTCTTCAACACACATTCCCTCAAATTGACCCTCAAGGCTACTAGGGAGAAGGTTCATGGCCTCCTGATTAGTGCATTGACCACCACATTCTCCTTTCCTTTAATGTATGAGATATCAAAATCATACTCACTCATGAATTCGCTCCACCACCTTTGTCTAGCATTCAAATCCCTTTGATTGAAGAGGTGCTTCAGGCTTTGATGATCTATTCTTACTCAAATATTCTCCCAACGAGGTAGTGTCTCCACAATTTCAAAGCTAACATCACTGCTGCTAACTCTAAGTCATGGGTAGGATACAACTCTTCATGTTTCTTCAATTTTCTATACGCGTAAGCTATTACTCCACCTTCTTGCATCAATAATACTCCCAATCCTTGCTTCGAAGCATCGATGCAGACAATGAAGTATTTTCCCATGTCCGGTACTCAAAGTATTGGTGCACTAGTTAATAAACTCTTTAGTTCAGTGAATGCAATGTCACATTCATATGTCCATTAACACCTGACCCCTTTTCGCTGTAATGTGGTGATGGGTTTTGAAGTCCTTGAAATCCCTTCAACAAACCTGCGATAATAATATACTAGCTCCACAAAACTACGCAACTCATGAGCATTTTTAGTATTGGCCAATCCATTATGGCCTTTACCTTTTCTAGGTCAACTAGAATCCCTTCTCCTGAAATGATGTGCCCAAGATAATGAACTTTCTTCTGAAAGAAGGAACATTTTGACAATTTTCCATACAATTTATTTTCCCTTAAGCAAGTCAATACAACCCTTAGGTGCTTTTCATTCTCTTTTTCATTCTTGGAATACATAAGAATTTCATCCAGAAAGACATGCACAAATTGGTCCAAATACTTCCTCAACGCACTATTCAAGGGGCTCATGAATACTGCTGGTACATTGGTAAAACCAAATGGAACAACTACGAACTCGTAGTGCCCAAACCGAGTTCGAAATGCAGTTTTTGAGATGTCACCTTCCTTAATCCTCAATTGGTGGTATCGATATCCTAGATTGATCTTTGAGAAAATGGTGCTCCCTTCATTTGATCAAATAGGTCATCTATTCTAGGTATCGGGTACCTATTATTTATTGTGGATCTATTCAAGACCCTATAATTTATGCATAGCCTTAAGGAATCATCCTTCTTCTTGACAAAAATCACTGGTACACCCCAAGGTGAAATACTAGGTTTGATAAATCCCAAGTCTAAAAGCTCTTTTAACTGCATTTGCAACTCACAAATTTCTGGAGTTTTCATCCTATAGGGTGTCTTAGATATTGGTTTTGCACCAAGTTTTAGGTCGATTGTGAAATCAATATCCCTTACAAGAGGTAATCCAGGCAATTCCTTAGGAAAAACATCCTTGAATTCTGACAAAATTGGGTGTTGATATAGGGAGGGTCCTTTCTAGTCACTTACAGCCTCGACCACATATAGTTTGCAACCTTGTCAGAGAAAAAGTTTTACCTTCATCATGGATATGAATCATAGAGACACTCCTCTCTTGATTCCACAAATCTCAATTGACCTACCTTCATCATCTAAACAAATCACCTTCTTCTTGAAACAGTTTACCAAAGCTCGATGAGCTTCTAGCCAGCCCATTCCAATAATTACATCGTACGTCCCCAATGTTGTGACGCATGCCTTCAAATTAGTTATACACACCCCGAGGTTTACTTGACATTGGTCAACACTAGGTCCTCCTACTTGTTTTATCCCAGAAGCCATCTCAACTTGCTTAAAGTCATCGTGCTCATAGGCTGCCAACCCACATTTTTCTAATGCAATTGGTGAAATGAAACTATCTGTAGCACCTGAATCAAACAAAATTTTAACTTTTACTTTGTTTATCATACCTAAGTTTTCTACCACGGTAGGTTGGTGTTCAACTTATTGGTTATCAACTGCTGCATAGATTCGATGGTGGCCACTTGTTCCCCCCATTGGTGCTTTTCCTTATCCATGGTTGTTACCATTTTGTAACTCAGGACAATCACGCTGGTAATGAGGTCCCTTGCATCCCCAACAAGTGATGCATGGTATACTTTGAACATAATGTTGTGGAGTTCTTTGGAAAGAGTTCCTTCCCTTAGGACCCCTACCGCTACTTGTTGCTCCTCTTGTATGACCTTGATTTGCATGAATCCTTGAAGTTGCGGGTGAAGCTACACTAGTAACAATTGAAATCCCCATTGTTAGTGCTCTAGGTACAACCATGTTTCCATATCGCGATGGCCTCAAATTTCCTCCCCTGGGGAAGGTATGGAGGGCCTTCCCCATAAGCCTTGGTTGTTGTGGAAAAATGGTTTTGTTTCCACCCTTTAATTCTAAGTGCTCTTCAACATAACAAGCATGTTCTACAACTTTTGAAATTAAGGATGGTTTCCACATGTGCAACATTGCCCTAATATTAAGGTTCAATCCATAAGTCAAACGATCTGCTTGGCACTGATCAGTATCCATGTAGGAGACATACTTGACCAATTCCATGAATATAATCTCATATTCTTCTACCGTACGATTTACCTGTACCAAAGCATGGAAGGCTCCTACCTGTTGTTCTTCATAATATGCTAGTAGGTACTTTTTCTTGAATATCTCCTCAAATAACTCCCAAGTAATTGTGTCTAGAGTGAGGTGTAGTTGACAATGTCTAAGTTACCCCATCAACTCAGAGCACCATCTCATAGTTGGAATATTGTTATTTTAGCTTTTGAACTGGAAGTATAATCCCTTAGTGTGGAGCACCTTCTCATTCCTTCTAACTAGGCATTTGCACATTCGCTGGCACGACCTCCAACAAACTCTAAGAGCTTAATCTTTTGGATCTCCCTAGTAATGTCCTTGATTGTAGGTGCTCTATCAGAGTCTCTTGATCCCTCGAGATTTCCCAACCTTGATGGAGGGTGCTCCACTTCCACTTCAATTGTTTGGCACCCTCTTAAAGTCTCGTTAATTGCTTGTAGGGAATGCAAGATGAGAACCAACTCTGGTGATGGTAATGGGTTATTTGTAGGAGGCCCTTGTGATGACCCTCCTTGATCTTAATTTCTTCACATCCACACCATTTTGATTTGTTCAAATATCTGTATGATACGCGAGACTTATTGATTCAACTTAGGACTAGTGTACTCTTAGGTGACTTACACACATGTATATAATGATAGTCATAAGTTTTTCTTTTACTATGCTCGTAAACAAGCATTATTAATACTGAGTAGATTCTGAAGGATCTACTAAATCCTCTCCCATTTCTATCTAGGCAAGTGCTACGATGCACTGCTAGTCACCCTCAAATATCTTTAAATATCCTAAACAATCATCCTAAATCCATCTTATATATTTTGGGCATTCACATGAACATTAAATTACCATTTTTAATCACATTATTATAACTAGGTATCCTCTTGAAATCCCATCAACAATGCTAGATTAGTTTTCAAAGTAGATGCCTAACTATCTCAATCAACTCAATTTTGACATTATTGTTAGATATATACTATGGTAACACGAATTAAACATCATTGACTCTGAGAGGTTATTTTGAATCCAACCCCAAACCAAACAAGTAACGAGTTGTTGGCTTTAATTACATATAATGTATATTCATGCGTGAACCATAACCCCGTCCCTTTATGAATAAATATGTAATTATGTTCAAATTAATAAATATTCAAATTAACCTTCAAAATTGGTGTTTCAATGTATAAGATGTATAAGCTCAAATGTATAATATATATAAAAGAGATTAAAGTTGTTTCAAGATTATAAATCTATATTGAATTATCTTAAAAGTAAAACCACAAATCTATACTAAAATAACTAAAAAAGAAACCACAATGTATCATGATATAGTTTGTAAGTGGAGTGTTACAAGTTTAATTCATAATATGTGTCACACGAAATATTTGTATTTCCTATAACGTAATATTTTACACAGAAATTTTCTCTCACGCAGTAGTTGTTTTACACATAGAAATTGTCTCTCATGCAGTAGTTATTTTCTGTAATAACGTATAATGGTTTGTAAGGAAAAAAAATATGCAAGAACATGAAACTTTGGATTAACAAACACAATTCTACATTTCACATGGCATAGTAAAGTTTTCTCGACATAAACAAGTCCATTTGAAATCTAAAATTCAGATCATTTCAATTAAGATGGTTTAGCCGATGGTATTGAAATTTGTATTGAAATTAATTTTATTTATATTTATATTTTTTGATATATAATTTGATTTTTGGATAGATTTTTAGTTAAATCAAATTAAAATTTAAAAAAAAATGGTAAAGACGTGAAATTTTCTTTTTAATTTTTTTTGATAAAGTTAAATCCATATCTAATATTAAAATAGTGAAACACTTGGCCCAACTCTGATTAAAAAAATATATTCAACTTTATGGAAAATGTATGATTTATGTAAAGCCCAAAACAAAACATACCTACTACACTCCTAAATTGTGTTTATATAGCATTTGTAATAGTATTGAAAAGGTAACAGATTGTTGAAACGATGAAGGTGACTTTCCATATTTTGGAGAGTGGCATTAAGTGCATCAGGAAGATTGCATTTTTTCAGTGTCGGAGTTATTAGAACGTTAAATGTGGCACTTACTTTCATGAAGTCTTGTCATGCCATTGAGGCGATGATGGCCATAAGTATCGATGTGATATTGAAGTATCCAATGCTTCCCAATTCCATCCATCCACTTACTTTTGTGTATCGATTTTCGTCCTCCAATGTAGTAAATGCGCTTTCGTTGTTGTTGCTGGTAGCGCACCAGAAGCAATGCAAAGAAGGTGAAGGAACAACAATTTATGTGTGGCGCATTAACTCCCTCCTTGCCTTTCATTCGCTAAGGAGGTAGACAATTTTCCAAACTCATCCCCACACATCACGCAATTGCAACGCCTTCATTAAATGCATTTCTACCACAATTAATCCTCCTTGCCACCTATGGCCATGGCTTATCCTCCGCCTCCCCTTACATTACACCGTGCACCCGCTACACTGTTACTCTATATCTCCTCATTTCCCTTCCTTTTATTATATGTTTCCATAATTTTTTGCACTAAAAGTCTTTGAGACTCAGACCCACGCCCAAGCTTGTAAAAATTATTTGATTTTGACTGTGACAAGTTCTCAGCTTCTTCACAAGAAGGGGAGACAGAGCTAGAAGGAAGAGTTGGAAACAATATTTTGACTTACCTTCCTTCTCCCCACCCTCTCCTCTCATTTATTTTTGTTTGGCTGCAAGTGCTGGAGAGGGTTTTGGCTTTCTCTGCTATGGCTCTTCCCTCTTTAGAAATTGCAGATGAAGGATTTTAATTACATCCTTCCCCACTCATTGATCCATGGTGGGTACTGGATGCTTAGATAATACGATCTCTTTGATGTTATTATGTTAATCTAAATTGTTATGATTTGGTTATTGGCAGGATTACTGAGTTACAATGTAGTTTTATTGAGCTCCATACCTGGTGGATATGGTGACCACTACAGTTCAAGGACAACAGAAAGCGGTGCTTCGTCTAGACTCGGCTGAGAATAATGATAGAGGATGTAGGGGAGCCTATATTCTTGATTAACTTTGGCCATTAGTCGAATCACATAGGCAATCTCAGAGGGTACTTTTATGCAAGCCATTAATGATAGATGTCAGATTTAGACCGTGATCTTCTATCGCATTGTGATCTTTAATGGCAGACTGAATGATTGACACTTTGTTCGGGTAAAAAAAAATAGTTGGGATTACCTATAGAAAGGGAATACTTTATAGATGAGCATGGATTTCATGGTAGCTTACTAGAAAGGAATGACTACTTGGGCAAACTGGATCGATTCCCACATCGATACGAACAGAATGAAAGACTTTTTTTTTTGTAGTTTCACTCCCTTGCATTCCAGGTTTGGTAATCTCAAATCCAGGTGAAAATGTGAAAGAATTTCATGGGCTGAATGGCATTGGCTATAATTTTTAATGACAGTTTGGCTGACTAGTGTAAGGCGTTAGATTTAGGCTCTGGCCCGAAAGAGCGTGGGTTCAAATCCCACAACTGTGAATTTAAATGGCCTGTCAATCTCACGCCCAAGTGTTTGAATTCCACATCGATCATTTTGTGCTTTGCAGTAATATGAATGGGCGTAACTATTACTATGAAAAACCTAATGCAAGTGAGAATGCTGATGTTGATTTAAGTGTTGGGTTGTCAACTCGCCCTCCCTGGGCTTGTAGTCTTTGCAATATGAAGACCACAAGCAAGGAAACTTGGTCACTACATTCAAAGGTAAAGAAACATAAATCAAAAGCCAGAGCATTTCAAGCTAGCAGTATATCGAATCAAAATGTTGTGCCATCTTCAAATGGAAACATTCCTCTTGGTAATTAGGGAAGTATCTGTCACTTGAAGGAACAACCAAATGTTGTGCACCAGCAGAGTGAGGAGAAGCATATAGTGGTTAAACATGAGGAAGATGAGATTTTGGGTTCTATCACAAGAAAGATACTGCACCTGATTCAAGAAAGGCCCAAATATTGAACGAAAAAATGTTCCAAGAAGAGGAAGAGGAAAGGAGATAAATCCAAGACGTTTGATTGTATGAATGTAGGAAATAAGCAAGATCAAACAGGGCAACAAGATATTCACTCATGTGCAAGTGATCAAACTGCACATTTAACAGCTGCTAAGGAAGGAAAGTGTGATAAGTTCAAAAAAAATGATCCTATGGGTAAAATTACCAATGAGTTTGATCACGTGAGGAAAATTGCTGAAAATGGGAATGGCTTGGTAAGGGAAGGTTTATTACTAGTGAATGATGCCAAGGAAAATAAAGAGAACAAAAAAAAAGAGAACCAAACAGACTGATGAGCTTTTTAACAACGAATATTGTGAGCTTCATATAAGAGATTAGAGTGATGTAGTTAAGTATACACATGGCAGTGATAAAAGAAGTTCTAAAATTCCAGTAAAATGAAAAAGAATTCATTAAATTAGTCTTAAACGAAATTAGTTCCACATAATTTTTATAATAAAAATGCTTGCAAGTAATTATGAGGGGTATAAACTCTTTTAGCGGAGATTTGGGTCTAGTGGGTTTCGGGTCCGGATTTTGAATCTGGGCTCTAATACCACATGTGAGGATCCCTCCTAGGGTCCTCTAACTAAAAACTAAATTTATTTAATTTTAAACAAAATAAGAAGAGAAATAATTTATTTATATCCAAACATTTATTTGATGACAATATACCGTGAACATTTATTTACCACAAATCAAATAAGTAATAATTTCATTGCAACCATATACATAAGTAATCAATAAATGGAGGAATACTTGTTCCAATAGCTTAGTTGAGATTCACCTAAGCTCCTGACTCTGTTGGGATGCTCCTCTTGACTACCCGACTGGATTTTCCTCCCAGCCAATTAGGAAGTATTTCCTAGCCCAGGGAACCTCCATGGGTTCCCTAGCCCTCCGACCCCAAGTCCACATAGATGTAGTGTGTCCAAGTTTACCAAACACTCTCCAGATCCAAGTTTGTATTCCCTCATTTATCTCTCCATTCTCCCCTTTTCTTTCTCCACATTCCTCCCCCAAAACAAAATCCTCCAAAACAAATCCAAGACCAAGGATTTTCCCCTCTCCTCTAATCATCCTTCCCCTTTTATGTCCCTTCCTCCCATCCACATCATCCACCTATCATTAATTTCATGACTACCCCCTCATCCTTTCATTTAGTATCCTTGACTTTTCTTACCATATCTTGTTCAAGTAGATTTGAGAAGACATTTTGGGGATAATATATGGACATTTAATTTTGAGATTAATTGCAGAAGACCATATCTTCTCCCAAGTAGATTTTGATAGGACACCTTGGGATATGGATATTTAATTTGGAATAAATGGAAGGAGACCATATCCTATCCAAAATTAAATTCGAGAAGACAAGTTGGGAATTGAATAATAACAATAATAAAATTATATCAGTAAATAAAATTACAGTTTCACAAATGTAGGTATATTCCAATATTTCTTGATAATTATAAGTCAATATTTTCAGGTAATTTGAACACTAATAAAATTTGCATGATAAGATTTAGTAGGGCATTACAATCTCAAGGTATCCCCATATCTTCCAGCAAGGTCTCTAGCCACCGTCCCATAAAACGTAGACCTCATTTAGCATTTGTTTTTAAATAAATTTTTAGTAGGTTTTGATAACATTTGACTATTTATAATGATATAATGGGTTTTTATAAAATTTGACTATTTATAATGATATAATGATAAAATTAGCTGGCCAGTATTGGGAAGGGTCAATTGTTGCCTCTTTTCTCGATTTTGTGGCCACATGCAAGCGAATTTGGGATTGATGTGTTTATGGAGGCTGAATGGGAAGCATATAGAGGTAATCTTTGTTAGTCTGGTATTTCTTTTTCTAACGCTAGATAGGCAGACTGGAATGGGGAGGAAAAACATTTGATGGTTGTATTGTACCAAGCATATAAACACATTATTTCTTGTCCACTATCCCTTCCCTTTGCTGATCAAATTGATCCTATGTGGAGCTGCGGGTTCCCACTTAAGCTTGCATGTTTCACATGGTTAACCCTTCATAATCGTATTCTCGTTTGGGCCTCACTTTTGAAGAAGGATATTTTTGGTCCTGGCAGATGTAAACTTTGTAAGTTTGCAGCGGAGGATTGCTTACATCTATTTTGCCTCTCTCCTTTTTCCCAAGACATTTGGAAATAGGTGATCTCACTCTTGGGATTGTTATTTTCCTCTGTGCTTTTTCCCAGGACATTTGGAAACAGGTGATTTCACTCTTGGGATTATACAATGCATTGGTTTTATTTATTGCGAGACTATAAAACACCTAAGGTGGGTTCAACATGACACACATAGATGTGAATGAAATTCCACTTCCTATTTTTTTTTGTGGATGGTGCTTTATTTCTTAAAGATTATTTTAATTAATAAAGGTAAAATTTTTATTTTTAAATAGGAGTGATGCTTTTACTTCTAGCTAAAGTGGATAAAATGGATATTTGCACATCCTATGTGGAGCTGGGGGGTCCCACTTAAGCTTGTATGTTTCACATGGTTAACCCTTCATAATTGGATTCTGGATTCTCGCTTGGGACTCACTTTTGAAGAAGGATTTGTTGGTCCCGGTAGTGTACACTTTGTAAGTTTGCGACAGAGGATTTCTTACATCTATTTTTCCTCTACCCTTTTGCCGAGAACATTTGGAAACGAGTGATTTCACTCTTGGGATTATAGTATGCATTAGTTTTATTTATTGCGAGACTATAAAACGCCTGACGTGAGTTCAGCATGACCCACATAAATGTATACTATGCATCAGTTGTATTTATTGCGAGACTTAAAACGCCTAAGGTGGGTTCAGCATGACCCACATAAATGTGAATGAATTGTGGGCAGTGCTTTATTTTTTAAAGATTATTTTAATTAATAATGGTAAAACTTTTATTTTTAAATAGGAGTGGTGCTTTTACCTTTAACTAAATTGGATCAAATGGATATTTTCACATCATGGCGTTGGATGTTATAACCTCCAAACAGATTATTGGAAACATTTTTATAGTAAAGTATAATAAAAATTATTATAAAAAAGGAAAACAAAAATTCGTTACTATAAAAATAGTTAAACAAAGAAAATGAATCACATATTTTATTATATCTAGGCCCTAGCTCTAGTGTGTATAACTCTGCAAAGTCAACTATTGAATATTTGTGTCAAAAGATTAGTAGTTAGAGGAAACGGGTAGTGGGCATTAATGGTTACCGTACAAACTAGATACAAGCCTTCCTGACAGATCTATAAACCTTAGAAACTGACTTTCCTTCACTCACTATGGGACTGTAAATTTCTGTAAATTTGGTTGCAAAACCCTTTCACTCAGTGAAGTATTTGATGCTTAGACTCTCCACATGTCCTCAGCTTTCAAATGCCTCTCTGGGCCAAATATATAACTTATGAGTGAAGTGGGCAGAATATATGCCTTCTGAGTGAAGTGCTGGTAAATTTGCATATTGTACCACATAGAATATGGAACTGGATCTGCTGCGAGAGCTTTCGCCAGAGCTTTTGTTGCGCTTCCTCTTACTTGTCTTTTGGCTCTCCATACTGATCCTAAAATAGATTAACTTTGGTTTATCTAGCCTTATGGAGAATGATAACAAATTAATTATTTTGTTTTAGAAATTTGTTTCTATGATCATAAATACTAGAGAGAAGTTTTCCTCAATTTTTGTAATTTTCATAAATATTCTATTCTTTGAAATGTAGTGATCTTTTATATCTCATAATTTAATTTATGCATTACGGCTTTTCCTTTGCAACATCTCTTGAAATTGCTAGCTTTAAATTTATTAATTATGAAATGGTATATTTGATATGTATAATTTATTAGTTTAGATTTATTTTAATTATTAAAATGAATAAAATTAAATTAAAATCTAATTTTTTTAAATATATATTTGAAAGATTTTAAAACAAAATGAGTTTATTTTAAAATAGATGTATATTTGTACACACACATACATAAAAGAATTTTTTGAGTTTTTTTTTTTTTTTACATGTAATATTGGATAGCTAGTTGTCCAATTACCAACCATACTAAGATCAATAAATCAAGGGAATAATATTAAACCCTAGGAATATGAACACTTAGATTAGTAAACTCAACGGATAAATATTATAAATATTTTATTCAAAATTAATCAAAACCAATCAATTACAAATCTAGCTTCATTTAGCTTCATTTAAAATGTTAATTAGTGATAAGTGTCAATAAAATCATGTAGTAAATAGTAAAAAACCAATAATATTACTTTAAACAATTTAAGAATAAGAACATTTTTCCACTTTTAAATATTCTATGCTAACTTATTTAATATTATCTTCTTTTTTATTAGTTAAAGTTAATTTATTTTAAAAAAATAAGATTGAAAAATAATTTTAAAGAAATATCTCTTTCCATAAAATTTAGGTGAGAAAGATAACTACTATTCATGTGAAGCACCCATGCTAGACTTAATTCATAATGATCTTAATGAGATAAATTGTTTCTAGATCTAATTCATGAGCAACTATTACACAATTGTTAAAAATAATAAATTATATTAATTGTAAAATAATTTGTGATTTTTTTATAAATAAATTTAATTATAATAGTAATTAAAAACAATTATACTAAAATAGACCATTATTTTACAAGTTTAAATTATTTTACAAGTTTAAATTTTCACTCAACTTTTTCCCCTCTTATTTGATTGTGTTATTTGATTATGTTAAAATACAAAGTGAATTTTTATATCTCAAACTTTTCACTCATCTCAAAAAATAACTAAACTATATTTTAAAATGTTATAGTTTTTAAAAAATATATATAATTTAAAATCAATTAAAACTAATTTAAGCAATTACATTATAATAAAAAATTATCATTTTAAAATTATGATTCCACTCCACTTTATTATAAATAATATAAAACACTAACCCATTGTAAATAATTTTAGTTTTTTATTTATCATTATATTTTAAAATATTAACCACTTTTAAAATAGTAAATAATTGTAATTCCTATATGTCTATGTTGATCTAGAAGTGAGATATTTGGTTAATAATTAATTTAATTCTTAATCATTTCCTTAAGGTATTACTAAACATATTTTGAGGATAATTTTTAATAATTTACTTCCTCAAGAATATTACTGTAATAATTTTCTTCTAAATTATTCCTGAAATAATATGTTTCTTTGCAAAATGTTGAAATAATTGATTTCTATGGAGAATATTTTGGTGACTTTTTTTATCATTATTTTTCAAAGTAAAGAAATAATACAATTTTGAATTTTTTTAATAAGTGGCCAATCTTACAAATTCTCTATATTATCTACTTTTTCAAACAACTATAATAGATTTGAAGGGTTAGGAACAATTAAAAACAATTTTTTATAAGTCTTGAGAAAGAAAACAAGACATGTTTATTGATAGTGTTTAAAATTTGATAAATAATTAGTGCAAGGATTTATTAGGAAAATTGTTTTCATGTTATGATTTTTTATGGAACCATTTATAAAATAAAAACTAGTCTATATTTTTTATTTTATTACATCTCCATTTGTTATATTTCTTAAAAATAAATCTTGAATAGAATTTTAATGAAAGGTTTATAAATATATATTTTTCTCTAATAAACATTTTGAATATATTGTTGTATACATTATTTTTCAGTGTTTTATATTTGATTAAATTTTGGGTCAAGGTTAAGAAAAATGATAAATGAGAAATGATGTTAAAATTTCAATTAAAATGATAGATGATAAATTATAAAATTTTAAAATAAATTGTTTATTTAAGATTTTTTTTAATTATTCAACTTCATTGGGATGTTGAGATAATTTAATTTTATTGTCCATGAAAGAATGTTGGTCATTTTATGTGAAAATGAAACTATAAATTGTTTAGGGACAAAATATTTTTTATTCGCATTCATGGGATGAAGAATTAATTTAAGTTTATTGTTTATGAAAGAGTGTTGGTCATTTTATGAGAAAATGAAACTATAAACTAGAATAATGTAGTTTAGGGACACTTTAATTTTAAATTTTATATTTGATCAGAATAATTTTGTAATGAATATTCATTCATTCTCGTAGAATTTTATTATATTATATTAACAAAAGATTAATTTATTTCCTAGATTGCTAGGTAGATGGTGTATAAAATTGTAAAATATTCAAAGATAGACATTATATTCGTTGAAATTGTACATTATTCGAAAATGAAATGATGAGTGTACAATTACTTGATTTATTATCTCTTTCACTGAATGTTGTAGTGTATATTCACTATATTTAAGCTTGTATAAAAACTTAAACATTCATTATATTTCTACTATAATTGTAGCTAGCAATTGCACCAAATGTTGCAATGAAAACATTGTAAGTTGGTAGCATATGAAAAAGAGCATAGATGAAGAGTGATTCCTCACCATAGGAGTAGATTCTTCAAGGGAACACCCACTGTTCTAGAGTGAACGTTTGTGTATTCTTTTGAAGCAGAAATTCAGACTAGACATTCCCCATTACTTCAGCTTCCAAAGGCATATCATTATAGTATTTGATTCCCCAAAATAATGCATTATCATATGTAAAGGCACCATCAAAGACATAAACAAGTCTGGGGATATCTTAACTTATTAGCATTTAAATGAAAAATGTATAAGGTGTTGTTAGAAACAATGAAGTGTGAAAACATAGGGGAAAAGGATTGAGTTACTTACTCAGAGATGCATATGTATCAAGTGGCTTGTAGTTGAAGCTAAAAGTTTGGGTCAAGTTGTTGAAGTTTGGATGTTAAGAAACAACATTCCAATCACTGTAATTCATCATGTAATTGAAGTTTGTGATAGGATTTTCATTCCCCAATACTCTTTTGTGTTGGGTTATGTTATATTATTTCCACGACTAGCTCACTGATCTGGATTTAAACAGGAACTCAAAAAATTACAGAGATAACCATAAACACAAAGATGCAGCGGAAATAATACTTCATTTCATTAATATAAAATACTGAGATATGCTTACAAACAGAAAATGGAAATAAAAAGCTAGGGTGATGGTAGCTTATCTCTGAGAAGAGATGTGGTGGCTACATGCCTCTGAACTGTGTTACAATGAGGCTCGAAGGCCTATTTATTGTTGAGAAACAATGGACAACCCTAAACACCCAAAAACTTAACCCTAGAAGATGAAACGCCAAACTGTGGGCTCCGTTTGGGTAAATTGGTACATCAACTTCTCGGGGTCATAACTTTGGCATACGATCTCCATTTGACGCATACAATATCTCGTTAGAAAGATCTATCTGAGAACTACAACTTTGGGAAGAGTAACATGGGTCCATGGACCCATGTTATTCCCAGTTTTCCCAAAAAACATCGTTTAGGGCCTCAAAATGGCTCCGGAAGTTTAGGAACCGAAAAACTGCTAAAAATAGTAAACTGTGCTACAATTAAGGAAACTGAAAAGCTGAAAGAAACAATGGTGGGCATCCAAGTGGACTTGGTGGGTTGCCACCAATATCTACTTGGATCATTCCTCCCCCCTTAGGAAGAAATGGTCCCCATTGTGTTGAGTTCCTTCATGAGATGAGGAAACTTCTGCTGAACTTGGTCCCTGGTGAGCCACTTGCCTTGGTGAAGGAGTTGGCCTGCTTTGACAACTCGATCCAGTTGGATGTTCTGTTGGCGAGTGTGCTTGATCTATGTATCCATGATTTGATCAATTGCAGCTTGTTCCATGCATTCTGCATTTAACTCTGTGGGTTTGAGTTGTTCTGCAATGTCGAATGTGTCTAGTAATGGTGGAAAGTATGGCCGAAGGTGGTCCACATTGAACACTGGGTGCAAGCCAAGGAATGGGGGAATGCTGAGCTCAAATGCATTGTCTCCCACAGCCTTGGTAATGGTGTAAGGACCATATCGGAGTGGTCTGAGTTTCCGATAGGCTCCAATGAGGCGTTCCTTTTGCAAATGCAACCAAAATTTGTCGCCCACCTAAAACTTGTGTGGCACCCGATGTTGATCATGTCTCTACATGTCGCATTTGATTTCTCCAGAATGTCATGGACTTGCTGGCAAATATGTTGGATATGCTCAATGAAGTTATTTTCCTTATCTGTTTCGGACTGGACATGAGTCGAATCTGCGTGAGTAGCTACAAATGGCATGGCCACATCAATGGGACATAGTGGCTGGAATCCCAAGCCCACCTGAAAAGGGTTATGGCCAATCGAGCTATGGAGAGCCCGGTTGTAGCTGTGTTGAACATAGGGGAGGCTCTCATCCCATGTACGTGGATTCTTTGAGTTGTACATGCGTAGATTGTGTACAACCATCCTGTTGACAACCTCTGTCTCGCCATCAGTTTGAGGATGGAAGGCTATGGACTTAGTGAGTTTGGTGTCTAGCATCAACCAGAGACTGGACCAAAATGTACTAAGGAACATGCTATCCCAATCTGAGATGATAGACTTCGGGATCCCAAAGTGCACCCACACTCATTCAAAGAAGAGTTTAGCAGTGGCTTCTGCTGTGATATTCTTCTTGCAGGCCACCATAATGGCCATCTTCGAGAACCTATCGATGACCACAAAAACACAGTCATTTCCATGCTTAGTGGAAGGAAGGTCTGACATGTAATCCATGGAGATGGATTCCCAAGGTCGACTAGGGGTAGGTAGCGGGGTATAGAGGTCTTGCTTCTTGAATGTCAGTTTGGCAATGACGCAGGCAGTGCATGATCTGATGTACTTCCCGACATCCTGTCAAAGATTCGGCCAGTAGAAATACTTCTGTAGTACTGCCACTGTTTTCTTGACCCGAAATGCCCAGCAGCCCGATTGTAGTGTGCTTCCAAAATCATCTTGGCATGCTCGCTTGAAGGAACACAAAGGTGACCCGGGTGGCATAACAGGGCATCCTGAAGGAGAAAATCTGGAACATGTCGACCCTCCAAGAGTGTCTAGGATGTGTGGCCAAAGTCTTCGTTTCTTTTGTAGAGAAGTGGCCAATCAGAAGTCTTGTGCCCGCAAGAGTTGAGCACGGTGGTTAATGACATGATCGGTGGTCGATTGAGGCAATCTGCAACATTATTGGTGTTGCACTTCTTATACTTGATATTCAAATGGAACTGTTGCAGGTATGTGGACCACTTCTCATGGCGATCATTCTATAATTTCCCTTGGGTCTGTATGAACTGGAGGGGTCGGTGTTCTGTGTGGATGATCATTTCCTTCCCAAAAATGTAATGTTTCCATTGTCAATAGGCCTACACAATGGAATACATCTCTTTGTCATAAGTGGGATACTTCCAGACTGTGTCTGAAAGTGCCTAATTGTGATATGCCACTAGATGCCCGTGTTGAGTAAGGACTGCCCCAATAGCATAGTCAGAGGCATCTGTCTTGACCTCAAATGGTTGTTGCAAGTCTAGCAATGTGAGCACTGGTGCCAAACAGAGGCGGTCTTTCAACTTTGTGAATGCCTTCTGTTGAGATTCAGACCAAAATAATTTTTCTTTCGCTCCTCCCTTAGTGACATGACTCAAGGGTCAAGTGATATGAGAAAATCCCAACACGAACCTATGGTAGGAGTTGGCAAGACCTAGAAAGCTACGGAGCTCCATTAGAGTGGTTGGAGAGGGCCAATCCCGAATGACTTGGATCTTGACTGGATCCACATGCACCCCCTGTTCATCAATAATGTATCCTACATACTGAACCTGGGTCATGCCAAAAGTGCATTTCTCCAAATTGGCACATAACTTGTGTTGTCGCAGTGTTTGGAGAACCTGTCGGATGTGCTGGAGGTGCTCTTCCCAACTCTGGCTGAAGATCAGGATGTCATCCAAGTATACCACTACAAATGAGTTGGTGAATGGCCACAAGATGTCATCCCTTATCCTCATGAAGGTTGCAGGAGCATTCGTCAATTCGAAAGGCATACCCAACCATTCGAAAAGGCCCTCCTTGGCTTTGAAGGCAATCTTCCACACATTGGAGGGTTCGATTGGTACCTGGTGATGTCCTAACTTCAAATCGATCTTGCTGAAATATTTTGCCCCCTTTAGTTGGTCCAGGAGGTCATCGATCTGGGGGATTGGATACCTATTAGGGAAAGTGATCTTGTTTAGCGCCCGATAGTTAATACAGAGTCTCCAAGTCCCATCCTTCTTCTGCACCAACACGATCAGGCTTCCACAGGGCGATGAACTTGGATGGATGTGACCTTTCTATAGCACCTCCTAAATCTACCTCTTGATTTCATCATTCTCTGGAATGGAGTGCCAATAGATTGGTCCATTAGGCAGCGACGCACCTGGGGTCAGATCGATGGAGTGCCTGACCTGATAGTGTAGAGGAACCCCTGTGGGGGAGGTGAAGATGTCCTCATACTCCTCCACGACCTTGTCCATTTGTAGTTGTCGTGCATAGGGGCCCTATCTAGAGGTTGTGGCCACCGTCTTCTTCTTTCCTTGAGGGCGTATCATCAAGAAAACAAATTTCCTAGTTTTGGAAATGAGCTTACTACATTGTTTTGCAGTAACCAAAGAGATGGTGGTAGGCGGTGCTACCTCTGGTATCCTGTACAACTTATTTACCAAAGTAATAATAACAGCACAGGGCCTTGATTCATACACAACATGTCACTTCCACAAGTATGGTTGTCCTAATAATACATCACAAACTTCAAGGGGAGCGATGTCACACAATACTTCATCCGTGAAGGGCTTGATGTTGTATGGAAGGCGACACTATTGGCTCACGCGAAGATCCCGTCCTTGGTGAAGCCACCCGATGGTGTACGGTTGTGGATGTGCTGTGGTCGGTAAGCCCAGTTGCTTCATGACCTCTATCAAAATGAGGTTCTTTTGGCTCCCGCTGTCGACAATGAACTGTAGCAGGGATCCCTTTACCCACACCTTGGAGTGGAAGATATGCTCCTCCTCCTCTGGATCTTCGGGTTCCTCCTTCTAGATCTTCATGGTGGCAACGGTGGCATTGGGCTCCGCATCGATAATCTGCTTCTCTTTGTCATTCCCCTTATTTGGTTTTTACTGAGAGTCGGAACATGCATCTGATTCTGAAACCTTTAACTCAGCCACCAGTGACTGCTTGGCCCGATACTCACTTGTGTTGTGAGTAGAGCTCTTATGGAACTCACACCATTTTCCCGTGTCCTTTTTTGGCTTCACGACGCTGTTCGTTGCTTGCAGCTTTGGCTGTTGTCTTGGGCCACCCCGCCTTGGCTTTGTCCTTTGTTCGACGGTTTGAGGGCACCTTTCCCTTGCTTCGGATTTGCAAATCCAAAGTCTCGCTTCTTCTGTTTAAGATTTTGCTCGACCTTGACAGCATACCGGTATGCCATGCCAAGCAAGGAGATGTTCAGGAATTCTATTTCTTCCTGGATGTACTTGTGCAGGTAGCCACGGTATTTGAGTATCAAATGCTACTCTGGATCCTTGATACCCAACTTTTTGCCAAGGGTATGGAAAATATTGGTAAACTTCGACACGTCTTGGTCCCTTCCCTGTTGCAGCATGGTCCACTTTATGTATTGATCCTCATAGCTTCTAACAGGGTAGTACTGCTCCTTTATGGCATCCCAGAATGAATTCCAGGTGGGTGCAGCTGAAAATAGTGAGCCGGTACTTTCATTCTTCTGCTCGCAGTAGGTTTCCCACTAGTCCTTGACATGGGGGACTGCTTTGAGAAGAGTGAAAATAATCTTTTCTCGACTGGAAAAATCATGAACGGAAAAATAACCCTCTAGCAAATTTAACCATTTATCGACGGCATCTGCATCTATCTAACCCTTGAATATTAAGATTTCAAAATTAACTTGTACCTTAAACGGTGTGGCATTTCCAAAGGAGCTGTGGGAAGCCAATGCGTCGCCCATGGGTAGCCGTTGAAGGATCTGGGCAAAGTTGTCCATCATCGCATTCCTTTGTCGCTCAAGGGCTTCTTCGAGCAAGATTTTGATAGGATCTCCTGCTCTCTTGTCTTTCTTTTCATCCGCCATGGGAGGCCGTTGGGTTTCGCGAGGCTGGTCTTGCAAAGGTTCGACCAGTTCAAGCCCTAACTCCTTATATCCTGACGTTGTTGGGGACATGCAAAGAAAAACAGAGAAAAAGTAGACCACTCTGATACCACTGATCCGTATTTAAACACGAACACAACAAATTACAGATATAACCATAAACACAAAGATGCAGTGGAAATAATACTTCATTTCATTAATGTAAAATACTGAGATATGCTTACAAACAGAAAATGGAAATAAACAGCTAGGGCGATGGTAGCTTATCTCTGAGAAGGGATGTGGTGGCTACATGCCTCTGAACTATGTTACAATGAGTCTTGAAGGCCTATTTATTGTTGAGAAACAATGGACAACCCTAAAAAACCAAAAACCTAACCCTAAAAGATGAAACTCCAAACTGTGGGCCTCGTTTGGGTAAATTGGTACATCAACTTCCTGGGGTCGTAACTTTGGCATACGATCTCCATTTGACGCGTACAATATCTCATTAGAAAGATCTATCTGAGAACTTTGGGAAGAGAAACATCAGTCCATGGACCCATGTTGCTCCCAGTTTTCCCAAAAGTCATTGTTTAGGGCCTCAAAATAGCTCCGGACGTTTAGGACCCGAAAAACTGCTAAAAATAGTAAATTGTGCTACAATTAAGGAAATTGAAAAGCTGAAAGAAACAATGGTGGGGGTCCAAGTGGACTTGGTGGGTTGCCACCAATATCCACCTGGATCACTCACGTAGTTAAACCGAGGGGTTAGAGGGGGGTAGAGGCCTCCCTTCATTATGCCAATGCGTAGTGGGGGGTGATTAGCCCCCCTCTACGGGATCTGGGGCAACGCCCCAGTGAAATTTGTTTTGGACCCTATATTAGGTGGGTGGGCCTACCTATGGTTTTGTGCATAGTTTTCACACATGGTTTTTGGTGCGATGGTTTTTGGTCCATGGTATTGGATGCTTCACCATGTATATATATGTATTGTAACATTGAAAGGAACATAATGAAAAATCAATTTGGTAGTTCTGATTTTGGGATCCAGGGGAAAATTTTTGTGTGTATTTGTTTTATTTGTTATGCTCTCACTATTGTTTATTTTCTATGTTTTTAGAATTCGTATGCAGGTAATTTTTGTACGGGGTTAAAACCTACATTTGGTATCAGAGAAGTTTTGGCTTCAAGGGGACGCCTTTGCTGTCGAGGGTTTTCGCTCGGGCCTGTGGTAGACCTTGTTCAGTGGAAGATATATAGGATCGATTCTGATGGTGAAAGAAGATGGCGAGCAGTGGAAAGATAGAGATCAAGAAATTTAATGGTCAGAGTTTTGAGTTGTGGAAAATCAAGATGGAGGATCCATTAGTGGATAAAGATCAGTGGATCATTGTAGATCCGGGTACTAAACCAATAGGAGTGTCCGATGAAGAATGGAAGAAGTTGGATCGAAAGGAAAAGAGCACAATATGATTGTGTGTCTCAGATTCAGTATTGCTTAATGTATTAGGGGAAGCTACGATGAAGGCCTTGTGGGAGAAGTTAGGGACTTTGTACCAATCTAAGTCTCTGGTGAATAAACTGTTCCTATGGAAAAATATGTATAACCTGAGGATGAAAGATGGAGACTCGGTGATAGAGCATCTGAACACATTTAATACTGTGGTAAGTCGGTTATTGTCTGTTGATATTAAAATTTAAGATGAAGATAAGTGCATGGGTTTGTTGTGTTCTCTACCAGATTCATGGGATAATATGGTTATTGCAATAGGTATCAATGCAACTTCCTTGTAGTTTGATGAAATAGTCTTGTTTGGTCAATTTAGAGTGTCCTAAATTGATATATTAATTGTCAATCCGGGAGTCATAAACTGTTGAAGTGCGGCGCACTATATGTGCAAGATAACCTATTTCTTACTTTTTGTCGTTTTTGATTTTTATTTTGTTTTTGGGTTTATCTCTGTTGATTTCCTAATGTGAGATGGAAATTCTAAAGACAAGTATGTATACAAATGTTCAAGGAAATGATGTCCTTTAAAATGATTTCCAAAACTTCAAACTTTTCAAAAAGATTTTAAAACATGCAATGATGAAATTAATTCCTAAAAGAGAATGAAAATGTGCCACTATTCTAATTAAACAAACAGTGAACTATTGATCATGAAACCATTATCTTTGCTGTTGTTTAAATACAAAAGAAACTGAACTCAAAGAAACCCAAAAATTGCAAGCAAAGTAAAGCTAAAATCAAATTACATCAACTCATATTCTAACCCCTCACCATTAGTCTCGCTATGGCTTTTGGAGGTAACTGAAAATGACACGAGCTTTAATATCTAACTTGCATAAAATTAAACTAATATCAAACTACACACTCATACTTCAATCCCTCACCATTAGTCTCGCTATGGCTTTCGGAGGTAACTGAAAATGACATGAGCAATTCAATAACTATCCTGCAGAAAAATAAACTAATATCAAACTACACACTCATACTTCAATCCCTCACCATTAGTCTCGCTATGGCTTTTGGAGGTAACTGAAAATGACATGAGCAATTCAATATCTAATCTAACTAATAAAGCAAATGAACAAAACTGAAATGAATAAAAACAGTACTGGAATTAAAAACTAAGAAAAATAAATCAGCAGAAGGACAAGATTGGTTCCATGTCATTAGTCATTGTAAAACTATGTGCAAAGCCCGGGCTGCCTACTGTAATCTGGAACAAAGACACTGATCAGTTAACAGCAGTATAAAGCATGAAAAATTATGGACTGAAATAAAACGTTAATACCATAAGGAATGTAATATATACAAGTGAATAATTATGGCATCATGAACGTAAGGAAATAAAGCATGAAACTATACAGCAATAAACAAAACCTTGGCGGTTGCAGGGGCCCTTTGCACAACCTCGGGCAATCAGCTATCAACCACGAATTGTTCTTATAAATAGAGTCTTCTCATGTATTCAAAACGCATACATAACAAAGAAATAATGTCACAGCACAGTGGGCTCGTTAACAATCGAAATTACATTACAAAGGCTAACTATTATGCGTATGGGAATGCATTATTTATAATAGGAGATGACATAACTAATTTCCTAAAAACAGTGCTAATAGAGGACACGTGAACATCGACGTCCAGGGATCTAGCATCATGGCTACCATGGTGATTAAATCTATTGAGGGTGGCTGTTGGATTCCCCTTATGGAGTAGTCCACAGGTGTTGATATGTCCCCGAAGATCTAGGAACGGCCATGCAAGTCTTCACGTGGTGAAAAACGGAGTCCTGTTACCGTAAGACTCTTCTGTTGACCACCGCTTGACCCCCGTTGACTATGGCCTCCTCTGATGAATTCCACTGAGCCAATAGGACTCGGTCCATGTCCACGTCATTTCCAACTTGCCCATGTGGCTCGATTTGCCTGAAGACACTTGCAATATAGACTTTAACAAAAAGGCTGCGGAAAGTGACAAGATTCCGCAGCTCAATGAGCAAAAATCTAATTCAAACAACAGGCACAAAGCATAGTTAGGAAACCACTTTATATGCTCTTTTAAACTAATATGCAATGATGTTGACAGCTTAGGAGGTCCAGGTAAATGGAAAAAGGCTAGAAAGGTGTATAGAAAAGATGCAAGTTTGGGGCTCAACAAGTCTCATCCTTCCTGAAAAAGGAGATGAGATGGAAAAATGTGGAGAGCCAAAATGGTGATGCCTTGTATATACGACGATGGTCCCAAAACATAAACAAAAATAAGTCATCGAATGGGAGATCTAAATATAGAGCGAGATCGAAATCTCCAGGAAAACCTGTAAAGGTGTGCTGGAAATGCGAAAAGGAAGGGCACTACAAAAGGGATTGTAAATCTAAAGCTCCTGATAAAGGAAAGGGACCTGATGATGCACCTTCTGCAGAAGCAAAAACCACCTCAAATGAAGGTGGGGATGTGTACTTGGCTTCTTCTTCAAGTACACATGTAGCTCATGAGGCATGGTTGATTCACTCAGGTGCATTCTTTCACTTCACTCCCCATAGAGAGTGGTTCTCTGCGTATGAGAAATACGATGGTGGTGATGTCCTCTTAGGGGATGATAGGAAGCCTAGAATCATTGGTTACGAAAAATTAAAGTTGAAGTTGCAAGTTGGAAGGATTAGAACACTTCCGGGTGTTTTGCATATTCTTGCATTGGCCAGAAATCTTATTTCTGTAAGCAAGATGGATGATGTAGGTGTAAAAATAGTGTTCAAGAAAGATACCTGCAATATGGTTCAGGGAGCACTGGTATTCATGGGAGGAGTTTGAACTGGAACTCTGTACAAGCTGCAAGGTAGTATTGTTGTTGATGGGTGCAACAGTTCTGCGGTTCTTGAAAGTGGAGCAGACAATCTAGTGGTCTTTGGAGAGAAGACCATGCTATGTCATCAAAGGCTTGGACATATTGGAGAGAAGGGCCTTCGAATACTTCATGGTAAAGTTACGGTAGAAGGTATGAGTAATAGCTCTCTGGATTTTGATTTTTGTGAAAATTGTGTATATGGGAAGCAGCATCGGGTGAGTTTCCCCTCTGGTGGTAAGAGGTCGAAACAGATATTAGAGCTTATGCACAGTGATGTGTTTGGACATGTGAAGGTTCCATCACTAGGTAAGTCTGTGTACTATGTATCATTTATAGATGACTTCTCAAGGAATACATGGATATATTTCCTCAAGAATAAATCTGAATTATTTGACAGGTTTAAAGAATTTAAGGCTCTAGTGGAAAACTAGACAAAGAAGAAGATAAAGGTGTTGAGGACAGATAACGATGGAGAGTTTTACAAGAAGGAATTTCAAGAATTCTATAAGAAGTGTGGTATAGCACGTCATAAGAATACTCCTTACACACCTGAGCAAAATGGAGTTCCAAAAATAATGAATAAGATGTTGATAGAAAGGGCAAGAAGCATGCTTAGTGGTGTTGGGTTAGGACAAGAATTTTGGGCAGAGGCGGTGGAGACTGCATGTTACCTGGTCAACAGATCACCTTCATTAGTGTTGGAGGATAAGACTCCACAAGAGGTATGGACTGGTAAGAAACCTTCTCTTTCACATCTGAGGGTATTTGGATGTGATGCATATGTACATGTTCCAAAGGAGAAAATAACAAAGTTGGATAGTAAATCTAAAAAGTGCATCCTTATTGGGTATAAGGATGGTTTAAAGGGTTATAAGCTTTGGAACCCAGTAACAAGGAAGGTTGTGTATAACTGAGATGTGGTGTTCAAAGAGGTGAAAGATGTTATTAAAAATGAAATCCAACCAAAGGAACCTGATAAGATAGAGTTTGAGCTAAAGGAGGAAGAATTAGACTCTGTAGCAGAAGAGGAATCAGAAGATGAAGAGCCAAAAACTCTGGGTGTGAGAAGAGCCATTGGAGAAAGAAGGCATCCAGAAAGGTATAGTCCATTTACTTTTTGTTCGAATGTTTCTTTATCTATTACTGATGATGATTCCAGAGCTGTGAAGGAAGCAATAGATTCAAAGGATGGCAAACTCTAGAAAGAGGCCATGGTTTATGAAATGGCATCTTTACACAAAAATGAGGCTTGGGATTTGGTGCAGTTTCCGGCGGGAAGGAAACCCATTGGAAGCAAATGGGTGTTTAAGAAGAAGGAAAATGCAGAAGGAAAGGTGGAGAAATACAAAGCTCGATTGGTAGAAAAAGGTTATTCCCAGGTGCCAAGAATTGATTTTGGTGATATTTTTTCTCCTGTTGCTAAGGTAGCTTCTATTAGATCACTTTTATCTGTTGTTGCTTTTGATTTTGAGGTAAAAAAGATGGATGTGAAGACAACATTTATTCACGGGGATTTGGAAGAAGAGATCTACATGAAGCAACCTAAAGGCTTTGTCGTGAAGGGTAAGAAAGAATTGGTATGCAAGTTAAAAAAGTCTATGTATGGGTTAGAACAGTCACCAAGGATGTGGTATCATAAATTTGATACATTTATATGGGGACTTGCCTTCACCAGAAGCAAAGTAGATCACTGTGTGTATTTTAAATTTATTGGTGACCGTGTTATTTATTTGGTCTTGTATGTGGATGATATGTTGTTGGTTGGAAATGACAAAGAAATTAACTAGGATTTGAAGACCCAATTATCCTCCAAATTCGACATGAAAGATCTTGGTGCTGCAAACTATATTCTGGGCATGGAAATTAAAAGAGATCAGGCAAACGAGAAGCTCTGGTTAAACTAGAGGAAGTATGTCGAGACAATACTACAGAGGTTTAATAGGCGGGATAGTAAACCGATGAAGGTTCCTATTCCTGTAGGTGTAAAGTTATCTAATGAATGGTGTCCCAAGACATAAGAAGAGGAAGAGGACATGTCCCATGTTCCATTTGAAAGTGCAGTTGGTAGTCTGATGTACGCGATGGTCTGTATTAGACTAGAAATTTCACATGTAGTGGGAGTATTGAGTAGGTTTATGTCAAAACCAAGGAAGGATCATTGGACAACAGTGGAGCGGGTTTTCAAGTATTTGCATGGCACTGGTGATTATGGTTTGTGCTACCAAGGAAGACCGGGATTGGACAGAGTTTTGGATATTCATGGCTTTGTTGATTTAGACTAGGTTGGAGATATCGATCAGAGAATATCTACAAGTGGGTATGTGTTCAACCTATTTGGAGGTGCAGTCAGTTGGATGAGTAAGAAACAATCTGTAGTGGCACTATCAACTATAGAGGCAACATACATGGAAGCCACTCATGCAAGAAAGAAAGAAGTTTGGTTGTAGAGATTTAGTATGGGGTTAGTAAAGGGAGCTATAAGGATAGACTGTGACAGCCAAAGTGCAATTTTCTTGGCAAAGAACCCTGTGTTATCACCTAGATTGACCTCAGGCTGAAGGGAGGCAATTCCATGGTAACCACAAACCAAGCTTAGCCTTGTAGCTAGCCCTACAAGGCCGGGAGAGGTCTCTCTCCTTTAGAATATCAGTCGGGATGATTGAATCAAGTAAAGATTTTAGGCTAGGTATAGTAGCTCGAAAGGTTTTGATTGAATTTGTTAGCATTTGCCATATCAGGAGGAGCTTGGCAATTTGGGTCTAGGAAGCTAAGTCAAAATTGCAAGGGATTCTAAGGGGCAAGCTAGGTATGATATTTAGAACCTTAGGCTTAATGGGGTGAAATGCTAGACTAGTGAGGAGCTAAGAAGGGCATGAGCAAGTCAAGAATACTTCCTAAACAGAAGAAAAACATGAATACTGGTGTTTTCCCAAGGCAGAGCAATGAAACCTAATGTATTCCACCTATCTGACTTGAAAACAACCAATCAGAAGCAATTATATGAAATAGGCATACATAAATAACATGAGAACATATTAACAGAAGAAAAAACACATGCTAAAGGCCATACCACAGGGATCCCATAAAAATAGCTGCAACTTTATTAGTTTCCTGCCAAAACTTCTACAAAATGATAAGTGTTCGATACATGAGCATCCAGCTGAATCCAACCCTTGTAAATGACAAAGAGAATACATGATATAGAAATCTAAACCACTCATCCTAGAAATCATGGGTTGAATCCATGAGAAGCGGAGCTATTTCAACCATTTCTAAACAAGGAACTGGAATCTAGGCAACCAAACAGCTTGCCTTTTAAAGAGGGGAAATTGATTCATTACCCTCAAAACCACTTTTAATCTAATGAATCTACCATCTACTAGTGTTTGAATATTACATTTACAATTTATGGCATTAATTACATCAGCAAATTGACTTGCATGAAAGAGAAATCAAGAAAAATAGGCAAAATTAGGCAAAAAGTCATCTTGAGTGAAAAATTCCCTACGCATAGCACCACTTTGATTCCACTTTTGGGGGCCTTCCCAACATCCAAATTGATCCCAGGATAGCTCATTGGAAAGGTATTCAAGTATAGTTTCTGGAACAACTAGAATTGTTTCATTTTGAGCTCATTTGCCCCCTAAAAAACCAATTCTCCCAAGGCTACTTCTGTGTGTCCAAAGACTGGTAGGAAGGTCAAATTTTGGGTGTTTTTGGACCTTCTGGTGGACTAAATGTGCTTCAAAAATTCTGAAAATTGGTAGGGTGCATGTCCTTGATGCCCTGAATCCAAAAATGCAAACCATTTGTTCATTGGATGTCCCTAGAAAAAGCGCAGCGCCACTTCTGGGCAGATTTTCTGTGTTTTGAATTTCAAAAATTTCAAAATGACAAAATTACTTCAAAAGCTACCCAAATTTAGCATGAGACACCACCATCAAATTCTTTGATGGGCTAGGGAGGCTTCACCCAACATATTTAATATGTCTTGCTCCTTTTTGCCTTCCAAAGCTCTCCTTAGCCTAGCCTTTAACTTTCTAATCCTCATGATACAAATTTTGTTGCGGGTCATATAATGGTATGGCATGTGTCTAAGTATTTTCTTGTCCCTGTTGGCCTTCTCAATGAGCCCTTCAAGATGTAGGTTGACCCTTTCAAGCCAAGTCTCCCTATCATTTTCAATTTCTTGCTCGATAGGAGTCAACGTGACATAAGCCTCCTTGTCACTTTGCCTCTTTACTTCCACTAGTTCAAGCTCCATGAGGACCTATTTCTCACTTAATTGTTTGTTTTCCTGTTCCAGGTAAGTGATGACAAACTTTTCTCTCTCTAAGTTATCCATCAAGGCTTGTAATTGAGCTTCTTTCTCCTAAATGATGATATATTTGACAGTTTCCCTCTCTTGAGCCTCTCGATCAATAACCTCAGTGTCATGTTGCTCAGGCTCATCATGTTATTCCAACTCAAACTCTCTTTCTTGCTCATCATCCAAGTCATCCTCCTGCACCTTTTCCTTCCCTTTGTTCAGCTGCTCAACTCGTACTTGTTTTTTCGATGTAGAAGGTAAGGCTCCTTCCATGTCCCGTGGAGAAAACACTTGCCTAGATGCTACAAAAGGTCTAGTGAGCTTTGGGTGATATTGCACTCTCTCAACCTGTTCACAATAATTCATAGCACCCAAGGTGTCTAAAACATGAAACTACCAATGGAGAGGCTTGTAGTTCTCTTAGGTTAGTTGGCTCTTCTCTTGTGATCTTGCCTCCCTTATGAGGCTTTCTCTTTTTCCTTCTCCTCTCCACTGAACTATCACTTGTTGTCTCCTCATCATAGCCATAGTCACCTCTATCCATGTTTAATCAATTTTATTTGTTTGCATAGTTTCAGACAATGTATGGGATGAATAGTATGGTCTAGTGTTTGTATGGATGGGTGTGAGTGAGTTTTAGTAGCTATGGACAAACCATGAGAGGGAGGGGAAGGTTTAGGGAGTGATAAACAGGTGGTAGAATGTGATGAGAGTGAAGGGAATGATAAGTAAAGGGTTTTAGTTATGAGAGTAGGTGATGGGAAAAACAAAATGACTGGGGTTTTATAGTGAAAACTAGGGTTTCATATGGGGAGTGGAAAAATGATCTAAAACTTCACATATGCAAAGTAATCACCAAGTAGAGCAACAATACTTACTTGTTCAAGGTGAATTTGGAGGTGATTTGGCAAAAATTTGAGGATTGGAGAGTTTTTTATGCTTTCTACCCTAAGCGCAACGCACTTACCTAGAAGCACAACACTGGCTCCTACGCGCAACACTTGTTAATTTTTGAACTAAAAAAAAATTCCCTATGCACAGCGCACTGCTCTATGCACAATGCCTCCTTCCCTACACTTAATGCTTTTGGCAAGCCACTTTTGGAGGCCTTCCCGGTGTCCAAAGTGGGTGTGGGATAGTGCGTTGGAAATATTGTCGAGTCTGTTTTCCCGAACATCCTGAATTTTTCAATTTGGAGTTCATTTTACCTATCAAAAGTTAAATCTCCCAAGACTGGTCAAAATGTGCAGAATGAGGTTGCCAAAATGCAGAGTGTTATTTCAATAAACTTTTGGAGGCCTTCCTCAACTCCAAATTGAGCTCATGATAGATCACTGGAAATCTCCTTGTGTCTAGTTATCATTTGACTCACCAAGCAAGTCATTTAGTCATTCCATCTAAGAGAAAAAATGATTTTACCAAGGTCACTCTAGAAGTGCATGAACCCTCCTGAGGAAAATGATATTTTCGACATTTCTCCCAAACCATGAAACCTATGTAAAAATAGAAAGAGGTGTTTCTTCTTGGGTCAATTATGGAAAACAACCTCTCCCACTTTTGTCAAATTCATATTTTCTTGCTCATAAACATCATTTTAATAAAACCTATCTCGATGTGTGGAACAGGGGATTTGTAGAAATGAAGGGAAATGAAGGGGATGAGGGGCTTCTAATTTTTTGAGAAAATTTTTGGTAGTAGGGAGGGATGTTAGGAAGCAGGGGAAAGTTGAATTTCAAATATTGAGTGAGGGGAAGGGGTCCAAAATAGAAAAACACAAGCCTAACCTAGAAAAGTGTCAAATTGTAGCAATAAGCTAGGGTTTGTCGGAAAATGATGAATTTGAGGGATATGAGTGATGGGAAGTGCTTAAGAAGGTATATTAAGGATAGGGGAAGTTGTATGAGCATCAAGATATAAGTTTTGTTGATGATTTGAGCATCCAAGAAAAATTACCTTAAAAACCCTAGGAGAGGGAAATGAGCCTTACCTAAGTACAATTGAAGAACAAACAAGGTGCAAAATGACCCATTGGAACCTGAAATGATGATGAAAACTCTTTGAAAGATGGTACGCTCAGTCGAATGGTGACATGGACCAATACTTGGAAAACTTTGGAAGGAGTGAAAACAAATCATAGACCTAATACCTAGTGACCAAATTTTACTTGAAGACTCGCTGAAATGACAAAATTTTGACTTTGACACACTAAGACCACTTTATAAGAGCATATTTGATCGTTGGTGGAAGATTGCAAAGACTGACACTAACACCCTGCTTACCATTCAAAGACAAAGCAAATTGATGTTCAGTATTACTTTGTGAAGGATATGATAGAAGACAAAAAGGTGCTTTTACTAAAGGTGGACACTTTGAAGAATAATGCAGATGCATTGACAAAATCTGTGAGCTTTGAGAAGTTCTCTTGATGTAGAGAAACATTGGGCATTGCAAGGCTGGATAAATGATTAAGCTCTCCTGTGGAAAGAAAACAACAAGTGGGAAAATGTTCAGTTCTGTTATATTCTTTGAACGAATAGCTCCCCTAATTAAATCGAGGGGTTAGAGGGGGGGCGGAGCCCCCTGTCCGTTGTGCCGATGCACAGTGGGGTTTGATGGGGATGGTAAGCCCCCCTCCATGGGGTCCAGGGCAGCGTCCCAGGGAAATTTTTTTTGGACCATATATTAGGTGGGTGGACCTACCTATGGTTTTGTGCATGGTTCTCGCACATGGTTTTGGGCGCAATGGCTTTTGGTCCATGGTATTGGATGCTTCAGCATGTATGTATATGTATTTTAATGTTGGAAGGAACATAATGAAAAATCAATCTGGTAGTCCCAGTTTTGGGTTCTAGGGGAAAATCTCTATGTATATTTTTTTGATGTGTTATCCTCTTGCTATTGTTTATTTTCTGTGCTTTTAGAATTCGTATGCAGGTAATTTCTGTATAGTGTTAAAACCTAAACTTTGTAGTTGTGCTTGACATTCCAATATATTCTAACTGGGCATGTGTGAATTACAAGAGGAGATATATTGATATTAGTGGGTGTTTGTACACCCAAAATCGTGAGATGTGGGTAATATCTCCTGCAATGAATTGAAAGTGCGTGATATTTGTATCCCATAAATTGATTCAATTAAAAAAAAATAAAAATTAAAGGACTCTACCAAAGTGGATAGGGTTAGCATACTCAATACAAGATCCAGGAGAAGTGAGATTATTGTGGAAGACACAAGAATGTGTAGGGAAATAGAAAATAGTGTCATTTTTGTGAGACAACAATTGAAAGTCCTCTCTGTTGGTGCCCTAAGATGTCTTTTCACAGGAAATCTTAATTCCTACATTAATTATCAACCCAGGATAAGTATTTTTATTTCAAGAGTGTCAGGACTATATATGCAGTGAATTCATAGGATAATTGATCATGAAAGAAAGTGGAATCATTGAAATTGCTAATATCTCTTTAAATTCAATCCAAACAACTCTGAAAGAAATTAATAACACACTTTGCAATTATACTTAACCTATTCTGAAAGCAAATGAATATGAATACAAATAGAAAGAATCACACTTGGAAATCTTAACTGGAATTGAAACTAACTCATTGAGCATGGAAGAGAACTATGACAATTGAACATCAAATGATAATTGAACAGCAAATGATAATTGAACAACAAATAACCATATGAGCATCTCACAGAAAGAAATCAATCTATCTTTGAAATCTATGATAACATTACTTAGAATGAACAACAATCTAATGTTGGAACTAACATAACCAATTCAATAAAGAGCATCACACATATTTAACACACGACTAAATCTGAATCTTGAATAAACAACAAATGTAAATCAGAATCATCAATCGTCACGATAATCAGAAGGATACTAACTTAACAATAACGAACAGTAAAGAATAAACCGAAATGATTATAACACAAGTGAATCAATAGATCTTCTCTTGACTAGGCCCAAAGTCTCTAGAAGTCCCCGCTATTAGATACTCAAAATATGGTTATGAATTAAGCGTAGTCTTCTTGATTAAAATAAGTAACAGAGTTACAACATCACCAAGATGAAAGTATTTTATGTCAAAAAGAATAATTACAAATTGCGAATTTGTGAACTCCTGTTTAGTTCACCTTTTGGCCTTATCCAACATTGAGAAAATTAAATAGATAGAAGTGAATCCTGAGGAACAGGTGATCCCGAGGATTTCACAACACTTGATCTGATCTCATCACAAAATAGCATCAGTCTACCTAGTCTTCCGCTGTCCTGCCCGCCTGAGACGTTGTCTTTTCCCTTTACAGGCTGCTGTTGTTCTGCCGATTTAACAACCATCGTCCAATCTGTGTCTTCTACACATAAAGATATTAAAAGTCAGTTTTGTGTGCTAGATTCATCTAATTTCTTATTAATTGCTTTTATGCAACTTCATCTATTGTTTCCTCTACTTTTATCCATAAAACGAAGATAAACATGTGAAGACAAATGCTAAATAAAGCTATTTATAAGGATAAAACATACCTTTTTCTCGTCCCAACATATTCCCCAGCTTACCTTATTGCATGTCCTCATGCAATTAGATGGTTTAGGTGTAGCTGAGTTAGAGAATAGGCAAGATATACCTCCTCCTTATAAACTCTGAAACCGTTTTTCTTTTTAAGCATAGCAAAAGCCTAGTTCACTTCTTGATCTCTCAAGTTATAATCACTATGGTACCTATCTAGGGGATACCATATGATTAGGATTCTATACTAACATCCTATCTACTCAAGCCCCATGGTTAAGACCATTTTACTGTATTTATGGAAGCGAGAGGAGGCAACTTTAAAATTCTGGTATCCAAATGGTTCTTTATTCCTGACAGTATTGTTGGAGGCTTCCCATCTTTGTCTGGTTGTAGACATGACTTCTTCTTTGATCTCCTGGAAGTACTCCTTCCCATCTTGTATACTATATGTGTGGAACGACTCTAATTTTCCCACAACAATAGTTATTTTTTTAAGTTTCTTGTGCCTGAAAGAGATATGCATGGGTTTTGTAGGCTCTCCCCTAACCCATAGGTCGATGCCATATTCTCATTTTCTAAAAGTATTATGGGCCTTAGGCCATTTGATCTAATTAGTAGCAAAGGAAAGAAAGGCTTGGAATTGAATATCCCCTATGAAGGGGTCAAGGTTGTTGTCTCTGTCATATTCTAAAAATAAATTATGCATGTAAATTTCACACAAGAGGCGTTGTACTTGCCCTTTTTTTCTCTGAAACACTTGACAAAGTCTGGGGTGGTCTTGATTTCCACAGACTTGTTAGATTTAAGAGCTTTGATCTTTAGCAGGAGGTACCTTTCTAGGAGGAACAATGCATATTTTGTGGCAGGAGCTCAGCATGACAGTGTATCTTAATAAAGAGAGCATATAGTCTCCAACTACTCTTTAGCCTTTTGTAATTTGACTTGTTATCTTCCAACCTTCTTTTGCTTAGCCTTGTACTGAGCAAAGGTCTCATCCTTAGTAACTGTGAGTGCCTCAAATTTCTTCCTTAATTCTTGATGTACATGTAAGGGCTCTACTTCCTCTTTGTGCCAAGTTAATTCTTGCTGGACCTTAAGTAGGTCATTCTATAATTTCCTAATGACTGCTTCCCTTACTAGGGGAATGATGGCATGTGTCTCCTTTATTTGGGCCTCATCATCCTATGTTTCCACAGGACGAGTCTGAACAACATCATCGGCCGCTTCTTGAATCATGCAATAATCAACTTGGATCTTTTCTTCAGCATCTCTTTGAATGACAACGTTCACAGTAGGGAAGTCCATTTGGGTCTCCTGTGGGAAAACACAGGGATATTCAGTCTACATTTCATTATCTTCTAAAAGACATGGCTCTATCTGAGTTTCCTTTGAATAAACCAAAAGAGTCTCAGTCTAGGTTTCAGCGTCCTCTCCAGAATAATGTTCTGTGTGGGTCTCTGTGGTCTCCATTTCTACTTTCAATTTTCTGACCCTGACTGCTTCATTCAACCACTATCTTAGTTGCCTAATTGTTCTCTTTTTCTTCCTATACTTTTTAAGCATCTTTCTGAGCCTGTCCTTCTAGGTTTTATTTGTTGTGAGACTTCTGACTGGCGTTGGTACAGTTGCATTTGCCTCAGGTTCATGCTCAAGTGGAATTCTGTCGACATCAGGGTGGGGTTCTATGGGAACCCTATCTCCTGATGGATCTTCACCTTTCAGGTCTCTTTCATCATCAATTTCTCTCTCAAGAGACCCTAATGGAATGGTGCCTCCTGAGAAATTATCGTTCTCAGGGCTTCCTTCTAGGTGGGCCTCATCCTCATGGAACTTCATAAAACTAGCATTTCCTAGTTGATTTTCACCTCCCAAGGTTTCATCTATAGGATTTTATTCAGCTGGGGGATCCATTGGACAGGTAGTTGCTCTTTGATTTTCTTCTCTAATGGTTTCCTCTTCATGCACTTCTACTTCAAGGGGATATTCCACAGAAGCAATTGATTCCCTTTGTTCTTCCAAATTGTCAGTAAACGATAGGGTTTTATCATAACTAGGGTTGTCAGCAAAGGCAGACTGGTTGGGGGAACAATTTTGTCCTTCAACATTCTTAGATTGTTCCCTTACTTCACCAAATATCCCCATGTTTTCCAATACCCTAGCCACCTCTTCCTCATAGTCTTGCAAGGAGTCATTTTTCGGACTTGGAGGTGGTGTGTGAGATGGCCCAGCCTCATTTATTTGAATTGGGGTATGTCGTTGCGACTTCACCCGCACATAGCGTCTTTTTTTTGCTGGGCCCAAGGCCACGAAGGAATTCTTCCTTTTTTCTATGTTTTTTGGACCTGGGGTTCTTGGCCCCTGTTGTTTTGTTATTTTTTTTTCTATAGGTGGGGCCAGTGTAGGATTTACAATATTGCCCCAGGTTCACTGCTGTTGGGCCAGTCCATGTATGATAATCAATTTGATCAGCCCATGATGATTTATGACTGTATGTGGGTCATTTGCTTTTCTAACTCGACGAGCAACATCATGAAATAGGGAATTTAAATAAAACGACAAATTAATTGAAAGTTTATGTTTTAAAATAGCTAGAAGTTTTAGTTGGTGAGGCTTTACCACATCCTGTCGACCATTGTATGTGATGTACCTCTGCACAATGACTTCCAATTCCTTCTATGGTTGTCTTAACGTTGAAGGGTGAATCCCTTTTCCAGTTCGCAACAATTTCTCGCCTAGGTCGTGAAATACTGAGACCGCATTTTGCAGAAGGACGTGTTTGTCTATCCATTTTGTTCCCTCTACTAGAAGTCCAGTGACTTTGGCTATGACTGCTTTAGAGACCATTATGTTCCTTCCTCTTACCATAGTGCTTCCATTCTACAAATTCTGCAAAAATTCCAGTGTCATCTCTTTGTGAAATCCTTGTAATTTATTCAAATATTGCAGCTAGCCAACGTGCTCAAGAATTGCACAAGCCTGGTCCGATAGCATGAGAACTGTGGGTTCATTTCGGATGGCTCTTCCTCCCATGGCTATTGTTTTCCTGTGACTGGTTCACTTGCGTGCACTTCTCTTACACTTTCGCGGTTTAGAACAGCAACAAAGAACGTTAAAGAAATTAACAGAGAAATGATGTTGTTTCTAGAATTAATATCATATACAGCCAAGTCATTTGTCTTGTCAGAAATATTTGACACAAGATCATAATCAATCCGCATGCCATCCATAATGTTTGTCGTCCTTCCTCCAATCAGAAATACTTTGATAATTATTACAGATACACAATCATCATGCAGTCCTTTAACTGGAAATCAGTTTAATAATTATCACACATGTTGTTCATACACAAACCATACCCCCTCCAATGAGAAAAGGGTTTCCACGTCTGCCAAGCATGGGAAAAATAAGAAAAAGCGTCGTAATTTATAAATGTAGGCAACAAATCAGATTTGAAATGGCTGTAAATTAAAACAAAGTTTTAAATCATTATGTAAAAAGATTTTTACCTTAAGTGATATTAGTAACAAACGCATAATCAGCGGTAAGTATTAATGAATTTTATTAAAGTGATTGGACAAATATGATATAATGAATATAAAATATAAGTTACCATGCATGTTGGATTTTTAGGAGTGTTTTTCAAATGGGAAATTTCCTTTAGAAACGAATCCATAGGTGGTAATATAATAGAGAGCATTTCGCAGTGTCACAGAGTACTCCAATACCACAAGCAGATCCATTACTTCCGTCAAGAGTTCATAGCCTCGACAGGGTTGCTTTTTAAACCCATAAATGAGCCAGAGTCCTCCTTTGAGTATGTATAGAATTCTTTCTTTTCTTGCCATAAAGAGACCACTATGTTGGCATGGTGACCAAATAACCATAGTGTCATTCACCAGGATATATCAAAGTGACTAGGCTGGCTCGTGATGAGACCCCCTGTCCTTATGACAATTTTAATTATTAACAAGGTCATTACCTTGGTTTGGTGGCCAAAATGGTATGTCACCCATTACATCCTTATGATCATGGTAGGGTGGCTCGTACTGAGACCCCCTATCCTCTATAAGACAATGTTTGTTGCATTTTAATATTTTAATATTTTCATATTTTGATGCTTCTATTGTAAAAACAGAGAGGCTCATTTACTCCTTAAGAGTCAGGGATGGTGTAAGAAGTAAAAAAAATCCAATCAAAATTTATACTTTTACCCCCATATCATCATATCAAAGGGATTTATCCATTTGAAAGTGTGAAAGATAAGCTAGCATGGTATTAAAATAGTAAATCATTTGATGATGTGTCCAAATAAAATATATTCAACCAGTCATTATAGAGATGCACCATGTCATATTTTGAATAAACATAACCATCGAAAGGTTTCATAGGTCATAATGGTATTAACATTACTGTTTTTCTTTATCTTAGACACAAATCTAGCTAGATGGTTTTTATTCAAAACATAAAAGAGAAAGAAAAGATGGAAAAATGACCGGTGATGAAACAACAAAGAGAAATCACAGTTATTCATACACAAAAATGCAAAAGTGATGTTTAATTGATTGAACAACAATCGTTCAATCAATTGAACAAAAAAACGTAGAAGTGCTAAAATGTTGTTCAATTAATTAAACAACAATCATTCAGTCGATTAAACATTAAAATCAAAAAGAAAATCACAAAAGTTTTTTTCAATTGATTGAACAACAAGCGTTCAATCGATTGAACAACAAAATCGAAAAGAAAAAGACGCAAAATCATTGTTCAATTGTTTGAAAAGCAATCGTTCAATATATTAAACATCCAAATCGAAAAGAAAAATGCAAAAGTGTTGTTCAATTGATTGAACAACAATCCTTCAATCAATTGAACAAAAAAAATCGAAAAAATGCACAAAAAGTGTTGTTCAATTGATTGAACAACAATCGTTCAATCAATTTGAACAGAAAAATCGAAAAATCACAAAACGCGTTGTTCAATTGATTGAACAACAATCGTTCAATCGAATTGACCAACAAAAATCGTAAAATGCAAAGAGTGTTGTTCAATTCATTGAACAACAAAAATCGAAAAAATGCAAAAAGTGGTCTTCAATTGATTGAAAAACAATCGTTCAATCAATTTGAACAACAAAATTGAAAAATCACAAAACGTGTTGTTCAATTAATTGAATAGCAAAAATCATAAAAACACAAAAAGTGTTGTTCAATTGATTGAACAAAAATTATTCAATCGATTGAACAACAATTCACACACAAAAATAAGCATTGTTCAATTGATTGAACAACAATCATTCAATCGATTGAACAACAACACAAACACAAAAATAAGTGTTGTTCAATTGATTCAACGACAATCATTCAATCTATTGAAAAACAATATGCACACAAAAATAAGTGTTGTTCAATTGATTGAATAGCAATCGTTCAATCGATTGAACAACAAAACACAAACATAAGTGTCGTTCAATTGATTGAACAATAATCGTTCAATCTATTGAACAACACTTACCAAACACCTAAAGACAAGAAAAATCCTTATATTTACATGGTGATGCCTAACTGAATTGCAATAAATCGGAAAAAAATATATACATTATTTACAGTTAAAAAAAGACACAATTTTACGAGAGCAAAGCTGCCGGGTCATCACACCTTGTAGCTAAAATTTGCATGCTGTGGTCCTCACGTACTTGTTGGCAGAAAGACTTCTTAGAGAGTGGTTTTTGATAAAGATGCACCTGATGACTATTCACCTTGAAAGAATGACCAGACCCATGAATGGTAGTCAAAGTGAGAGTACCATTCGTATGTACTTCTTGAGTTTCATAAGGGTCGAGCCATCTTGTTTGTAACTTAGTTGTTGTCTTCCAACAAACCTCTGACATTTGTCACAAGACCTCACAAAAGAACACACATTAGAGAACAGGGTAGGCCAATAATACCCAACACTCATGATCTTGTGGGCTATGGGTTTCCAAAAATGATGCCCTCCACAGATGCTAGAATGGAACTGGTGCATGACTTCCACAGCTTGTCCTTTATCTAGACATCTCAAGAGGATTCCTGATGGATCTTTCCAATAGAGCAGGTTTTCATTAATGTAGAATTTGGCTAATCTGAGCTTAATGGCCTAGGGCTTGACTTGAGCTAAGCCCTGGAGGGACATCTAGCTTCTGCAAAACATGAACTATATTGGAATACCATTCACAGGTGGCTAGATTTTCAGCCAAAGATTGATTCTGATTTTGCTCTTTTGCTACTTCCTCTGTCTGCTCATCACCTGAATTTGAATCCATCACTGCAATTTTCCTTAGCCATAAGTTTAGCCAAGCCCTCGCCTTTGACAAGATTGGTGGGCTTCACCTCTATGTTGAACTCTATGAATTTTTCAATCCATTTAGCTCTCTTTCCATCAATATCTGGCTAAGTTAGAACATCTTTTACTGAGGCCGAAGGTACATATGCAATCACTTTGGAATGCAGGATATAAATTATGAATGCCTTTAAAGATTTTATGAGAGCATAAGCTTGTTTTTCAATAAGGTCATACCTTAGTTCAGCATCCCTCAGAGTTTTGCTAAAAAAGGCCACAGGGTGCTCTATGCCTTCATCATGTTTTTGCAACAAAACTGCTGCAAATGTATCATAAGAGGCAAAAGAGAAGATATAGAACTCCTTGGTGTAATCTCGGCTAATTAGAGTGGGAGCTTCCATGATAGCTTGTTTGATGGCTTCAAAAGAGCTTCTTGCATAATCTGTCCATTTTATTTCTGATCCTTTCTTCAGCATGTAAGTGATGTGCTTCATTAGCTCTGCAAAGTTTGGAATGAACCTCCTTACAAAGTTAATCTTACCCAGGAAAGATTGAATGTCCCTTTTTGATCTTGGGATATACAATGTCTGAATTTCTTGAACTCTTGTTGGATCAATCTTCACACCTTCAGCAGAAACAATATGTCCCGGAAGTTTGCCTTGTTCTAGAGCAAACTGTGACTTCCTTGGGTTCACAGAAATTCCAAACTATCTGCACTTTAGAAACACCTTCTTCAAATGCTGCAAATGGTACTTGTGAGTGCTGTAAAAGAATGTTATGTCATCAAGGTAAATAAGGAAAAACTTGTCCTTCTCTCCCACAAAGGTTATGTCCATGGCCCTCTGAAAAGTATCCCCAGCATTCATCAGTCCAAAAGGCATCTTGGAGTACATGAAAGTGCCCCAAGGAGTAGTGAAGTCGGTATTTTCCTAATCTTCTGGATGTACAACAATCTGATCGTAACATGAAAATCCATCTAAGAAAGACATGACTCTAGCCCCTGAAACCTTTTGTAGCAAGTGTTCCATCTTAGGTAGGAGATAGTTGTCTTTTTTAGAGCATTTGTTCAAATTCCTAAAGTCAACACAAAGCCTGATTTCTCCATTCTTCTTTCTTACTACCACAAGGTTAGCTATCCACTTTGAATACCTTAGGGGAACTATGATCTTGGCATCTAGCAACTTCTTGATTTCCTTTTCAATCAAAGGCAATAAGAGAGCGCTGATAGGTCTTAACTTCTGATTCAAAGGGATGGTGTTCTTCTCCAGTGGAACCTTATGCTGAATGATGCTTGTGTCATAGGTCTTGAGAGCACTGTATTCCCAAGAAAAATTATCAGCAAATTGCTTCATCAGGGTGCAATACTCGGAACTCTAGGCAGAGGACAAGTGAGTGGACAGATTTATGTACTTCGAATGGGCTGGACTCCCTATATTATGTTTATGAACAACATACTCATTTTCTTTCTTGGTAGGCTTATAAGGTACATCGTTATGATCAAATAGCTTCTCTAGGGAATCCTTTGGGTATATGTTTACTGGGCAGCTGGACAATGCTTTCGCGGCCAATATCGTCCTTTAGCTTGGACTGGTTACATTCTTCCATGGTTTCATTTTCTTGGTCGATGTGAATTTCATAAAATTCATCAACGACTTGTAAAAATCTATTAATTTCATCATCATCTTCAAAAAATTTCAAGTATTTGACATTGTCAGGTAGAGATGGTCTATATTTCACCTAAACTTCATAATTCAATTTAGGAGGCAAAGGAGGAATAAACGTGCTAGCAGACACAGCAAGGGAATCAGTGAGCTAGTTCTTCATTCTTGGGATGTAAGAAATGCTGAAAATATTAAAAGAGTCCTTAAGCTTCCATACCTCATCTCTGTATGCTTTTAGCCTTGGATGCTTTTCTTGGAAATTTTTATTGACCTGCTGAATGATAAGGTCTGCGTCTCCAAACACTTTCAAATATTTGATGCCCATTTCTTTAGCAGCGTTTAAGCCCAATATCAAGGCTTCGTACTCTGCTAGGTTATTTGTGACCTGAAAAGTTAATTTGAAAGATAAATGAATGCATTCCTGTGTGGGGGACACAAGGACTACACCTACCCCTGCAGCTTCCTTAGAGCAAGCTCCATCAAAGAACATGTCCCAAATTTGTGGGCCTTCTTCCTCTACGATCTGTAAAACTGGTTTCTTAAGCTACATGGAGGCCAACAAGGATTCTTCAATCTGAAGAATACAAGCTCCAAAATCAGTTTCGACGACGTAGATGGGATGATTAGTGGGATTCTTTTCATCACTGAATATATAAGCCAACTGAGCTTCCATGTATAATCTCTTACTCTCACCTCCAAAAACTGGTACAGTAGCATAGGATAGATCATTTTGCAATTATCCACCTAATCTCTTGGAAAGCAACATGCCAAACTTGAGGGGTACATCTGCTACCACAATATCCATCATCATGCTCTTCATGGGTAGCTAAGACAAAGTGATGGCTAGGTCCTTGATTAATCCTAGACATTTCACTTTTCTAGAGTCAAAAGAAAATAGGTCATGATAAGGCTTGGTAATGTCAAGGCCCAATTCATCCATGAAAGCCTTGGGCATTAGATTATGGCTGGCTCCTCTGTCCAGAAGGTAGTTATGAAGGATTTTGTCATGAATAGTTAGTGAGACATAGAATGATGGGGAGTTGTCTTCACAATTTTCAATCATTGGGCTGAGAATAACAGTTGGTTTGTCATCTTGCAGATTTACATAGTCAGTGGAGGCTTGGATGGCTTTAGGCTCAAGGGCCTTGAGGATGGATCTTTTGAAGGACTCATTCACTAGTTCAAACAGTGGTATAGGTATTCTTAGCTTCTAAATTTCTGATTGAAAATTGAAAGGAGAAGGAGACTTGTCAAGGCCTCTTACCTCGTGAGCTGGAGCTTTGAGGATGATGGGATCAACTGCCAGTGACTTCTACTTATTAGCTTGCTGTACTGTAGGGACAATAGCTCTTTGAACAAGAGTTTCCTTGGCATTATTCATCTTTGACCTCATATTATATCTGTGCTAATCTTTAGTTTGTAGAACAGCTTCACCATCCCATTCTTGGTTGATCTGGTCATTGAATAATGACTTTTCATAGGCAACTGAGGTCAAAAAGGAGGCACTGCCTTTGTCTTCCAGAAAATGGATCTCATCATCTTCTCCAAATTGTTCTTCTTCCATAACTACATTCTGGAAAGGTGTCTTCACCCTTTGGTCTTCATTGGAATCTTTGCTTCTTTGCAAAATATGCAACTGCTCATTAGCTCTTCTATATGGATTTGGATTTCTAGGAGCAAAGGTATTAGGAACTCTTCCTTTCCCAGGGTCTTGCTCAACCTTTAATTTGGAGATTTTAGAGGCTAATGACTCTATCATCTTGGTCATTTTATCTATCTTGGGATTTGAAGATGATGAAGACTCGCCCCTCTGTCTCCTTCTATCAACATTCCCCTTAAGCTTCTCTGCAACCATGATGTTTGATTCTACTTCCAAGGCTGCATCCCACATATCAGCCAAAGTAGCACATCGCCTCTCCCTCAACAGTAGATAGAAGTCAAAATCAAAGGCACGGGCATAGGTGATTTTAACAGAGGTAGTGGTGGGTTTTACTTCAGCTAGTATATTGCTATACATGCAGTTAAACCTCTTATTAAAATCAACAACAACTCACCATTTTCCCTCTTTAAGTTCCCAAACTTGGTGTGGTAGTAGAGTAGATCTTTCATATCCCCCCAATGCTTTAGGAATGCATCATCTAAAGATCTTGGGGTCAGTTCTCTGAACCATTTTCTAGCTTCTCCATCTAGGCTTTGTACAAGGACTCTCATCCACACATCATCTTCACTAATGTCCAAGTTATCAACATATCTATAGAATGATTCAAGATGTTCCTCATCTGTAACACCTTCAATCCCAGTGACTTAGGCCTATACTTCTGATATTCTCCAGTAGGCATGGCAATCAAAGGAGTGGGCAATGCTAGAGGTCCATACCTAGCAACTATGATTCTTTCCATTTTGGTAGCTGCGTGTGGTCCTGACATAGCTGTGGTGGCTATAAGGGTACTGGAAGTCTGAATGACAGGGGGCTGAGGAGTGACTAGTAAGACTAAAGGAGTATGATGGCTAGGAGATGATGTTTCCTTTGGGCTTATAACAAAAGGAGAACCTAAAGAATAAGGAGCTTTATGAATCTATGATATTTTTTCTTCACTGCTAGTATTAGATGCTATACTCTCAACATGTATTTGTTCTATTACATGATTTTCTTGAAGAGATATAGAATATTGTTTAGATTTACTTGAATCTGTTGCTCCTTTCTGCAATTCCTTTCTTTCTTTGATGATTTTTTCGGGGTCAGGAACTGGGTCAGCTTGTGGCTTTTGAGGATTTCTCCAAGTGTGCCTTACAAACTAAGCGAGAACTATGAAGTGGAGTTGCCAAGAGGTTCATCCTTCAGTAGAGTTGCTAGATAGATGATTACAACCGAAAAGGTGCCCAGATTTTATCTATCATCAAAGCTAGATCTGTGTCATCTCCCAGGGAAGCTGAGCTTCAGTCTCCTCTCCCTGGCAATGGCGCCAATTATGTTATCACTCCAAGAAACTCTCCTAGGTTGTAGCTCAGAGATGCCTGGTAACATATAAATCTTCAATATTGTTCTCTGAACTATTGGAATGGATGATGGTTTGGATCAAGTCAGATGACTGTTTCAACTCTGTTTTCACTCAAGACATGCATGAACACCCTCAACTTTACAAGGCTTTAGACCACTAATGCTCAATAGTTTATAGATTCAATGGATAATGGAGAATACTGACTGTACCAGCAAATGCATACATAAACACATATGAATGGCTAGCTATAGGAAGTAAATGAAGCTTGCAAATCTAATTTATCAACGCAGAGATAAGATGACAGTTATATGGAATTAGACACAGAAGAAAAGATGAATAACCTATTCAAGTGCAAGCTTAAAACAAAGGAGAAAATGGGAATTGAACATGTAACAAAAAAAGAAGCTTATATTTTTGGAATGAAGATGAGAAGCTAGAGGAGCAGAGTCTCCACAGTCTCCAAAAGTTGAACCCTTCATACTTCTAGCTTTCATCCATTTATAGGCTTTTTTACAATGCTCCTGAGCTCTCAAAGGCTCAGAGTTTCTTAACCTATCCTCTCTGTATTTTCAACAACTTGATGCCATGACTTGACATGCATGAGCTCAGAGGTTTCTTTTCTAACAACAGAGTAGCCACATTCTGGTAATTTGTTGCACTGGTAGGGAGCTCGCTTGTGCAAGCGATGCTCCATGTTCATTTGTTGGTTTGGCTGTGTTGCACTATTGTGTTTCCCCTTCCGGCCTTCTGTCTCCTGGTCTCTATCTCTTGGCCTTTGTTCCGCAATGGAATGGGTCTTCGGGCCTTTGAAATCCTTTCAAATACTAACAATGATTATTTTCTGTTTTACACAGAAAAACGGTGCAACACTGTGAAATCCCGCCAAGCTCTATTTATTTCGAACTTCAAAAGTCCTTAAACACTGTCTAATCCTCTATCGGGTCCTTCCTTACCGCTATCGCAAGTCGATTATGGAATGTTCCCAGGCTTCCCTTTGTATTTTGAAATTCATTAAAAATCATGAAAATAAAGAAAAAATGGCCTATGGCGGATCTGAAATATTATGCATTTTTATTCACGAACCCCTTCAGGCCGGGTTTTATCGCATCAACAATGTCCCTTTATATTTCATTAAATAACGAAAATATACAGAATACATAGGAAAATTCCTTTCGTTGGACCTCAAATATTATGCAATATTATTTATATAACCATTGGGTCTGTTTCATCGGATCACACCTATGCATGTATAAAGGCCCCGCTCCATAAGGTTTCCCCGATTGCGATTAGCCGATGCAATTGATCGCAATCACATATTGCTCATGCCCCGGGCCATTTGCATGTGCTCTTTGTAATCTTCAATAGTGAACCTGCGATGCAACATGGGCCGTTGATTTGCACGCTTGATTGACGGTCCACATTGAATCGTTGATCGCCATCGCAAGTTCCACATAGTCTACCCTTAATCCGCCGATTGCGACCCGCTGATCAGATCCAGGCCGTTGATCGGTCAAACCGGACGACTGTTGTGCATTTCACTGTTTATGCCTCCGATACTTGGTTTTTCACTGTTTTTATATGTTTTTGCCTCCCGATAGTGATTTTTCGCCATTCTAAGGGTTCTTCTCCTGCACTGGTTTTGATCTTTGGCATGATTTTATTGGCTTTTGAAGACTTAGATAGCATATTTGGGCCCATTTGGATCAGGACCCGATGCAATTATAGATGCGAGAGTAATATTGTGAAGTCTGGTTTATGGCCAAAGCGGAGCAAGAGGAGATGTGGCCGTCAGAGCTTAAACAGGGGACATTTCCACTAAAAATAGTAGCATTGCGCCTCAGGGGCTAACAATAACAACACCTCTAACAAAAGTATTGAAGAAGGAAACATTTTTTTGGACTAAGTAAGCAAACAAAGTGTTTGAGGAACTTTAATAGGCTATGTATATGATTCCCATCTTAGTGACACCTGTATTCACAAAAATATTCATTGTGGAGTGTGATGCATCAAGACATGGTATTGGTGCAGTTTTTATGTAATAAGGAAGGCACATTTCCTTGGAAAGTAGTGAACCTAAAGGAAGGAACTTTTTGGGACCCATTTATGAAAAAGAAACATTGACCATACTACATGTCATTAAGAAATGACAACCATGTCTAATAGGAAGACACTTCAAAGTAAAAATATATCATGATGGTTTGATGTACCTCTTGGAGAAAATAATATCTTCAAAAGAGAAATAAAAATGGGTCGCAAAGATGTTGGGCGGCAACTTTCAAATTATCTAAAAAAAGGGAAAATAAAATATTGTGGAAGATCGACTTCCGAGGAAGGAGAAAGACATAGATGGTTTACTATGTGCTTTTTCCATTCCATGATCTAACTAGGTGGAAGAAGGAAGGATAAAATGGTAGCAAGATAAGGGTAGATGCAAGATAGTTCAACAATGACAGGAGGACCATAATGAAATAGAAAAATTTACATGGAAAAATGATTTTTTTATGGTATAATGATTTTTATATTTATGTAAGAAATCTCAACTCAAACAAGAGGTCCTATTGGAATTACACACTTCTATTATAGGAGGACATTTAGGATTCTTGAAAGCATACCATAGGATTAAGAAATATTTTCATTGGGAATTTATTAAATAATATGTGAAAAAATTTGTGGTGGAATGTATGTTATGCCAACAAAATAAAGGAGAGACTATCAAGTCCCGAGGGCTCCTTCAACCATTAGCCATACCAATCTAGCATTTAGAAGAAGTTTATTGGATTTTATTACAACTTTACCTAAATCTTAAGGAAAGAGTGTCATTATCATAATGGTAGATCAAATGACAAAATATTCCCACCTTTTCTCATCCTTTTAAATGAGTATTATGGAAAAAGAATTCATGAAAACAATTCAAAATCTACATGGAATACCAAATATTATTGTCAGTGAAAAAGATCCAATTTTCACTAGAATTTTTTAGATTGAATTATTTTCTTGTTTGTGTACTCAATTGTATCATAACCGATCTTAGCATCCTCTATATGATGGGAAAAATGAGATTGTGAATAAATTTTTAGAATGGTATCTACATTACTTCTCATCTAATAAATAGACATAATGGGTCAAATGGTTACCTTTGGCATAATCATGGTATAACACATACTTCCATACTTCATAGAAAATGTCACCATTTATGGTTATTTATGGATATCATCCTCCATCCATCACATCATCCTTGAAAGGGACTAAAAAAGCTCAAGTAGTAAGGACCACATCCACACCAACAAGAGGTTCTCAAACTATTGAAGGACAGCTTCATTATGGAACAAAATAGGATGAAACAACAAGTATATCAATGTTGGAGTGAGAGGGAATTTGAAATGAAGGATTGGGTATTTGTGATACTACAACCATATAAATAGATGTCCCTCAAGCAACAAAATATGGACAAAAAATTAGCTCTGAGGTATTATGGCCTTGTTGACGGTGCTATATACAACCAACATATAGGAGATCTCCTCGATATAAGGTCCCAACTAGAACTCACACCGTTTGGTGTAGGAGTCCCATCCAAAATACGGCTAGGCTGATGCTTACTTAAATATAATCTTGGCTTTAGCTATCAGCATGAGAGAGAAGTGTAAATATCCTTTTCAATGAGTAAGATAGTACACCTTCTGAATGTTCGATTGAAGATGTATCAAGGTTCTCTTACTGCGGATGAAAAAATGAAGTGAGCCTCTAAGAGAGAAGTAATAGTAGTACCCTAATGGTGAAACATGTAAAAGAGAAAGAATCATTGAACATCAAGTTTGCTATACCAGGAGGTAACTCCTCAAACGTAATCGTATTATTCATTCAGGTTTTTCATTATTATATACAAGAGGGAGTGAGTGTTCTGTTCATCTCCCGATGACTCTCCATTTTCTCTATTATTTATTTACACTAATTACAGTTGTTCACCCAATCCCTATGATCAGGTGTCAACATTCCCCCCCTTAATATGAAGGGATGTTGGTGAGTCCAAGCATCATTCTAAATCTTTCAATATTTTCTCTTCCAAGCACTTTCGTGAAGATGTCTACAATCTGCTCATTAGTGGAAAAATGGCGAAGATGGATTGTTTTGTCCTCAACATGTTGTTGAATGAGATGATATTTTGTATTGATGTGCTTTTTTCGATCATGGAACTTTGGGTTCTTGTCAAACTTTATTGCCGAGGTATTGTCAATCATGAGTGGAGTCTATTGTACTTGTTTTACCTGTAAATCTTCCAGAATTTTCCTGAGCCACACAATTTCTTTTGTTGCCTCAGCTATTGCCACATATCCTGCCTTTATTGTGGAATCTGTTGGAACTGATTGTTTGTGTGATCTCTAGGAGACAGATCCTGATCCAAGACTAATAGAATAATCCAAAGTAGATACCCCAGTTTCTTTGTCTCCATTGAAGTTTGAATCAGAGTATCCAATCAAGCTGAAGTCGCCCACCTGTGTATACTTGATTCCAAAGTCATGAGTTCCCTTCAAGTACTTTAGAACTCTTTTTGCAGTAGACCAATGTCCCTCACAAGGCTTTTGCATAAACTTGGAGAGGATTTCAATAGAAAATGAAATGTCTGGTCTGGTAGTAGTTAGGTAGTTGAGACTTCCTACAATTTGTCTATACTTTGTTGCATCCTCAAATTCTTTTCCTTCAATGGATGTGAGCTTTAAGTTTTGTTCCATTAGATTAGTCAGAGGATTGCATTCAGTCATGCCAAACCTATTCAATAGATCTCCAACGTACTTATTTTGAGAAAGGAATATGGACTTCGGATGTTGAGTTACTTCAATACCAAGATAGTAATGAACATAGCCCAAATCAGTCATTTCAAAACCTTTCTTCAATTCCTTCTTTATGGATGGAATGTAGCTCTCATTGTTCCCCGTCATCAAAATATCATCTACATATACCACAAGATATACAACTATTTTTCGAACCTTCTTGACAAACAAAGTTGCATCATCAAGATCATAATGTTTAAAATTGAGTTTCAGAAGATGCTCAATTAGCTTTTCATACCAGGCTCATGGTGCTTGTTTGAGGCCATACAAGGATTTCACAGATTTGCATAATTTATGTTCATGTCCTTTTACAGCAAATCCTTCAGGCTAGGACATAAAAGCATTCTCTTTTAGATCTCCATTCAAGAAAGTAGTTTTTACATCCATTTGATGGACATTCCAATCATTCTAAGCTACTAGGGTAAAGAGTGTCTGGATGGTAGCCCATTTTGTTGTGGGGGAAAAAGTCTCCTCATAATTGACCCCTTCCTTCTGTGCAAAACCTTTTGCCACAAGGCTGGATTTGTGCTTTTCAAGTGAGCCATCAACTTTATACTTGTTCTTGTAGACCCACTTGCAGCCAATTGGTTTGGTTCCCAATGGAGGATCAACCAGCTTCCAAGTTCCATTCTTTATCAAGGCATCATACTCCTTTTGGATTGCTTCTTTCCATTCATCATGAGAAGCATCTTCTTTGAAGGAATTTGGTTTAAAATATGTAGACAAATTCAATTCACAATCATAAGAAACATCCATATCAACAGATGAATGAGAGTCATCTACATCACCTCCATTTTGTTGGGTTGAATTTCTGGTTCCTGTCTTTCCAACCTCATCAGGATGAACACTTTAAAGTGTCTTTGTCAGCCACTTTGAGGGACCTTTTTCAGATGGTCCAGGCTACTCTAGTGATTGAGTTGGGACTGAAGCAAGATTGAGTCTCCCAATTCTATCAATCACATCACTCAAAGTATCATCCGTTGTTGGAGTTTTATGCAGGAGAGAGAGTGCTTCAGAAGAAGATTCCATGGGTTGATCTAGTATAGGAATCCCTCCTTCAAGATGTGGAATCTAATTATCTAATCCTTGAAATGATTTTGCATTTGTGAATCTATTTAATAGATCAAGTTTTCGCTCAACAACATTGTTAGTTTTGGATGATACAAGAAAGATTACATCGCTAGATACAACAAACTTTTTATTGATTTCATCATAGAGACGATATGCTTTGGAGGTGTTTGAATACCCCAGGAAGATAGACTTACGACTTCTTGCACCAAGTTTGTTTCTATGTACCTTTGGTATCAAGGCATAACATGTGGAACCAAAGACCCTGGGATGCTTTACTGAAGGAATGTGCCCATACCACATTTCATAAGGAGTCTTGTTTCTAATAGCATTAGATGGACTTCTATTCTTTCTTTATACATCACATAGAACTGCATCAACCCAAAACATCATTTTTACATTTTTGTAAAACATCATGGAGCGCACCATATTTAAGATTGTCCTATTCATTCTTTCAGATACTCTGTTCTGTTGGGGATTATAAGGCACAGTTGTTTGATGTTTGATCCCATGTTGGCGAAGATAGTTTTTAGATTCATTTGAAGTTTATTCTTTTCCATTATCAGTGCGAATAGAGCCAATATGAGATTGTGCATCATTTTCAATCCATATATGAAAGTTCTTAAATGTTTGAAAAGCATCAAATTTGTTCTTCAATAAATAAACCCAACACATTCTAGTGTAGTCATCAATAAATGTCATCATATATTTATTTCCATTTGCAGAAGGAATAGGGATTGGACCACATAAATCTAAATGAATGAGTTCAAGTTTTCTATGTGCTCTGGAATGTGAATCATAAAAAGACTGTTTGCTATGCTTTCCTAGAATGCAAGCATCACATTGCTTAAGTTTCCTAGGAATTGTAGGAAAACCAATAACACCATTTTTCTTCAACAAGCGAAGGTCGTCATAGTTCAAGTGTCCAAATCTAACATGCCATAATAAACTTGATGGAAATATACCTTCTTCATAATGAGAATTGTATGAGAAATTTTGTGCACGAGTAGAGGTACCCTGCAGCTTGAGAAGCCTTTGTTCTTCTATCCCCATCATGACAAGTGAGTGGTCTAATGCTTTTCTCACCTCAAGCTTACCATCAAACATATGAATGGAGTTTCCTTGCTGGTAAATGTGGACCAAGGACAACAAGTTTCTCCACAGCTGTGGGAGATATAAAACATGATGCAGAAGAAAGTATGGATGACCAGGAAATTTAAGCCTGATTGTACCAAGCCTTGATGGCTTGAGTTTTGATTTGTTTGCAAAGTATACTGCTCCATTAACTTTTTCATTAAATTCTTCAAAAAAATATTTTCTAAAATTCATGTGGCAAGTTTTTCCTGAATCAAGCAACCAATCACTTTTCCAAGAAGTAAGTGAAGCATTAAATAAGTCTTCATTTACTCCAATATTATAGTGTGCCATAACATAGTGAGCGGATTCAGGTGCTTTACATTTCTCTTTGTCATTAGTTTTACCTTTGGGTTGATTTATTTCATGCTCAATTCTGTCCCAAGGAAACTTGCATGTGGATGCATCATGTGATCCATCTCTTTTGCAGCGTATGTAGTGCAAATCTGATTTTTCTCCTTGAGAGTGTCTGCCCCCCTGCCTCTGAAATTTCTTCCTCTTCCTCTTTGACCACCTCATCCTCTCAAACAATATTGAGAAATATTCTTCTCTCTATGTGCAAGGCACAAAACCTCTTTACAAGACTAAGGAGCTGTCTTCTTCCCAAAAGCTTTGTCTCTTTTAGCAATTTTTTTCACATGGGAGTAAAAGGTAATATCTTTGAGGTTTCAATTTGCTTGCGATGATTCAAGATAATTTGAGTAAGTGGGATAAAGTGCCTTGAGAAAAGCTATCAAAGGAATGTCTAGTTCAACATTAGTGACTTTGATATCATGTATACCAGATTTTAATTCTGATGCAAGAGCAAGAGGATCATCATTTTGTAATTCAAGGGAGAACAATTTAATCATGAGTTGAACAACTTCAAGTGCAGAGTGTGAGTCATAGAGTTCCTTCAGCTTTTGTAAGGCTTTGAAAGCATTTGAAAATGGCGAAATATGGTGACTCACCTATTCATTTACTGATGTTACAATCAATGCATAATCCTTGCTGTTCTTATTTTCCCAAATGGTGAATTCCTTGTCTGAGGTATGATGTTCTAGCTCTTTGTCTCCATCTCCAATACACACTCCTTTCCACAACTCATTATAAATGAGAGTGTGTTTGACTTTCTGAGACCACTTAGGATAGTTCTCCTTCCCACTAAGAACCACTCCCACAATAGATATCAATGGGTGCATTTTAAAAATGACTTAAGAGGTTGACGAAAATGAGGTGGTAGTCTATAATTTGACTACTGGTTAACTTTGTAACCAATTAGCTGCGCTTAAATCCAGTTTTGTACATGGATTTTCCCCCTGAGGGTCCAGCTTATCTGACCAATCACTGTCGGTCCCTTGTTGACTTCTCCTTTTATCAAGCACTTCAATCCGCACCATTGATCTCACTTCTCCAAATCCAATGGATATCATGTCATCCGCTTACCAACTAACCTAGACGATCTCCACCGTCGATGGGACCCGTCCAATCGAACGGCTATCGCACAATCTCATAATGGAACCAAAAGGAATTAAAAACCCATTTCATAACCTTATCTTATTCATTTCTAATGTTAACCTGTGCTCACTTTCGAAAGCGATATGCATCTGATCAATCAACCAACGAATGGTCTTGATGGCTGGAACTCAACAAGGTTTTAATCCCGTTATATAAAACTTTATCGTGTCCGGAATTTAAATTAACTCACATGCATCTTCCAACATGATCACCATTAGATCTGACCCATCTAATCGAACGACTATCGTGTCACTCGCTGGCCAACTAGCTTGGTCGATCTCCACCGTCGATCAATCCCACTTGATCCAACGGATATCGTGTAATCTCACGTGAAATCTTGCACGATGCATAACAAGTCGAGAGCGCGTGAGAAAAGTTATTTTCCTATGCTACGTGTCAACCGCTAAGGTTAATCGCGTGAATTTTAGGAATACCACTTACAGCCTTTAGTGTGCGTGAGATACATCTTACACTTATCAATACCACCTGTTAGCGCTTGAATCTGGCCTCAGGCTGAAAAAGACAAAATCCAAGGCAACATCAAACCACTTAGCCTCGTAGCTAGCCCTACGGGGACAAGAGAGGGCTCTCTCTGAGTCTATCTCGGCAAAAGGTTTTCAAAGGGTGGAGATGACCAATAAAGAACACTTACTTTAGGCTAGTAAATTGATAGGGAAAGTTTGATTTTAAATTTTTTAGAGTTTTGTTGGAAAGCTGAGCACAACAATTTTGGGTGCGGGGATGAGACACAGTTTTTGCAGAGGTCTTTTTGGGGCAAGGTAGGAGATTATCTTGATGCCTTTGAATTAAGTGAATGGATAGGAATGACCGGTGAGGAGCTAAGGAGAGCAAGAAACCTTCGAGAGTTCTCTTTAGACAGATGAAAACATAGATATTAAGCAAACTTAAATGCAGAGCATAGAAACCATGAATTCTACCTTAACACTTCATTTACTTAATGTGCAGAAAAGAGGAGTAGGAAAATGATACACATAAAAAAACTTACAAGTACATGACAGAAGCACACCATCAACAAAAAACACCACAGGAATCCCAAATAGTGCTGCAAAACCCTGGTCTTTCCTTTGCCAAAATTGCAGGGATACAAAGAGTAAATTAGTCTAAGCTTATCCCTCAAGAGTCCAACCTCTCGAACCATGAAAATGATTTAGAAAATACATAATATAGACCATGCCAACCCATTCCCTAGCCTCTAGGGGTCGAGCTCATCATCCTAGGAGCTGTTTCAACCAATTCTAAACTGAGCACTACAATCTAGGCAATCAAAACAACTTGCCTCTATAAGCTAGGAAACCAATTCATTCATTAATTTTTGCCATTTTATGAATGAATTTTCTAGAATAGGTAAAAAAGTGTGATGTCAACATGAAATTACATCAATTACATCAAAGAGGATGAAAAATCCCACCAAAAAGTCAAAACTAGTCAATGCTGCGTTTTCCTGAGCTGAAGGTGCAAAACTGGCAAATTTTCCCAACACATAGCGCGCCTTTCAGGCCACTTTTGAGGCACTTCCCGACATCCAAATGAGGCACAAGTGGGATTGTTGGAAAGGTCTGGATGTCTACTCTCTAGCCCATGTGGAATTTCTCAATTTGGTGGCCATTTTCCCCTCCAAAATAGCAATCTCCCAAGACTGCTTCCTGTGTGTCCAAAAAGTGGCAGAATATCATTTTTTGCTTGTTTTTTGACCTTTTGGGGGCTCAAATCTCCATGAAATTTCTTGGCAGTGGCTGAGAAAGTGTATTTTGTCATGAAAAATCCAAAAATGCTGAGTTTTCGTGAAATGGACCTCCCCAACTTAAGGGTAGCGCGCGGCGCGCTACACATTGAGCCAAAACCCTGACGCGTAGCGCGCTTGAGCCCTACGCGTAGCGCGCCTGAGCCCTACGCGTAGCGCGACTTTCATATGCTTTTTGGAGAACTTCCCGGTGTCCAAATTGGGCGCAGGATAGCTCGTTGGAAAGTTCTTTGAGTCTAATTTCCAAAAAAACTAAAATTTTTCAATTTTGAGTTCAGTTTCCCTGTAAAAAATCAAATCTCCCAAGACTGGTCAAAATGTGCCAAATGAGGTAGCCTCAAGGCAGAGTGATGTTGCAGTCAACGTTTTAATGCCTTCCTCAACTCCAAACTGAGCTCATGATAGCTCATTGGAAATAGCTTTGTGTCTAGTTATCATTTGACTCATAAAGAAAGTCATTTGGCCAACCAAGCTAGGAGAAAACTTGATTTTCCCAAGGTCACTTTAGAGGTGCATTCGATTCTCCTGAGGCAACGATATTTTTGAAATTTCTCCAAAACCATGACACCTTTGTAAAACGTGAAGGAAATTTTTCTTCCTTGGCATGTTGTGAACAAAAACCTCTCTCCGTTTTCCAAAATTCATCTTTTATTGCTTAGAAACATCATTTGAGTAAAACCTACCCCGATGTGTGGAACAAGAGATTTTGTCGAAATGAAGCCAAATGAAGGGGATAAGGGGCTTCTAAATTCTTGGGGAAATTTTTGGAAGTAGGGAGGGATGTTAGGAAGTAGGGGAAAGTGGAATATCGGAGATCGAGTGAGGGGAAGGGGTCCAAAAGGGCAAAACACAGGCCCAACCTAGAAAATTGCTAGGTTGTAGCAAGAAACTAGGGTTTGTGGAAAAATGAGGAATTTGGGGGATCTCCGAGATGGGAAGTGTTTGATAAGGTACATGAAGGATAGGGGAAGGTGTATGAACATCTGGATACAAGTTTTTCTAATGATTTGACCATCCAAGAGAAATTTCCTTCAAAACCCTAGGAGAGGGAAATGAACCTTGCCTAGGCACAACTGAAGCATGGATAAGCTGTAAAATGACCCTATGGAACTTGACATGATGATGACAACCCTCTGAATGATGATACACTTATCTGAATGATGACATGGACTGCCATTTAGACAACCTTGAAAAGAGTGAAATCAAACCCTAGACCTAATTCCTAGTGACCAAATTTTGCTTGAAGACTCACTGAAATGACAAAATTTGACCTGGACACTCTGAGACCACTTTGTAAGAGCATATTTGATCACTGGAGGAAGGCTGGAAAGACTGAAACTAACACCACCCACATGCTTAATTCATATTTTAATAAAGACACTTAAGGAAACGTTTAGCGCTTAACCTCAGTATGAACTCTTAACACTAATTGAATGTGATTTATAAATAAATGTATAAACAAAGAAAAATACCCGATTAAGGTCCAGAACATTGATACACAGTCATAAGAGAATTTCATTCATCGAAACCATGTTTAACACTATGAAACCAAGAGAGTGATACCTCAACTGCGCTTGTGGAGTAGTTGCCTCACATAACCAGCCGAACGTCTGTAGCAGTTTCCTCACATAACCAGTCGAACAACTATAACAGTTGCTAGAGAGGGGCAGTAGTTGCTAGAGAGGAGTTACAAATCAGAGAGGGAAGCCAAAAATGGCACTGGCTCTGATACCAAGTCAGACCAGGAGATAACTCCTCAAATGTAATTGTATTATTCATTCAAGTTGTTCATTAATATATACAAGAGGGAGTGACTGTTCAGTTCATCTCCCGATGACTCTCCATTTTCTCTATTATTTATTTACACTAATTACAGTTTTTCACCCAATCCCTACGATTAGGTGTCAACAAAGTTAAATAGTTCACAAGGATGTGATGATCATTATAAACATAACAACAAATTTCCAACATGAAACATCGAAGTCACCAAAATGTTGGCATTATGGCGCATGTGTTGTCTTTGATGGAAACTCACTTGTAATAGAAAAAGTATATGGTAACTAGATGAATCCATAGGTTAGTTCAAAGGTGACAGAGTGATGAAATAGAATAATAGAATGATGGGACAAAGGTTTATAGATCATAATCAAAAGTTTGATAAAGGTGAATATTTGAAGATCTATACGTGGGTTCGTCAAGGCCAAGTCATGTATACATGCAGGTATAGAGAATCAAAGTCACATACATGTTGGCACACTAATCTAAGAATACCAAGGGACCTTACCATGGTATTAGCCAACAATATTGAGTGCAATAATGGTTAATTAATCCTATCCAAGATAACCACCGACACTAGTGTAGTTTTAACTCACGGTATTGGTTAAGGTTCTAACTATATAAGGATGTGAAGATCAAAGTGCTAAGTGTGAATGTGTTATCGAGAAAACTAGTGTCCATTCAAAGCTGCTAGTCCCACTAAGACGAGTAGCTATCTTAAAAACAAACAAACTAAAGTTACTTGTGTTTTCCTTTATGAGAGATAGATGAGAGAGAAGCAGAGAGTACCAACCTCAATCTTTTGCTAGTCTCCTTGCTTGTTTCCTCTCTCCCTTGATAGAGCTTTCGCCACTCCTTTCTCACTTGTCCCGCTTCAAAGAACACGTATAGAGTCAAAGCAGCAAAATACCATCAAATCATAGAGATCTATAACCATAAACAATGTAGGATCAGATGTACATTAACCATATAAATGCATATACAAATACAAGATTCATAGATATACAAGCATATGGAGGAAAACGAAAATAGCTTTATTGATAGAAGTAGTAGAAGAGAGGATTACAACAAAGCTGTTTGATCCAACATCATCCTCCCAGCATGAAAGCCCTCTTGACCTCATACAAAGCAAGATCACCCAACAATGTCTTCAAAGAGAAACCAACAACACTTCCTTACAAGTTACAAAATTCGAGCCTCTGGATCTCTAAGATGAGGGATCCATATCTAAATGTTTGCAAGAGATTGAGTCAGCTTCTGGGATTTTGATTAGTGTCATTTCACTGATAGTTCTTGGTTCCACTTGGAGATTTCATGATCTCTTACTCATCCCTGGGCGAATTCAGAGAGGCAAGTGTCATATGAGTAGTTTCTAGAAGATTCTTTGAGTTTCCACCTAGAAAACTGCTTCTGCCATTTGTCTGCTCTCGCTCATCGCACCCTACAGAAGGGCTTTCCAGTATGCATCGCACCCCCCGTGTGTAATAGGTGAGATGCATCACACCCTATGCATGGAGCAATCTGTATGGTCCAGTTTTGACCAGTTCTGAGTAGTTTTTCAGGGAGAACTTCTGGGAAATGATGTAATCAGCTGACCTTGTTCCTTTAGGGTATGAAACAAAACTTTTAGGGGTTTAGAAGCCCTTGGTTTATGGACATATGTGATTGGGGTTGCAGTGCCCAAATATGTCTATAATAGTTGACCCCTAAAGCATGAGGTCGTAAATCTTCTGATGTCAGGTGAAATGCTTTATAATGAGGATCCGAGGTTTTTCGAACTAGAAGGTGACCAGTAATAAGATACAATACAATACATTATCTTCATAATATTTTCATGATCTAGCTGAGGCGGGCATTCCCATGCTCAGCTTTACAAATTCATTTTCATGTACATGAGACAGACAATCGTTTGAGTGGGAGACTGATGATTCTAGTAGAGACATCATCCCTTAGTTTGGATGATTATCTGTGCAGCTGTGATGTACATTTGATGTCTTTATTTTCCTGAATATATCGCAGCCCGAATGGATGAAACTAGATCCAGGGTTTTCAAACTCATTCAATCTTTGCCCAAAGTACAAGTCGATCCATGTGAAAAGATGTTCCGATGTCGAACATGGAAAGACATCGCCCGATTACCAGCCAATGATGTAAGCTATTAACAGGCGCGAGAGTAATCACTGATAATTATAATGACCCTCAAGGTACTGCAGTACAATTCATGTGGTGTGAATACATCAGTCGATGTCGAACACCACACAAAATATTTTGGTCGAAAGCCATTGATGTAAACCTATCGCCGGAAGTGAGAAACTTGCCATTGAGGCATGCAAGCTTCAAAGTACTGAAAGGGTTGTTCCTAAGTCAAATTCTTGGATAATGAGCTAATGTTAACAAGAAGTGACCCATCATAGGAGGGCCTTAATGAATCCCACATCTACGACACGGAACGGAGAAAATGATTTTGTGGAGGTGAAAACGATCTGATGATACAAGGTTTAAGGTGGCGGTCATGAAAAATGGAGAGTGAAGGTATTGTAGCGGATGAGGCATTAGTTAGGCTGGTGAATTCTCTGAGTGACTTCTCTTGAACATATCGGCGACACTGAAATGGATTGGTAGCGTTAACCCCAAGATGGATGGTATGGCAGACCAATGGTGATATGACCGGTGAATGGAATAACCCAACCCGACTCAATCATGGTGATGGAGTGGAAGTGTCATGTTCAATAGCGACCTGCTACCAATGAAGCTATTCAAGTTTTCTTCCCTTTTCCCAGTCATTGCTGACCAGTACCTCTTTATTTTTGTCAAGCTTGAGGAGGATAACATGTGCTTGTTCTATAATTTGCCCTTCGGGCAAACCTGTCGCTATGTTTTAACGAGTCTAGCGACAGTTAAACTCGCTCTTGTCTGCATGGACAAGTTTGTTGCTATTGTTTTAACGAGTTTAACGACAAAGATAAATCAGTCCTTTTCAATTTTAGAGAGTCTAAAAGGGACATAAAGACAACTCCAGTAGTCCTTTTCCATAATATAATCCCTTAAGTTCGAAAAAGTATAAAATAATACGAAAGGGATGACTTTTCGATAGTTTTAATGAGCTGAACAATACAAGCGCTCGATCTTTTTGTGTAATGATCCCTTAGGTCCAAAAACGATTAAAATCTAGAGGAGGGATGACACTTCCGATCGCTTTAACGAGTTGGAGAGGCCAATTGCTCGGTAATCTTTTCATATTTTACGAGTTAGATGAAAAGAGCTTAAAGGAGACTTGCTTTTTGAGGAACAAGTGATGTTTTTGGATAGCATCTGGTTCCAGGTAAGGTTTGGAACTTTTCAATCATGGCAGTGTAAAGAAGGTGGCTAACAGAATCACTCGTCGTAGCTGTTCCTCAAAAGGGTAAACAATCAAATGGAGGCGTATGATCGGCTAAAAAAGAGTGGAGGTGATGGTAAGAACATGACCAAGGTTTAAAAGCTAATAATTAAGCGATCGCAATGGTTACTTAACGAAGGTGGGTTCATTTTCTAATTAGCTTGAACTCTGGGGGAACATTTGCTCATTGCTAGGTTTATTTTTTAACGAGCTTGAACTTCGCGTAAAACTGCTCGTGTCAGTCGTATCATAAGGATGTCTCATCGATAGGTTCATTTTTTAGGGAGCTTGCCCCATTCAAAACTTTGCTCTGGAGCCTTTCATTATGCAAGCTAGGAATGACGAACCTACGAGTTTAAAGGGTTACGAGCCTACAAACTAAGAAAATAAATGGTCGCTTTTCACTTGCATGCAAAAAGGTTTGCCTGCCCCCAGCTATAAAGTACAGTTTCCAGGTCACCATATGGAAGTTCTTACATTAGCAAGATTGTTCCATCCGCGTAGCAAACAAAACACTTCCTTGGCAATGTCCATCGAAATGGACAAAGGTGACTGTTGTAAGTGCTAATCACATAACCTTTGACGGGGGAATCCTTTTCCAGTCCAAATCCATTTTCCTAAATGCACAGGGGTATCAGACTAGCATATTCCTACGTGGAAACCTTCCTTATATCTGGGGTTTTCCTGCCGAAGCAGACCAGGGTGCATGCCTCCTGGGTTTCAATCACAATCACCGAATCACTCGCACTCATCAGGTGGATAGACTGGAGATTGTTGAGACATTCCTTGTGAAAAAAGACCAGTTAGGGATGGCATATGACTAGTAGCCGTGTTTGAACCGAGGAATGAAAGCTGGTCTACGAGCTTTACCATTATGCCTTCATGCGCAAAACACATCACTCGAAAGAGTGAGGAGACGATAGCTCCCATGCTATAAATGTAGTCACGCCCAAGGAGTAGATTGTAATCTAGGGGTCCTTGGACCACCATCACGTTTAGATGAACAGTTTTCCTTCTCAAAGTTATAGGCAAATTTGGAAGGATCCCTAACGATCGACTGGTTCCTTTGTTGAAGCCTGTCAGATTTCGAATCTCAGGTAGAAGTGATGGCGAACCAAGCGCTTTCCAAGCAGTTGAGGAAAGGATACTCACAGAAGCCCCTTCATCTATGATAGTACCAACCATGATCATTCTATAAGCTTGTACTGTGATTAGGAATGGTACATTAGATGGTAGGCAGGGTCTGAATAGTAGATTTCAATCGAAGAAAATGACTAGATTGCTTGGAGGTGGGACCGAATAAACGGGCGAATAAATCTCTGATGAACTTCCTTCCTGCGGTAAAGGAACGGGTAGATTTCCCCCATGTTCATCGGATTCTGTGTTAACAAAAAGAATTTGAATGCTGTCGTTCTCATTCTCTTTGGTGACAACATCATCTGAAGGCGGACCTTCTGAAGACAAGGTTGGGTCGATTGCCATCTTGACCTATTGATTTTGGTCTGGTGTCGACTCAGAGGGTCTATCTTCAATGATAGGTGCTTCAACTAACAACAACGGTGTGTCAGTCGAATTTTCAACTAGTGATGGACTCGGCAAGAGTTTCTTGTATCCATGAGGAAGTTGCTGTAGTGAAGCAGGATGGTTATCCAAGACTCTTTTAGCTTTGTCTAGGAAAGGAAAACGGTGGAGGACATGATCGCCTTCACACAGTCTACAAGGAAATTTAGATCTTCCTTTTTTTCCATTGGCTTCGTTTTCATTAGCTGATGGTGTTCTCTCAACATGATCATTAGAGGTTGAAGACACTAGATTGTGCAAGCGGGGAGACCAGTCCCTCAAGATACGTGGGATGCAGGGACAATCTCGATGATAGTGGTCTCCCTTGCAAATGACACATGGAGATTTAGGTTTGGATTGGGCAATGTGTGTATTTTCGCCAGATGATGCATGGTTTCCCCCTTTTGCTGTTGGATTCTTCTTCTTCTTCTCCTTCCCTTTCTTCTTCTTCTCTGTTACTTGGTTTTTAGCATTACTAGCTTCACCAAGCGAAGAGGAAGAAGGAGACGGAGAAACAAACAAAGTGGGAGGTGGGGGAGAAACTTCAGTATCATCTAGTTGCTAATTTGATTGCTGAGGAATTGTGGTGTTTTGAATGATAGAGGTCCAGAAAAACCATACTGGTAGGCCAATTGTGAGTCCTGGAAGGGACAATGTAGCCATGTGTGGAGTGCCAACATCTCCCCAAGAGGAGAAGGGACTAGGATTTCAATCATGGCAGTGTAAAGAAGGTGGCTAACAGAATCACTCGTCGTAGCTGTTCCTCAAAAGGGTAAACAATAAAATGGAGGCGTATGATCGGCTAAAAAAGAGTGGAGGTGATGGTAAGAACACGACCAAGGTTTAAAAGCTAATAATTAAGCGATCGCAATGGTTACTTAACGAAGGTGGGTTCATTTTCTAATTAGCTTGAACTCTGGGGGAACATTTTCTCATTGCTAGGTTTACTTTTTAACGAGCTTGAACTTCGCGTAAAACTGCTCGTGCCAGTCGTATCATAAGGATGTCTCATCGATAGGTTCATTTTCTAGGGAGCTTGCCCCATTCAAAACTTTTCTCTGGAGCCTTTCGTTATGCAAGCTAGGAATGACGAACCTACGAGTTTAAAGGGTTAAGAGCCTACAAACTAAGAAAATAAATGGTCACTTTTCACTTGCATGCAAAAAGGTTTGCCTGCCCCCAGCTATAAAGTACAGTTTCCAGGTCACCATATGGAAGTTCTTGCATTAGCAAGATTGTTCCATCCGCGTAGCAAACAAAACACTTCCTTGGTAATGTCCATCGAAATGGACAAAGGTGACTGTTGTAAGTGCTAATCACATAACCTTTGACGGGGGAATCCTTTTCCAGTCCAAATCCATTTTCCTAAATGCACAGGGGTATCAGACTAGTATATTCCTACGTGGAAACCTTCCTTATATCTGTGGTTTTCCTGCCGAAGCAGACCAGGGTGCATGCCTCCTGGGTTTCGATCACAATCACCGAATCACTCGCGCTCATCAGGTGGATAGACTGGAGATTGATGAGACATTCCTTGTGCAAAAAGACCAGTTAGGGATGGAATATGACTAGTAGCCATGTTTGAACCGAGGAATGAAAGCTGGTCTACGAGCTTTACCATTCTGCCTTCATGCGCAAAACACATCACTCGAAAGAGTGAGGAGACGATAGCTCCCATGCTATAAATGTAGTCGCGCCCAAGGAGTAGATTGTAATATAGGGGTCCTTGGACCACCATCACGTTTAGATGAACGGTTTTCCTTCTCAAATTTATAGGCAAATTTGGAAGGATCCCTAACGATCGACTGGTTCCTTTGTTGAAGCCTGTCAGATTTCGAATCTCAGGTAGAAGTGATGGCGAACCAAGCTCTTTCCAAGGAGTTGAGGAAAGGATACTCACAGAAGCCCCTTCATCTATGATAGTACCAACCATGATCATTCTGTAAGCTTGTACTATGATTCGGAATGGTACATTAGATGGTAGGCAGGGTCTGAATAGTAGATTTCAATCGAAGAAAATGACTAGATTGCTTGGAGGTGGGACCGAATAAACGGCCGAATAAATCTCTGATGAACTTCCTTCCTGCGGTAAAGGAACGGGTAGATTTCCCCCATGTTCATCGGATTCTGTGTTAACGAAAAGAATTTGAATGCTGTCATTCTCATTCTCTTTGGTGACAACATCATCTGAAGGCGGACCTTCTGAAGACAAGGTTGGGTCGACTGCCATCTCGACCTATTGATTTTGGTCTGGTGTCGACTCAGAGGGTCTATATTCAATGATAGGTGCTTCGACTAACAACAACGGTGTGTCAGTCGAATTTTCAACTAGTGATGGACTCGGCAAGAGTTTCTTGTATCCATGAGGAAGTTGCTGCAGTGAAGCAGGATGGTTATCCAAGACTCTTTTAGCTTTGTCTAGGAAAGGAAAACGGTGGAGGACATGATCGCCTTCACACAGTCTACAAGGAAATTTAGATCTTCCTTTTTTTCCATTGGCTTCGTTTTCATTAGTTGATGGTGTTCTCTCAACATGATCATTAGAGGTTGAAGACACCGGATTGTGCAAGCGGGGAGACCAGTCCCTCAAGATACGTGGGATGCAGGGACAATCTCGATGATAGTGGTCTCCCTTGCAAATGACACATGGAGATTTAGGTTTGGATTGGGCAATGTGTGGATTTTTGCCAAATGATGCATGGTTTCCCCCTTTTGTTGTTGGATTCTTCTTCTTCTTCTCCTTCCCTTTCTTCTTCTTCTCTGTTACTTGGCTTTTAGCATTACTAGCTTCACCAAGCGAAGAGGAAGAAGGAGAGGGAGAAACAAACGAAGTGGGAGGTGGGAGAGAAACTTCAGTATCATCTAGTTGCTAATTTGATTGCTGAGGAATTGTGGTGTTTTGAATGATAGAGGTCGAGAAAAGCCATACTGGTAGGCCAATTGTGAGTCCTGGAAGGGACAATGTAGCCATGTGTGGAGTGCCAACATCTCCCCAAGAGGAGAAGGGACTAGGATTTCCCCCAAGGGCAAATCCTTGATTGGTAGACTCCATTTTCTCAGCCTAAGACCAACGAGGGAACAATGATGTTATTCTGATTAAAATAAATTTTACGACACTTTGACACAACTTTCTTTTTCAATTTTTAAGAGTCAAGAAAAAGCTAAAGATGACTCTAGTCGCCTTTGATTTTTAATGAGCCTAAAGTGACAAGTGCTCAGATGGACCTTTTCTTTTAAGGAGTCTAAAAGGGAATGAAAGTAACTGCTCTAGAAATCTAGATAGAGGGATTACCAAACCAATCACAAAACTGCATAATACTTTTTACGGTACGGCAGTCAATCTTCCCGAATGCTGTGTTTAGTGCATTGTGATCGATAGGGCGGCAGACACGGCTTCCTGAGGATAAAGGATGTAGCCTATTGTGGTCTCCCAATATATACTCGACAGTATGTGGGAGCACAAGTCTGTACTGGCAATTGTCGTCTCAAAGGGGAGGAATCACCCAACCTACGATGAAAGCGATAGTTACCAAGCTTTACAATGCTGGAATGCGTCTCTAGCCTAGACTTCTAAATGCTGTGTGTTAGATTCCAAAGCATTTTTATGTTCATTGAGGTTTATTTTACAGTTTATCTTTCTTAAGAAGTTTGCCTTTAAGGTTCACCGTGTGATGTAGATATACAATTCCTAAATATGCAATCTAAGATGACAAACAATCGTTTACTTTCTTTTTGCGATGAAAATCCTAGCTACTAAGAAAAGAGAGATGAAATTCTTTCAACATAGAGCAGAGAGCACACACTAGATGCACTTTTCCTAAATCAATTTCAGCATGCAGTCTAAATGAAAATGCACATGCATGTATTGTTTTTCCAGTTTCCTTAATGTGAGAATGACAAAAAGAAAACTAAGTATAGATCTGAATTATCTTCTTTCAAAGTGACAGTACTAACAATTTTCTTTTCAAAAAATGAAAGGAAGGCTAAGATGACACTTTGCGATTTCGAATTTAAAATTGCTTTCGACACTTGAAATACTATTAATTCAAATCAAATACAATGGCAAAAGTGTAATCGACTATCTAAAAGAGGAATGCTTTGCGACACTCTTTTTCTTGACTGAAAACAACACTTGCGACACTTTCAAATCAAAAGATGACAGTTCGATTAAGCTACTATTTGCAAAGGAGAACTATAAATGATGAAAAATACATAAAAAACATTCACAATTCCTTCTTATGGAGGCTGAAATAATGCAAAGGAAGATGGTTTCAACAATGATATACTGATCATAGACAACAAAACTACTGAATAAAGCTGAAGACAATGAAGAAAAAATAAAATTCTAGAGACAAAAACAGTCTCATTCAATCATCGCACCTGTAACATAGGGAAATAGGGATTCATCTCACCTGCAACACACGGGAGGTGCGATGCATCCAGGTTGCCAAGAAGAGACAGTGCGATGGACCAGGGACAAGACTAAGCTTGGTTTCTAGTCACAGTTTGCAACTAAGTTCAGGGATTTAGGCTAAGCTAATGATTTTCAGTAAACACAAAGTATAGGGGCTGATCTAATGAGGTTATTTGAGCTACCACCAGGGCACTTAGGATGTTTGCAAGTTAGATGTTCAGTTCATAAAACAACCTAGAGATTGACTAAAGCAGCGTTGATCTACTTTGCAGTTGCATAGAAAAAGCAGTTCGAAGGCTAGCTAGCTTAACTTCAGGCTCCATCTGTGGTTTATAAAGCAAACAACAGTAACAAAACAAACAAACTATTCTTTCCCCAGTGGAGTTGCCATTTTGTTATCGAGAAAAATAGTGTCCATTCAGAGCTGCTAGTCCCACTAAGACGGGTAGTTATCTTAGAAACAAACAAACTAAAGCTACTTGTGTTTTCCTTTATGAGAGATAGATGAGAGAGAAGCAGAGAGTACCAACCTTAGTCTTTCACTAGTCTCCTTGCTTGTTTCCTCTCTCCCTTGATAGAGCTTTCGCCACTCCTTTCTCAGTTGTCTCGCTTCAAAGAAAACTTGTAGAGTCAAAGCAGCAAAATACCATCAAAGCATAGAGATCTATAACCATAAACAATGTAGGAGCAGATGTACATTAACCATATAAATTCATATATAAATACAAGATTCAGAGATATACATGCATATGGAGGAAAACTCAAATAACTTTATTGATAGAAGTAGTAGAAGAGAGGATTACAACCAAGCTTTCTGATCCAGCATCATCCTCCCAACATGAAAGCCCTCTTCACCTCATACAAAGCAAGATCACCCAACAATGTCTTAAAAGAGAAACCAATAGAACTTCCTTACAAGTTACAAAATTCCAGCCTCTGGATCTCTAGGATGAGGGATCCATATATAGATGTTTGCAGGAGAGTGAGTCAGCTTCTGGGATTTTGATTAGTGTCATTTCACTGATAGTTCTTGGTTCCACTTGGACATTTCATGATCTCTTACTCATCCCTGGGCGAATTCAGAGAGGCAAGTGTCATATGGGTAGTTTCTAGAAGATTCTTTGAGTTTCCACCAAGCAAATTGTTTCTGCCATTTGTCCGCTCTCGCTCATCGCACCCTACAGAAGGGCTTTACATTATGCATCGCACCCCCCATGTGTAATAGGTGAGATGCATCGCACCCTATGGATGGAGCAGTCTGTATGGTCCAGTTTTGACCAGTTCTGAGTAGTTTTTCAGGGAGAACTTCTGGGAAATGATGTAATCAGCTGACCTTGTTCCTTTAGGGTATGAAACAAAAATTTTAGGGGTTTAGAAGCCCTTGGTTTATGGACATATGTGATTGCAGTTGCAGTGCCCAAATATGTCTATAACAGAATGTGAAAGGGTTTTTGATGAATACTTCAACCTGAAGTATATTTTTATTCTAAGGGCCATACTTGACACATAGATCTAAAATAATTATGCATCGATGAATACAACGAGATGGATCAGAATCATGAGAACTAAATTGAATTTCCATTGTACGATCTTCTCATGGATTGACTAGATCTAAGTATTGATGCGTGTTTTTATCTCTGAATATTATGATCTAGGTCTTTCTGAATTTTTGAAGAGCTGCACAATTTTAGGTCAAAATTTGCAGATATGTATGCAGGTTGGTCTTGGTGAAGTCCTGTATACACACGGGTTCATTTCTTCAAAGTCACTTACATAAAGGAAGGGTTTCTATTAATAAATGATTGATCAACCTGATCAGTGTTGTTTTATATCTCCTGTCTGACAATGATGTCTTCATGTTGATTTGGTTTGAGTGATAATGTCTGAAGTAGAACTGATTAAGTGATGAATTTGAATTTAGTTACATGTTGATTGGTTGAAAATATTATTGATGTTGCTGAATGTATGAGGGTTTTGTAAGCTAACATAATATTTTAGAAAAACTCTGGTCAACTCTATGTCTAATTCAGAATTACAAGTTTTTAGTATATTGAGATCTGTACGCAAGTTGCTCTAGAGAAAAGTGTGTATACATGTGGGTTTCCTTAATTGAAGTAGCATATACATGTTGGCATATGAATGATCAGGGTTACAGTTGATTTTGTGTGTTGATGCAGTATTCTGAGTTCAATTATGTGTCCTGGTTACAGTGATCTCACTATTATGTTTGAATTAAGTTGGTGTTTTCTTCAGTTGATCTACAAGTTGTGATCCAATGTGAAAATTTATGAAACATGGTCCATGGATGTTATTGAGGGTTGGATCCTTCAGTGAGGAAGTCAAAGCTTCCTTCCATTAGTAGCTGGTAATCATATCAGGGGGTTGGAGCTTCCTTCCAGTAGGAGTTGGAGAACGAGTGAAGGTTGTAGCCTTCAGAAAGTGGGTGCCTGCGTGCTATCATGAGTCAACACCAATATAAGAATGTAAGAAGTTTTTGATATTAATAAGATTGAATACTGAGATGATAGCAACGATGGTTTTCTCCCACATCGGGTTTCCACCTTAAATCCTGGTGTTCATGTGTGTTTCTTATGTGTGATACTTTATTATGTTCTTATTTCACCTGCTTACTTCTTATCAAATGTATGATAAATCTCTTACATTATGGTTTAAGTTTAATAGATAAAGAATTAGTTTTTTTACAAGTTTACTAAGCATACGCTAGTTTATTTTACAACAGTCACGTACATACATGAGTTGGGTTTAATAAATTCATGTACATATTTTAGAAAAGAAAATTATTATTGTGAGTTTTTTAAAAACACTGATTTGCCCACCCTCTCAGTATTTTTCCCCACACAAAATAGTTCAATTACTCCAGTACTAATGAAAGAAAATATGAATCATAAACATTCAATGAATAGTCTTAGAAACATTCACAATACATCTGTGAAAATTGTTTGTCCTAGAAGGCTATAATATTAAGCAAAAGTCCCAAGATACATAAATACAATGAACACCACTGGAACATTAGAGCCACAAATTGCTCTCCAAAAGTACTAACACTATCTCTCTAATGCCTTGTGGGAGAAGCCAAGGGTAAAAGTCCTTTTCATGAGAAAAGAGGATGTGTTTATAACTTGAGGAATGACCTTTCACATCCTCATGACTCTTGAATTTCCAACTCCTAGTGACGTTTGGACTTCTAGAACCTTTGGAATTTCAAATGACTTTTGGGATTACATATGACTTTTGGTATTATGTGTCTTTTGGACTTTTATGACTCTTTATTTCATACATGACTCTTGATATTCCACTTATTTTTCCTCAGAATTATTTCAATAGTACATCATTACTCCCACATCATCGTATTATGAGACTTGACATGCCATTATCGTTGATGACTCAAACTAATAGTGACTAATGATATGAAATTTCTCCAGTGGTGATGTGGTTGCCAACTGTATCTTCATTCTTCATGTAGCTTCGATCGTTGATGTCCTCTACACTCCAAAGGGTCTCTTATAAAATGGGTTCTTTGGGGTGATTTGATCATAAGGATTCAAGCGTGTTATTTTTTCTTTCCAAGCTTCCTTTATTTTTTAAACTTTCCCAAGCTTCCTCATGTGTTCTTTCCATGATGTTTCTAGAATACTAGTATCTGCAAACCACTCATGATGAGAAACCGCGAGCTTGAAAATATCCTATTGTACCATCTCTCATGAATGTTTTCTATTCATGAATTTTTTTTTTCACTAAAGAGGGACAAAATGGGCTTCAGGGCTCATGGGAACACTTTGAAAGGCTGAAGGGTTGAAGAGGGAAGGCTCTGAGGCTTCAACATGTGCTCATGCGCTCAATAGAGGAATGCAGTGAAGGTAGGGTGCATGGCGCAAGTCCAAAGCATGGAGGGGAAGTATTCAGGATTCCAAGTATGTTGTGTGCTCAAGTTAGAGATGGAGGGTGCAACAATCACTCTTGAAGGCTGAAGCGTGAAGGCTCCAGGCCTTCCAGGTGCGCTCATGTGCTCAGGAGGACCAGGAGGGCCTAGGGCGTGCTCCTGAAGAATGAAGAGTGATGCTTCGTGCCTTCAGAGTGCATTCATTCACTCAAAGGGCCTGGAGGGAGTATGGACCATTGGTGAAGGATTAAGGGAGGAGATTAAGGCCTTTAGGGTGTCCCTATGTGCTCAACGAGGGCGCACTTCTTTCATTCGAGGGAGTGTGCTCAAGGAAGACTTGGTCTCTAGGAGGGCACAGTTCAGAGTAAGGAAGGGGGAAGATGGTTAAGGAGAGTGCTTTGTGCCCTTAGAGGGTTCATGTCACACTTCCAAACAATTAGGATTCTCCATCAAGTCTTCAGAGTGCGTGTTACACTAAAAAATGTCACCTTGACTACTCACAGTTAGTATGGCTCAAATCAACAGTCATGCTACCCTCTTAGGCAAGTCTTATGCCTCTGTTATCCATCTCAAACTCAAAGAAGAGAGAAAGTCTTGTAAAAACTATGTGTATCTCTGGGGTCGCAGGTTCTCTCTAGCCTTACCTGCGGGGACGCGGACCATGTTCACAAAATCTGCGTCCAAGGACGCTCTGTATGTTAAGGGACAGGTGCGTCCCTCTGTAAAAGGCAAAATGCGTGAGTTTTATCTTGAAAAAGTTACTTGTGGTTACTTCTAGAACATTCTAGAGGTCGGTTTGATGAAATGGATGCGCCTCCAGTTGGTTCATGTATCTCTATTAAGGGGGAACTTATCCCATCAATAAGGGAGCTATCCCACCCATAGAGGGGGATGATCCCATTGATAGTGGACCTGAATAACCTCTTTACAGCACTATAAATAAAGGCATTGAGCCAGAAGGAGAGGAGGTTGGAACTATACATTTTCTTTGGGTAAATGCTGCAGGATTTAGGTCTTCCATTAGAGCCTTTGTGAGGAGAGATTGTCTTCACTTGATTCTACTTGGGAGAGGGTGAGCTTTGTCAAAGTAGAGGAAAACCCTTGATGGACCCTGGGAGGAACTTGCACAACACCAAGGCCAGGTTGTAAGAGTTTCTTTGTTTCGTTATTAATACAAACTGGTTTATTTTTCTCAATAGCTTGTGTTAATGAGTTATTTCATGTGTTCCTTGGTCTGCATGTTGAATATATGTTTTATTATATGAAATGCAAGTGCTTGGTAATTGTTTGATTGTTTGTGGTTGCAGGAATTGACTTGAAGGAGGAGCTCATCCGGATCGTCAAGAACGGACTTCAACAACAGCGTTTTGGAATAAGGTAAGCCTAAACACTTGTAGTTTTCATGTTGTGAAAGGTGTATTTAGAGAAAGATCACTCCATTTTGTCTTGTTTGTCATTAGAATGTCTTAGACTTCTAGGAAGGTCAGTCGTGTCCGCACCCTTGACAGATTCCGTGTGACAGTGCGCTCATTCTCTCTTGGCCTTAATGAGTTCGCTTTGAAACCAAATATTTGTCTAAGTTTGGAATATGAGGCGAGGGGTGAACATGATGAGTTTAGACATAAAATCATGTGTTAAACATAACAAATCATTAAGAAAACTTAGAAAAACTTAATAAATGATGAATATACATAAAAATTCCACTTTATACACATTCCCCAAGTGCAACAAGTGTAGTGTGTGTGACTGCGACCCAAAAGTGTCCCTTTACGACAACAAACATGTTATGACTGCGCAACACACAAAAATATGTTATGATCAATGAGATGAGACTTGATACATTCAAAGACACTTGAAACACATAGAATAACATGAAATGACACTTGGTTATCAAATCAACTCTATATTTGACATTCATAGTAGGCTCCAAAATTGAAATGTAGAAAATTTTTGGAGGGTGTTGTAGCAACGACAAAACTTGGTGACACACTAGGCGAACTTCAAATTCTTTGTTCAGGAATAGTTTTTGGCTAAGGGTAATAACTTCAAGAAGTATTGATTTCCTCCATTTCCTCTTTTCAACCAGGTTTTATACATAGCATCTCACTTTTCTCTACATGTTCGAAACACACACAGAAGATACACCATATCAAAATTGTTTCAATAGAGGAAACTGTAATGTCTGTGATGATTTTATGATGTATCAATGTATGATTTTTCATCTCTCATGTTTCTCCGCTACCATCAGGCATCGATAGTACCCCTATGGATTCACTTCAAGAGAAAAAATGTTGCCTCGCTTCCATTGAGTCAAGACAATACCCCCGTGAAATCGCTTGCTTCACCTCCCTGTGTAGGAAGCCTTTCTCTTCTTTCACCCTTTATTTATTTATTTTAATAGAAATATGCATTGGCACATTTTTTTTCAATGGACGAAAGAGGGGTCCCGACTTATTGAGAGCAAAGGAGGTTTCCCCTTCATAGAAGTATTTTTAATACCTATGATATTGGTTTGTTCACTTTAGATTTACGTTTATCCCTTCTCTACTAGATTGGACAAGCATTAACACACAAGTAGATTTACACCAAGTTGAACAATTTAGATACCAAAATAGGCATGGATCTAGTAGGCTCCCTCAAGGTTCTCCTATTAGACGAATCATATTTTCCATTGGGACTTAGATCAACCTATGACATTTTCCAAAATAAAGAAGGAGAACAACATAAAACCAAGCATTTTTTTTTCACATTTATCTTTTATTACACTACAAAGCCTTTTGAGACATGCACTTTACATAAGGGTCTTATTTATATACACTTAATAGCCAGCAAGACATGACAAGAAATAACTTACATAACAGATAAACAACAAACAAAAAATAAAGAGAAACAAAGAAACTATATAAGAAGTGCAGATTGTAGTTGCCATTGAAGGTAATGCTTTAAATCTTGGCCATTTTGCAGGAAGGGGGTCAATCTTCCCATCTAATGATTTCATCTTGAAAGAATTGTGGTTGAGATTTTCATCAACAGTAAATGGTCCAATCAACAAAGGCTGGAGCTTTGTGAGTTCCTCCTTTTCTTCGTGGGGTTTGCCCCACTTCAGTACCAGGTCACCCACATCAAATCTCTCCACCCCTATATACTTCATATCAAACCAATGCTTTACACAGTTCTAATGTACAAAAAATCATTCTTTAGCCTTGCGCCTCTCTTCCTCGAGTTTGAGTAACATATCTATCTGGCTCTGAACTAGAAGGAAAGGTATACCTTGTGACTCTTTAGAGAGTTGCAAGGCCGAATGATACAGGTTTAGAGGAAAGATAGCTTCTTTACCATAAACCAAGAAGTATGGAAAGGTTCTCAGGGAAGGATTTGGAGTTACATGGTCTTCACAAAGAGAATTAGTCAAATATTTATGCCAGTTCCTCTGTTCAGAGAATATAGCCTTCTTGATTATGTGGATAATATTCTTATTCGTGGATTAAGCCAAACCATTTCCCTGTGCATAATAATTGGATGCATGTTTCAATATAATTCCATTTTCCAATTTGAATTCATAAAGTTTCAACGACGAAAAGTAAATCGCATTATCAAAGACAAGTGACGTAGGAATGCCAAACCTAGTTATAATATTTTTTTGTAACAAGTGAATGAATTCCTGGTGATTTACTTATCTGAGGGGAACTACTTCTGGCCACCTACTGCAGTAATATCTTGTTATTAGGATATATCAGTGTTGCTTCGACAAATGAGCAAAAATATCTCCAATAACTTCAAGGCCCCACTGTTGGAATGATTCTTAAACTGCTACTGGTAGTAGTGGGATGACTGACCTTTGATCGCGGATGGCGCATCTCTGGCATGCTTGGCACTTGTGGACATAAGCATGTGAATCCTTAAATAGAGTGGGCCAATAATATACATACCTCATAACCTTATATTTTCTAGTGTTTCTCGCATAATGGCCACCTGCTGGCCCATCATGTAAATCTTTCAGTACCTTCTTTGTATCATGCAACTTAAGGCATCTCAATAGGACACCATTGTGGTGCTTCCAGAAAAGCACTCCATGAGCTAATGAGTAAGATAGAGCTATTAAATGAATGACCCTCTTCTGTTTATTTGATAAGTGTGAGGCAAACGTTCCATTCTCTAGAAATTGTCGTAGATCCAAATACCATGACGTTGTAGACATGGAATGAGGAACATATTCAATTTTATACATTTTGATCTCCTACTCCCATCTTGAAAGATCTTGTTCAGGAGAATCACTTGCTTCGAAGGATAGATTACATAGGCCATGACCTTTTATGGTATGAAGTGGTTGGAATTTCAGGTCATATTCTTGAAGATAGGTCATCCAGTTAGCCCTCTTCTCACCCATCTCTTATTGCATGAGCAATGTCCTTACTTCTTGATGAGGCACAAATATGATTGTGTGAGATTTTAATAGATAGGGCGTGAAATATTTAATTTCCTTGTATATATCATATGTGTGTTTATGGATGGAAAGATAATTTAATTCTGACCCTTATCAACTAGTGCTCATAAAAGAGATATTTTGCTCATTTCCTTCAATATCTTTCCCAGTCAACACAACCACAATCAACGAATCCAAAGAAAACATATAGAGCAAGAAATATTTTCCATAATCTGGACTGAAAAAAATGGGTGCATGGGAAATATCCTACTTAATATAAGCTAAAGCATCCTTTTCCATTTATCCCATTTGTATATTACATATTTCTTGATCATCTCCTATATGGAATTAACTATATGAGCATAATCGGACATGAATTTTTTCGTGAAATTAATTTTCCCTAAGAAAGACTGCATAGCTTTCTTATTCACCAGGAATGGGATTTACGTTATGGATTTGACCCTCTCAGGATCAATCTTAATTCTACTATTTGCAATGATTTACCCCAGTAGAATCCCTTTGGACTCACCAAAGACGCTCTTCTTGGGATTGGGATAAATCCCATACTTTCCACAACACTCAAAAATAAGTTTCAGATGATGCAAGTGATTTGATATTTTCTTGGAGAACACAATAAAATCTTCGAAATAAACAACAATTATCTGATCTATCAGGCCATGAAAGGTGATGTCCATTGTCCTTTAGAAATTCATGCCTATGTTTATAAGCCTAAATGGCATCCTCTTGAAATTGAATGTCCCTCGTTTTTTTCGAAAGGTGGTTTTTAGTATGTCTGGTTTTGTTACTAGCACTTGATTATAATTGAAGAAACCATTTAGTAGCGAAAACATTTCAAACTCGGATATTGTCTAGAATATCTACTCCATGGATGGCACTGGATAGTTATCTTTATCAAAAGCCTGATTAAGGTTAAGGAAATCTACACATAAGCTTATCTCTCTGGACTTCTTTCTTACTGGGACCATATTGGAAACCTGCATGGAATTTTTGACATAAAATATGATCTGAGCATCGAACGACTTTATCAATTCCTTCTATATAAGGGGTTCGAGTGTTGCATGAACTTTTCATAGTTTCTATTGGAATGATTTCACCCCTTCTTTTATAGGGATAATGTTCTAGATAATACGAGAGTCATAAGTCTTAAAATCATTGTATGTCCATGTGAACACATCTTGGTACTATTTGAAAAAGTTGATAAATTCATGTCATTATTGTGGAGAGCAAAAAGTATTGAGGTTCACGTACTTTAGATCTTCGAGAGTTCCCAAATTGACTTGTTCGGATGTTAACTTTTAACTCAGACACTTTGTGTTGGTTGGCCCTCTAAATCATTTTTGCAGGTCATATAACTTCTCTAAGGATACCACACCTTTTGGCATAGTGTTTCCTTTCATTGCATTAGATGCCTCTTGTAGAGCCTGATTGTGCTCATCCTCCTTTATGGTATTATCTTTGAATAGTTCAACATTAGCCATAAAGTGGAGCATTTTTTCATCATCATTGAAAACATGTTGGTGACATTGTATGGTACAAATGGTTTATATATAATTTCAATAGAGAAACCATTTTTCAATGGTGACATCCTAGTGGTTACATTTTCTAATGCATCTATTGCAGCATTTGTAACTCTAGGAACATAAACAATATTGAAATCTTTGAAATGACTGATCAAATTCCATACCTCCTACTGGTAGTTTTTAATATGTGGTGAAACAAACTGTATAGTATTTGGTAGTATTATTGGTACACTCAAACTCCATAAAGCATGAAAGGATATGCTTCTTATTGCATGGGTCTGTAGGAAAACAACCAACTCTTGGACCATCTGGCATCTTTGAACCATCAAAATATAAAGTCCAAATATCATGAGTTACTAAGCTACTTCCTATACTACTATTACTAGTATTATGTACATCTATATTACATGTTTCATTTAAACTAGTTGGAGAACAAGGAAGTCACTCCAGTTGTGTATCTCGTGGAACATGCAATGGCTATTCTTGATAAAAACTGAGGATGGTCTCAAGGAAACAATTCCCAAAATTTAGATCAACAAAATCAAGTGGCTTGTTGTGTCCCTCAAGTGGTGTCACGATGTGTTTCACGTATGTCTTACTGTTCACTCAAATATGATTATTCCTACCCTTATATGGAAGCCAAAAATGTGACCAGTCTCTTGCAAAATAGCCTTGCAATTTGCTAGACCAGTCTCTGCTACGAAACACACCATAGGCTTCTGGTATGTCCACAATTACAATATTAATACATTAGTGAACTTGATTGTCTTGTAATAAACTAATACGAACATTCTTAATCTCACCAATAACCTGGAAAAGAGACTTATCCATCTAAATAATTTGTGCGTAATGTTTCTCCCATCTTTCATTTATTTTCTTAGTTATAGATAATGGTATTAGATTTAGAGATGCATCAGAGTTGAGTAAAAAATTATGGACATTATAATTGAAAATTTCTAATGTTAATAAAAACTAAGGGTGTGTTAACTTCTAATGTTAAATCATTCACTACAAATTCAAGGGAACTGAAAGATTTACCTGACACCTTTTGAGAAGAGGAAGTCGTATCACCTGTTGAACGTTGTGTAAAGGCCTAGACAATAAGTTCAAGTTCGTTTGCAATTTTTTTGAGCTCATAGATAGAAATGTTGACTCACATTTTATTCATATTTTCGAATATGTTAGAATCAATCATTTCACCTATAGCAGGAAATACTGAAGTGCCTAGAGGAGTGGCTTTATCCAACACTTCTAGACCATTGGAATTACCTTTATTATTGGAGGAAGTGTTCTTGGACTTAGTTGCATCTCCAGACTTACTTTGTGCATTTTGAGTAGGATTGACATGTGGTGAGGTTCTTCTTAGAAAATTCGCTTTTACTTTATGTCTTGTTAATCATTGTTTTGAGATGAGCCCTTTCCTCGTTAAACTGTATCAACCATTTTGCTTTTGAGGGGGGGCTCATTATGTGTTAGTTCTTCAGCGTTCTTCTTGTCATCATTGTAGATACAATGATATGAATTCACTACATATCTAACACTTTTGCTTTCTTCAACCACCACAAGTTCTTCTATTTCTTTTGTTCGTTCTGACTGCTCATCTGCTAATAGAATATCCACAACGTGTGCAACTAGAGTGTTCATGTTGTGGTTCCATTGAGGGCATGTCTTCTATGAATGATATTCCTGATGGAAATAATAATAATTATACATGTCAATAATTTCTATATTCATCACAATATTTTAGCTCTGTGCAAACTTGGTGGGCTATTTGTTGTTGTTACTATTACTCCTTCAAAAAGGGAAGGAATTAGGAGGCTTGCTGCTAGTGGAAGTCTCGCTTAAACTCTTCTTTAGCTCTAATATTTCATTGGTGAGTGTCTTTTCTACCTTGGTCAAGATTAATATGTATGATGATTCCTTTTCTTTAGCATTACTAAAATAAGGTTGTGACTTCCTACTAGTTTATTTGGAGTCCTTTGATTCATCATCATTCATAATAACTCCAATCATGCGCAAGTCCTTCTCAGTGATGATTGCTTCGACAAAATTTAATGCCAACATAACATTTACAACTCTTTTCAAAAATTGGGAAATGTTGGTGGGAAAGGAAGCTGTGTAATAATAAATAGTGACTCAATTATGGGCTTGCATGCCTGGGCAAAGCTTATTCAATATAAGATTTAATTTTTTATTCAAATCTTTCACTTTATCTCTTTCCCCGATTTTGATGCTTCGAAGCTCCTTAAGTAACGTGGTGGGAGTATTGTCATTAGAAAACGTCTCAAAAAATAACTTTTTAAACTCCTTCCAAGTGTGGATTGCAGTAATGGGTAGACTGTGGTACCATGTTGTTGCTTTGCCTTCTAATGTATAAGGGAAAAACCTGCAAGAAACATCATCATACCTCACATCAAACATTTGTATATGCATGTAAAATTAATCAAGGTGATAGTATGTCTTCGTCTTCTTACCTAGATCATACTTTGAAAGTAGTTTTTCTATATGTCTTGGCATTTTATGTAAATTGCCTAGAAGAGAAAGAGGCCCTTGGGCCATCCAATCCAAATCTTGGTTGGCCATGTTCTCATCCCTGTGTTCTTCCTTCTTATTAGAATATGAGGAATATTCATTGTCTAATGTGTCAATGAGGTCATCAGAAAAAACAATTGTGTTGTCTGTGGATTTTTCCAACTCTCCAAGAGTGGAAAAGACCAAATCCTCCACTATAGAAACTAATATACCGGTACTAGTTATTTATTTCTTCTTTGGAAAATGAGGAATATTTTATGCTCCAGGAATTAATCTGATATCCTTTGCATATTGACGAGTTATAGGTCAAATTTTCTTGATCTCCTCATAGGTTACCTCAAAATTCGATTCAGGGCCAAGCTGAGAAGATCCTCCTGTTATCACTCAGGTTGTTCCCCAAAAGCAGTGGAAAAGGGAACACGGCCGAGGTAACCACTAACCAATCTTTTAGTTGCAAATTCTAGCCAATCTTGAACCAAAGAGGGCTCTCTCTTTATGATTTAGCTTTTTTTTGCTATATGTTAGGCTAGTTATGAGGCACAAGTGTTTGTTTGATGTTTGGAAGGTGACATTCAATAAAATAGGGCTGCAAAGTAAGAGAAGTTCAGACCATTGGGTTAATGGAGTCAAATGAAAATAAACTTCTGGGTATGGTTTCTTTGGCAAGAGGAGAAACTACAAAGCAAGATAATTAGCCATGGAACAATCTTCGAGCTAGAATAAGATGAAATGGGGTTAGGGAATGAAAGGCAATTAAGAATCTTTCATTATGCTAACAGAGGGAAAATGAGTGAATACTACCAAGGAGCAATTAAGAATTCCTTAATTGTATTCAGGGTGCAAGAACCAGGGAGACAGGAGCAGTCAAGAATTCCTGCCTATGCTAGTCCTGAAGAAAACATAAAGATTGACAAGAATTGAACACAGAGTACAGAAAAGTAAATTCTGGGCTATTCTTTTTTCCTACAATTCAGAACATGATATATAGATGATATATAAAAAATATGAACATTAAAACAAGAGTTAAAAAGACTTATTGATCCATGAGGTAATACGAGAATTCTGTAACATATTCTTCTGCCATTAATTCCACAACCAGCAAGTTCATCAGCAAAGCATTCCAGCAATCTTTATTCAGAAGGGTTCTCAAAATTTACAGTGCAGGTCCAGAATGATATTCACCAACCAACAATAATACATCTCTAGAGGAGGTATTTATAGAAAAAGAGTTACAAAATATCTCATAGAGAAAATATCAAGCATTAACTTCATCCATCTACTTCTTTAAAGGTAGTAAATGACATTGAAAACAGAGCACAATGAATGTAGGAGTAACTCCGATGTACTGGCTGCCTTAGGTGGTCTGATATATTTGACTTTCTGACTCAATAAGTAGGCTGGTAGCTGTCTCTTTAATTTGCGTTCCTGCATTGTTGTCCCGGCCCTTCCATTTGTGCCTGATTCTGCTTTAAATGAGCTACAGTTCTAGCTTGATTGCCTTCCTCTGTTGTTTTCATCTTTATAATATGTGGCAGGCGTATTAAATTTAATTAAATGCAGATGATCAAAAAGAGAGCTAAAACTACCTTGGTAAAACCTCTAACATGCCCTGCCACCATTGGTTTGTTGGCAACTGGTGTCTTTGTAGTTTTATCAATGTTTCATCAGCTTCAGTATACCTGTAGTAATTGGGCTGGACTTCAAAAAGATGTGTTATTTCATGCTCGATATAGAACAGATTTTCCAACTTGTCATATAAGCTCTGCCCAGAGGGAGGTACTATGTCTTCTGAAGTGCTTGATGATGCTGTGATCTGATTGGTAACATATGTATTCACCCTATGAGCATATTGTTCATGTGTCAACAGTCTTTGATTGCTGGTCAATAAGCTGGGTAACCCTTTGCTCTGCAAGACTGCGAAATTCTCTGTAAAGGCATTTATTTCTGTCTGCATTTCTTGGCACTTTCTTTCCAGATTTTGTACAAAATTCCCCATGTTCAGCAGCTTTTTCACTGTCAAAATGGTGCCTGTTCTTTCCTTGATATCTAGAGCTGCTAGTTGTTCCCTGGTGTGAGTATTCATAAAATGAATTAGTCTATTGGCCTGTTCGGGCATGTTCCCTAATAATTCTCTGGCCTTTTGAATCTCAACTTGAGATATTTCTATCAATTCAATTTTCTCATAGATAGTCTGTATTGATCTCCATTGATCAGTGATGGACTGGCCAATTTTGGTCCACAAAATTGTTTTGATTTCTGTCAGAGTTTTATGAAGAGTAAGGTCTTTCTCCAACGATTTTACCTTATTTTCCAAGGCCTTTACCTCTATTGTTTTTTCAGCCACAGTTACCTTAGATTTATCATAACTCACCTCTAACTTGGCTAGTTTCTCCTTGGCTTCCTTTAGCTCTGCCATTTGGAGTTCTAATTCTTTTATTTCCTTCATTAACTTTTCCATGCTCATGTTGGTATCTGGTACTGTTGTTGTTGCTGTTGTAGTTGGTACTGAATCTGAGGTACCTACTGTTGATGCTGGGACAGCGGGAGGGACTGTTGTTGTAGTTGCAGGAGGAGATGTTGTGCTTATTGGAGCTGTTTCTAGTGGTTGGGAGGTCGACACTCCCTGCTTTCCTTGTACTGCTTCCTCTAATGCCTTCTATGTTTCTGCTAATCTCTAATTCATCCTCATCAGTAAACCCATCACGTCCTCCTCTTCTTTCTGCTATGAAACTTATGTGGTTTGTGGGTGCATTGTAATGGGCAGCTTGAGCTGCTTCCTAAGAGCTGCAATGTCTTCTTATTTCATTCTTATTAATGCTTGGATGCCTTAGGGATCCTTGGGATCATGTCCTAGTTCAATAATAATTTCCTCCAAGGATTTGATCCTGTTATCCTTGGCTAATGAGGAGTCCTTTTCCCACTCTAATTGGGTAGAGCTATTGTGCAATGAATTCTGCAATTTGTGAGCTAATAATGCCTTGTCTGCCAAGGTGGAGTACACCATTTCTCCGATTTGTTTATGTAACTCAATTTGGTCCATTGGGTCGATGTCTTTAGAGAGAATTTCCAGATTGGTCTTGATATAATCAGCAGTTGACTGTGGCTTCTGCATTGTGGGCTTGAAGTGACTAAGGGTCATTTCCCTTCTTGAATATCATAGGCTGCCATTAGCCTTTGTTGATTTGTGGGATCCATTCTCAGCAATTGATTATAAAGTTGGATCCTTACTGGCTCATTTCTAGCCTTTATTTCAGTAAATTCTTTCTTGATATCTGAGCCTTGCTTGCTCTGTGGCCTGGTGGATGTAACCTCCAGACCATGCTGCCTCTCTAGCTCTTGCTGATATGAGCTAGTTGATGTTTCCAAAATTGGAGGAATCTGTTGTTCGGTTGTTCCCTCACCCCATAGGTTGCCTACTATCTCTTCCGAGAGTTCCTCCTCAGAGTAAGGATTTAACCTTTTCCTCTTTTCCCCTTGCTGTTCTTCTGATCCAGTTATAGGTGTGTCTTCCTGTCTCTCACTTTTCTTGGCTCTTTCTTCATTAAGAGGAGTTTGTAACACCGAGATTTCATGTACCTTTGTCTGTGTTGAAGGACCTTGCCCTTGGCTTTGTTCCTTTGATGTATCTAGCTAATCTGCCATTGTTTCCTGTTCCCCACCTATTACCTCCTTGCCTTTAGCTCATGTTGTGCTGGTTTTTTGTAATGGTTGTTGAGAAGTCCCGACAAAAGATGTGTCACCTCCTATGTGCTGGGGTAGCTTGAAGGATACCTATCCAAAAGAGTCCAGGTCAAGCGTTTTTTCAAGCCCTTTCATAGCCTTTTCTAGTTTTTCTTCTTCAGTAATATCTTCAACTAATGTGCCTTCTACCCATTCTTGTTGATTAGCATATTGTTGAATTTCAGGGATTTTGTGGTGAACATATCCTGTAAGCTTGTTTTTAACTCTTCTAGAACTTATGAAATGTTCAGGGTCATATGGTGACCAATGAAAACTTTGTTTCAGCATAAGTTGATCCCTTAAAATCTTATCTGCTTCTTCCCAGGCTTCTTCCCTTTTATTGAAGATAAAATGGCCTAATTGGTTTCTTATCTTGAGTTGTGCCTTTTTCCTAGCACCATAGAAATGAGTCAAATCTGAACTAATAAATTGCCTGAAGTATTCCAGTGCAAACAATCTCATAGGGACATACTTTGGTAGCTTGCAGGGGGATAATTCACAGCCATAAATCCTGATCACTGTGTGATTTTGGTAAAAATACCAGTCACCTATATTGTAGTCCTTTGAGAGATGTAAAATTTTCTACATTTCAACAGAGATCCTAGCAGGAGGAGTTGTCATCAACAAAGAAGTGGCTGGATATATGAACAGGTCAATAAACTCACAATATGTATAAGGGGAGTTGTGGACTTCATGGAATACTAAGGTCCAGAAAATTACAGACCTCCTTTCTCCTTTGAAGTCCAATCTTCTAAGAGAAATTTGAAAACTATCAGGTTGATAGTACAGTAGCAAATGATAGATGTTGGATGTGTATTTGAACACTCTTTCTCTGTCCAAGTTCATGAACTGCTCATGGATTTTATTAGCTATGAAGGTGGCATAATCATATTTGACAGCAGGGGGTTGTCCGGGAGTAAATATGGACATCAACACTAAGACAGTTTCATTAATATGCTCACTGGTTTTGAAACCCAAGATATATGAAATCATATCAGTAATGAATGCACCAGCTTCATTGAACCAGACTTGATTAAAACGAGGTGGATGCCTGGGCTGGTGGTCTCGTTTCATGAATAATTGAGCAATTCTGGTAATCTCTGAACTGGGCAGTTTGGCACCTTGGTCAAGCAAGAGTCGCAGGGTGAGGGGAGCCAGAGGTTGAGTTGGCTTAAAGTTCAGCATCTCATTTATGGATTGAGGAGTGATGTAGAAGAGAACAGTCCCAGATGGAGCCATAACTTCTCTTTGTGTGGGGTCATAATTTGCACAACATAAATGGATGAAATCAGGGAGCACATTTACTGAAGGGAGGTAGTAGATAGGCATGTTGGAATCCCAGATCCCAAAGACATTAGTGTTGCTTCTGTAGTTATTTCTAATTTCACAAAAGGCTTGCAAGTGAGGCTTCTCTCCAATCATATCATCAATCTGGAAATCTCTGTCAGCAAGGGACATCCATTCCAATTCCTTATGTGGTGCATTTAAGGGGGCAACATTCAGGGCCCCTGGAGCCTCCATGCTTCAACTATCTGTGTTTATAATTGGAATTTGTGTCTGTGCAGCAACAGAAAATGAAATATTGGCTCTGAGGTTTTTCTCAGGAAATTGCAGACTGAGTTTTAATTAGAAATCGCCTCACTAGGTAAAATTCATAGTAAAAAACAAAGTTTGCAGAATTTAGTCGGGAAGCTGGATAAAACAATGGAAATGGTGCTTCTTTTGCAGGCGATTCGACAAATTTAACTCAATATTTGGGCATTTTTTGGAGATTTTACAGAGAAAAGTTAAAAACAGGGGGCTTGGAAAGAAGATTTTGGTAAATTCCTGTTTTTATCAGCTCACTGTGTTTTTAGCTGCGGCAGTCGAGTTTTTTTTTTGCGGAAAAAATGGACAAAACAAGTATGGTTGGGGCGTATTTTTCAAGAGTTATGGACTGAATTTGTTGGATTATTGGTTCTTCGAGTGGAATACAGAGAAAAAACCAGAAATACTCAGGGTTTTGGAGTAATGGAGAAATATCTGTGTTGGACGATGATTTGTAGAGCAGGATGCCGGATTATGGTGGTTAAGGTGACGGACTGGAGTTATGGTGGCAAATTCGTCGTAATTTGCATGCACAAGTTCCACAAATGAACGAATAGAAATGGAGGAAAACAATCAATTCATGGGTTTTTAACAAAATTTGGGCTTTACGAGATTTTTGGCGCTTTTTTGTGATGACGTCATCATGACGTAAATTTTGTCATGTAGACGGGTATGGAAGATGATGTGTCAGATTACATGGCAGATGACGTGGCGGAAATGACGGACAAAATAGTGACGGGGTGGCAGCTCACGTGGGTGCCGACGTGGGTGTTGACGTGGGCGACGACGTCAACATCGGAAAGCGGGAGCGGTTTGTGGTTTTATCACACCACTTTATGTACCATGGCGGTTTTGGGCCAAATGGACGCGATAAACTGTGGGGGCGACACGCGTCCCGTAGTATGGCGGGAATACTGCTTTTTATCGGGCGCTATTTTTCGGACATCGGAGGGGTTCCGATATGGATGAGAGCCATCCGATCTGTGGGACCGGATCTGACAGTTGACGGGACGAGGAGTTGGCAGGGAGGTACGGCGCGGGGCCCGCCCGATTTATTTATTGTTTTATATGTGTTGCGGGGTATAAAACCTTTGGTTATTGGGTTGTGCGGGCACGGTTATTTATTTAACCAGGTGTTAAACAAATCCCTTTTTTCATGTGCGCGGAGGGGTTATTATAAGGTTCCAAATGAACCCATAATTCCCGAAAACCTTAGTATATGGCTATATTAAGCGGGGGGTTGGGATATTTAGTTTTTTAGGGATTTTTATGTTATTTTATGTATAATAGGGGCAGGTAAAACTCTAAATAGGAGCTATATAATAGAGTTAAAGTGTTAATATGGTTTTGTAGATAGAAAACGCTAAGTTTATAAGGTAATAACTTAGGTTTTTAGGGAAATGGAAGGATCTTTTTACACAAGAAATGTGGCTTGTTTTGGCTAAGTAAACACAAAGTTCTACTTAGTATTCCTCATAAAATGAAGTGAAGTAGGACCACTGCGCAAATCCCAATGTCCTTGAGGGGATGTTAGTAAATGATTTTTGGGGAGATTGATAAGGGAAATTAGTCATGCTCCACCTGAACTGTAACCAAACAACTGCCATTGCACTTATGATGTTCATGAGAGATGAATTCCTTCCCAGAGACAGCACTGCTCATCAACCTGCTTCTGTAACACCAAAATTGCCTACCCACGCTGCTACACCTAACATTTTTTCTTCATTTTATTTGGGTGCATCTGACCTAGCAAACCCTTTCTCTATTTTGTTTTCTTTTAGCTGTCCTCCTATCTAAGTCTGCCCTTATCTCTTCCAGGGCTCAAATTTCGCTGTTGAGACCCTTTGCTTCTCTACCTAACTATCTGTCTGCCAAGCTTGAACTGTTTGGACAAACTTTATTCTCTATCTCTAAAACAAGTAAATTCAAATATGGACTAGCCAAGCTTGAGTTGTTTGGCCATCCATCAAGTGTGACAGAAGTCACTGATTGCATAACTTGAACTTGTTTGCAAAAAAATAGGACAGTAGTGGTACTTGTTTGCATAACTTGGGGTTCATTTTCTTTCTTTCTTGACCAATTCATTCTTTTTGCCCTTTGATTTTTCTTTTAGGGCATACCCTCTTTACATTTTTTAATTTTTTATTTTTTGGAAAATATGGAACCTTTGCAGCATGGAAAGGATGATCATATTTAGCATTTTCACAGTCAATCATGAAATATGACACCTATTGGTATAGGAACCTAATAGTGGCTCCACTTGGGGATGGCTTTTCCAGGTGAAAAGCCAAGAACAACAGGTCAGATAGCCTTACATTCAACTTTTGCTATTATCTGAAATTTCCTTTTGCTGAAGGCAAACAAACTGTGTATCTTTAATATATACATTTCTCATGAGCTGATCTGAACAAAATTGCAACTCTATCTTTGCTAGTTTGTCTGAGTATTTGTCATCATTTTTATAGCTCCCAAGTCTTCTTCCTTAAGTCTTCCAATAGACTCAAAATGGAATACAAAAAGGTGTCACAGACCCTTTCTTTTCCTCAAAATTTGCTGCATCTTTTTCTCTATCTTATTGCTGTAGTAAACTGCTGAAAATAGACACTATTATGTACAAAATATAGTGTTGTCATCTCAATCAAAGTGGATCAAAATAATGATTGAGCATCCGACCATTGACTGACCCATCCTCTGCTTTTGTACCATCCAAGCTTCTTAAAAAGTAGGTGTTGTTTCCTTGCATAGCCTGAATAGCAAAAGGTCATTTCCATAGGAAATCAAATTTACCATGTTTTCCTTTATCTTCCCTCCTAGAATCCCACTTCAGCACTTTGTCTCCTATGAAAATATCCTCTACCTTTGTTCTTTTGTCAAAAATCCTCTTCAATCTCTCTTGTAAGATCTGAGATCTCTGATACACTTCCTCTCTAGTCTGCTGCAAGTGAACTGTCTGATTGATTCTTCTCTGAATGTCATTGGGTTTTGCCTATATTTCTTGCAGCAATTTTATCACAGGGATTCCCAAGGATGAAGGGAACACAACCTCCATGCCATAAACCAACTCATAGGGGCTTGTTCCAATAGATCTCTTTGAGGTTAACCTGTCTGCCCACAATGCATTAATAAGCTTTTTGTGCCAATTTTTTTTGTTTTCCTCCAATACTTTCTTTATGATGTTGATTAAGCTCTTATTGGATGACTCTACTAGACCATTACCTTGAAGGTAATAGGCTGCGGAGAAGCCTAAGGTAATATGGTACTTGTGACAAAAATTGACCATTTTTTTGGATTTAAAGGCAGCAACATTGTCTGTTATGATCTTTTCTGGACAGCCAAATCTAGAAAGAATATTGGTTTCTAAGAATTCCATGATGATTGAGTCATTGGCTTGCCTACAAGGGATGGCTTCTATCCACTTGGTGAATTAATTTGTGGCAGTTAAAATCCACTTATGCTAGCCAGAAGAGGAAGGGTGAATTTCTCCAATGAAATCTAAACCCCATTGTTGAAATGGTCTCTCAGTGGAAATGGCTTTCAGGGGTAAAGGTAAAAGCTTTCTCTTGCCTTGAAAGATTTGACATTTATGGCAAGAAACTACAAATTTCTTTACTTCAGCAAATAGGGAGGGCCAATAAAAACCAGCTCTTGATATTTTATCAGCTGTTGACTTCCAATACAAATGTCCACCACAGTCCCCTGCATGAAATTCCTTGAGTACTTTGTCAGTTTCGTCTTTTGTTAGGCAATTTAGTAAAATCCCTTCATGGTTTTTCCAAAATAAAACATTTTCTACAATGCAAAACTTTGAAGCTTTCATTTTCAAGAACCTCTTTTTAGTTCTGGATAACCCTGGAGGATCCTGCAGGTTTAACAGTACATAAATTATTTCAGAATACCAAGGTGATTGTAAGAAGGCTTGATTGATCTGTGGAGTCACCATCTCTTGTTCGTTATCCAGTTCATTGATGTTAAGGGCTTGAAAATTTGTTTCAGTCATCAATTTGGCTAATCGTTGTCCTTTTATCAGTTTTGTTGGCTTAATTTCAAGGTCAAATTCCAGAATTCTAGATATCCATTTGCCCCTCTTACCTTCAATTCCTTCTTGAGTTAGAATGTCTTTGACCACGGCGTTTGGGACATAAGCTATGACATGAGAGTACAAGATATAAAATCTGAAATCCTTGATAGCCTTTACAAGGGCATAAGCTTGTTTCTCCATGATTTGATATTTTAAAGGAGCATCTCTAAGTGCTTTGCTGAAGAAAGCAATGGGCTTCTCACATCCTTGGTCATCTTTTTGTAATAGGACAACAGCAATAGTATGCTCAGATGCAAAGGAAAAGATTATGAAGTCTCTATCAAACTTTGGGCTTGTGAGGACCGGTGTTTTGGTTAAAGCTATTTTGATTTCCTCAAAGGCTTGCTTAGCTTCTATTGTCCATTTGACTTTGGAATCTTTCTTCAGCATGTTATTCAACAATCTTATTAGTTCAGCCAAGTTGGGTATGAATCTTCTTAGGAAATTGATCTTTCCTAGAAAAGCTTGCAATTCTTTGATATTTCTTGGGTGAGGCACTTGGAGGATAGCTTGTATTCTTTCTGGGTCAATTCTAATTCCATCTTTTGAAATTATGTGACCTAAGAGTTTGCCTTCTTCTAGGCTAAACAATGATTTCTTTGGGTTCAATGATATGCCATATTTTCTGAAAATTAGGAACACTTGTCTTAAATGCTCTAAATGTTCTTGATCTGATGTGGAAAAAATGGTGAGATCATCAAGATATATGACTAGAAAATCATGAATCTCTTTTGCAAAGGCTATGTCCATTTCTCGTTGAAATGTGGCCCCTGCATTCTTAAGTCCAAAAGGCATTTTTACATATTTGAAGGTTCCCCAAGGCATTGTAAAGGTAGTTTTATCTTGATCATCTGGGTGAACTAAGATCTGATTAAATCCTGAGAATCCATCTAACAGTGAGACCATAGAGGCTCCCACTACCCTTTATAAAATGTGATCCATTTTGGGTAAGGGGTAGTGGTCTTTGAGAGAGACTTTATTCAGGTTTCTTAAATCAACACACAATCTTATCTCTCCCACTTTCTTCCTAGTAGGCACTGGATTTGAAATCCATTCTGAAAACCTGATAGGTGCAATTATCCCAGCTTGGTACATTCTTTTGACTTCCTTCTCAATGAGAGGAAGAAGAATAGGATTGACTCTTCTCAGCTTTTGTTTAAAAGGCTTTTGATTTTCTTTTAAAGGTATTGTGTGTTGGATGACTCAAGTATCATAGGACTTGAGGTCCTCATAGCTCCATGCAAAGACATCTTGAAACTCTTTGAACATTTCAATGTATATCAGTTTGTGATTTGGAGGCAAGGTTTTGGACAATTTTACCATCTTAGGATTTTGTGCAGTTCCTATATTACAGTCCTCAATTTCTGCATTTAAAGGCTTCATTTTTGGCTTTCTCGGAATATCATTTGAATCAAAAATATCTTCCAAAGGAGTCAAACCTGTGGGAAAAAAATTATCCTTCAACTCAATTACTTCAGATTCTCCCTCAGCAATTTCATCAAGGTCCATTTGTTTCAGCACTTGTAAATTTTTGCTGGTAAAGATTGTTGGATGCAAAATGTGATTTTCCATTTCAGCTGATATATTTTTCTCAATTTTGTCTGTTTGCTGTTGATCACAAATGGTGCTCGTGTCTATTTTTGTGCTTGAGAATTCTTCTTTCAAAGTAAAGAAATTATTGATTTGTGTATCATTTTCGAACACCTACCAATTTTTGACATTATCTGGAACAGCAGGTCTGTGTTTAATTTCAACAGTGAAGTGGTGGTTGGGCTCAAATGGCAGCTTGCAAGTGCTAGCAAAAGTTTCCAAACTGTGAGCATGTAGATTGTGGTTTCTTGAAATTTTGGTTAGCTGAGATTCTAAGAAGGTGTTGAGTATTTCAATTGCGGCCCCTCTGTAAGATCTCAGCCTGAAATCATTTGTAACAAAGTTCCCATTCATCTGTTGGATAATCAAATCTGAGTCCCCTAGAATTGAAACTTTAGTTGCCCCTAGATTTCTAATCAGTTTGAGTCCCAGCAAAAGGGCTTCATATTCAGCCATATTGTTTGTACATCTGAAATTCAGCCTATATGCATGTCCTTGAGCATGGTCATTTTGCATATTGTGTATCCAAATCCTTGCCCCTGCTCCTAATTTATTCACCGACCCATCAAACTCTAAGTACCATAAGATGTCTTGTTTACAACTATCATCAGGAGTCTTGGAAACTGTCTTAATGGGTAGATTTGGATTTTGTAACTCATATGGTATGCCTTGTTTGTTTGTTGCATCAATCACTTGAATAACTTGTGGATATTGAGCAGTAGATTCTTCATTTATGCCTCTTGCTTGTGCTAATTGTAGAAGTTTGTCATCAGTTTTGGGGCACATTTCAGCATTGTATAAGATAAAATAATCCATATCCGAATGCATGGAATAAATGGGAAAGTTTTGGGGCTTTTCTTGACTTCTGACCACATACTTCATCAATGTTTCCCGGTATAATCTCTTTGGCTAGCCAAAGACTGAGATGGTGGCATAAGACATGTCTAGCTGCAAAGATCCCTGGAGTTTTTCACCCCAAGATCTGGACAAAAGCATTCCATACTTTGGTGGGATATCAGCTACCACTACATCCATTAGAATAGTCTTGGCAGGGTATTGCACTAGAGATACACACAAATCTTTGATTAGGCCTAGACACCTGACCTGGCTAGAATCGAATGAGAACAAGTCCTTGTATGGCCTTGTGATATCTAGGTCCAATCTTTCCATCACAGACTTAGGCATCAGATTGTGGGAAGCTTCCGAATCAAACATTGCATTATGCAGCACTTTGTCATGAATGTTTAAGATTACATAAAATGGAGGGACTCCTCCATCTACTGTTTTACCATTTACCTCAGGACCAAAAATTAGTTCTGGTTGGTCATCTAAAACATTGACTGCATCTCTATTCTCTGATATTTGAAATGACCTGTTGATTTGTTCCCTATAAACCTCATGTTTAGCCAATTCAGACAGAGGAATGGCTATTTTTAACTTACCTATTTCTGTTTCTAGGTTGAAGGGTTTTTCCACTTGAATTTTTGTATTCCGAGAAGCAAGGTTTTCCTTTTCTGCTGTGCTTTTAGTGGTTTTTTCTTCATCATGAGTACTGTTATGAACTAAATCTGTTTTGAAATTATTTTCAGGAGAGCTGTTTACATTTTATTTTGGAGGAAAGGAGGTGGATGGCAGATTTTTTGAGGGCTGCCAGTCTGTTATGTCCTCAACCATGGGTTCTTTTGGATTAAGGTCTGTTTTAGCAGGGAGCTCTATCAGGGCAGCGTTATCCTTTGCTTTCTTAGGCTGCTTGGTATCTTTCAGCTTGCTAGGTTCAGGCATATCTACCATTATTCTTCTTAATTTGTATTGTTTATGAACCTCATAGACAGCTGCATCATACCCTTCTATGAAATCAAATGATTCTCCCAATTTGGTTTGGAATTGGTTGAAATTATGAGCCTCTTGGTCATCTTGTGTTAAAAATATTTGTTGTTCACTATTCAGACCCATTAGGTTGATTTGTGTATCCTCTGTTGGCTCACTAGAGGTTGAAGCTTCGACGTAGTTCTCTTGAAATTGAGGTCTGATGTTCTGGTTAGGGCCAGTCTTCCCGGTGTTAGGATTTTGATTTTTTCTAAAGTTTGGATTTCTAGTGGTGTTACTTGGTTGACCTTCCCAAGAAGATTTTCTTTCAATGGTTTCCACTCTATCACCCAGCCTATCCATTCCTTTGATTATTGCATCTAATTTCTTCTTAAATGCAGAAGGCTCTTCTTTGAAGGGAGTCCTTCTCTCAGCTCTAGCTTAGGCTCTTTTAGAGATCAGATTGGCCTCTACACTAACAGCTATGCTCTGCATGTCTTCTAAGCTTGGAGGAGATCTTTCCCTTAGTTGATATGCCATGTCAGAGTCAAATCCATCAGGGAATTTGATCGAGGCCAAGTCTGGTGGAGGTCTAAGGTTTTGAGGAATAACATTGTACACATTGTTGAATCTAACACAGTAGTCTTGGACAGTTTCTTGTGGGCCTCTTTTCAAACTCTCATATTCTTATAGGATATGTAATGGGTCCTTCTTCTTTTCCCATATGTTCAAAAAGGTTTGATAAAGGGCATCCGGATCGGCAATTGTATTTGCAGCAAGTGCCCTAAACCAGGTCCTTACATCACCGGTTAAGCTTTGGAAAAAAAATTTCATTCTAACATCGTTATCATCAATTTCATAGTTCTCAAAGTAGTCCATCATTTTCTTAGTATGTTGTTGGGCTATATAGGAGCCATTACCATCAAAATACGTGATTTTTCTTTGATAATCTTGAGGCGTAGCCCCTGGATTTGCAGGCAACTGCAGAGGAGCATATCGGTTTGCCATATTTATAGGTGTAAATGGGACAACTGGAAGCACAGGGATAACCGTTGAGATAAGTGGAGTGGATGGGAGAGTGGAAAAGATGCTTTGGAGTGATGATGGTAAACTAGAAGAAGCTGCAGAAATAGTAGAAAGGACTGTTGCTTTTCCAGGAGGTGATTGGGTAAGGTCTTGCTGAAGTATATCTAGATTTAAATCAACAGAATTTTCTAGACTTTCTTGTCTTTTTAGGCTTTTAGAGATCAAGTTAGGATTTTCAAAAATAGCTAGAGGATTGGGATCTAGATTTGATCTAGTGTAACGAGTTTTCTTCTTTGGAGCCAGCTTCTAAATCTATTTTTGGTATTTTTTGGAAATATTTGAAGAATGATGCTTTTGACAATATTTCTCTAGGAAAGTATGAATTGTGAAAGTCTTGAATTTTCCTAAAGATCTTTTGAAAACAGAAGGAAACTGATCAAATTTTTGAGACAGTTGTATAAATCCTAATGCTAGACTGGAGATTGACTGAAGCAGCTTTTATTTACTCCTGTAAATGCACAGAAAAAACAGTTTCAAAGGCTACCTGGCTAACTTCAGGCTCCATCTGTAGCTTTAGAAAATAGACAGCAGTAACAAACACAGTCATTCAGTTCCCCAGTGGAGTCGCCAATGATGTTATCACTCAGGTTGTTCCCCAAAAGCAGTGGAAAAGGGAATATGGCCGAGGTAACCACTAACCAGTCTTTTAGCTGCAGATTCTAGCCAATCTGCAACCAGAGAGGGCTCTCTCTTTATGATTTAGCTTTTTTTTGCTATATGTTAGGCTAGTTATGAGGCACAAGTGTTCGTTTGATGTTTGGAAGGTGACATTCAATACAATAGGGCTGCAAAGTAAGAGAAGTTTGGACCATTGGGTTAATGGAGTCAAATGAAAATAAACTTCTGGGTATGATTTCTTTGGCAAGAGGAGAAACTACAGAGCAAGACAATTAACCATGGAACAATCTTCAAGCTGGAATAAGATGAAATAGGGTCAGGGAATGAAAGGCAATTAAGAATCTTTCATTATGCTAACAGAGGGAAAATGAGTGAATACTACCAAGGAGCAGTTAAGAATTCCTTAATTGTATTCAGGGTGCAAGAACCAAGGAGACAGGAGCAGTCAAGAATTCCTGCCTATGCTAGTCCCGAAGAAAACATAAAAATTGACAAGAATTGAACACAGAGTACAACAAAGTAAATTCTGGGCTATTCTTTTTTCCTGCAATTTAGAACATGATATATAGATGATATATAAAACATATGAACAGTAAAACAAGAGTTAAAAGGACTTATTGATCCATGAGGTAATATGAGAATTCTGTAACATATTCTTCTGCCATTAATTCCACAACCAGCAAGTTCATCAACAAAGCATTCCAGCAATCTTTATTCAGAAGGGTTCTCAAAATTTACAGCGCAGGTCTAGAATGATATTCACCAACCAACAATAATACATCTCTAGAGGAGGTATTTATACAAAAAGAGTTATATCTCATAGAGAAAATATCAAGCATTAACTTCATCTATCTACTTCTTTAAAGGCAGTAAATGACATTGAAAATAGAGCGCAATGAATGTTGGAGTAACTCCGCTGTACTGGATGCCTTAGGTGGTCTGATATATTTGACTTTTTGACTCGATAAGTCGGCTGGTAGCTGTCTCTTTAATTTGCGTTCCTGCGTTGATGTCCCGGCCCTTCCATTTGTGCCCAATTCTACTTTAAATGAGCTACAGTTCTAGCTTGATTTCCTTCCTCTGTTGTTTTCATCTTTATAATATGTGGCAGGTGTATTAAATTTAATTAAATGCAGATGATCAAAAAGAGAGCTAAAACTACCTTGGTAAAACCTCAAACATGCCCTACCACCATTGGTTTGTTGGCAACTAGTGCCTTTGTAGTTTTATCAATGTTTCATCAGCTTCAGTATACCTGTAGTAATTGGGCTGGACTTCAAAAAGATGTGTTATTTCATGCTCGATATAGAACAGATTTTCCAACTTGTCATATAAGCTCTGCCCAGAGGGAGGTACTATGTCTTCTGAAGTGCTTGATGATGCTGTGATCTGATTGGTAACATATGTATTCACCCTGTGAGCATATTGTTCATGTGTCAACAGTCTTTGATTGCTGGTCAATAAGCTGGGTAACCCTTTGCTCTGCAAGACTGCGAACTTCTCTGTAAAGGCATTTATTTATGTCTGCATTTCTTGGCACTTTCTTTCCAGATTTTGTACAAAATTCCTCATGGTCAGCACCTTTTTCACTGTCAAAATGGTGCCTGTTCTGTCCTTGATATCTAGAGTTGCTAGTTGTTCCCTGGTGTGAGTATTCAAAAAATGAATTAGTCTATTGGCATGTTCGGGCATGTTCCCTAATAATGCTGTGGCCTTTTGAATCTCAACTTGAGCTATTTCTATCAATTCAATTTGCTCATAGATAGTCTGTATTGATCTCCACTGATCAGTGATGGACTGGCCAATTTTGGTCCACAAAATTGTTTTGATTTCTGTCAGAGTTTTATGAAGAGTAAGGTATTTCTCCAAGGATTTTACCTTATTTCCAAGGCCTTTACCTCCCTTGTTTTTTCAGCCACAGTTATCTTAGATTTATCATAACTCACCTCTAACTTGGCTAGTTTCTCCTTGACTTCCTTTAGCTCTGCCATTTGGAGTTCTAATTCTTTTATTTCCTTCATCAATTTTTCCATGCTCATGCTGGTATCTGGTACTATTGTTGTTGCTGCTGTAGTTGTTGCTGAATCTGAGGTACCTGCTGTTGATGCTGGGACAGCGGTAGGGACTGCTGTTGTAGTTGTAGGAGGAGCTGTTGTGCTTATTGGAGCTATTTCTGGTGGCTGGGAGGTCGACACTCCCTGCTTTCCTTGTAGTGCTTCCTCCAATGCCTTCTCTGTTTCTGCTAATCTCTCATTCATCCTCATCAGTAAACCCATCACGTCCTCCTCTTCTTTCTACTGTGCAACTTCTGTGGTTTGTGGGTGCATTGTAATGGGCAGCTTGAGCTGCTTCCTAAGAGCTGCAATGTCTTCTTCTTTCTTCCTTATTAATGCTTGGATGCCTTTGGGATCCTTGGGATCATGTCCTAGTTCAATAATAATTTCCTCCAAGGATTTGATCCTGTTATCCTTGGCTAATGAGGAGGCCTTTTCCAACTCTAATTGGGCAAAGGTATTGTGCAATGAATTATGCAATTTGTGAGCTAATAATGCCTTGTCTGCCAAGGTGGAGTACACCATTTCTCCGGTTTGTTTATGTAGCTAAATTTGGTCCATTGGGTGGATGTCTTTAGAGAGAATTTCCAGATTGGTCCTGATATAATCAGCAGTTGACCGTGGATGCTAGATTGTGGGCTTGAAGTGACTAAGGGTCATTTTCCCTTCTTGAATATCATAGGCTGCCATTAGCCTTTGTTGATTTGTGGGAGCCATTCTCAGCAATTGATTATAAAGTTGGATCCTTATTGGCTCATTTATAGCCTTTATTTCAGTAAATTCTTTCTTGATATCCAAGCCTTGCCTGCTCTGTGGCCTGGTGGATGTAACCTCCACACCATGCTGCCTCTCTAGCTCTTGCTGATATGAGCTAGTTGATGTTTCCAAAATTGGAGGAATCTGTTGTTCAGTTGTTCCCTCACCCCTTAGGTTGCCTGTTGTCTCTTCCGAGAGTTCCTCTTCAGAGTAAGGATTTAACCTTTGCCTCTTTTCCCTTTGTTATTTTGTGGATCCACTTATAGGTGTGTCTTCATGTCTCTCTCTTTTCTTTAATCTTTCTTCATTGAGAGGAGTTTGTAACACCTGGATTTCAGGTACCTTTGTCTGTGTTGAAGGACCTTGCCCTTGGATTTGTTCCTTTGATGTATCTAGCTGATCTGCCATTGTTTCTTATTCCCCACCTATTACCTCCTTGCCTTTAACTGATGCTGTGCTGGCTTTTTGTAATGGTTGTTGAGAAGTCCCGGCAAAGGATGTGTCACTTCCTATGTGTTGGGGCAGCTTGAAGGATACCTGTCCAAAAGAGTCCAGGTCAAGCGTTTTTTCAAGCCCTTTCATAGCCTTTTCCAGTTTTTCTTCTTCAGCTCTTCAACTAATGTGCCTTCTACCCATTCTTCTTGATTAGCATATTGTTGAATTTCAAGGATTTTGTGGTGAACATATCCTGTAAGCTTGTTTTTAACTCTTCTAGAACTTATGAAATGTTCAGGGTCATATGGTGACCAATGAAAACTTTGTTTCAGCATAAGTTGATCCCTTAAAATCTTATCTGCTTCTTCCCAGGCTTCTTCCCTTTTATTGAAGATAAAAGGGCCCAATTGATTTCTTATCTTTAGCTGTGCCTTTTTCCTAGCACCATAGAAATGAGTCAAATCTGAACTAATAAATTTCCTGAAGTATTCCATGGCAAACAGTCTCATAGGGACATAATTTGGCAGCTTGTAGGGGGATAATTCACAGCCATAAATCCTTATCACTGTGTGATTTTGGTAAAAATACCAGTCACCTATACTGTAGTCCTTTGAGAGATGTAAAATTTTCTACATTTCAGCAGAGAGCCTGGCAAGAGGAGTTGTCATCAACAAAGAAGTGGTTGGATATATGAACAGGTCAATAAACTCAAAATATGTATAAGGGGAGTTGTGGACTTCATGGAATACTGAGGTCCAGAAAATTACAGACCTCCTTTCTCCTTTGAATTCCAATCTTCTAAGAGAAATTTGAAAACTATCAGGTTGATAGTATAGTAGCAAATGATAGATGTAGGATGTGTATTTGAACACTCTTCCTCTATCCAAGTTCATGAACTGCTCATGGATTTTACTAGCTATGAAGGTGGCATAATCATATTTGACAGCAGGGGGGTGTCCGGGAGTAAATATGGACATCAACACTAAGACAGTTTCATCAATATGCTCACTGGTTTCAGTAATGAATACACCAGCTTCATTGAACCAGACTTGATTAAAACGAGGTGGATGCCTGGGCTGGCGGTCTCGTTTCATGAATAATTGAGCAATTCTGGTAATCTCTGAACTAGGCAATTTGGCACCTTGGTCAAGCAAGAGTCCCATGGTGAGGGGAGCCAGAGGCTGAGTTGGCTTAAAGTTCAGCATCTCATTTATGGATTGAGGAGTGATGTAGAAGAGAACAGTCCCAGATGGAGCCATAACTGCTCTTTGTGTGGGGTCATAATTTTCACAGCATAAATGGATGAAATCAGGGAGCACATTTACTAAAGGGAGGTAGTAGATAGGCATGTTGGACTCTCAGATTCCAAAGACATCAGTGTTGCTTCTGTAGCTATTTCTAATTTCACAAAAGACTTGCAGGTGAGGCTTCTCTCCAATCATATCATTAATATGGAAATCTCTGTCAGCAAGGGGCATCCATTCCAATTCCTTATGTGGTGCATTTAAGGGGGCAATATTCAGGGCCACTGGAGCCTCCATGCTTCAACTGTCTGTGTTTATAATTGGAATTTGGGTCTGTGTAGCATCAGAAAATGAAATATTGGCTCTGAGGTTTTTCTCAGGAAATTGCAGACTAAGTTTTAATTAGAAATCGCCTCACTGGGTAAAATTCATAGTAAAAAACAAAGTTTGCAGAATTTAGTCGGGAAGCTGGATAAAACAATGGAAATGGTGCTTCTTTTGCGGGTGATTTAACAAATTTAACTCAATATTTGGGCATTTTTTGGAGATTTTACAGAGGAAAGTTAAAAACAGGGGGCTTGGAAAGAAGATTTTCGTAAATTCCTATTTTTATTAGCTCACTGTGTTTTTCGCTGTGGCAGTCAAGTTTTTTTTTTGCGGAAAAAATGGACAAAACAAGTATGGTTGGGGTATATTTTTCAAGAGTTATGGATTGAATTTGTTGGATTATTGGTTCTTCGAGTGGAATACAGAGAAAAAACTAGAAATACTCAGGGTTTCGGAGTAATGGAGAAATACATGTGTTTCAGCTATGCGCCCGAGAGTAATTGACCGGTTGGATGATGATTTGTAGAGCAGGATGTTGGATTATGGTAGTTAAGGTGACGGACTGGAGTTATGGTGGCAAATTCGTCGTAATTTGCATGCACAGGTTTTGGAAATGAACGAATAGAAATGGAGGAAAACAATCACTTTCACGGGTTTTTAACAAAATTTGGGCTTTACGTGCTTTTTGGCACTTTTTTGTGATGACGTCATCATGACATAAATTTTGTCATGTAGCGGGGTACGGAAGGTGACGTGTCGAATGACATGGCGGATGACGTGGCGAGCATGGTGGAAGAAACAGTGACAGGGTGGCAGCTGACGTGTGTGCCGACGTGGGCACTGACGTGGGCGACAACTTCAACAGTGGAAAGTGGGAGCAGTTTGTGGTTTTATCACACCGCTCTATGTACCATGGCGGTTTTGGGCCAAACGGACGCGATAAACTATGGGGGCGACACGCGTCCCGTATTACGGTGGGAATACCACTTTTTATCGGGTGCTATTTTTCGGACATCGGAGGGGTTCCAATATGGATGAGAGCCATCTGATTTGTGGGATCGGATTTGACGGTTGACGGGACGAGGAGTTGGCAGGGAGGTATGACGCGGGGCCCGCCCGATTTATTTATTGTTTTATATGTGTTGCGGGGTATAAAACCTTTGGTTATTAGGTTGTGCGGGCGCGGTTATTTATTTAACCAAGTGTTAAACAAATCTCTTTTTTCATTTGTGCGGAGCGGTTATTATAAGGTTCCAAATGAACCCATAATTCCCGAAAACCTTAGTATATGGCTATATTAATTCGGGGGTTGGGATATTTAGTTTTTTAGGGATTTTTATGTTATTTTATGTATAATAGGGGCGGGGAAAACTCTAAATAGGAGCTATATAATAGAGTTAAAGTGTTAATATGGTTTTGTAGATAGAAAACACTAAGTTTATAAGGTAATAACTTAGGTTTTTAGGGAAATGAAAGGGGAAATGGAAGGATCTTTTTACACAAGAAATGTGGCTTGTTTTGGCTAAGTAAACACAAAGTTCTACTTAGTACTCCTCATAAAATGAAGTGAATTAGGACCACTGGGAAGATCCCAATGTCCTTGAGGGGATGTTAGTAAATGATTTTTGGGGAGATTGAGAAGGGAAATTAGTCATGCTCCACTTGAACTGTAACCAAACAACTGCCATTGCACTTATGATGTTCATGAGAGATGAATTCCTTCCCATAGACAACACTGCTCATCAACCTACTTTTGTAACACCAAAATTGCCTACCCACTCTGCTACACCTAACATTTTTTCTTCATTTTATTTGGGTGCATCTGAACTAGCAAACCCTTTCTCTCTTTTGTTTTCTTTTAGCTGCCCTCCTATCTAAGTCTGCTCTTATCTCTTCCAGGGCTCAGATTTAGCTGTTGAGACCCTTTGCTTCTCTACCTAACTATCTGTCTGCCAAGCTTGAACTGTTTGGACAGAATTTATTCTCTATCTCTAAAACAATTAAATTCAAATATGGACTGGCCAGGCTTGAGCTGTTTGGCCATCCATCAAGTGTGACAGAAGTCACTGATTGCATAACTTGAACTTGTTTGCAAAAAAATAGGACAGTAGTGGTACTTGTTTGCATAACTTGGGGTTCATTTTCTTTCTTTCTTAACCAATTCATTCTTTTTTCCTTTTGATTTTTCTTTTAGGGCATACCCTCTTTATATTTTTTAAATTTTTGATTTTTTGGAAAATATGGAATCTTTGCAGCATGGAAAGGATGATCATATTTGGAATTTTCATAGTCAATCATGAAATATGACACCTGTTGGTATAGGAACCTAACACCTCCTACTCCAAGAATCAGAGTTGGAATGGTGCTCAAAATGTTTATACCTTGTCTAAAAGAAGAATGATTTAGGTGTGTGGAGTTACCAATCATAAAAAATTGGAAACCCCCCTTCTAGAGCTAGAATGCTGATGGAACTAGATACAACCAACATATAGAGGATCTCCCCGATATAAGTTCCCAATTAGACCTCACACCATTTGGTGGAGGATTCCCATCCAAAATAAAACCCAATTGTCATTTACTTAAAGATATGCCTTGGCTTTACTTGTTAGTACGAAAGATAAGTGTAAATGTCCTTTTGAATGAGCAATCTAGTGCGCCTTGTGAATGTTCGATTACAGATGTATCAAGGTACTCTTACTGCAGAGGGGAAAATTAAGTGAGCCTCTAAGAGAAAACTAATAGTAATACCCTAATGGAGACACACCTAAAAGAGAAAGGCTCATATTACATCAAGCTAAATAGTTCATAAGGATGCAACAATCATTATAAACATAACAACGCATTCCCAGCAAGAAGTGTCAAAGTCACCAAAATAGTTCAATTACTCCAGTACTAATGAAATCAAACATGACACATAAACATTCAAAGAATATTATTAGAAACATTCACAATCCATATGTGAAAACGTGCTGGCCTGGAAGGATTCAATATTAAGAAAAAGTACAAAGATACATAAATACAATGAACACCACTAGCTCCAATAGTGGAGCATTAGAGCCACTAATATTTCCCCAAAAGTACTAACTCTATCTCTCTAATGCCTTGTGGGAGAAGCCAAGGTTAAAAATCCTTTACATGGGAAATGAGGATTTATTTATAACTTTAGGAATGACCTTTCACATCCTCATGAATCTTCAATTTCCAACTTCTAGTGACCTTTGGACTTCTACAACCTTTGGAATTACAAATAACTTTTAGAATTAAATATGAATTTTGGTATTACATGTCTTTTGGACTTCAATGACTCTTTAGTTCAGACATGACTCTTGGTCTTCCACTTATTTTTCCTTAGAATGCTTACAATAATACATCATGACTTCCACATCATCATGTGATGAGACTTGAAATGTCACTATCTTTGATGACTAAGACTTATAGTGAATGATGACATGGAATTTCTCACGTGCAACATGGTTTCCAATTGTATCACCATTCTTCATGCAACTTCGATCGTTGTTGTCCTCTACCCTCCAAAGGATCGATGATCAAATGCATTCTTTGGGGTTCCTTAATCATCAAGATTCAAGTGTGTTATCTGTTATTTCTAAGCTTCCTTTGTTTGTTCTCCTTATTTTATCTTCCTCATGTGTGCTCGCCACGATGTTTCTAGAATACTTGTATCTACAAATCACTCATGAATAGCAACCATCAGCCTAAAAATCTCCTATTTTACCATGTTTCATGTATTTTTTGTTCTTGCCTTTTCGGTGCACTCAAGAGGGACAAAAGGGGCTTCAGGGTGCATGTGCACACTATGAAAGGCTAAAGGGATGAAGAGGGAAGGCTTCAGGGCATTTCCATGTGCTAATGAGCTCAAGAGAGGGAGGCAGTCAAGGCATGGCATAAGGCGCAAGTACGAAGGATGAAGGGGAAGGATTCAGGCTTCCTAAGTGTGGTTTGAACTTAAGGGAGAGATGGAGGGCATAGGGCACACTCCTGGACATTGAAGGATTAAGGCTTTGGGCCTTTAGGGTGTTCTCATGCACTCAGGAGGCCCAAGAGGGCCCAAGACGCACTCCTAGAGGTTGAAGGTCAATGCTTTGTGCCTTCAGAATGCGCTCATATGATCAAAGGGTATGAAGGGTGCAAGACACATTTGGGAAGGCTGAAGGGAGGATCTTAAGGCCTTCAAGGTGTGCCTATGAGCTCAATGAGGGCATACTTCTCCGAGTTGAAGGAGTGTGCTCAAGGAATACTTAGTCTCTAGGAGAGTGTAGTTCGGAGTAAGGAAGGAGGAAGAGGGTTAAGGAGTGTGCCTTGTGCCCTTAGAGGGTGCATGATGCAATTCTAGACTACCAAGGATTCACAATCAAGGCTTCAAAGTGGACTCATGCACTCTTGGCCTTAATGAGTTCGTTTTGAAACCATAGATTTGTCTAAGTTTGGAATATGAGGCGACGGGCGAACAAGATTATTTTAGACATAGAATCACGTGCGACACATAAAAACTCACCAATAAAACTTAGAAAAACTTGAGAAATGATGAATATACGTCGAAATGCCACTTTATACATATTCCCCGAGTGAAACAAGTGCATGGGGGCTTCACTAGAGGAGAAATACCATACCACATGGGTTCATATTTGGCGATATATATTAATGAAAAATGAAATAATATATTAAGCATATATTAGGGGGCAAAGGATATTCATATTATAAAGTATAAAAAATGGAGCTCAAAGTTAATGAAAAAGTATAAATGGGTGTAAAAAATGTTGATGGAAAATGGACACCTACAATATCTAGTGAAAGTAGGTGTTTTTTAAATTGGGAAGGTTTATTGGGTTCGTATTGGTAGGAGTTAAATAATGTGAATTTTAGAGGTATTTTCCAATATGTAGTCAAATTAGGGGTATTGTTTAGTATGCCATGAATGCACATGATATGCTAGAGGTTCATTGAGTGAAGCCCTTGTGAACAATTGTAGTGTGTGCGACTGCGACCCAAAAGTGTCTCTTTATGACAAAAAAGATGCTATGACTATGCAATGCACCAAAAGATGTTCTGATCAATGAAATAACACTTGAGGCCATTCAAAGACACTTGAAACACATAGAATAACATGAAACAAAACTTGGTGATCAAAGCCACTCTAGATTCGACAGTGATAGTAGCATCCAAATTTTAAATGTAGAGAAATTTTGGAGGGTGTTGTAGCAGTGACAATAGGCCTTATAAGGTGTTGGAGAGAATTGGAAGGCTTACAAATTGGAATTGCCTCCATTTTCACATCTACATCCACTCTTTCATGTTTCATGCTTAAACAATGTAATTGGTGATAAGATCCTAGTGCAAACTATTCTACCAAATATTAATGAAGATGGGAAAATAATAGTAGAACTAGAAAAAAAATTGGAAACAAGGACTAAGAAGCTGAGGAATCGAGCAATTATTGAGTACCTCATCAAATGGAGTAACCTACTAGTGGAAGAAGTGACATGGGAAGATGATTTGTTCATGCATAAAGACGCATAGATAGTCAAGTGTTAAGGAAAACACTTATTTGAAGGGGAGGGTAAATGTTAAACCCTATATAAGCCCCATGTTAACAAAAAAACCCCTTATTAAGGCCCAGATATTGAGTTATTACATTTCTATTGTTATATTGTTATGTATACTAGAAACCATCATAGTCCTCTTTTATTATAGTTGTATCCTTTGTCTCCTATATATAAGGATACCTAGTCTTATGATCATCAAATTTTTCCTTCTTCATTGTATTTATTGTAAAAGGATGTTTCTCCCTCAAAGTGGATTGTAATTACAAGGATCATAATAATGATCTTCGAATAAATAAATAAGGCTTATGCAGGATTATGCTATGAATAATAGGTTGGAAAACCCATGACATTATGGCTATTAATGTGAACACTGTGAAGCATTAGGTATTTTGATATAACATGTGTATCAAAATTACAAATTTCGTATTGGAAACTATATTATCACATCATGTATTGGAATTTTGGTTGCATTATAGCATGATTGTGATTTAATAAATTTGTAGTGTCTTGCCTGGTAATTATAGATATAATGGATTCTAAACATTGGACTAAGTATTTAGTGATGATATTCCCAATTATGCATTAAATAATTCCTAATATGTGGAAAGATTGTTTGAGACTATAACATACCATATCTTAAAAGTGTATTCATGAGAAAAAAATAAGTTCTTGAATGTATTACTGGTAAAAGGCTTTAGTAAAACTTTAGTGAATCTAAGAGATCCACAAACTAGGTGAGTCTTTCATTTATCTTAATCAAGACGAGTGTTCTGAACTTAAGACCTAGTTATGGATAAATTCTAGGATTATAGCTACACGTTGTTGAAAAAGTTATGATTTCATGATTGAATCTATATTAGGTATTTCATATATTTGCTAATAATAAAACGATAAACTGGGTAAGTATTTTGTTCATCTCAAGAGAGAGTAGAGTTGTGAATATAAGACCTAGAACAAATTATGATTTTGGGATTGAAGCTATGTTGGGTCTTGTTTAGATTGTCTAATAGAAATTTATGTATTCTATCATTCATAACCAATACAATTTTATTGGATGGATTTCACTATGCACTATGTAGACCATCACACTAGAGGGTCATCAATTTATGCAACCACCACAGGTTACAAGTGTGTTTGTTAGCAACGATTTTGTGAAATTGACAAACATTAGATTGACTTTTTACATACCTGATTCTTTGATTATGCCAAGACACTAACATCTTATAAATGTCCCACTTGGTAAGAGCTTAATATCATAATAACTCACATCATTACCTACTTCATATATTTTAAATCTCAATTTACATCATATTGTGTTTAGTTTTCTCTATTTTTTTTAATTTTATTGTTTTATTTTATTATATTATTTTCTCATGAACTAAGTTATGGTTAAATCAAATCCTATCGGAATATTAGGGAAAAGAATAATCTAAATTGTACAAATATTATTAAATTATGACTATCTCATTTTTAATTCCATTACCTTTTGTCATTTCTATTAGCATATCCCAAAGTAAATATTGTGTTTCCAACTATTATAGCATCAAACCAAAGATTTTGTGAAACTGACAATCGCTAGATTGACTTTTCACATGCTTAATTCTCCTATTATGTGAAGATACTAACATCTTATAAATGTCCTAGTTGGTAGGAGCTTGATATTATAATCATTGACATCATTACCTATTTCATATACTTTAAATTTTAATGTGCACCCTATGGTGCTTAGTTTTTTTTTGTTTTTTTTATTTTATTTTATTATAATATTTTTTATGAACAAACTTGGGTTTAAGAGAAATCACAATATTATATTAAAAAATATTTAAATTGTATAAAAAAAATTAAATTATGATTTCGATAGACATGTTTATTTTAGAATAGGGTTTCTAGATATTTAATTTAAATATCAATAATTATTAGATAGATGACATGGTTTTAGCCACCTTAGAATATTCTAGAATATTTTTAGTAATATACAGAAATCAAATGTTGAGACTTATTTTCAAAGTAGTTATGCCATTTTTTGCCTTTTAATTAAATTGATTAATTAAATAAATTCCATATGAACAAGTGTAATATGAAATGAGTTACGGTTTTTTGGGCATGTGGTATTAACCAACCTAGATCCACCTTAACTCTAGATTTATCAAGCACTGAGAGGGATCAAATCTCTCAAGGTGCAAACCTTTTTTGAGTGCTAAACTTGAGGAATGTTTTGTACCTAAAGAGATTTAATCCCTCTTAGCACTTGATAGATCTAGAGTATATCTATATATATATATATATATATATATATATATATATATATATATATATATATATATATATATATATATATATATATATATATATATATATATATATATATATATATATATATATATATATATATATATATATATATATATATATATCTTCTTCATGCCTTTAAATAGGCTACATTACATAAGAATACCATTGGAAAAACCATGGTGTTATAGACATTTTTGTGCCTAACAGCATGAAGCATGAAATGTCAATAATCTGAGGGATCCAAAGTCCCTAAACATGTTGTTCCTACCCCTAGAGGAACAAGGTCAGCAAACCACAGCACTGAAAATCAGTTCTCCACCTGAAAACACTCAAAAACAAGCTATTTCTGGATCATGTCAGCTGCTCCACTGAGCATCTGCGTTGAATGTCAACTGCTCCACTCTGTACCTGCGCTGAATGTCAAAAGCAATGAAGGCTACCTGCACTGGGCGAGATTGGCCAAGTGGCACAGTCATTCTGCAAGGTGTCAGATGCCCAGGAAGCTTCCAAAATGACACTTGGATCAGGGAATTCGCCTTGTGATGAGTAAGAGGATCTAGATCTCCAAGTGGAAGCAAGAAACTCCAAGTGGACTCAAGAACTGAAGTATAACTGAAGTGGGAGAGGACACTAGTTAGCTTCATGCCAGCCTCAAGCTGACTCATCCTTTCTCCAAAACTCCTATATATAGAGCTCTCTCATGAGGTCTAGGGAGGCTGGAATCTTGTGAATGTAAGGAAGTGTTGTTGGTTTGTGCATAGAACTATTGGGTGATTGCTTTGAAGGAGGTGAAGAGGAGATTTCTTTCTGCTGGGAGGTGTTGCTGGATTGGGCCTCTTATGGTTGTAACACTCTCAGAACTTTACTTCTTCCATTAATAAAGCATTTGAGGTTCTTCTATATGCATGTGTCTCTGTGGCGTATTGATGCTTGTATATTTGATTTATTCTAATCCTTGAATCAATTATGGATGTATGCTTCTTGTAGTTTCCCTTTCTTGTCCTTTTGCAGGATCTTTGTGTAGCTGGGCCAGTGAAAGAGCAAGGAGCTGGGAGCAAGCAGCAAAGAGGGAAGATTGGATCAACCATTAGCGGAAGACAACGGTTAGTGGATCCCTTTCTCCTCTCTCTTACATCTCATAAAGAAGTAATCTTGAATAGCTTTGTATTCAGTTGTTGCTGAGGTACTATCACCCTTAGAGTGGGATAGGGTCATTCCGTATTGGATACTTTTCCCAACAACACATGGGTTGTCAAAAAATGACAACGATACATTTTATTTGTTTGCCGCACAGTGTTGGGATTGATGTCAACCTAAGATGTCCACTTAAGGAGTCAACCATGGAGTTAATTATGTTGGCATTGATGTCAACAAGCTTGGAGGATTTTCCATGATGATCATACGCATGATAATATGTTACTAAGGAGTGCCTAATGTTTGTAGAGGTTCTATAGGTGTTTGAGAAGGATTGAAGGCAAATGGAAAAGTTTTGGGCAGAGAGGAGGTGATGTTCCCTCAGTTAGAGAAATTTTTCAAGGTTGATAAATAACACATAGCGAGGACCTCAGCAGCCTCACTAGGATCCCACACTATCCCCATTATGTTCATCTCTGGGGGTCAGTTCTATCCCAAAGATGATGTCATGTAGGTGAATTTTTGAGTTCCTATGCATGCACATAAAATACCATGAGTATTTCCTAGAGTATTTTCCCATGGTTTTTCATGGTATAGAATTAACTTATGTTATTTTCATTATAAAAGGTGATCAAGTCAAATATAAATCTCTCATTGAATGAAGTTAGTGTTTGTTCAAATAAAGGTGAAAAATGTCAGAGTATGAATAGGAGTGTTTGGCTCTCCATATCTATATGTGATTATTGATTGATCACTTTAGATATTATATTTGTAGGAGGAAGCAACATGTTGGAGAGGTTGGTTCATTTGTGAGAGTAATTCATTGTAGATCATTGAGAACATTGAGAGACATGTGAGAGGAGAGACATAGCTATAGTAGATCATTGAAGAAAAATAATTTTATCGCAAAATTTTATGTGCACACTTCCTCAAGTGTTTTATGCAGATTTATAAAGGCTTTTGATTGAAAATATCACTGTTACAATTGAAAATAGGATGTTAGCATGTTTTCTATGGCACCTTTGTATTACTAACATTGTCTATGCAGGGGATCATAGCTGAGAAGATCATGCTTTATTATTTAGAGAGATTTTATATGGTTGCGAATCTATTGTATGTATTATGTATGGTTGCTATTATTGAGACATGGATGATTTTTGATGATCATACTATGTTTTCTACTGATGGAATTGTGTTGAGAGTGTGTATGCTGGAGGTTTCATGTCTGGTATATTGTATATTAGATTTATCATTGTATTATAGTTTATATGTATGTTGTTGATTGTGTTGAGATGATGTATTTATTATGATTAAGATTGTGTTGGAGGTCATGTATTTAGTGTTTCAACTTTTTGTCAATGTGGGTCTAGTATGAAAATGGATGAAATGAGACTCACAAGTGTCTGTATTAAGATGTAGTGGGCCACAATTTGAAAATAGATGAAATTAGGTCCATGTGGATTTGAAGGTTGGGGCTTTCAGCGTTGTAGGTAGAGGCTTTTAGATGAGTCGTGGCTTATCAAGGGAGGTGTGGATTTCTTCTACTGGAGGTTGGAGAAATTTCTTAGGAAGTAGAGGCATCCTTCCAATCATGGTTGGAAAACTAGTGAAGGTGGTGCCCTTAAGTAGTTGGTGGCCTACATAGTTTTGGGAGCAGAGACTTCTTGGTGGGTGGTGGCTCACATTTCTTGTGAGTAGAGGATTGCACACTAGTGGTGGCTAGTACATGCATATGTATCAAACAATTTTATTAATAATAAAGAAGTAGAAGAAGAAAACAAGAGTGGTGGTTTTTCCAAGTTGGGTTTCACACCTAATATCTGGTATCCCCTCGTGTGATTATTTTTATGTGTTTATCATTGATTCTCTCATGGTTTACATGTTTATGTGTTGTTAATGGTTATATATTAATTTGTATTGTTGCCCCTATGTTTTACATGCTTATGGCATTTTTTGGCATAATGTTCTGCTAATCAATGAATGATCTGTTAATGTGAAAGATAAGTAAAAGGAGTTTAAAAAGTGATTCATTAATACACTATTGACCCCCCCTCTTAGTAGTGTGAATTGTACAAAATTATTTTATTTATTTTATTTTAATAAACATTAGTTATCCCCCCGTGGTAGGTGCATCAATTCAGACCCTCTCCTCCCACTTTGATATTATGGACACCCATAAAAATAGATGTTGCATCATGTAATCCATCGGGAAAATGGATGGCTTACAAGTCACCTCAAAGGTTTGGAAAAATACATAATATAGGTTCCATCAGCATGCAAAGTACCAACTTGGTACCATGTTGTAGAAGTTATACTCATGGTGGGCAGTGGAGGCACCCAAGATTTACACCAGAATGATGGACACTAACCATAATTTGAACATTTCAGGTCATTCTTCCTAGGAAGTTATCACCGCAGGAGTCATTTACCATGAGATTAATGGTACACAACATCATCACAACACCATCACCAATTAATGCACTGCATTCCCTTAAAATTAATGGCATGCTTGTACCATTGATTATGTGAATGCCCTTGGTATTGGAAAAATTGAGTGATATCAGGCTCCATTTTTCTTATATCAATATTCTCAATACAATTTTGTTTCCTTCGTCTTGAGTTGTGCTTGTTTGAGTCATTCTATGGCTTCTCTAGTTTTTAGATTCTATTTCTATGGAATGTACTCCAATTTAGTTTAGATTCCTTACCATCCTTGGTTTTCTATAGCTCTCCCCTCTTAGCCACCCCTAGAATCCTCACTTTCCCTCCACACAGTATATGTCATCAGCTTCTACACTTGCATCAATTCCCTACAGACATTCCACATGCGTTAATCCCCGCTAGCCTCTGCTCTAACATAAACCCCTCTCCTTCGTCTCTGCTTTTTCATCCCAACTCTCCAAATCCTTATATTATTGTCTCTCTCATCCCCAATTTTTCCACTTGTTATCAATCCAGAACCTATATCAATATGAATTATGAACAATTTGTAGTCCCTCACAAAGGAAGGGGAATAGGTCATCATTTAATCTCTTCTTTGACCCAAAACCATATGGCTTCCACTAATCAAATTCCATCCAAACTGTAGGACAGGAAATCCATGAATCGATATGAGAAATACATCCCTGAGCTTGTTCTCTACGGAAATGAAAGAATTGAAGTTGTCATGCACTAGGAATGTCACTACACTCCTAACCAACATGTCCAAACCGAGACCATAGAATGGATTCCTAATTTAGGAAATACCACTTGCTCTAGATATTCATGTTACATGTAGGAAATTAACCTTTATTCACACAAAAAAATCTTATGGGGTGCTTCCTCACAAAGAAAAACCATGCTCAAGAGGAAAATGTACATAAATTGGTAAAATTAGTGGAAACATTGGATGGAATGGATCACAAAATCAACATTCTCCTCATTAAGTGGAATAATAACCCCTTTCCTTGGAGACCCCAAGTCAGATAACTCAACTAAGTAGATTCCATGCAATCTCATTTTTTTCAGTTCTTAGTAGCCTATGTATTTTCTGTATATGTATTGATTCAATCAAGAAATATATTTATCTTTTTGTTTAATAGATGTTATCATTAGATGAGGTATTCATAACCTCAGGACTTTGAAGCTAAACCTATGATTTGGTTTCCCACTGGGCAGACCAGAGATTGACAATCACTGACTATGTAAATTTTTACAATTGTAAGACAAAGTTCCTTATTTAATAATAGTAATAATAATAAAATTTAATTATTAATTTTATTTTTTAAATTTAAATTTATTTTAAATTTATTTTATGTCATTTGATCAAGTCAAAATGTTTACATGATTGGACATTACAACATCTCTTACATACTAGGTTGGAGAGAACCTCTCGGCATAATAAGTCATGGTATTGGCCCATGGTATTGTAACAAAATGTTTTACAATTAAGAATCCTCACGCTAAAGTGGGGATTAATATCCATAGTTAAGAATGCTATTATATCCATGAAATATTTTTTCTAGGAAATCCACTGGAAGGGATCACTTCCTATTGGCTCAACCACAAAGCCAAAGTGTCATGAGAATTCACCAGTGGCCTTTCCATACCAAATGTACTTTATGAATTTTTTTAATTTTAACAATGTGAGATGTATCATGAAGTAAATGTTTTGATGCTTATTCACATTTACTATCCATTTAATTTATATCGATACACATGTATCTATCCAATTTTTAATTGGATTACTTTTTTTCACTTCTATCATAGAGTAAATATTGTATCTCAAACCACTATAACATCAAAACAACAATACATTGTGAATATATTTATATTATATCATATTAAATCACATTATAACAAAGCCATCATCGTTATATAACATTTATATGTCATTAACCTCCTCCTACATCTCCTATTTTATTTTCCTTAATTTCCATATACCTTTATTGGTCCATGGTATTGTAACAAAGCCTATTTACAAATTAACAATCTTCGTGGTAAAGTGTAGATTAATCCCCATAGTTAAAAATGTTATTACTTGTTTTTCAAATGTATGTATGATTAGCTTATATATTATTTATTTTTATAATTAACAATAATAATAATCGAAAATAAAGTTATAATTTAGTTTATTTTTATGACTTATAATTTCAACAATGTAAGATTTATCATGAAATAATTGTTTAGATGCCTAACCACATTTAACAACCATTCAATTTATATGGCTAGGCTAGTATCTATATAATTTATAACTGCATTAATTTTTATCATTTCTATCATATCCAAAAGTAAATATTGCATTTTCAACTACTATAACATCAAAACAACAACACATCATCAATATCTTTTTATTATATCATATGATATAATATTATAAAAATCCCATTTTCGTTATTGTTAATTTATCTTAGGTCTTGATTGTTCTTTGCTTTAAATAATTGCAATTCATCATTTATATCATATTCACCCCATAGCATTTAAACATCATAGCAAAAATAGAAATTATATAGAAAGAACAATGATATCAATCATGTAGTGGAACATAAATGAACCATAAAAGAAAATAATGCACATATAGAGACTGTCACACCAGGATTGGTCGAAGACTAGGGGAAAAACCCACTAGGGGAAAACCTATAATTCTTCTTCTTCTTCTATTATGTTTCATAAATTGATTAGCTCATATACAAAGTACATCATCATGATATACATATCAGGTCTCCTTGAGTTAAACCTAAATCAATTCATAATTTCATTTTTGAACTGAATAGTTATCATAACTTTACATCGACCATAGAGATAATGTTACCATTGTCATATAAATAATTTCATTTATTTCATGCTTATGTTGTCAATTATGTCATGATAATATTATTACTAGTGTCATGATCATGTTGTCATAATTGTCAAGATTATGAAATATACCTATGTTGCTTGAGATGCCTTACCAATACTGATTTATTATATACATATAACTAAAAAGAACTATATTGTAACCACATAGAACCATACATGTAAATGTAGAGGAACTAGACATATATAATTGTATGTAATGTAGAGGAACGATGTGAGTTAGTGTCAACTATATAGCATGTTGAATTGTATGCATACCAAACCATGTTCTTGTGAGACGATGCCAAGATCTAATGTTATGATTGAGAAATGTCCATTGAAGAGATATATAAATTCCACTAGGATGTGTTATACCAATTGTATAATGATGTTGTTGAGGTGCAAGGAATATCTAAATTATTCCTCATATGCTCGTGATTGCATTAGGGAGCGATATCATGAGCATACATTGTTGAGACTATGTATATTTCAGAGATTTTGCCTTGTGTCATGGCTATATGTGATAAATTGTTGAGTATCAATGCCAAAGGATGCAAATATGCCATATATAAATTGTGTGACATCAATAGAGAGAAATTTAGTTACATCATTTTCATGCAGAGAGAAGAGAGTGTGGGACAAAAAGCGAGAACATATGATAGAGAGTGAGAAACTAGTGTGAATATGGTGAGGCAAAGAGCGAAGACTACTATGTAAATTAGAGATACATCAGAGAGAGATAGAATATGAATATATAGACATATAGCATGGTCCTGAGTGGAATTCCTATAGGAAGAGCAAGAGAAGTTGATTTAGGCAGAGCGATAGTAGACTTGTCATATACCATAATCCTTTGCGAAACCCAGAAGTGACACTTGAAATCTCAAAATCATAAAATCCATCGAATTATGTACTAAATATGAATATCATAAGATATATATATATATATATATATATAGTTGTTTCTATGAGGGAAGATCCGACTTAACAATTTTAGGAATTTGAATTTTAATTCAAACAATTTCCCTCCAATAATTGAAGATGACATGACTAATAACAATTTATTTTGATCCCAAAAGGAATTAATTAATATTTTTTTATTAGGGAAATTCTCCTTGGCTACCAAATTTAACACTTCCTCTTAGTTAGGGATAAATTTCCATCTGTATACATAGTCTCATCTCATCTCTGCTCCCTCTCGGAACAATCTTATCTTAGATGTCATGACACAATATAAAGAGGTAGGAAATTGCATCATCGTTATATATCATGTTATAGAAGATGAAGAATGCACTATCAATGGTAGGGGAGATCAATCCTCAAACCCTATCTTTCAATCAAGTTTGATGACTTCCATCTTAACTATATCATCAAAACATCCATATGATCACATCTCGTCTTAGTTTCCTTTGATCATTAGCAAGACAATCTCGATCTAATAGAGGAGAAACATGACATCATAGGGGAGCTCAAGGAACCACCCCCTATCCATCGGGGAGCCACTGATACCACCTAGAATCACTACCAGCGGGGAGTCAATGCTACCACCTAGGAATCATCTACTAGCAGGGAGATAATGCTACAACCTGGGAATCATCTACTAGCAGGGAGCTAATACTACTACCTAGGAATTATCTATCAATGGGGATCCAATTCTACTACCTAGGAATCACCTTCCAGTGGGAAGCCAAAGCTACCACCTAGGAATTATCTAGCAATGGGGAGCAAATGTTACTACTCCGAAATGATCTACCAATGGGGAACCATTTCTACTACCCAAGAATCATCTACTAACATGTTTCCAATTCTACTACATGGGAATGATATGTTGATCTTCGCAACATAACCCTTAAGAGTCAGTGGTAGAACACCTGCATCCACAACCTTGGGAGGATTTACAAACTTACCCTACAAGGTAAGGATCATACATAACCTAAGGAACTTAGGGGAGATACACACTTACCTTCCAAGGTAAGCATAAAACATGCCCAATTCATCATCTCAACCCATTGGCCAGATGGGGAGGAATAGTCCCAACAAGCCCATCTTATGGGTAGCATGCATACTCGGGTATACTCGGCAGGGGGAGATACACACTTACTGTGAGGTAAGGATTACATATTCCCTCTTAGAACAATAGGGGAGATAAACACTTACCGTGAGGTAAGGATCAGAAACACATATTGTCTATGAGTTCCCTCAAACCCAGGAGCTCTTCGACTCATTTCCTCACCCCGGGAGCTCAGATAGGGGAGGAGATCATAGCTCAGTGTCCTCAATCAACTCAAATTCTTACCCACAGGGGTCACATCTATCAATCCATGTTGCTCTTTGAATATCAAAAACATGTCAAAGTGTTTGTGACTAGTACCAGCTTTAACAACTTATTGAAAATTTCAATCACACTTCCTCATGGATTACCAACAACAACAATTCTCTATTTTCCTATTCATATAGGACATCAAGTGTTAGATAAAAATATATATACTAAATAAAATAATACCATATTCATCCTTTCTCCCTCTCATGCAAGGAAGCGGCAAGCCACAAGCCTAATCTTGTCATATACAACGACGTTATCTCAATCCTCGAAGATGCCTCTTGTCCCAACAAACCAACATGTCATGATTCTGATAGATATATTTTCCTTTAACAAGGAAGTCTTTTACTACACTCCTGTATGAGATGTGGCTCCTAAAACCGCATGGTGTAAGCCAATCCTGTCAGCAAAGAATTGTTAGTTCATGAAATTAATAGGCAAAGACATATTTTTAACAATATCAGATGTTTAATAGTAGAAGACTTGTTTCATTCTGCAACCATGAGACTTCCAATCATCCACTATAAAATAGTAGGTGTTGGAATCTCATCAAGAGTCTCTCCCTCTGAGTTGGAAGCCCCTTCAATCACCATGAATCACAACATCAACCTAACTCTCATATCATCAAAAAAACTATTAGATAACAAAGTCAAACTATATCAGGTTCACACACACACACACACACATACACAAATATCTATATCTATCTATATATATATATATATATATATATATATATATATATATATATATATATATATATACATCATAGTCATGACAAGTCACCATCAATTGTTTCATTATCACATATGAACTTGTCATCAAACATCCATCAAATGTTAATGGTCACATCATCAAAAATATTTCATCAATTTCATAACGTCATCAAATGAGGGAATCGATGTTGTCATATTGTCAAATTTACCATGTTGTTAACACATCATAGCAGTTACAACTTATAAACAAAAAAACAAATAGTCAGTAAATCAATATTACAACCACATTATTTCCATCAAGGTTACCATACTCATTATAGGCATTGACAACAATATCAAGTTACCACACATTAAAATCAATGTTTCTAGTCTTATTTTGAAAAATCATATGACAGGTATCCAAATTCCATATATCAAGGAGATCATGTTAATTGTTACTAGAAAGTGCACTGATAGATTACATGTACAAGAAATCAAACGTACCTTCATATTCATGTGACTATTATGCATGAATTAAGTAATTACAGAGGGTGATATTCTTTTCATACCTCAGGGCTTAAATTTCCATCTAACATTGCAGCTAAATCATAACACTGAAGCACTTTGTTATACATACCTTGCAATAATATTTAGATACCTTTAGCAACTTTTAGCACTTGTTTTCCATTGGCAGTTGTAGCTATCAACTTTTCTCTTCCTGCACCATTTAGCATCTAGATGATTCTTAAGAAGGATTTTCTTATCTTATCTTCATCAAGAAGTTAGAAGTACTAAAATATTTATGCAGGACAGATAAGCAACAATAAGCATAATAAATATAATAATAATAATAATAATAAACAATAGTAGTGTCATAAAGAAACAACATAAATCTAGAAGATACTTATCTTTAACAAGAAGTGATAATCTCTTCCGTCAACCAACCTTCAAGAATCATTATTTTCCATCATCCATATGTCAATTTTTCCTTCAATATTTTCAATTGTCTTTAGGAGCATCTAGGCCCAACTGAGACTAGCTCAACTAGGGTTACACGAGCAAAACTAAACAAACAATATCCAAGATATATGCCCAATAGACAGATGCAATCCAGATTAGAGTTTCCAATCCTATAGTCATTACTCAAATTCAACGGTCAATAGTCAAAAATACCTTAGGTCATAGCTGCATGGATCTAGTTACCATGAGGGCGGCTATATCTCTTGAGTCGTATGGAGAAGCCTATCAAGCATATAGCTACACCTGAAATTTTTTTGTTCCAACCTGACGACCATAGACAAAAATATTTTCCTCACATGCGATCTCAAACTCGACTGAGCTAATCATATCTAGGCCCTTCTTCTAAGAATAATTTAGGGGTTTCTTCTAAACCTTAACCTATTGTTATGAATCAAGGGTTTCTCCCAACCCCTAATCTCACATTGTTTATCAAACCCAAGTAGCCAGGATGCCTAGGGCTTCCTTCAAACCCTAGCATTATATTAGGTCTCTGCCATCTTTCTACCAACAACAGTGTCTTCACAGGGCGATGAATTTTCTTCAACGTATATTTGATCCCATTTTAATTTATCTTAGGGTTTAACTATTATATGCTTTAGATAATTGTAATTCAGCATTTATATCATATTCACCCCGTAGAATTTGAACATCATAGCAATAATAACAATTATATAGAAAGAACAATATCATCAATAATGCAGTGAAACATAAAGGAACCACATAAGAAAATAATGGACATATAGAGACACCTGGATTGTTTGGAGACCAGGGAAAAACCCCACAATGGGAAAAACTAGAATTGTTCTTCTTCTTCTATTAGGTTTCATTAATTTATCAACTGAGATACAATGTACATCATCATCATATACATATCAGGCCTCCTTGAGTTAAACCTAAATCAATTCACAATTTCATTTATGAACTGAATAGTTATCATAACTTTACATTGGCCATAGAGACACTATTACCATTGTCATATCAATATTGTCATATTTTTCATGCTTATGCTGTCAATTTTTTCATTCCAATACTATTACTAGAATCATGATCAAGTTGTCATAACTGTAAATATTATGAAATATACCTATGTTTCTTGAGATGCCTTACGAATATTGATTTATTATATACATATAACTAAAAAGAATTGTATTGTAACCACAAAGAACCATCCATGTAACTGTAGAGGAACTAGATATATATAATTGTTTGGAATGTAGAGGAACCATGTGAATTAGTGTCAACTATATAGGATGTTGAACTATGCGCATACCGAACCATGTATATTGTGAGATGATGTGAAGATCAAATGTTGTGACTGAGAGATGTTGATTGAACAGGTGTAGAAATGCCACTAAGAGATGTTATACTAATCTTATAATGACGTTAAAAAGGTGTTAGGAAGATCTAAATTATTCCTTATGCACTGGTGATCGTAGATTGGGGAGAGAGATCATGAGCATACATTATTAGGACTATGTATATTGTAGAGATTGTGCCTTGCATTGAGACTTATATATCTCGATGGATCCAAGACTATATGTGATAAGTAGTTGATTATCCATGCCAAAGGATGTAGAGATGCCATATATCAACTGTGAAATATCAATCGAGTGGAATTCCATTACATCATTGTCATACAGAGAGTAGATAGCATGGGATAGAAAGCGAGAACATATGAAAGAGAGTGAGACAACCAATGCGGATATGGTGAGGCAAAGAGTGAATACTAGTATATCAATTTGAGTGAAATTAGAAAGAGATAGAATAATAATATATAGAACTATAGCATGAGCCTAGGTGGTAGTCCTATAGGAAGAGCAAGAGAATTTGATTGAGGTTGAGAGAGAGCATAATTTTCATATACCATAATCCTTTGTGAAAGACAAAAGTGACACCCGAAATCTCAGAATCATAAAAGCCATTGAATTTTGTACTAAAGATCAATATCATAGGATATATATAGTTGATTATATGAGTGGAGAGTTTACTTAACCATTTTAGGAATTTTAATTTTAATTCAAACAATTTTCCCTTCAATAATTAAAGTTGGCATGACTAAGAATAATTTCTTTTTATCCCAAAAGGAATTTAATTAATATTTCTTTATTAGGGAATTTCTCCCTGGCTGCCAAATTTAACAATTATATCAAAATTACTTTTCCTTAACCTCCTCCTACCTCTCTTATTTATTTTTCCTTAACCTCCACCTACCGCTATTGACCCATTATATTGTAACAAAGCCTATTTGCAAATTAAGAATCTCCATGGCAAAGTGGCAATTAATCCCCATAATTAAGAATGCCATTACATAGTTTTTAAATGTATATTTTTCCAAGGAATTTTTAAAATGTATGTATTATTAACTTATATATATATATATATATATATATATATATATATATATATATATATATATATATATATATATATATATATATATATATTTGTCATTCAAACTAATTTCATTAATTCCTCAAAACATTACACATTTTTCAAAGATATCCCTTCTCTCCTAGCCTCACTCTAACCAGATTTTTTGGCCATAAGAGATAAACAAAAATTGAAAGAAAAATGCCAAAACTATAGCATGTCGATGTCCCATAACCACATATGCTCCAAAAGCATCGATAATACATACATAACCAACCAACATTACAGATTACAAGGAAGCATTAGAGAAATTTTGAGATCAAAAATGGGCCTCAAAACAAAAATGTACAACAAAACTTGACTTTATAAGAACTAATAGGATTCAATATGATGATGTCAACCATGGGGGATGATTCACCATTTTTGGAGTAAAAAGGTTAAAAAAAAAAAAAAACAAAACAAAACAAAACAAAAACTATTTTTTCAACTCATATTTTCAACTTACTTCCCTATGATTTTACTCAAATTTCGAGTGGGAGCACCCGCTGTATACGAAATTTAATTTTTCATCCAAGGAGTACCCATGTTGCATAATTTTGATGGACCCTCCTACTTGAAAAATGTGAAATACATGGAAAATTGTGATTGCAATCATGTTTTCACATATTTCGTGTAGTAGGATCCATCAAAAGTATGCAATATGGGTACTCCTTGGATATAAAATTAAATTCTTCATGCAATGAGTGCTCACACTCAAAAATTGAGTAAAATCATATGGAGATAAGTTGAAAATATGAGTTGAAAAGTATTTTTTATTTTTTCCCTCCAAAACATGATGAGGTAATCTAGTCTTATTTTACTATCTCCACTATTATTTTATAATATTCCTAAGGAGGCCCATTTTAGACCTCAAAATTTCTCTAATGAGTCAGGACCTTCCCAACATGAAGAGGATCAGGGGATCTAGGTCCCCTGTGAGCATAGAACTCCAAATGGTCAAGTATGCCTTCAATATGATCCAGCCTCTTAGTGATGCATCTATGGCTCTTGCAAACCAATTCAATCTGTCTAGCATCCCCAAATAGTTGTGTTGAATGTTATTCATGAAGGAAATCACTTCATTCCTATCATCATGTCGTTGTTGTTGAAGTTCTACTAGGAGCACTGTAATGCCTTGAAGTTGTATGTCAATGGTTTCCAAAGAGGGCAGAGCTCCCAAATATCTAGGTGTAGGAAAGTTTTCATGAGCTAAATCATCATCTGAGACCACTTCCCCCACCTCCTCTCCCCCTTGTCTTCCCCTACACCCCTACTTTCTTCCCAACCCTTCACTTCTCCATGAGGTGCCCCACAACAACGCGTGCATCCTTGCTGCCTATCATGATGCTCCCTATAACCTGCCATCAATGCTTTGTCCAGTTATCCTCTTAGGCACCTAGGTTACCCAAGGTGGGCTTCCTATAAGGCTGCACTAGAATGACCGCCCCCTGTAGAAATTTCACCGTAGATCACCTGATAATGCAATATACTAAAGAAAATACTTGATCTACTTCTACTATCAAACTTTGCGGAAGCTTAATCGATTTTGAGCAAGATCAAACAGAACACATATAACAGAGAAGAATATTCAATCACACATGAAACATAGAAGAATACTCAAAGGAAAGCCTCAGCTAAAAACCCCACTATCTGTATTATCATACAAGTACAAATATCTCAGGATTACACAAAGCTTTAGCTCACAAGCTATCCAGCTCTTAGTACAATCCGTCATTATTGCTCATAGACAGAATAAACAACACATATGCCTTCCTTCAGTCCTCCAAGCCTCCTATTTCCTTGCGCAGTTTCTCCTGGGTCCTCAAGCTGCCACCTGTGTGTAATAATCCCTCACACACTGCTCTGACCTCTGAAATAACTGCACAATCCTGAAGGAGTTAATTCCTTCTGCATGGATGAGTTTCCTTTATAGGAAAATTCCTCCAACTGATAGTACACTATCCCTTCCTTTAATCTCAACTGGGTCTCTGTCAGAACTGACATGCATGAGTTATTTATGAGAGAATATTCAGTTATCTGGAGAACACTAGTTGCATGCATGCATGCATTAACTGACTGAACTCAAAATTAGTTCCTCCAACTGTTTGGAACTAATTTAACTGGACTTAACTCAGTTAACTGAGCTAACTAACTACAGCTCAAATACAAGTCACCCTTATCTCCTTAATTAAGGGATAACTTCCTCAATCAAAGGGATAAATGTTGCATGTCTTCACATAGACTTCATGTTTGATTTTCTCCAACTAATTAACTAAAGATGAATTAATTAATTATTTTTCAAACAGCTAGTGAGACTATATTCGAATTTTAATTCTCAATTTTAATTCAGGGACTAATTAAAATTGGAATCTATCCCGAAATGCTATTTATAGTGAGCAGGAGCATATGACCCCCATTAATCAAAAGAGGAATACAAAGCAGAGAACGAGAGTATGTGGACCATCAAGCGACACAGGGGACATTTCTATTAAAATAGAGCTTAAATGATGGAATGGATTAAGTCTCTCGAAGACTTAATTAAATGTAATTTGCCACATATGTATGCATGTAGAGAGAAGTAGGGGCAATTTAGAGATTTGAGGAAGGGATGTGATCGGATCCTTATCTATATATATAGATATATATATGATGAACCTGTGCATTCAATAGAGGGAGAGATAGAGTAATATAGAGTGAGAGACTGAGTGAGCAAAATGTAATAGAGAGAGAACTCATTCTAAGGCTGAAATGCCTTAGATTTGTAATCATATTGTGTAATATAAGAGTTTGCTTTGTGTTGAATATGTGCGTTGTGTATATTTCATAAATAGTCTGAATGTTAAGTGATGCAGGTTTGATTGACCATCGATCATTATAGGATCAATGGCGATCCATCGATTAAACGAATAATAGTGTTATCTTTAACTATTATGGAGTGATGTCGTGTATAGAAAGAGACTGTGGCAGAACTGTGTTTTAAACATAAAATCCATTAAAGGCAAGCGAGATTAAGTTAAGGAGAAAACAGACTAGAATGCACATGAGCCATTAGATTTGTGATATCAATGGTCCAGATCCAATCGTTGGAACAAAGACCTGTTATAATTGCATCAGTGTATTATTATAAGAAGGCGGACCACAACTCTTAAGGTATGGCGATAAGAGATTGCGCGACCAAAAGTCAACCGTCGGATCGAGTCCACATTGATGGTCAAGATTTGATCGGCGATCGCTTTTCAGCGAAGTCAAAAGACACCGGGCAATGGAATGGGCGATTGTGATATGCCGATAGCGATATCACCGATAGACCGAGGGCAAATGAAATGATATCGGTGATATGCGATGATCGGTGATTGGAGGTATCGACGTTTCGGAGATCGGAGTTCAGAGCAGTAGCGTCGTAGAGGTGTTTTGATGAGCCAGACCAGATGAAGTTATAGGTGCGGGTGGATAATATTTGAGATCCGACTTATGGTTCAGCAGTGGTTTTTCCCGTTGTTTCCAGTGTATTTGTGTTAAAGTGGTGCGGTCCTGGTTATAAAGAAAAATCCCGATAGCTAAATGGTCCGGGGTTTTTAAAGGCTTAAGGCCTTATGAAATATTTCTGATAAGTAATGGGCTCATAACCCATAGGTCCCAGGATTGAAACCTGGCTCTGATACCAAATGATGTAGGGTTACCCCCGCCTACACCCACATTATGTATGTTATATGCATAAATACCTTTGTCCCAGGAATTTTAACTCACAAACGAGTCAAATCTTAATTTAATAAGGAATGGTTTAAGGCCCATTACTCAAGTCTTAAGCGGAAAGATTTATAGACTAACCAACCATAGTCTAACCCTTAGTCAATATATTTTCTATCGAGACTCATTAACCCTTATACACTTCATTCACTTTAATATAAGAACTCATTCCACCCTTATAAACCTTCATTAACCCTTAGCCGCATATATATATATATATATATATATATATATAGACCCTTATAAACCTTCATTAACCTATATATCTATATATATATATATATATATATATATACACATTGGTTCGGATCACTGAAAGGATTCGATCAAATCCTCTCCATTAATCACTCAACTGTCGCTAATTCTCTCCACATGCATACATATGTGGCAAATTACATTTAATTAAGTCTTCAAGAGACTTAATCCATTCCATCATTTAACTCTGTTTTAACAGAAATGTCCCCTGTGTCGATTGATGGTCCACATCCTCTCATTATCCGCTTTGGATTCCTCTTTTGATTAAGGGGGGTCAGATGCTCCTGCATCAGAAACGCGTAAATCCATCAAAACCAGCGAGAATGTGGACCGTCTGATCGACAGATCAAGAAATCAATGGTCATCGCCAACAGAGATGTGAGGGCATTAATCCGCGAAGAAGTGGTTTTGCAACAGTGGAAATGGTTTTTGGGTGAGGTTGCAAGTGGTAAGTGGTATTTCCCGATTGACTCGTGATTCCATTCAGTGGATGACACATAGCAGCGCTGAAGAAAGAGGAAACCTCTTTTCGAGTGGTTAATCCTCGTGTACATTGCTCACCTGAAATTGTTGTGAACCGTTGGATCTCGCGCCAGTAGATCAACGGTTGAGGTTTATCGTGCAATTTGGATCAAGTGGGTAAAGACAATAGCAGTTGGACCAGAGGATGTAATGGACGATCGTGATCTAATCGCTGATCGCAAATCGGAGATAATGGAGGACAGCTCCGATAGCGATGGAGTGTGGACCCATCGATATTTATATATGCAGGTCTATAATTTTTGAAGTCCGGTTTAAGCGCTCGTTCGGGTTTTTCCTTCATTCCTGTGTATTTCTATATATGTGTGGTCCCGAGTTTTTAATGCTTAAAGCCTCAAATGAACGCTTCCAATAGGCTTGTGGGCCATAACCCACAGGCCACAGGATCAAATTTGTAAAAGAAAGGGGAAATTGGTTATACCCCAAAATCTCATTTCATCATTTGGTTTCAGAGCAAGGAAAGAGATTTCCTGCGAGGAGAAGGAAGAAGAGTGCAAGCAGAAGGAGAAGAGGTACAGTTGTGTTGGAGACTGGAGAGTTATGGTCTTTACTGTCATGCAGAGAACGACATCGTGAGGTGAGAAGACTTGCAGCAGCCTAGCGCAAGGTGTGCTCAATTGGTTCCAAAGGAGAGAACCAAAAGGATACAAAAAGACTAAGCTCAGAGGAGAAAGCTTAGTGAGATATCGTGTAGCAGAGGAAGACTGTTACTGCAAAGGTTGGTTGCAGATCACAAAAGATCATAAAGGAAATTCCATGAGGAAGTGGGTAGAATTTCTAAGGACAAGGAGAAGCATATGACCAGGAGGTCATAAATTTTTGTTCCTCGATAGTCTGATGTAGGAGCATCTGACCCCCCTTAATCAAGAGAGGAATCCAAAGTGGAGAACAAGAGGACGTCGACCATCAAGCGACACAGGGAACATTTCTGTTAAAACAGAGCATAAATGATGGAATGGATTAAGTCTCTCGAAGACTTAATTAAATGCAATTTGCCACATATGTATGCATGTAGAGAGAATTAGGGACAGTTGAGGGATTTTAGGAAGGGATGTGATCAGATCCTTCACAGTGATCTGATCCAATGTTTCCTTATATATATATGATGAACCTGCGTGTTCAATAGAGAGATATATAGAGTAATATAGAGTGAGAGACAGAGTGAGCAAAATGTAATAGAGAGAGAACTTGTTCTAAGGCTGGAATGCCATATTTGTAATCATACTGTGTAATATAAGAGTGTGCTTTTTGTTGAAAAGTGTGCAACAAGAAATGCTAAATTCACGAAGTGCTAAAATTAGAACTGCTAAAAATAGCACTTCTAAAAATAGCAGTTTGGCCAATGAGCATTTTGGCCACCTTGGGTGAGAGGTGAAACTGCTAAAAATATCATTTTTGGGTCCCTTCCTATTTATAGTAGTCCCTGGTCTATCTATAGGAAGTAAATTCAAATTTGGTCTTACCAACAGTTTAAAATATTAATTAATTAATTCTCCATGAGTTAATTAGTTAAGGAAAAACAAACTTGAAGTCTTTGTGAGAACATGCAATTATTCCTCCACTGATTAGGGAATGTGTCCTTGATTTACTCCATTGATTGAGGAATTAAGGATGAGTTCCATATTGAGAGGATCAGTTGACTTAGTTTAACTTAGTCAAGTTCAGTTAGATTAATTTAACAAGTTGTTAAATTAATGAGATATAGTTTGTTGATGCTTGCATGCATGTGACAACTATTATTTTCAGATAATTGTGTATTCACTCATGGATAACTGATGCATGTCAGTTCTATCAGAGACCCAGTTGAGATCAGAGAAGGGATAGTGTACTATCAGTTGGATGAATATTTTTCCTATAAAGGAAGCTCATCCATGATGAGGATTTATCTCCTTCAGGTTTATGCAGTTATTTCAGAGGTCAGTGTTGTGTGTGAGGTGAGAATCACATAGGTTGCAGCTGGAGGACCCAGGAAAAACTGTGCATAGAAATAGGAGGCTTGGAGGGTAGAGGAGAAGGTTTGTGAGAAGCATTTGACTATCTATGAGCAGCAAAGGGATTGTACTGAGAGCTGGATAGCTTCCGAGCTAAGGCTTTGTGTAATCCGGACTATATTTCCACTTGTATGATAATACAGAGATGGGGTTTTAGGCTGAGGCTTTCCCCAGGTAAATTCTTCTGTGTTATGTGTGATTGATTTCTCCATATTAGTTATATGTGTTCTTATTGATGTTGCTCATGTTTGATTAAGCTTCCGCTAAATTGTTTGTAGAAGTAGATCAAATGTTTTGATTTATTACATGGCATTACCAAGTTGATCTATAGGTGGGAAATTTCTACATGGTATCGGAGCTAGCTAATTTGTAGAAAAAGTTCTACATGGTGTCAAAGCTACCTAATTTGTAGGAAAAATTCTACACTTTGTATTGAATATGTGCACTGTGTATATTTCATAAATAGTCAGAATGTTAAGTGATGCAAGTTTGATCGACCATCGATCACTGTAGGATCGATGGAGATCCATCCATCAAATGAATAATAGTGTTATCTTTAACTGTTATGGAGTGATGTCGTGTATAGACAGAGACTGTGGTAGGACTGTGTTTTAAATGTAAAATCCATCAAAGGCAAGCAAGATTAAGTTAAGGAGAAAACTGACTAGAATGCACAGGAGTCGTTAGATCTATGAGATCAACGGTCCAGATCCAATCACCAGAATAGAGATCTGTTATAATCGCATCGTCGGATTGTTATAAGAAGGTGGACCATAGACCTTGAGGTATGGCGATAAGCGATTGCGCGACCAAACGTTAACCGTCAGATCGAGTCTAGATCGACAGTCAAGATTTGATTGGCAATCGCATTTCAGCAAAGTCAAAACACAACGGGCAATGGAATGGGTGATTGCGATATGCCGATAGCAATATCGCCGATAGACCGAGGGATGATGAAGCGATATCGACGATATGCGATGATCAGCAATCGGAGGTATCGACGTTTTGGAGATCGAAGTTTGGAGGAGTAGTGCCGTGGAGGTGGTTTGATGAGCCGAACCTAATGAATTTATAGGTGCAGTTGGATAATATTTGAGATCCGGCTTATGGTTCGATAGCGGGTTTTCCCGTTGTTTCCTGTGTATTTGCGTTAAAGTGGTGCGGTCCTAGTTATAAATAAAAATCCCAATAGTTAGATGGTTTGGGGTTTTTAAAGGCTTAAGGCCTTATGAAACGCATCCGATAAGTAATGGGATCATAACCCATAGGTCCCAATATCGAAATATGTAAAGAAAGGGGAAATTGGTTTTACCCCAAAATGTCCTTTCATCACATAGAAATGCTATTTTTAACATTTCTATTTTTTGTTATTTCCAACAGAGTTGGAGTATATCCTGAAATGCTATTTATAGCAATTCTATTATTAGCATTTCTATTTTTAGCATTTCTTGTTGCTAATTTCAACACACCCTCTCAACAAGAAAGGCATTCAACTCGAACCCGATCCTAAACCTTTGGAATGTTCTGCATGCAACACTTCTCTCAAGTGTTGTTGCTCCAGTAACTCTAGGAACACAAAAAATATCCAACCTGAATCAGAATGATGCCTCTGTCATCAAAGTTTCTAACTGCTATTGCCTCTGTCGACTGAAAACTCTGCACCTCTGTGCCCTTCAGTATCTGACTGCTCTAGCCTCTGTCACTTTGATCTCTGACTGCATCGATCACATTGATTCCTCCTACTGCATCCGTGTTGCTACTGGTCCTATCTCCCAGCACTGCATCCAAACTGCATCTCCTCTCATCATGTTGCATCATGCTGCCCACTATTGAACTGCAACTCAGTTACTGGGAAGTAAGTAACTGATCTCCCAACTGACCTCCCTGTTGAGCTAGAAACACCCTTTTATGTTGAAGCTCCCTTTGCCTCTGACAAGTGTTCCCTCTCTGACCTCTGCGCTGCTGCAACAACTCCCTGCATCTCACACCATTGCACACCTCTCTGTGTCATCCTGCACTGGTGCAACACTCCTATGCCTCTCGCATTGCTGCAGCCTGCTAGCTCTGTGTTGTCTTGGGACTCCTGCATTGTAGCTCTCTCTGCCACGCCATCCGCATCTGTCCCTACCCACTCATCTAGTCCTTCTACTCCTCGTCGGGGATCCCGTAGCAAGGTCTAATCAAAGAGGTTGGGTACCTTAATGATCCTGCCCCTATTCTAGCCTTCTTGGCACTGTCACTCCACATCGCCCCACCTCCTACCTGGAGGTATGGATGCATGTGATCCCTCTGCCCACTTGGCTCGAAATTTCCCCCTACTGGAGGTCTCTACATGAGTGGATGCCTCCACTTAGTCTCCTCTCAGCTTCTCTAGTTGTGGCTTCTCCATAACTTCCTGAAGTTGCTTCTCCAATTGTGGCTCCTCCACAATTGTCTGAGACTTCTTTTCTGGCTGCATGTTGAGAGGTAATTTACTCTCCTTCTCAACCACAAAGTATCTAACCTTTTCCTTGCTCCTCAAGGCTTTGCATGCATCTTGTACCTCAAGTGCATACAGGTTCTTAGCTAGCACACCAATCTATTTCATCTTTCCTGCCGTCACGAAATTTTCTGGAAAAAAGAGATAATTTTAAATTAGCGATAACTCCCTCATTCGAACTCTGATTCAGCCAATTGTTTTTTTGAATTTGGGTAATTTTTCGCAAGTCTAGATCTGCTATTTGTTTCTGAAAATTTTGCACAAAAATTTTCAGATCTGCACTGCAAACTCGCGGCCCAATATATATATATATATATATATATATATATATATATATATATACTTTGAATTCTCTTCTTCGTATACTGTTCACTGCTTTGATCACGTTGCTGTGATACCATGTAGAAATTTCACCATAGATCACCTAATAGTGCAATATATTAAAGAAAAATACTTGATCTACTTCTACTATCAAACTTTGCGGAAGCTTAATCACTTTTGAGAAAGATCAAACAAAACACATATAACAGAGAAGAAGATTCAATCACACATGAAACACAAAAGAATACTTAGGGGAAAGCCTTAGCTAAAAACCCCGCTATCTGTATTATCATACAAGTGGAAATATCTCAGGATTACACAAAGCTTTAGCTCACAAGTTATCCAACTCTTAGTACAATCCCTCACTGCTGCTCATAGACAAAATAGACAACAATATGCCTTCCTTCAATCCTCCAAGCCTCCTATTTCCTTGCGCAGTTTCTCCTGGGTCCTCAAGCTGCCACCTATGTGTAATAATCCCTCATACACTGCTCTGACCTCTGAAATAACTGCAAAATCCTGAAGGAGCTAATTCCTTCTGCATGGATGAGTTTCCTTTATATGAAAATTTCTCCAACTGATAGTACATTGTCCCTTCCTTTAATCTCAACTGGGTCTCTGTCTGAACTGACATGCATGAGTTATTTATGAGACAATATTCAGTTATCTGGAGAACACTAATTGCATGCATGCATGCATTCACTGACTGAACTCACAATTAGTTCCTCTGACTGTTTGGAACTAATTTAACCAGACTTAACTCAGTTAATTGAGCTAACTAATTACAACTCATCCTTATCTCCTTAATTAAGGGATAACTTCCCAAATCAAAGGGATAACTGTTGCATGTCTTCACATAGACTTCATGTTTGATTTTCTCCAACTGATTAACTCAAGATGAATTAATTAATTATTTTTCAAACAACTAGTGAGACTAAATTCGAATTTTAATTCAGGGACTAATTAAAATTGGAATCTATCCCGAAATGCTATTTATAGCAATGCTATTTTTAGCATTTCTAATTTTTTCTATTTCCAACAGAGTTGGAGTATATCCTAAAATGTTATTTATAGCAATGTTATTTTTATCATTTCTATTTTTAGCATTTCTTGTTGCTATTTTCAACACCCCCAACCATAGAACGAGACCAAAAATCCATTGGATGTGCCTTTCCTAGTAACAAGAACATACACCAAGATGTAACCCCCTGTACCACCAAAGAACAAGACCCAATGAGAAAGACGCAGCAAAATCAAAGCCTCAAGCTACCACACTCGACTTTGATATAGAAAATATCCGTAAAGAAGTGACTAGAGTTATGGGGAATAATTACCACCCGAACAAAATCCCCAAAGAAATCAAAAGGAAACACACACCAAAAACAATATGTCCACCACACCAACACCTCTAATTATTACTGAGAGCCGAAAGACAAAGATAAGAATTCCTCGAATGGCTTCCTTTCTTGATATTCCTTTGTCATTGAGCCACAACACATTGTTTTGCTCCAAACACCTAGAAGAAACACTTGCCACCCCTCGTCAAGGTCTCAAATCCAAGCTCAACACCTTAATCTCAACCAAGCCTCCAACCCACCACTTACCATACCTAGTGTTTTTTTTAGTATACCATGGATTGTACATGCACATTGGGGTCCATTTTACCACCAGCTAACACTCCCATAACCAGGAAAAACCATTTCCATAGGAAAACCCTCAATCTGACTTTATTTCCTTCTAACTTCTCAAACGATCCAGGCGACTGGTGCCCTGGCCTGCACTTCGCTTTAGTGGTCATAATTATTTGTCAAGCTACCCTCTCTTCCTCCAACGTTAAATTCCTCCCATTCATATACCCCCATTGGGGTCATTAACTCATATATTAATTCCTTTTATAATTAATAATAATAATAATAACTTAGTGGGAGGGATTATCCTTAATCTTGGTGGAAAATAAGTGTTGAAGTATTCCTAGGGGCTAAATAAGAAGACCAACAATCAAGTGGAAATGTATGGCCTCTTACTTGGGCTAAATTTGGCAAAGAAAAGGAAATTACTCAGATTGTGATAATGGGAGATTCTTTCCTTACCATCCAATATCTCTATACATGCTATTTTCCTAAGGACAATAAATTTAAACTTCTTCTTCCCAAATTGTTGGATGTCCTCGACCACTTCCATAGTAATACCTTCTACTATATCTTCAAATCTCAAAACAGAGAGGTAGACAAATAATCAAATCTTGTGTGCCTCTTAAAATTGGGCCAAACCGAGATCAATGACTTGTCTGGATGGTGAAACATCCCATGATCTTTTTCTTATCCTTAGCTCATATTAATTTTTATAGAGCTGTTAGACAAGACCTTATCAAAAATCAAGCATATAATATTAATGCCCCCCCCCATCCCACCCCCCCATAATGCCCTCTTTCCCTCACATGCGAAAAAATAGCAAAGTTTTTGTTTCATATTCTAGGCACTTCATATGAGGTGAGGTGGTGGATGGTGCACATGCAAGCCATGCATAGATTAGCCCCCCAATGTGCTCGCATGCACTAAGAGAGGTAATCAAATGGTACTACATCAATTTCTTGATTTTGCATCTACAAATTTGATGGCTTCAAGGAAGTGGTGTATTATGGAATTTAATGGGGAAGACGTTTATGTTGCAGGTGAGTTTGTTGGCTTTGGGATTAAATTCATGGATAGCAATGGAATTTATTGTATCAAAATTTCATGGTGGTTGCTATGCAATGGTGTCGGTTGGACACCTCTCTGAGCACAAAGTCTATTCTCGCAATTTAAGATTTCAATTATTGCATTGGGGGAATAATCTGGGTTGATTGTCTAGTTGACTGCATTGTAGGTGGATATTTGAGAAATTTTTGGGTGACAGGACTCTCTGCGAACCTGTGAAGCTAGAATCCATCTTATCCTTGTTTGGGATAATGTAATTACTCTCTAACTCGTCTTGGAGACCCCTGTTGGTTTGGGGCGATAATATTTTCAGTAGTCCTAGCCACTTCAACATTCTCCTATTTGTCAATGGTATTATCAGTGGCTTGTGCCTTGTGGCTCTTCCCATGATCAATTTTTTCTATGGGATTACTTGTGTTGTGTGCCCTGTGACCATTCCCATGATCTTTCTATGTTATTAAATTTCCTTCGTCTATATGCCTTGGATTTTCCTCTAAAACTGTTGATTTCACATTTTCTTATTGTCTCTATGCTAACCCTTGGACTCATTCATTCCTTATCTTCACTGCAAATTGGCTCCCTCTCCCTAGTAAATGTTCAGTGGTGTTAAAAAAGATCCCCCAATAGTGTTAGATGGTCGTAGAGATGGAAAGAAGAATCCCCAACATTTTGAAGAATTACACCTTGAGAATATGGATTTGAATCTGAAAATTCATCAACAAATCTATATAATCAATTTTCTAGTGGATGAACTTCACAACTCAAAGACAAACATAATCGCTAGGATGATGAAATTGATGCCTTGGGTTGACAACTAAATGATATGCAGATGTATATGGAGCCAATTGAAAACAAAATATCCACAAACAATGCACGTAGTCAAGTTCCTGAGAATTTGCATATCGACCTTAACAAATCTTTGAAAAAAGATCCCCTCCCTTTTTTTTATGAATTCCCATTGTAAATTTGTCTTTCTGTTGGGCCAACATTGTAAAATGAATGTATGTTGATCATTTGTTGTAGTAGATTTTCATTTTGAAATTTTTTATGCAATTATGGGTCCTCCTCTAAAGGACCCAAAGCATGGAAAAACATTGTAATCATCTCTAATGTATTTTGTTGAATCTAGGTGCAAACTTAAAGAAAAATATACTCATTGGTGTTAATAATAATAATAATAATAATAATAATAATAATAATAATATTATTATTATTATTATTATTATTATTATTATTATTATTATTATTATTATTATTATTATTATAATAAATAAAGTTGTAATTTAGTTTGCCCACGGGCCGTAGAGAGAATGATGATCAGGTGTTTTATTAAGGCACTCATTGGTTTAAAGATCGTCAGTTTGAAACTCTGTGGGAAAAAAATATAGCCATGCTAAGGGCTAGTGTGACTAGGTATGATCTTGAGTGATTTTGATGGCTTAGATGCCCCTGGGTCATAGCTACTCATGCCACAAGTTATGTGTGCCATGTAGATTTTAACCCCGTACAGAAATTACCTGCATACAAATTCTAAAAAAAGAAAATAAACAATGGCGAGCGCATAACACATAAAAAAATATACACAGAGATTTCCCCCTAGATCCCAAAACCGGGACTATCAGATTGATTTTTCATTATGTTCCTCTCAATGTTACAATACATATATCTACATGTCGAACCATCCATAAACCCCAATCCATTAACCTTGGATTAGAACATAATTGTAGTTCCCTTGAATGGATCTACAAAATACCATGGACCGAAAACCATCATGCCCAAAACCATGAGAAAAAACCATGCACAAAACCATAGGTAGGTCTGCCCACCTAATATAGGGTCCAAAAGAAATTTCCTTGGGGCATTGCCCTAAACCTTGTAGTGGGGAGCTACCGCCCCCCCGCTGCGCATCGACACAACAAATGGGGGGCTCCGCGCCCCTTCTAACCCCTAGTTTCACTATTAGGGCTAGTCGTGGAAAGAATATAACACAACCCAACATGCCAATTATCTCAGGACTCACATAACCTGGTAAAAAAAAAAGGTTATATTTTATTTTATTTTTATGACTTTTTAGATTTTAGAAATGTAAGATGTGTCATGAAGTAAGTGTTTTGATTCCTATCCATGTTTATCAGTAATTTAATTTATATGGTTAGGAAAGTATCTATCTAATTTTTAATTGCATCACCTTTTGTCGTTTCTATCATATCCCAAAGTGAATATTATGTTTCCAGCTACTATAACATCAAAACAATAATACATCATAAACATGTTTATATTATTTCATATGCAGTCACATTCTAACAAACACATCATCATTATGTCACATTTATTTTTCCTTAACCTCCTCCTACTTCTATTTATTTGTCCTTAACCCCCACCTACCTCTATTGGCCCATGATATTATAACAAAGCCTATTTACAAATAGGAATCTTCATGGTAATGTGGAGATCAATCTCCATAGTTGAGAATGCTTTTGTGTTTGTTTGTTAGTAATGTGAGTCTCGAGATGACTAGCACACCTAACCTGTGGTTTGAGTAACCGCAACCCAAAGGCATGTAAGCCATCAAAATCACCTAGGATCACTCCTAGCCTAGGCCACACTAGCCCTTAGCATAGTTGGATTTTTGCCCATAAGGTTTCAAACCCATGGCCTTTTCACTATGGAATGCCTTAACATAACACATTGTCACGATCTATTCTACGCCCCATAGGCCTCCATAGTTAAGCATGTTGTTACATGTTTTTCAAATGCCTATTTTTCCAAAATGTTTTTTTTTAATTTATGTATGATTAACTTATATATTATTTTTTATATAATTAAATAATAATAATAATTTTAAATAATGTTACAATTTAGTTTATTTTTAGAACTTTTTTAATTTTAACAATGTGAGATGTATCATGAAGTAAGTGTTTTGATATCTATCCACATTTACCAGTCACTTAATTTATATGGCTATGCAAGTATCTATCTAGATTTTAGTTGTATTACTTATTGTGATTTCTATCATATCCCAAAGCAAACAATTGTATTTCCAACTACTATAACATCAAAACAACAATACATCATCAATATATTTCTATTATGCCACATGCAATCACATTATAACAAACCCATCATCATTACATCACATTTAATTTTCCTTAACCTCCTCCTACTTCTCTCATTTATTTTTCCTTAACCTCTACTCACCTCTATTAGCCCATGATATTGTAAAAAACCTATTTACACATTAAAAATCTCCATAATAAAATAGAAATGAATCTTTATAGTTTGAAATGTTATTACATATTTTTGAATGGATATTTTTTTTTCTAAAAAAATTTAAATATATAAGTATACCTACTACTAATAATAATAAAATAGTTTATTTTTATAATTTATAATTTTAAAATATTTTAATTTCTATTTATATTTATAACCATTTAATTTAATTTAATTTATATAACTATACAAATATCTATATAATTTTTAATTGCATTACTTTTTATGATTTTTATCGTATGCCAAAGTAAATGTTACATTTCCTGGTACCAACTACTATAACATCAAAACAAGAATACATCATCAATATATCTCTATTAAATAATATGCAATCACATTTTGACAAACCCATCATTCTATCACATTTATTTTTCCTAACCACCACCTACCTCTCCGACTTACCTCCACATTTCCAAGTACCAACTACTATAACATCAAAACAAGAATACATCATCAATATCTCTCTATTAAATAATATGCAATCACATTTTGACAAACCCATCATTATATTACATTTATTTTTCCTAACCGCCACCTACCTCTCCCATTTACCTCCACATTTCCAGATACCAACTACTATAACATCAAAACAAGAATACATCATCAATATCTCTCTGTTAAATAATATGCAGTCACATTTTGACAAACCCATCATTATATCTCATTTATTTTTCCTAACGGCCACCTATCTCTCCCATTTACCTCCACGTAACTCTCCTATTTATTTTTTCTTAACCTCCACCTAAATCTCCCGTCCATTCCAGTCGCCCAACTTGTACATTTGCTTGGTTTTCTAAATCTAGAAATGAAGATTTATTTCAAAGAGGAAAAACGAATAAATTGCATACCTAAAACATGTTGTAAAGACAAATGTGAGAATAAGACAATACATATGAGCTAACAAATCGATATTGGAGATTAGTTCAATTATGAAGAGGCCCACATAAAATAAAATTTTAATTTTGATTGGTTTGATATTTTACGATTTAAATTGATTTTAAATAAGTTTTTGAAAAATTAATAGTTGTGAAGGTATTTTTAATTATATTTTTTTTTTTAATTAAATGAATTAATAAATAGAAGAATTTAATTTTAAAGTTGTATTTATTTAGAATAATAGTGTTTATTTATAATATTTTTTAATATTTTAATTTAGTTTTCAATAATTATTAAGTAGAGGATAGGGATTTAATTTTCATGTAATAGTTTAAATAATTTTTTTAGTAATCACACATTATATGAACATAAATTATGGTTTTTTTGACATGTAGTATTAATAAGCCATAATATTCTAACAAATCAAATTAAGAATTTCCATCCTAAAATAAAAAAAAATATTCATAATTAAGAATCTTATTACAGACTTTTTTTAATTATACATATATTTAATTAATATATTAATTTTTTTAATAATTAATAATAATAATTTAAAATAAAATTAAGATTCAATTTATTTTTATAATTTTTTAAAAATTTGATAATGTGAAATATATTATATTGTAAATACTATGATTTACTAACCATAAAACAATACTATTTTTAAATAAAACACATATTTATTTTTATCAAATGAAACCTTAATTAAAAGTTAAATTTCCACTTAATTTAAAATCCATATCAACTTTATTAATCTAAGAGATTAAAAAGTTTGACAATTAAATCCAATTAAAAAAATCATAAATAATTTTCCCATTACTCTAGCTAAAACGAAGAGAACGAAGAGACTCCTTTACCATTTAATTAAACCAGACATTAAACTGGGGCATTAAATTTATAGCTATGTTGTTGACGGTCATTTGTTTTTCATATTTTAAGTTGCGAGTGTTAAAAAATATACAAATTTTGTATAATAATTAGGAGGTAGGTTTAAAGTTAGAGTATTAAAAATGTTGAGATTTAAGTGATTCTTAAAAACTATAATTGAGTAGCAGTGACATTCCAAACAAAAAGTTCTGTAACTTGGATAAGAGACAATGTCTGGAAATAGAAATGTACGAGGAATGAGATTTTATTTTATTTCAAAATTTTATTTACAATTAAAAAATATGGAATAATATGACATATATATTTAACAAATATATAATTATAAAATTTAATTTTTATATTTTTACACATTATTTAAATTATATTTGGTTATTTATAATTATTTATTTCATATATATAAATATCCATGTCAAAATAGAAAATAATTTTCCTAAACTTTTAAAAATGCAATCTAGAGTGAATCACCTCTTTCACTCACTAATGATAAAGATTCTTACGAGATAATTAATGAATAGAAATGGATCATCTATTATTATCAAATACAGACATATACAATACATTTTTTTTAATAAACACTGATATCAAACACTTTCAAGATTTTATAATGATTAAAACCAAAGTAAATGATTTATTAAATATATGTTCGCAATTTTGCAGCTAGTAAATTACACTACTCCAATTTCCTATTTTTGATAAACACTCTCAAGATTTTATAATGATTAAAAACAAAAGTAAATGATTTATTAAATATATGTTCGCAATTTTATAATGATTAAAAACAAAAGTAAATGATTTATTAAATATATGTTCGCAATTGTGCAACTAGAAAATTACAATACTCCAATTTTTCTCTGTATTCTCTTTTTGAGTTTATGCAAATCTGATTTCTAGCAAACGAACTAAGAAATAGCGATAATACTGAGTGCTACAGCTAAGCAGAGTACAAATTGTCTGAGTTCAACTACTCATTAAAGTTTAAACTACGACCAGCCGCCTAGATAATTAGACGTCAATTAAAAATTATTTTAACGTTTCAAAATTTTCGGTGGCCGTCAAATAAGTTTAAAAATCCCTTAAAAAAAGCGTTCAGCACATCTTCAAATTCCAGGCCAGCCAAACGTACTGACAACATTTAGTGCTAATAATCTCATTCACGGATCACATGTACTGTGTCGGATTAGGGTAGACCGTGGAAATTATTGTAATAATGAATTTACTGGTTTCTAGTTTTTAATGAATAAATGAAGACCATAAACACAGAAAACCATACTTACGAAATTATTTATTTTTATTTGTCATAAAGAACCAAATGCTTATGTAGTTAATTTACTTAAATATGATTGAAGTAAATGTTTATTTAGTTGTTTTACTATTCAAACAAGACTCTCACTATGTGACTCTCACTATGTGACAATGAGCTTTATTTCTCAAAGAGGACAAACATGAGACAATTGTACTTAGAGTTTGAGATATGGATCAAATCACACTAAAATCTCATGAAAATCAATCACTATCAAAGTCAACTGACAAGACATTATTGTCCATTGTGGATGCTTTTCAGGAGAAGTCTGAGAAGCCTTGGAGTCTTTTGAGTTATGTTCCCTGTGGATTATCATGGTATGGTCCACTAGTCTCCCATGCTTTTGTATAGATCCTTCGGACAATCATTGGTTTCCCGAGGATAATCTGATGGTTCACTTTGGTTAAGACTAACCAATGATGATGTCGTCTCATGAAGTAGCCTAAAATTCGATCATCAGAAGAAAAAAAAGTTGATTATTATGATGGTATGCTCCACTAGTTTCCCATGCCTTTGTATAAATCCTTCGGACAATCATTGGTTTCCCGAGGATAAGGTGATGGTTCACTTTGGTTAAGACTAACCAATGATGATGTCGTCTTATGAAGTAGCCTAAAATTCGATCATTAGAAGTAAAAAAATAAAAAATAAAATAAAATTTAGATAAATTTAGATCTACAATAGTCTTACACGGAAGGTGAAAACACTCCATGCACTCCTATAAATCACTTAGAAAGTCTTTTTCAAAGTACCTTGGATCCATAGCAGTCTTATTTATCCCATACCATCTCCACCATTCCTATAACCAAATTGGTTGTAACTAACTGTGTAATGAAACAGGTCCAAAATTTAATAATGTATAATGTATTTCTGATCTTTCTTCTCTACATAAGAGATCCCACCACAGATCTATATAGCCTTGGAAATTATACAAGCCTTGGATCCTTTTTTGGCCACATTATTCTTGCAAGATGTTCAGGATATCTGGTTCTATTAATAGTATAATATTTATGAAATGTTTTGGTTCTATTGCTTCCCTCATTCCATATCAGACTGATATCATGAAAACTTTCCCTTAATGCTTCGTCTGCAAGATTAGAATACATCATTGAATTCTTATACACCATATCATGTATCCAAGTGATGGACTTAGGGTAAATCTTTCTTTTTGGCACAAGGTGTTGTAAGTCCCGATGAGGCTGTAGATTTGCATCCATAACTTTGGTGTTTCTTAATTGCCAAGTGGGTTTCCATTTTTCAACATAGATTGGCCATGAGGTGTTGTCTAGGATATTTCTAAGTTCTTATTGTTGTGTTTTAGGGTCCAACTCAGTGACAATAACCATTAGATGATTTTCTTTTTCGAGATACTTCCTACTCAAAAAATCTGGTAGACAATTTCTTTCTCCCTTTATATGCTCGACATCAAAATCAAAATCTGCAAACAAAGCTTGCCATCTGGCAGATTCTCCAGGATTTTTGATGTCTTTTGTTAACACTTTCTTTAAAGCAGAAGCATCAGTCCTCAGAAGAAACCTTTTATGTATGAGGTTGATGTCAAATTTGTCTATACAATTCCATGCAACATTTACCTCTTTTTCAATTGTAGAATAGTTTTGTTCTGCTTGGTTCCATGTGCTTGAAGAAAACTGTATAACTTGTTCTTCTCCACTTGTTCTTATCCTTCTTTAGTTTGCTTGAGAATACCTCCCCATCCAATGTTGTTGGCGTCACTTTCTACAATTTTTGGCAAATCCTCATCTTCAAGGTAGAGAATAAGTAAATTTTTTACCTTAGATTTTATTTTTCTGATGGCATTGGTATGCTCTGAAGTCCAAGATATTTTTTCAATCTTTGATTTAACATTTTTCTGTCATGGGCACATCCTTCATAGAAATTGTTGACGTAGTTCAAAAAGCCTAGGAATCTGTGCAATTGTTTTTTATTTGTTATCATATCTCGGAATTTATCAGAAAATTCAAGTGCATGCTTTTGTAATGTGATTTGGCCATCCTCAATAGTATGTCCTCAAAATTTGATCTTTTTGTGAAACAATTCCATTTTCTTCTTGCTTAGTACGAGCCCACTTCTCTTAACTACCTATGTAAAAATTTGTACATGTTTGAAATATTCTTCTACAGATTTAAAGATTAACACATCATCAATATATACGATGAGCCAATCAAAGTACGGCTTGAAAACCTGGTCCATGACCTTTTGAAATTTGGATGGTGCATGTTTTAGGCCAAAGGGCATAACATTCCACTGATAATGACCAGCAGGAATGCTGAAGGAAGTTTTGAATCTATCTTCTTCTTTTACTGCAACTTGCCAAAACCCAGATTTCATATCAAATTTGGAGGGTAATGCTGCTAAATATAGTTGTTTCCATAGGTCATTCTGGCTTTCTTTTACTTTATAAATTCTCTATGTCCAATCTTTGTGGAAATCTTCATATTGGGACATTTTCTTACATTTGAGATTCATTTAGATCATCTCATGTTTATTTGCAATTTCTATTGTTGCTCCACACCAATGTTATAGGATGAATGAGGTTAATTCTCCAATCATATTATTTTGGGGGTCACCATTTTCATTGTGGATAACATCTCCAGCTTCATCCTTAACAAATTATTCTTCCACTTTTGCAAGTAATTTAGGGGAAGATTCTACTTCCCACCATCTCTATAGGGTACCTGTAAAGCACTGGATGAGAGTTTTTCACGATTCAATTTCATATTTTCCTCTCATACACATAAGCTTATATTTAGTGCACATCTCGTCAATCATTTGTCTGATTTGACTAGCACTCAAGCCATCAATATTCCATTCTTTATAAGATCTAGACTGAAAGATATGAGTTTCTGGAATCTTTCCCTTGCCATTGAGGTCAGGAGTTGGATATCTAGTGAATTGGCTAGACAAAGGTTCATATATAGGCAAAAGATGTTGTCTTGAGGATCTTTGTCCTTCTTCTTTGGTCATAGTCCCTATGAAAAGAGAATAGGATTCACTACAAGATTCTTTAGTGCCAGTGTGTTGCTTTGGTTTTTCTTGAGGAAATAGAAATGGAAACCTTTCTACATGTTTTGTGGCATGATGAATGGGTACATGGTGGTTAAACAACATAGAAGTAGGGATATCCTTATCTTTCGTAGATATTGCAAGTTGTTCAAATTTTTCAGATAGTTTACCCATAAGAGTCTGAGTAGATTCAAACTCATAATCTACCTTTCTCTCCATGCTTTCAATTTGTGTTGTTGATTCTCTGACAAAACCTTTTAATACATAAACTGAAAAGTTGACATCATTCAAATTTTTATCCACACTATGTACAGCGACTGATAGTGAGTCAAAACAGCCCTTTTGTTAAGAAGTTTTTACCATATTCATCTCTAGCCCTTTAATTGTTGTATTTGTCCAGTTTATTTGTTCAGTGGCCTTCTAGGTCCTTCCATCTATTCCTAGGGTTGAATCATCTTTTAATACCAAAGGAATGGCGTTGGCTCAGTTGCTAGCTTCTCCTAGCACGATTCCCTTGTATGGACGGAATGTGGTATTTGTTTCTAACTTGCTTCCATCACAAGTTGTCCAGAAATGTTTCTGTGCAGATGAAGTTTCTGCATCGGCCATATGTACTTTTGGTTGTTCCTTTAATTTCTTCTAGACATAAAAAGAAATCCATGAGTTTGTTTCTTCCATATACTTTTTCCATTCCAGAGAAAGAGCATATTTTTCATCAACAGATGTGCTGAGACTAAATTATTTGGATTCAGGATGTGTATAGAGATCCCAATTTAGCATGTTCTTCATCCAGTCTCTATTAATCTTATGTTTAGGACACCCATCCATGAGGGAGAAGAATTTGTACATTTCAGGGATTGATGGCTTTTTGTAGTCTGGTGGAATAATATTTTGAAATCTTGAAGATGGAATGAGACTATCTAGCCTTTCAAGATATCCCAAGCTATATTTTGGCATCCCAAGTGGTCTCATCTTGCTAAACATTTCAGTGAAACGGGGGTCTTCATTCTCCAGAGTGGGTAATTCATGATTCATTAGGACAGTGTCATGAGGAAACGGAATGTCGGACCATTTTGGATTTGGACATGAATTTGTAGTAATAGCAGAAGGGGCCTTTTCAGTCCTGGGATTATGTCTTTTGCGGAGAACAACAATTGTGAGAGATTGTAAGCAATATATTATTTGGCAGACATGAAATTTTACTTCGAGGGTGGAAAAAAGTAATAACTGAGCGAGTTCAAATAAATCAACATGTGAGCAGCTTACAGATGGAGTATGTACAGATGTGAAACTAAATGGCTGACATGAAATATGCTCTGAGTTTATATGGTATTTTGTGGCTTGATATGCTTCTTGTATTCTTTTGCAATCCAAAGTAGATCTTCGAGGAAGGATAAAGTAGCTTTAGTTGGTCCTTCTTGTATCTGAGCAGTAGTGATACTTTGAACTTTGGGCGACTGAGGTAGATATACTACCCAGTTTTTATGAAAGCTAAGATCTTCCCATTTGAGGGTTTGATGCTCAATTTTTTGATTGTGAGCATCAGTGATTACCAGGCCGCTGGATTTTGACTCTTGACTGGGTGTATGTAGAATGGCTGGATATAATGTGTTTGTGTGCCTGAAACACCCTCTAGTATGAACTAAAATGTCTATCCTATTTCTTTTCATATCAAAACCACTAGTTTTGATTTGCAATTGGAGGATTTCCTTAATGTGTTCATCATACACATCCACTGAGAAATTTGGGCGGCAATCAAACCATACAGGACCATTTGATAAAGGAGCCACGATACCACCAATTAATGAATCAGTATATATGTTATGCGTGAGATCTCTAATAGTAGCCAACACACATGTATTAAGCCCTCTGTGGGTTAAAGAATTTATGGCCACATGGATACAACCAAGATGTAGATAAGAAGTACCATGTCTTCGAGCTTCTTCTTGAAGCTTTTTAGGATCTAAAAGGGAAATGGTTTGAATGGATTCAACATTTTCTTGGATCTGAGAGACACATTCTTTAACAATGACTCTAGTTATAGCTTTCAAATGAAACACAGATAAATCACCATAAACTTCTAATGGGCTTATGGAATGTAGAGCCCATCGGGCTGATGGATGACTTTCTATTAACTCTATTTCTGCAAAGTTAATCATTGAAGATGATGCACTATGAAACAGATTTTCCATATCAAAATTATTTTCTTGTGTTTCTTCTTTCTCAAGTTCTCTGAATGAAACAAATCTTCTTCCAGGTTCCATGTTATCTTTTGAGAGAGTGTAAAATCTAAATACATGTATGAACTAGATGTTACTGGCTCTGATACCAATTTGGATATTCTTGGTGTTGAAATAAAAGGCAATGTGATGGTTTGTAAGAAACCTTTGTTATCAGAGACAAGTATAAAATAACCAACTTTGACATCCTGTAATCTCGCCGATCCATGTGGTTCAACAACAATAAGAAAAATATTGCCTAAAATACAGTCAATTGGAATATTTCCAACTGCAAACTTCATTGTCATACAATATCTTGGAAAACAAAGAGTTGCGCTCGAAACTTCATATTGGAAATCCTGTGTACCTACCCCAGTGACTTGCCTATATGCAGGTGTCCAGTATTTCGCTGGGATCACTTTTTTTTTTAAACATTTATGTCTGCACCCGAATCTATTAATGTTCTGAGAGTGAAATTTTCTCCTTGTATATTAACATTTAATAGTACATGGTGGTGATGATACTGAATGGTCATGATCTTCATATTGCCAAACCCTATGCCACTATTCTGCATATCTTCAAAAATCTCGACATTAGGGTTTTCGTCTAGTTCTTGCCATTTTCCCTTTTCTATCTGAGAGATTTTTTATTTCAACTCAACTATTTCCTTTTTTAAATGATGAATCCCATGACTGACTTCTCCTAGAGTCAAAGACCTTGGTTTTGTATGTTGTTAGTTTCTTTGAAAAGATTTTGTGTTTTTCTCATAAGAAGCATCAATAAACAATGCTTTAGAAATATTACCTCTTGAGGTATTACCAAGATTTTTGTGTCTGATTTGTAAAAAAGTTTCTTGAAGTTTTTCTTTCATTTCTCCTTCTGCAAGCATCTTGATGCCTTCTAGAACTTTTGATTCATCATCATCAATAATGTGTACCATACACACTTTGTCTTTGGTTGGTGCCTTTTATGTTTCTGTTTCTGAGCGAAAGTCTGAGTCTATCTCAGAAGGGCTACAGTTGCACTCATCAATATCTGTGCAATTGCACTGTTGGACATTCCCTGTTCTTCAATATGTTCAGACTTAGATAAACTCAAATTAGATGATTCTGATGAATTGCAACAATTTTTTCTTCATCAGGTGTACTTATTCCTTGAAGCGGATTCTAGGCCTTCTAGAGGCACATTCTTGTGTCTTTTTGCCTCTATTTTCTCTTGACTCTCTTCCTTGAGGAGCTTTGTTTGCAGTATGTCCAGTTTGTCCACGTAACCAATAGGTAATCATATTTTTTCTTTGAGACTTAAGATGGATATCTTTGGGCTCATAGTAATATGTTCTGGGCACTATTTTATATGATCATTTCTTGTGCCTATTTGACTTATGAGGATGAATTTTAGTCGACGGTTTATGACCTTTCTTTTGAGCTTTTCTGTGTTTTCTTCTTTGCACAATTGGATCATCAACAATCAATCCATATTTACTACAGATGGATTTGCTGTTACGTAGTCTGGACATCTTTTATAAGGACTTATTGACTTTCATGCTGGTGCAAAGTCCTACCAAAGCTTTTGTTATGTTGAAATATATATCTCCCCACGTATAATTTTCAAAAGAAGTTTGGAACACTTCTTGTTGTTGGATGTATTCAACAAATTTTACATCAAACAACAAGACTCTCACTCTTCGATTGAAATTTGAATTAGTAATTGAAGTAATATGAGATGTGTGAAAACAGAAGGATCTAAAATTCAAGTTAGCAAGGAGGTACAAACAAAAATGTTTATTTAGTTAATTGAATTAAATGGGAAAAAATATTTTTGAAAATTTTAATATATATTTTATTTTTAATAAATATTTTTTGAATAAATAAAATTAAAAAATTATTATGTTTATTTAATTAAAAATATAATATAATATTTAAAAAAATTAATGATTATTTGTTTTTTTTAAAGTTCTGCTTTCTATTACCTTAATAAGGTATTTTCTTTCCCTAATGTGTGTATCAAATAAACAAAAATGCCTTCCAAAATTGTCAACAAGCTTGGAGAATACAAAGGCATAGAGGTAGTGTTGTGGCAACTCACCATAACAAAAAATAATTGTTATTTGATAAGAGACAGAAAGGCTAATTTTATCTAATTTATAGTAGTTCTTGCCTTCTAACGTCAATGGACAGTACAAATTACACAAAGCAGGAGTCCCTTGGAGCCACGCAATGCATCTTGACTGGAGCCACAAGTTGTGTGTCACCTGCTTGCAGCTATCCGAAACATGATTGCCATTCTACAGGAACTAGTTGGCATTGTTTTGGTGGTAGTGTGACTTGAAATTAACCCTTATTATAGTAGGTATATTTGGTTGAGTCGTTGAGATAATTTCTCAACCAATCTGTTAAATCTTACTAGCACCATAAATATGTAATGTAATTTGCAGTGTGTAATAGAACTTTTCGTTTGTATGTGCATCTCTGTGTTTTTCTACTTGGTACCAGAGCTGGTAGCTCTGGGTTTACTCCTCACAAAGGGCACAGGTAGATATGAGAGGAGTCTAAAAGATACGACTACCCAATGTAAGATTTTTGAGATACACAGATAGATCTAGATCTGCAAAACAATAACAAGCTTGCAAGAGAAGGAAGGAAGCGAGCAAGAATTGAGAAAAGAATGAAAATTGAATTCTACAATATTAGTTTTTAGAATAAATACATAAAAGCAACTAAGTTAAGCTTAGTTAAGCTAAGTGTGCTTTATCTTATGTTAATGTGTACATGTGCCACATGCAAGCAATAAGTTAACTGGAGCTAATCTAGGTGCATGTACACCAACACAGCTAGTCTAAGTGCATGTACACCAACACCCCTGTTGTTGGGAAAAGTATCCAATACGGAATGACCCTATCCCACTCTAAGGGTGATATTACCTCAGCAACAATCGAAGCAAAGCTATCTAAGATTTCTTCTTTATGAAAGTAAAATAGGAGAGAAAGAGATCCACTAACCGATGTCTTTCGCTAATGGTTGATCCAATCTTCTCTCCTTGCTGCTTGCTCCCAGCTCCTTGCTCTTTCACTGGCCCAGCTACACCAAGATCCTGCAAAATGGCAAGAGAGGGAAACTACAAGAAGCATACATTCATAATTGATTCAAGGATTAGAAGAAATCAAATACACAAGTATAACAATACATAATTGAGACACATGCATATAGAAGAACCTCAAATGCTTTATTAATGGAAGAAGTAAAGTTCAGGAAGTGATACAACCATAAGAGGCCCAATCCAGCATCACCTTCCCAGCAGAAAGAAATCTCCTCTTCACCTCCTTCAAAGCAAATCACCCAATAGTTCTAAACTCAAACCAACAGCACTTCCTTACATTCACAAGATTCCAGCCTCCCTAGACCTCATGAGAGAGCTCTATATATAGGAGTTTTGGAGAAAGGATGAGTCATCTTGAGGCTGGCATGAAGCTGACTAGTGTCCTCTCTCACTTCAGTTATTCTTCAGTTCTTGAGTCCACTTGGAGGTTCTTGCTTCCACTTGGAGATCTAGACCCTCTTACTCATCACCAGTCGAATTCCTTGATCCAAGTGTCATTTTGGAAGCTTCCTGGGCATTGACACCTTGAGGAATGACTGTGCCACATGTCCAAACTCGCCCAGCGCAGGTAGCCTTCTTTGCACTTGACATTCAACGCAGGTAGACAGTGGAGCTCTTGACATTCAGCGCAGATGCTCAGTGGAGCAGTTGACATGATCCAAAATTGCCTTGTTTTTGAGTGTTTTTAGGTGGAGAACTGTTATTCAGTGCTGTGGTTTGCTGACCTTGTTCCTCTAGGGGTAGGAACAACATGTTTAGGGACTTTGGATCCCTTAGATTATGGACATTTCATGCTTCATGCTGTAAGGCACAAAAATGTCTATAACAGTTGCCCCCTAAAGTATGAGGTCGTTTATCAGGTGAAATTCTTTATCAGGAGGATCCGAAGTTCATTCAATCGCTGAGAGGTGACCTGTAATAAAATACAATACAATACATTATGATTCATTTTGCTTTCATGATCTAGCTGAGGCGGGCATTCCCATGCTCAGCTTTATAAATTCATTTTGGTACATAGAACAGACGATCGTCTGATAGTAGACTGATAATTCTCTGCTGAAATTATCATCCTTTGAGTAGGATGATCATCTGCCGCAATGATGTACATGTCAAATGTCTTTATATTTCCTGAATATATATCGCAACCTGGATGGACGAAACTAGATCCGGGGTCTTCAAACTCGTTCGATCTTCACTCTAAGTACAAGTCGATACATGTGAGAATTGCGCTGAAGTCGAACATGGAAAGACATCGCTTGATTACTGGTCAATGATGTAAACCATTAACAAGTGCGAGAGGAATCACCGATAATGATAATGACCCTCAAGGTACTGCAGTACAATTCACGTGGTGTGAATAAAGGACTTGGCGTCGAACACCACGCAAAATCTTTCGGTCGAAGGTCATTGATGTATACCTGTCACCGGAAGTGAGAAACTTGCCATTGAGGCATGCAAGCTTCAAAGTACTGGGGGGTTTGTTCATAGATCAACTTCTTGGATAATGAGCTGAAGTCGACAAGAAGCGATCCGTCAAAGGAGGGCCTTAATGAATCCCACATCAGTGACACGGAACGGAGCTAATGATTTTCATGGAGGTGAAAACGATCTGTGAAATATGATTCAGGGTGGCGGTCATGAATGGATGAAGGATAATGTATGGCAGTGGATGGGACACGGTCGACTCTTTCTGAACAACATCTCTTGAACATATAACGACACTGATGCGATGGATCGGTAACATTACCCCAAATGTGGATGGTTTGGCGAGACCATGGTGATGAAACCGGTGAATGAAACAACCCAACCCGATGTGATAAAAGTGTCATGTTCAAGAGCGACTTGATACCATTAAAGCTTTGAGGTTCTCCCAATTTTTCCCCAGTCATTTCTGACCAGTACCTCTTTATTTTTGTCAAGCTTGAGGAGGATAACATATGCTTGTTCTATAACCTGCCCTTCGGGCAAGCCCATCGCTATGTTTTAACGAGCCTAGCGATAGGGAAACTCGTTCTCGTCTAAAGACAAGTTTGTCGCTATTTAATCATTTTAACGAGTCTAACGACAAGGAAAACTCGGTCCTTTTCATTTTTAGAGAGTCTGAAAAGGTACAGAAAGCTAACTCCAAAATTCCTTTTTCGTCATCTAATCCCTTAAGTCCAAAAAAGTATAAAACAATACAGAAGGGATGAGTTTTCGATAACTTTAACGAGCCGAATAAAACAAGCGCTCGACCTTTTTGTGCAATAATCCCTCAGGTCCAAAAAGATTAAAATCTAGAGGAGGGATAGCTCTTCCGGTCCTTTTAACGAGCTGGAAGGCCAAAACTCAGCAATCTTTTCATATTTTACGAGTCAGTTGAAAAGAGCTCAAAGAAGACTCGTCTTTTGAGGAACGAGTGATAAACAGGGATAGCAACTGATTGGAATTTTCCAATCACGGCAGTGTCACAAGGATGGCTAGGTGAAATTACTCTTCGCAGCTGTTCCTCAAAATAGGTAAACAATCATATGGAGGTGAACGATCGGCCAAATGATGGTGGAGGTGGCAGGTGCAAACACGACCAAGGCTTTTTATGGCTGATAAATTTATGATCACAGAGGTTATTTACCGGAATAGGTTCATTTTTTATTTAAAAATGAGCTTAAACTCTGGGGGAAACATTGCTCACTGCTTTTATTTATTTTTTAACGAGCATGAAGACCGCGTTAAAACTGCTCGGATCTTGCGTTTATTTTTTAACGAGCATGAACTTTGTGCTAAAACTGCTCGATTATATGGTCAAATCTTGATTTTTTACCATTACTAGCTTTCCTCTTTTCAAGGATAGTACTGCATTCTCAGTTGCTGCAACAAACTTTGTTAGAAATGAATAATATTTGCATGAAAATGAGATTATAACCCTAATATTTCGCTTTGAACTACGTAAAAAGCCATTAAAAAGTGTTTTTACCTCTCATTTTACCATTTCATTTGCATTTGGTTTGTTGGAGCTCTGGAGGTGCCTCTTCCCCCTTGATTTTCACCAGCTGATTCCGGGAGATTCTGCGGACGATTTTCAATGCCGTTTGGACCAGGTAGGAGCTAAACCCTAGCTCTTTCTTTTCATGGTTTCCTTTTTCAGTTTTGTGCCTGTTTCCGAGCTTTTCTGAGCCTCAGGGGTTTTGCCAGGGCGCCCTAACTTCAGCGCATGTTTCCCATTCGAAACCTGCGTTGAATGTCAAGCTGCCTTAAGGCAGCCTGACCTTCAATGCAGGTGGGACACTCTCTGCCCGCGTTGGGCTCAGAAAACTGAGTTTTCAGCTCATTTTTTGATGAATTTTCGCCAGTTTCTCATCAAACTCAGGAACTTACTCCTTCTCTTATTTGTTTTGCAGGGATCTTTGAACAAAATGTCCCTTACATGGCGAGAACGAGAACATGAAGAGGAGGACATGATTGCCCTCCATGACCCTGTCACGGTGAACGCGCTGCGGAACTGTGGCCTGCTGAAGTTTTTCCGTATCTCTAGCATGAGAGCACAGATTACTTTGCTGCAGTATATGCTTGATGCTTGGGATCCCATTAACCAAGTATTCCAGATCAGGGGAAAATCCATCCCCTTGACCATAGAGGACATGTACTTCTTGACTGGATTGTCAAGGCGAGGTGCCCCCATTTCCTTGTCAGGTACGGCCCGGGGGACCGATTCCGTGAGAGATTATGTCCGCCAGTATTGCAGGGAAGGTTCCCAGCCGAGCAGAGACGGCAAGGTTGTTATCCGTGAGATTACTGACAGGTCTCTCAGGTCCATTCTGTATACCATTGGTAGGATGGCCGGTAGCGCAGCTCTACATGTTGCCAACAGATCTTATGTGCAGCATGCCTTGGAGTGTCTCCAACCGAAAGTATTCAACTGGTGTGATGCAGTACTTGTTCAGATGAAAAGTCAATTGACCAAGGTAAAGGACGGGAAGCTGAAGAACTTTGGATTTGGTTCTATTCTGACTGCCTTCGCCTTGGAGAAAATCCCACTGATGCAGCCTCAGTATATTATACTCGACTTGCCTTCTCCGACCGAGCCACGCATGCAGAGGTGGGTTGATCACATGTCTAGGCATGCTGGTCAACCTCAGATTACTTTTACTGATGCCTTCTTCAGGTGGTTCGAGCGTCAGGAGATGGTCTTTTCCGAGTATCCATATGTGGGTATGGATTTCCGAGGTGATCCGGATTTAGTGCTACCGGATGGCGAACAGTGGGGTGCTATTGGTAAAATTTTTAACCATATCACTGTTTACTGTTCTTATTCATAATGTTGCTTTATTCTATCAAGACTTTTAATCATACTCTTGGGTGCATGCAGATGTTGGTCCTGTTCGTCCAGCAGTTCGTCCGAGACCACCAGTTGCTGCCCCGGCAGTGGAGCCTGCTAGGAGAGTTATTCTTTGCGACCTTGACGATACTGAGACCCTTACAGCTGTGCAGGAGCAGGTTGAGAGCCTTACTCTCGGTATTCCGGATGTACGGATCGATGAGTTACCTTTACAGCTGCAGCGCATACTACTGGCGTGCCTAGACGATGGACTCGTCTCTTGCGCATGATTGCACAGGCCGTGACGTGCTATCATGAGCACCACTAGGCTAGGGTGCCCCCTAGCACTTTTTGAGTTTTAGGTCGTATGACCAATTTTGTCTTGGTTACAGAACATTATGTATGAACTATAAAAAGCTTATATATATTTTGATTTTCGAGTTTTATTCTGTTTGAGTTATATGATCCATATGTACAATCTTTGATGATGTGTCCTTTTTATAAATGTTGCAAATGTCTATCTAACACATAATTTGCTAATGAGTCGGTTAATGTGTTTAAGTTTCTGGAAATATGTTGATATTGAATTGAATCAAATTGCCTTTCCAAAATCTTAACCCTTAGGAACATGCGATAAATAGCTGGATTGCGAACGGAATATATACCATTGAGTTGTAGTATTACGAGCTGTGAGTCTAGCCTGACAATTAGTCGACATATGCCACGTGTGATGGCATCAGAGAGTAGTTCTATCAACGCGCTATACTCAGCGATGTTATTCGTTGATTGCCCAATACATACACCTCTGAAACTTACTAACTCGCCGCTTGGATCAAAAATGGCCCAGGCTGCGGAGGATAGGTTCCGCGAACTACGACTCGCTCCGTCAGCATATCCAACACATGTCTCCAGAAGGTTCGACATCTGCAACAAATGAAAAAGGTGGATCACTCGACCAGAACAAATACTTTAGCGAAAACAAAATACAACAAAAGCATGCAGGTTACTATTTAAGCATAGTAACGCTTGAGGTACAGCCCGTTACGGGGCTGCGCCAGTGGAATTCCGTCATAATCCATTAACTCATAGGCTCCTTTTGCTAACACCCTTTTAACAATATAGGGGCCCATCCATAAGGATTTGAATTTACCTGCTCCTAATTTATCGGATTCTTGGTCATGAAGCAAGACCAAATCACCTTCTGAGAAGACACGGGGTTTGACACTTTTGTCGAACTGAGCCTTGACTCATTTCTTATGGGCTTCGTTAGCCAAAGCGGCATCACGACGGGTTTCATCCAATTGGATTAATTCCAAGAAACGAGCCTCTTCTTCTGAAGTTCCGGGGAGGAGATCAATTGCGAGTTTAAGCGACGAAATTTCGCACTGGATCGGCAAGACTGCTTCCAGGCCATACACCAATTGAAAAGGTGTGAACCCGGTTGCGTTCTTTACCGACGTTCGGTAAGCCCACAAAGCTGAGTACAGGATTAGGTGCCACCTTCTTTTATGAATCCCGATCATCCTTTGCAACATACGCTTCAGGACCTTGTTGATTGCTTCAACTTGTCCATTGGCTTGCGGATAATACGGGGTAGAGCTGTCGTGAGATAGCCCTAGCTTGGCAGCTAATTCGACCATCATGTGATTGCGGAAATGCGATCCATGATCTGTAACTATAGCCTGTGGTACGTCGAACCTGGCGACTACATGATTAAAAAAGAAAAGGGCAGCTGTTTCACCAGTGTTATCCAATGTAGGCATCGCCTCGGCCCATTTGGTAAAATAGTCAACAACGACTATAATATACCCATGCCCCCCGGTCGAGGTGGGGTTACATTGCATGAAATCGATGCCCCACTTGGCGAAGGGCCCAACAGCAACTATCGGCTGTAAAGGTGCGGGTGGTCGTCTGGTTTTGCTATCAAAAATTTGACAAGCATGGCAACTTCTGACTGCGGTTATGCAATCTTTGAACATGGTTGGCCAGAAGTATCCTGCTCGTAAGATTTTTTGTGTTGTTGCATATCCAGATTGATGCCCCCCACACGCGCCTGAATGACATTCATTCAGGGCTTTTTCAGCCTCCTCATGGGTAAGGCACCTCCTCAGAACTGTATCGATACCACGACGGTAAAGTGTATCACCGACGATCATGTAGTCTTTTGCTTGGTATCGTATACGTTTTTGTTTAGAGTGAGAGGTGTTAGGCCTGAACTTCTGGGTTTGGAGATAAACTATGATATCTCCATACCACTCATCGCTTGTAGATATCAGAAACAAACTTTCGTCCACGATTGACTCTTCTGATGTCTCATCGTTGGACAACGATGGGAGATCGCACAATAATTCTGCGAAAACTAGAGCTTTCTTTGACTTGGATTTTACAAATTCCAGATCAAACTCTTGAAGGATCGCTATCCATTTTGAATATTTGCCCCCCAGCAACTGTCGCGACAGTATATAAGTCATGGGGTTGCAATCTGACAAGATGGTAGTTTTCTGAAAGAGAACATAATGTCGAAACCTTTGAATCGCTTGAACAGCTGCAAGCGCTAGTTTTTCAACATAAGAATATTTACTTTCTATATCATTTAAGTTTTTACTTAAATAATATATAGGATGTTAAATTCCATCGACTTCTTGAACTAAAACCATCGCAATGGTCGTATCTGCTGCAGCCAGATACAGGTTAAAGTCTCTTTGATAGTCCGGGGCGTACATTAATGATGCTTTTACTAGACAATCTTTCAGAGCATCAAAGGAAGCTTGAGCCACCTGGTCCCAGACGAAAGGTACATCCTTTTTCAAAAGACGAGTATAACCTTTAGCAAGTTCTGCGTAATTTGGAATGAACCTCCTCAGAAAGTTCGCTTTCCCTTGGAGTTTCTGAATCTGAAGCAAATTTGAAGGTGGAGGCAAATTAATGATTGCCTGAACCTTACAAGGGTCGAGACGAATCCCATCCTTAGAGACTACAAAGCCAAGTAAACGACCAGAACTAACGCAAAACACACATTTGTGTGGATTGAGTCTTATCTTGTAGTGTCGGCAACGTAGAAATATCGCTCTTAAATGCTGCGGATGATCAGTCCGCTTTCGCGAATGAGCTGGAAGATCGTCGAGATAAGGTTGAACAATGTTCTTGATGTCATGGAAGGCATAATTCATTGCCCTCTGAAACGTCGCCCCTGCGTTCTTTAAACCAAAGGGTAATTTTTGATAAGCGAATGTGCCCCACGGACAAATAAATGCAGTCTTTGACTGGTCCTGTGGGCGGATATTTATTTGATTATACCCGGAAAATCCATCCATAAATGAAAAGATTTCACATCCGGCGCATTCATCAACTATTTGGTCGATGAAGGGTGTAGGGTAGTTGTCCTTCGGACAAGCTTGGTTTACATCCCTATAATCAACACACACTCTAATCGTCCCCTGTTTCTTCATAACAGGGACAATATTCGATACCCAATCGGTTAGAGGAACCGGGTAGATGAATCCATCATGGAGAAGTTTTTCGACATCTGCCTTAATGGCAGCGGCTTTCTTGGGGTGCACCTGCCGAAGCCGTTGTCTTACTGGTTTGACATCAGGATACATTTTAATCTCATGTTCAACGATACTCGAGTCAATGCCTAGCATTTCATCATATGACCAAGCAAAGACATCTCTGAATTCGCGAAAAAGAGCGTTATATATTTCCAGTTCTGAAGGGGAACAACCTTTGCCGACATAAATATTCTCTACAACATTTGTTTTAGTCGAGATATTTATGGCTATAGTCTCTTCAATATTGGATAGGTTTCACTCGGAATCCACCGTGTTTACAGTATTTGTTAGGAATTCAAAAACTGAAGGGTGATAAAGGTCACTTTGAGTATCTTCTTCATATTCCGGAAGAAGGGAACGATGTTGGTGATCATTCCATGGTGCCCCCTCAATCAACATTGATTGTAAGATTCCTTCGTCAGTCCCATGTACTTTCGACCAAGGATCTAATGGGGTACCATATTCTCTAGACCTATCTACCCAAACGCTTGACGAGCGTTGATTTGGGTCCGCCTCCCATGCTTGAAACATTGATTGCTACAATATTTCTAAAGTGCTTGGGGGCAAAACCATTGTATGATCCATGTTGACATTGTCTTTTGCGACCTTCGTGGAAGATATCATGTTGCAGGTTGCTACAAATGGTACATTTCCTATTTAAATAGGAGGTGGTAGCGCGAAATTTCCCATCAATGTGGGGTCTTTCAATAATCCTACTCCGATATCTTGAAGCGAATGGTTGCTCTCATGGATCATGGGAATGCTTCCTGTAACTTGTGAACCATTAGGGAGGAAGTTCTGTTGGTCGACGACCGTAATCCCTCCTTCAAACGGGAATGCGATCTTCCTAAAATAAGTCGACACAACAGCTGCCATGGCATAAATCCATGGTCTACCCAGTAGGATGTTGTAGTCAAGATTTCCATCGATGACCTCAACATCAATTTCTACTGTTTTTCCTCCCAGTTCAACTTTTAAGTTATTAAGGATACCGTACGGGGTATAAGTCCTTCCGTCGAAAGCTTTTAATGTCGTCGAAGATCGCGACAAGGTTGGAGATCCTAAAGTTTTCCAGCAACTCATCGACATAATACATGTTGATGCTCCCTCATCAATAATTGTTCTGTGAACAGTTTTGTTGAGGGCTTTCACTTGAATAAGGAAAGCTAGTTGAGCTGGTAACTGAGGATCGTATCCTTTGTGATCAAAGGATACAAGATTGGAATCCTTAGGATCAACCCCACCAATAGCCGATAACAAAGCCTGCCTTTGGGATGGACAATTTTGTAGTACCTCAAGAGTCGACATAGCGGATGGCGATTGTGCCAAATCTTCTACTATGTTATAATGTTGCGCCGCTCTGGCGCGAGGATTAAATGTCGACTTGTGTACTACACCCTTTGGCGGTTTTATTGTTAATTCATGAATGATGGGCGGTACAACTTCTGTCGAAGTTATTGTCGAACTACTTGGTTGATCTTTACCTTTTTCGTTCGACAGCTGAGGATTCCCGTAATATTTGTTCCTTGTTGAAATCAAAGCATCATTCTGATGTTTTGAAACTGACAACATAAGTACTTGCGACGGGGAGGAATTTCCACTATCAACCAGATTTTGACCTGGGTTGGGAAATGGATCAGTCAACACAGCTGAAGTTTGGGAACTTTTAAAGAACCTCTTCAACTCAGCTTTGAATGGGCAATTCCTTGTGTAATGATCCTCATCATCACATATTTGACATGGATAATTTTGTTTCCCTTGCCCAGGAGGGTTTGAAGAATTTTTCCAGGAGATGACTCGCCTTGTTTCTTCTTCTTCCCTTTGTTTTGCTTCTTCTTGCTTCCTGGTTGATTGGTTTCTTTGCCTTTATCTGCTGATACAACATTTACTTCCGAAGCAAGAATTTCCTCTTTCGCATTTTGATCCGAATTCTTACGGGCTTTCTTTGACGAAGCCTTTATCGATTTCACGTTTGCTGTGCCAATCACACCATCACCGGCATGAGAGTCACTATTTGATTTAGTAGGAGGAGGAATTGAAAATTCTGGTCTAGGAGCATCAGGTATTTTGTCGTAGAGCGTGCTGGACTGAGTATAAACTAAGTCCAAATACTGAGCACGAGCGATAACTTGCTCCTCTGTTACGACTCCCCCCTTTGCCACATCTTCCGTTATAGCAGGAAGTAACGACTTTATAAACCATTCAGCTAACAGCTGATCGGGAACATATGTTTTCACCATCCTACGACGACGACGCCACTCATGAATATGATCAGATATATGGGTGGCAGTTGTCTGCTTGAAGTTGGTTAATATTTCTGTTCCCGTTTCATACCTTATCGGTAATTGAAAATGGGTTAAGAAAGTCGTGGCTAGGGAACTAAAATTGTCGAAAGAAGCTCTAGGTAATTTAATATACCATTTAGCCGCTGGACCTGTTAATGTCCTCTGAAAAAGGCGAAGCCTTATCGAATCGTCGTTTAGGGTGTTCGACGAACACCACAGATGAAAAGTCATCACGTGATTCGATGGGTCTTCACCTGGATTTCCATTGAATTTAGGAATGTCAGATGGAAGTTTATGAGGAATCGCTGGCCACCAATGGGCATAAGCAATCGGATCGTTGGTTAACCGGTGTAAATCGGGTAACTCTAAAGTTGCCACGAATGGTAACTGTTGATTCAGGTTAGGCGAAGCATAACCAGGGTACGATGGAATCGCTTGAGCAGTGGGCCTTTGCATACCAGCATAATGTAATTGATGTTGGTATGACTGATACGGTTGGTGGACTTGACCACTGTAAAGTGGTTGGTTTTGACCGTTTTGGATATACGGTTGTCCACTGTTCGCAAAGATCTGCTGCTCAGAACCTTGGTACACCTGCTGGAATTGTGGTTGTTGGTATTGCACTAACCATGGTTGTGAAGCCATGTTTTGTTGTGCTATGCTAACCGTTGGACCGAGGTGTGGGGTAATTGTACCCGTTTGGACCTGTGTCGCCCCACCAGTTGGCGATTGTGGTTGTGACCCAAGGTCAAGGGGCTGTTGCATTACAACCTGAGGTTGACATGCAACAGGCATCGCTTGAACTTGTGACACTGTTACAATAGCCGGTGTGGTTGGGATGTTCGTCATAGGTACACACTGTTGCATAGAATATACAACCCTTGGTTGTTGAGGTAGCATAGGTACCCAACTACTTGATGCAATTCCAGTATAACCTGAATACTATTGTGAACTCACGTATGGGTACCCTCCCGGAGGGGGTAATGAAAGGGCATACTGCCCCCCATACGGTAGCAATCCGGCACTCAAGGGGATTGATTGTCCTTGGGGACTGGATTGCCCAAATTGACCTCCAAATGGATCAATTTGGCGAGTCTCAACATAAGAGTTGCCGGGTATTACTCCGGATGAACAAATTGGAACAGACCATACTGTCGAAATAGTCCCTTGGTGGACTCCTTCTAGCTGTTGTGAGCTAGTCGGGACAACTGGTATGCCGGCAAACATTGTCGGAGTGACTGCAGGGGCTTCTGCTGTCGCTGTGTCGTTTGACACAGTCCTAGATGATGACGGTTGTTCAGACATTTTAAGTCTATCCAATAGATTGCCTAGCGATTCTACAGGAACCTCCACTTGTGGTGGATTAACTTCTGATGAAGGAAATAGAGTCACCCCGACTCCAAAATGGGTTGGAGTACTTGCTTGCGGATCCTCTGCAATTTCCTCTATTGCAATAAAACTCGGTGGAAGAGGAAGACCGTCAGGTCCGTAAAATATTTCTGGTGCCGAAGAAGTGGTTGTTTCGACAACGACAGTTGTTTGAGGAACAAAACTCTCTGGACCGGTTACTGATGGAACTGGTTCAGTTATACAAGTATTTGCCCCCAGACTAGGATCAGTATTACTGTCCTTCTGTGGCTGTTGAACTTCTTCTATAGAGGCAGGGTTTCCAGAAATGTTTGGAGTAACTGGAACCTCAGATGTAGTTGGAACACTTGTTCTAACTTTTATAGGAGATTTTGAACCGGTTAAACGAGTCCGCTTTGTCCGTACTGTTTTCGATTCCAGAGACAAAGACGGTTGACTCGTAAGCCTCCGCGAACGACGGGGTTTCAATTGACTTTCTTCCACGATTGCGGATTACTCGATCAACCAAAATATTAAAAGCGGAAATTTGTGTTTTCCGAATTGAATGAATTTTATTAGACGCTTTTAGACACAACTTGCTTTTTCACTTTTTAAGAGTCGAGAAAAAGCTAAAGATGACTCTAGTCTCCTTCGATGTTTTAACGAGCCCGAAGTGACAAATTCTCGGATGGACTTTTTCAGTTATAGAGTTTGAAAAAGGCCAAAAGAAACTGCTCTGGAGATCTAGGCAGAGGGTGTGCCAAACCTTTCGCAAAACCATAGAATACGTTTTATGGTACGGGTGGTCGATCTTCGTGAATGCTGTGTTCACTGCATTGCGATCAGTAGGGCGGCCGACACAGCTTCCTATGGATAAAAGATATATGCCTATAGGGGTCTCCCAATATATACGCGACGGTACGTGGGAGCACAAGTCCGTATTAGTGCCACCGACTCTCAGGAGGAATCACCCACCTTCTTCGAGATCGACAGTCACTACATTTAACGACGCCGGAACACGTCTCTAACTTAGACCTCTATGTGTTTGCGTTATGTTTCAAAGCGTTGTTAGGTTCATTCAATATATTTTAAGTTGATCTTTTTTAAAGTTTGCCTTTCAAGGTTCACCACGAGATGTATGATACAAATTCCTAAATGCAGTCTAAGATGAGAAGCAAGCTTTTTCAATCTTTTCGACTTATGAAAATCTTAACTACTGAGGGAAAAGAAAGACATCATCTTTTCACACAGATCATAGAGCACACACTAATGCACTTTTTCCTAAATAAACATGCAAACTTATCAAAATGCAAAATGCACAATGCAGGTATTTCTTTTCCCTTTCTTAATGTTGATGTACTACAAAAAGAAAGCTGTTGTATAACTTTGAATTCGTTTTCAAGTGAAAGCAAACAAGATTTTGTCCAAAACCAAAAGACACCTTAAGATTTACTTGTTTCAACACTAGAAATACATAAATTCAAACCATATGACGAAAGTAAAAGCTCAATCAGCTATGAACAGCAAACAAACTAACTCTTAAGATCAAAACGACACTTATCACAGGTCTAGATCTAAGAGGCCACAGCAAGACTAGTTCACTTTCGTTATGGGAAACTGCAAATGATGTAAGAAATACACAAAGAACAAATACAGTTTCTTTATACAACCGAGGCGGAATAGTGGCAAAGAAAGGTGGTTTCAGATAGGTACATTGACTGATAACAGGCTGCAAAAACAAGGATGAAAACTGGGCAATAAACAGCAGGGAACCCCAGTTGCACAAGGAAAAACTGGTTCAGCGCAGGTAGTACACTGTCAGTTTGACATTCAGCGCAGGTAGCCCCTTCGGGACCTGCGATGAAATGCAGACTGCCTTCACAGTGCCTGCAATGAAGAGAGAAACTCTAGTTTCTCTTGGTTTCCGGGTTACAGATTGCTCAAAATTTCACATTTTTTGGCCAAATCAAAAGCTATCAATCAAGTACACACTAAAGGGTAATTAGGAGGATGAAAAGCTATCACTAAGAGCTGTTCAGAGTCCTTGTGGATCAGCTCTTCAAATCATAAACATGCCCAGAAACTAAGCTAGAGTAGCTGCCCTCTACTTTGCATTTGAAAGATCCAAATGCAGTTCGATTCGGTACTCCCTGTGTTTAGGAAATGAATAGCAAAAAACACAAACAACCAACAAGATACGATCCCCAGCGGAGTTGCCAATTTGTTGTTGGGAAAAGTATCCAATACGGAATGACCCTATCCCACTCTAAGGGTGATAGTACCTCAGCAACAATCGAAGCAAAGCTATCTAAGATTTCTTCTTTATGAAAGTAAAATAGGAGAGAAAGAGATCCACTAACCGATGTCTTTCGCTAATGGTTGATCCAATCTTCTCTCCTTGCTGCTTGCTCCCAGCTCCTTGCTCTTTCACTGGCCCAGCTACACCAAGATCCTGCAAAATGGCAAGAGAGGGAAACTACAAGAAGCATACATTCATAATTGATTCAAGGATTAGAATAAATCAAATACACAAGTATAACAATACATCATTGAGACACATGCATATAGAAGAACCTCAAATGCTTTATTAATGGAAGAAGTAAAGTTCAGGAAGTGATACAACCATAAGAGGTCCAATCTAGCATCAACTTCCCAGCAGAAAGAAATCTCCTCTTCACCTCCTTCAAAGAAAATCACCCAATAGTTCTAAACTCAAACCAATAGCACTTCCTTACATTCACAAGATTCCAGCCTCCCTAGACCTCATGAGAGAGCTCTATATATAGGAGTTTTGGAGAAAGGATGAGTCAGCTTGAGGCTGGCATGAAGCTGACTAGTGTCCTCTCTCACTTCAGTTATTCTTCAGTTCTTGAGTCCACTTGGAGGTTCTTGCTTCCACTTGGAGATCTAGACCCTCTTACTCATCACCAGTCGAATTCCTTGATCCAAATGTCATTTTGGAAGCTTCCTGGGCATTGACACCTTGAGGAATGACTGTGCCACATGTCCAAACTCGCCCAGCGCAGGTAGCCTTCTTTGCAGTTGACATTCAACGCAGGTAGATAGTGGAGCTCTTGACATTCAGCGCAGATGCTCAGTGGAACAGTTGACATGATCCAGAATTGCCTTGTTTTTGAGTGTTTTCAGGTGGAGAACTGTTATTCAGTGCTGTGGTTTGCTGACCTTGTTCCTCTAGGGGTAGGAACAACATGTTTAGGGACTTTGGATCCCTTAGATTATGGAAATTTCATTCTTCATGCTGTAAGGCACAAAAATGTCTATAACAACCCCCCTTAAGCATAACTTAGGTGAGTGTGATGCAAAATGAATGAGTCCCGACAACACGGCCATTTTAGGTACCCATATACAATGCATAAAAAAGGAGGAAAGAGGGAAAACCCAGTGGGAAGAAAACCCCCCTCAAAATATAATGCAAAAGTAGAGAAAAGACAACTGCTAGGCAGTCGTGTCCTTCACCCCAAGTGAAAAATCTGAAAAGTCTCTAGGATGGGATGAGAAGCCGGTCTGGCGCGAAAAACCCTCATGGGGTGCATCGGGAGGACGTGGGTGGGGTAATACTACCTCCAACGCTCGTTCTGGTGGCTCTCGTGAACATGAAGTAAACCCCTTCGCCAAAGACTTGAAAGCTGACGACGTCTTTGACCAGGTGAATACGGGTATAAACTTCGATGCATACGAAGACATTCCTGTGGAGACAAGCGGAGTCCATGTACCTCCTCTTGTGAATACTTTTGCTGAAATTGATTTAGGAGAGGCCCTAAATCTGAATATCAAGAGGTGTAAGTTTGCAAAGCCGACTCCCGTGCTGATGCTCTCCAATGTCGAATTCCAACCGCAATGCGTTACGAAAGCTCCGATGGACTCATGCGATAACACATCAAGTTGAGGTGCCCAGTCTCTCGCCAGGAAGGCACGTCCTGCGATTCAGGCCTCGTACCCTTCCGGAAGCAGCTCCCTGATCCAGTCCATCTGCGCTTAATCCAACGCGGTTGAAGGAGCTTCATCTGCAATCTTAAGTACCCAAAGGAAGGGTTGTTGGCTGGCCTCCAGCCCTCGAGCCAATTCCTAGATTTGTTGACGCGAAAGAGAACAAGTTGTACCAAAAGAAACATAAACGACCGAAGCCAGAGCTTGGCTGTCCAGCCATGTCAAGCAACCTCCAACATCTGAATCACCCTTCTTAGCCGTCCAAATTGATTGAGGAAGAAGAGGACCGACGGCACATAGAGGTTTCTTACCGTAATGATATTTGTATGTTTCCTATAAGTCCTTCAGGAATCGAGGTTCTAGACCTCGAAAGCTGTTCACAAGATGTCCTGCCGTGAGTGGTAGACATTCTTCTCGCAGGCGGGACTTGAAACTAATAATTCTCTCAGGCTGCAACCGTTTTTGTGATACAACGCATTCCGGAATTCCAATCCCCTTCTCGCTTATTGTGGAGTTATCGTCACTAAAGCAATTGAAAACATAGGCAGGGGCTCCATATTTGGTCGCCACCGTCTGAACCCACCCGAGAATCGGGTCATGCACGATTACAATTCTATTCGAATTGGAGAAGTAGAGGTTCTGTAACAGACGATCGAAAGGCTCTCGGAGATGTTCTGAAGCTTCGATCAGAGGAATGAAATGCATGGGAAACGCATGGTCCTTTTCAAGAGCGGGCTGCATTCCCGTCATGCTTCCGCTAACATCGAGCACCGTAACAAGATCTATCAGCACACGGCAACCTGGATCTATAACCGTATTTCTCTCGCAGTTTTCGTAATTCTGTTTCTTGGAAGCTTCGTTGACCGGTGGAGCCTTAACATGCACCAGCACTGTAAAATTCTCCGAAGCTTCAGTGGCCACAACGACTTCGACCTCAGGATGCAATGCTATTCTCAATTTCAGTACATTTGCGGCAACTCGATCACTTTTTATTTCAGGATCAATGACGAAACCCTTGAATTCGAACTCTTGGTCATCATCGGGTTGTAAGCTTGTTTGCCTTTCAATCTCTCGCAAGTTCGAAATCGAATCCAGAGGTTCGTCGTCGTCGTACACGGCCGGTTCTAAGCTAAAGCTTTCACGACGATTTCTATAGGTTGCGATTGAATCGTCTATCATTCTAAGCATTTCATCCTGTTTTCCAAACAATTCTTCCAAAATTTTCCATACTTCATTTGGAGCTGAACATGATTCAACATGAAATAGCAGTTCCGGAGAAATAGATAAACATAGGATGCCGAAGGCCTTGTCCATGCGATTGAAATATCTTGTTTTCTCCATTACCGATGTTGGCTCAACTTCCGTTTCCATGGTTATTTGAAATAAGCCTCTACTTCTGAGATGAAGTTGAATCTTTGGCTTCCATTCGAAATAATTATATGGTGTGAGAATTGCCGATTGTGGAAACTCCAATTTAGACTCCATCCTTTGTTGTTGCTTCAATCTTCTGAACCTGCAAATAAAATTGCTTTTGCACTGATTACAAATCCCTGTGCTCTGATACCTTGTAAGATTTTTGAGATACATAGATAGATCTAGATCTGCAAAACAATAACAAGCTTGCAAGAGAAGGAAGGAAGCGAGCAAGAATTGAGAAAAGAATGAAAATTGAATTCTACAATATTAGTTTTTAGAATAAATACATAAAAGCAACTAAGTTAAGCTTAGTTGTACATGCAATAACTAAAGCTAACTAAAGCTAAGTGTGCATTATCTTATGTTAAGGTGTACATGTGCCACATGCAAGCAATAAGTTAACTGGAGCTAATCTAGGTGCATGTACACCAACACAGCTAGTCTAAGTGCATGTACACCAACTCCCAACCGCCAGATCTGTCATAATTTCTATGATTGCATGGCCAAAACTAGATTCTTGGAATGCTAAACATTTGGGTTGTGGTTTAGTAAACTTGGTTGCGAGGCCTTCCACATTTCCTCAAAACACTGCATCGGTTGGGTTTCCCTCAGACAAGGCCTGAAGGGCTAAGACTTGCAACATCTATGAATTACCAATTTCCACAGTTTAAGTCCACCAATATTTCAGTTTTAATACCAACTGCAAGCGAAGAAGCCATTGCCGCAGTTTAGATTATTCGTTTGGTGTTGTAGGCAATTGTAATTCAAAAGTCGGGCATATGGGAAGTTACATATATAAATAAATCTTCATCCAATTGCAGAGGCATTCATCCCTGCTGATGAGAGCCAAGGCGTCAGTAGAAATCACTCTAACGAAAGCACTCAAGTCGGATTCGATTGCCCAAGGCATGGAAATAATATTCGATAGCATGATAACATTGATTACCTATTGCTTCTCTGAGGATAATCCTAAGTGTGTCAATAAACATTGGGATTATGGAATGGAGGAATCCAACTAAGTAGTCAACGGTTTTACATAGATACATCTCTCATGTGCTTAGTAATTCCTTGTCCTAATAAACCCAAAATTTTGTGGAGCATGTGAGGTCAACAGCGAGCATGGAGTATGATTAATGCTTGTGGAGCATGTGAGGTGGACAACGAATATGGAGTATGGTTAATGCTTGATGAGTTCAATTTTCTATGTTCTGACGAGTTCGATTAGCCACGATCTCAAGGATTTGTGTAAGCATTTTTTTTACTTCTTCCTGTAGTGTCCTCTTAGAGTAGCGTACGGGATAAGCTTGCCTTCAAAATTCACACCAACCAGTGGAAAAATTGTGAAGCATGCAAAGTGTTATTCTACCTAGATTCAGGTCGTAGCAGAAGCAGAGGGTTAAGCCATTTATGTTTTCGCCTTGTTCCAAGTAGGCTGACTAGTGTAGATCACAGGCTTCACACCAGAAGCTCAAGGAAATTTTGATGCCCCTTTGACTGTGGATGCCATCCTAAATTTGTAGAGGCATGAAACTCTGAGCGAGGAGATTTAGTACCAGCAGATAATCGTCTTGCTTCCAGAATTAAGGAGATTATTTAGGTACAACGCATGTTGTAAATGCATGCCTAGCCAGTAAGTGTTGTGTGTGGGAAGGAGACAACCTAAGGGAATCTACAACATTGCCTATCAATATTGGTGCATATTTGTGAGAAATCTAGCTGCGGGATTCACCGCAAGAGCCTTAAGCAGTGGAGCCAATGCATGAGGTAATAATTTTTGCAGTAACTATTTTTTAAAATATGGAGCAAATAGTGGTTGAGAAATTCAATGGGTCAAACTTCTGTACCAAGTCCAAATGGATTTAATACATACAAATTTGTGCAATTTAGTAAAAGGACAAGAATCAGCACCCTAAGATCCAAAATAATTCACTGATTGGTTGAAAAGGGAAGAGAAAGCTAAATCTATTATAGGTCTTTCTTTGTGAGACTCACAACTTCATCTTATAGACCTATAAAAATCTTCTGCACAAATATGGTAAGAGTTAAGCCAAATATTTGGGGAAACTGTTGTGAACCCAAAATTCACCTTGAGATTACAATTATTCAAATTTAAGATGCATGAAGGGGTATCATTGTCTACACATATCAATGATTTAAAATCACTCATAAGACAATTGGGGGAAACTGGAACGAAAATAGAAGATGAAGATGCTAAGGATATTCTGCTAAACTGTCTACCTTCCAATTATGATAATATTATTTTTACCCGAAGTCAATTTTCTTCCAAATCATTAGATGAAATGGTAGCAACTCTCTTAGCAAAATAAAAGAGAATAAAAACAAATGATGCGGAGGATAACTTGCAACCTGAGATGGCACTATTCTCGGGAAGGGTTCATAAAAACAAGAATTCAATCAAATGTTTTTATTGCGAGAAACATGGACACACAACATTGAATTGTAAGACATGTGCCAAATATCTCTTAAATGGGAAATTAAAAGAATCCACTAACATAGCTACTTTTGAAGACCTGCCAGAAGAAAACTTTGAGGACTTCTCAGATTATGATAGTGATGATGAGTTTAATGCGGAACCTCTCAGACTCTTTTAAGCTATCAATGATGTATGATGTAAGTTATATTTGGTGCAAAACCAATTAATGAACATTGTTGCATAATTTGAGTTTGTTGTTCTTGGTGCTTGGAAACCCCTGAACAACGAAGACTACAGGTTACAATATGAGATCCATGTGTGTGAAACATGTCAAGTTGTTTGATCAATTTTTGAACACATTCAATATTCAGATTGTCTTCCTAGCCACTGATGGATAGCCGAAAGCGAAATATCTTGCAATTGTGCTTGGTCCATAGGATGGTTTTCAGATTGTCTTCCTAGCCACTGATGAATAGCCGAAAGGGAAATATCTTGCAACTGTGCTTGGTCCATAGGATGGTTCATTTCTTAACAACTCTTATCGTGGAAGCCTTGACGAGCCGAGTTGTCAATATTGTTGATCTTGCAAAGTTCATCAATGATGGGTCGAGGCAAGCATGTGTCAAATGGAGTTCAAGTGATAGCTCAAAGTAGTGGATGAAGAAAGAGTGATGTTGGTGAGATTCCAGAATGGATATGAGTGCTGATGATCAGTGAGACAAAGACAAGTTATATTGTTGTAATATGTGTGGTTTATGTAATAATGTAAGCTTTAAAGGGGGACTTGAAACTAATGGTTACTATAGTATATATTGTTGTAATATGTGTGGTTTTATATAATAATGTAAGCATTAAAGGGAGACTTAAAACTAATGCTTACTATAATAGGTAGATTTGGTTGAATTGTTGAGATAATTTCTCAACAACCAATCTTCTTGTGTGCGTTGCACCAAAAGACCAAGGGTTTGGCAAACACCCATTTGAGACTGCGTTTCCAATAGTTTGAACCACATAATGACTCATTGGGCGTGTCATCTCTGATTCTCCCTAGCCTATCGCAATGCAGACTGAACAATTGATAACGGCTTCATTGAACTAACCTACAAACCAAATTCTTCTAGACTCAACCACAAGGAATGCCAGACCAGTGCTTGTACACTAGTGAGATTCTATGTTATATATTTTGCATTTTTAAGATTAATTTTGTATAAAATTTGATAAGAATTGGTTGGAATTACATGTTTGAATAAATTTATTGGAATTACAAGTTTAAATTGTAAAATTTCTACAATTTAAATATTACAAATATTGAATTCATATATAAATAGTTAAAAATACATTTTAAATATCAAAAAATTATAATTTGAATAAAAAATATTTATGTATTTGACCAAAATTTATTTATAGATTCCCACCAAAAACTACAAAATATATAATAACTGCACAATTATTTAATAACAATAAATTTATTTTTATATTAAAAAATACAATATAAACCATTGAAAAACAAAACCAAAAATCAAATTCTAATTACATAAAAGAGTAATTATGATAGTCTCAATCTGGCGAATACCATACGGGGATATTATATATTAGTGACTCATCCATTTCAATTGGAGCAGATGCATATAACTGAATAGGTTTCTGGATAGTATCAGTTTTCTGATACAAGTTTTTGAAAAATTTCCATTGCCTGAGACCAGGTCCGGCAGCCCGTCGTGCCCAATATTGTCATCGGTTGCATGTGTAAACGTGTGCACCAATTTATTGGGAAGTGAAAACAACCAGAGGTTATAATAAAAAAGAGTAAAAGCAATGAACAAAACATGACATAAAAAACAAAGCGTAACATAAAAAGTGTGGTATGATTATCCTAGGTTTGGGAGATTCTTTTGGAAATGTGTTGAAATCATTTCTAGTAGTGATTAAGGTTTTTTATTTAATGTGTAGAAATTAATTTAATAGATTGAAAACTGAGACATTTAAATGGTGTAAAATTCACCATTGAGTCTCCATGAAATTTGAAATAAATTTTAATTAAAAAAAAACTATCCACACAAGAAATCAACTAGTTTTGCCTTCCATCTAGTTTTTCTCGACGAGGCCGCCAGCACACTCGAATACTATAGACGTTCGTTGACATAATATTGGTGGCAAAAGACCTTTTCATCTGGCCACAAATAAATTTTATGCTATCGGATTTTAATTGAGTCGCGGCTATATATTCGATTTTGCCAAGGCCACCATTCAATATAGCGCGATAGCATAGGATTTATTTGTTGTCTTTTCATCTTATGATTTTGCCAAGGCCGAAATTTGCGGCTCAATACAACCCGACAACATAGGATTTATTTGTTTCCTTCTCATCTTATGATTTTGCCAAGGTCGAAATTCGCCGCTCAATGCCCGATAGCATAGGATTTATTTGTTTCCTTCTCATCTTATGATTTTGCCAAGGCCAAAATTGAACGGTGGGCATATACAGCGACCGCTCAATACAGCGCGATAGCTTAGGATCTATTTGTTGCCTTCTCAACTTATGGTTTTGCGAAGGCCGAAATCTGTCGCTCAATACAACTTGATAGCATAGGATTTATTTGTTGCCTTCTCATCTTATGATTTTGCCAAGGCCGAAATCGAATGGTGGCATGATTTATTTGTTCCAAAATCTGTCGCTCAATACAGCTCAATAGCATAGGATTTATTTGTTGCCTTCTCATCTTATGATTTTTCCAAGGCCGAAATCGAACAGTAGCATGATTTATTTGTTGCTTTTTTATCTTATGATTTTTCCAAGGCCGAAATCGAAGCCCGATAGCATAGGATTTATTTGTTGCCTTCTCATCTTATGATTTTGCCAAGTCCGAAATCAAACGGTGGGCATATACAACATAGCATAGGATTTATTTGTTTCCTTCTCATCTTAGGATGGATTTATTTGTTGCCTTCTCATCTTAGGATTTATTTGTTGCCTTTATGCCGAAGTCTCGACGCAAGCGATGGCAGTGATGTTATCTCGATTTCAGTCTTTCATGTTGGCTTTTAATACCATAACTTTCGGTTTATTCATCCTATTGGGGGATAGCACAAAATTGGAACCCAAGACTTCCGGTTAGGTGAGACTTCATTTCCATAACCATTGCCAATTGAGCTATCCCAAGGGAACTTGTATATATAAATTTGAATATATATATATATATATATATATATATATATATATATATATATATATATATATATATATATATATATATAAAGGTTATTATGAGCAATTATATTCATGATGTCACTTTCAAGTTCTTAATTTACTTATTTATTATTAAGCTATTTTCTGTTTTAGAATTTTTTGATATATTTTTGGTCAAATTTGTTAGAAATTTAATATGCATTTTAAATAACAAAAACTTCAAAATTTTTGAAAAATTATTTCTCAATTTTTTTTGAGAAAAACTTTAAAAAATAAAATCAGAGAATATGCATTTAATAAACAAAACATTGCAAGTAAGAAAAAAAAATTAAACCTTAATTATAGTTGTTTTTGGTGGTTTCAAAGTGTTTTTTAGGTTGTTTTTGTAGTTTTCTAAGTTGTTTTGAAAGTTTTTTTTGATGGTTTTTTTTGTGGTTTTTTAAGTTGTTTTGAAGAATTTTTGATGGGTTTTTTTGTGGCTTTCTAGGTTGATTTTATGGTTTTCTAACTTGTTTGAAGAGTTTTTTTGTGGCTTTCATGGTTTTTGTATGTTAATTTTCTTTTCAAATTAATTTTGTTTAATTTTACAAAAAAAATTAAATAAAAATGATAAAAAATAGAATACTTATCTTTGTTTCGGGTTTGTGATGTGCGTGATGTCCTTCCTCGCTTGCAAGATTGGTTTGAACGATCCATGCTCCAATTTCTTGATTGATCGAACTCTAGTACTCTCAATCGAACTACCTAAACACTCTTGGTTGAACGCTAAAATGTCTTGAGGTCTGTGCAAATTGCTTGTGCAGACCTTGCAAGGGCAATTTATTAGGAAAAAATAGCTCGATCGAATCCTAAAAATCTATCGAGGGTTTGTTTTTAACCCTCGATTTACCCATTGTTTTAGCGCTGGAAGAGCTCGATCAAAAAATATAACCCAACTCTATGCTATCACCTATTAAGTAATTTATTTCAATATCTATATTATGAAAAAGAAAAAGAAAAATAGGAAAAAAAATAATAATATAAACTTTAACAAAATATTGGAATACCTCAATAAATTAAATAATTGAAATAAAAAATAAATAATAAGGAAAAAAATTAATAATATTTATATGTATTTAAAAATATAATATTTATATATATTTAAAAATATATTAATTAAAAATATATAATGTAATAATAAAATATTTCAAAACTCATTCAGTTTGACCTTTTTCAAATTAACTTTTTAATTTATAATTAAAATAAATCTATATCAGTAAACTAAATCTATATAATAAACTTATATACTAATTTTTTAATTCATAGTTAAAATGAATTTATTCTAATCTATTGAATTTATATACTGAACATATATTTTGGTTGAGATGTGTAATACGTTTTTAAAATGGTAATAATACTCACAGTGTGGGTTTTGTATGGGGATAACCAATGTTTACAAACAGTTATGGGAAACAAGAAGTTAGGAACTTTTGGAATGCAAATGAATAAAGTCAAGTATATAATAGAAAATTGAAGAGTTTCTTGTATTACAAATCCATTGTGATTCGTATCATTCCAAATTTGAAATTGTATGCTCTATTTAATTCAACTTAATATAACCTTATCTTTACAAGGCGATAAGGCGCTAATTAATTGACTGATTTGCTTTAGTGAATAATGGAATTGACGTATAAGTGCTTTGAACGTCATAGGAAAACTGCCACACATATCGACAAAGTGCATGTGTAAACGTGTGATCCAATTTATTGGGAAGCAAAAAAAGCGAGAGGGTATAATCCAAAAGGAAAACAAAGAACAAAACATGGCATAAAATGGCGTGGAGATGTGGAGAATTAATTTTTTTTAAGTACTGGTGTAGAATTGATAATTTAAGTATGAGATTTTAATAAATTTTTAGTTTTTCTAGTTATTTAAAATAAAGCATTGTTAACCAGACAACCAATATTTTTTGGATTTTGATCATTTTTTCAAAAAAATTGAATAAAAGTTTTTAATCTCATTTTTATCAGTGGAAGTAGATTTATTACTATAAAAAATTTTTAGTATTCAAAATTTTAAAACTTCACTATTATAAATTTTTCTTTTAATTTTTTTAAAATAAACAAAATTTTCTATTATTTTTCAAAAAAAATTGATGCCTAAGCGGTAATAATCATATTAAAAAATCATTACATAAAAATAGAGCAGTAAGCACTGCAATGCATAGGCTCCAATTCATTGACAAATGTATGTCTACATGTGATTTATGTCGAAGTTTTTCTTATAAATATTATGGATCACAAAAGCCTCAATTCTATCATTGAAATGAGTAAAGATTGTAGTCCTTATTATATTGGGGACGTGAAACAAAACTTAAATGGACGAACTTGAAAAAGACACACAATGGACGAACTTGAAAAAGACACACAATTGGAATATTGAAATAGTCACAGAGCAAATAGCGGAGAATAGGACAAAATTCCATTGCCTCAGAACAGGTCTGGAAGTCCGTCGTTCCCAATACTGTCGTAGGTTATAGATGCTACTGTTCCTCCTTCAGGAAAGAAGAGGATGGAAGGATCCTCCAGTAGCTTCCGAGTTGATAAACAGTCTGAAGAAGTAGTTTGTGATCCATTGCGCAGTGAAAAGGCTGCAGCTCCAGACAAGAAATTAACTTGTTTTGCGTTCAAGCTGGCTCTTCTCGAGAAGGCCGCCAGCAGGCTCGGAACATTGAACTTCATTTGGGCAACTGCCGTTCTCCTTGGAGGCCAGTGCTATTTCATGGACTATAGCATCATTAATGCTATAGTCCACGTAACCCGGAGAGCCCATCGCATGCATGGATGCATGGATGCACACCGATTCACTCACAACCGGGAATGTCCGTTCCTGCCCGCCTCTGTGCCGTCCGTTCCTGCCCGCCTCCGGTTTGAGACATAATGGCAAGTGCACCAACCGGTCCATTAATGGAGTTAAACTCTCCGCCGCCTCCGCCGTTTACGTTTACCCACGCATCAACCCACACATTAACGTGCCCGGATCCATAAACTCCATTCGCTATTCAGATTTCAGTCCCTGCAACCAGCGAAGAACATGGCAGAGCAGCCCCTGCAACCAGCGAAGAAGAACACGGCAGCAGAGCAGATTGGTGATCACGGGTAACTCTAGTATGTTTGGTTTCATTCTTTTTAAGTCTATTTATTAAGTCATTCGATGGTTTCATTCTGTTGCCATCTTGCAAACGAAAGACTGCATCTCATCAATAAAATCGCTGTTGTAAATGTTCTGCTAGTAATCTTCTGTCTTTTCGAGCTCTGGATTTTGTGTTTTGTTTTCAATAAAAGTATTTGTAACATGTTTTGCAATTCATAGAAACTAGACGGTGGATTGTTAGCTCTGCATTTCCCTGCGAGTATCGATGGCCGAGTCTTCTCTTTTGATTCAAAACCGAAATCGAAACTGCTAGAGTTGCCCAATTTAGGAATTCAGTAATAAGATTCATTGTGGAGAAAATCTCTGTGAGAACCATAGAAAATTGAAAACAAAAGCTCTGAGCTAGATTTTATAATAAAATGTATAAGCATCATTTTTTTCAGCCATCTCTTGGCAAATTATAGTCTGTTGTACAGTCCTCACTGGAGCAGGTCATTGCTGCCATTATTAATTAACAATAGGCATTCGCCAAAGCTAAAAATGATTTGTTTTATACTTTCCATGCTTCTGTTGGATATGATGTTCTAATTATGTTTCAAAAAAATTCTTAAACAAATGACAGTATAAAACCATGTTGACATGTTGGGCCACTCACAAAAGGCAGCGACTTCTTCCTAAACAGTTTACTATGCTCTGAGCCTAATTCTGTTTCAGACGTGTTCTTAAATAATAATAGAAAAACATGTTTGTTGTACCAGTTGCTCAGTCCACTAAAATTTCGTAATAACCAGGACCAGGACCAGCGGCCATAGTCAGCATTCCTTCTAATATCATAGACTGAACTGAGAACGCTGGTAATGCTCAAAGTTGGTGAGGTTTTAATTTTCTAAACATATAAATATTTCCTAAGATGTTTAATAATCTCGCTGTATATTCTAATAATATGCATGGAAGCAACTTTCAGATCGGTTGTGTCCGAGTACTTCACCTCACAATGAATACAGCGAGGTGGTTACTGTATTAGGTTTTCACCTCTGCTTCTGGTCTCTTCCTAAATAATTGATCTACTGTTTCAATTTGGCACCCAGTGGTCAGTGGTCTTGGTTAGATCGCGGACCATCTGAATTAAGAAACTTAATGTATGTTCAAATAATTTGATTAAATTGCATGTCCTTGCCAAAATATTTTACCGGAAGCCCAATGTCTGTAGTACATATCGCTTTGTAATTGGAATTTTTACTTCAATTTTATCCATGAAATTTTGGAAATATTTCAGTTTTATTTAAAAGTGGATAGTTATGGTAACTACAAAAAAATAGATATGAATATTGATTTTTGTCCTTAAATTGTTTTTATGATGTTTTTAACAACAATATTGTTTACATATTCATTATAAGGAAGTAAGAAAATGGAGGACAATAGACATGAATGGGAGGTAACTATCAAAGGCACCAAGCAATTGTTCATTTGTCTTGTTGGTGATTGTGCGGGGAACTTGAGTCGATCTAAGCTATCTAGCCTTAATCATCATCGGGCTACCAACCACAATCTCCCACCAATTCCTCCACGTCAAAGAGGTCGAGTAAGAGATGCAAATGCTACATGGGCGGTTAAATCTACAAGTGTAGTAAAAAGGCAAAATGCCAAAATACAATATGATTTAGATGCAAGGCTATGTCGTGCACGACAACAAGCATATAAAAGATTTGTTAATGAAGAAATTCTTTCAGCTGTAAGTATTTATTAGTATTTATTTGTATATGCTTTTTTATTAATATTGTCAATGATGAAATTCTTTCAGCTGTAAGTATTTATTAGTATTTATCTGTATATGTTTTTTATTAGTATTAATTTGTTGTTGTGGACTAAATTCATTGAAACTTGTTTTCACAGTCAGTTGTTACATTTGATCAGCTTAATGATACTTCAAAGCAAAGGATTTGTGAAAAAATTCAACGTTGGGATCAAAGTCTACCTCGTAGACGTATGGAGACAATGAAGCGCATAGACATTGCTTTAAAAGAGAAAGCAAGGACTGGGGTTCCTGATGATGTGGGGGAAGAAAGATTAGATGGGCACAACTATATATTAAACTTTGATGAAACTAATCAAGACAATGAGAACACAGTTGAGTCCATTTTTTTGCGTATATTAATTTTTTAGACATTTTAACATTAAATAATATTTATATTGATTATACTCATTGTTATTGATATGCGTAGCCGAATCAACAAAATTCCCCAAGTTCAACCCACCAACTATTACGCCGCTCACCTAGATTTCAAGGTTTTCAAGGGGTTATTGGGCCAGTAAGTTTTTAATCCATATAACCTATTCCACTAAAAACATTAATATATAAATTGTTATGTTTTACCATAATGATGGGATGAGAAATGGATGTTTTGTATTATATATCGTTATCCTTGATTTGTTTTGATTATGTGTGTGTGTGTGTTATTTCTTATTTATGGTGCAGGTGTTCCCTTTGGAACCATCACAATCAATGAAAACCCCTTGTCGAAGTCTTAAGAAGAATGGAAATGAAATGGTTCAAATGCTAGAACCATCTTCACGTCCAATGTCACAATGCAAGGTAAGCTATTTATACTCTTGTAAATTTAGCATATTTTTACATTTAATTTTATTTGATTCATACTTATATCTATGTATAATCTAATGTTCAGAGTAATGAATATACATTTCCCAAAACACCTTTGCACATGTATGATGGTGGACACGATACTCACCAAAAATCACATTCTCCTCAACCATTGCGGAATTCACCTAGACTTCAAGATAAATTAAGAGAGGTAAGTTATATACTACATATCTTAGCTCATAATAACATTGACATATATTTTTATGACTAGTTAATGCATTTTCTTTTCATATTCGTTACATGTTCCCCATATTCTCATTATATCTATATAGATTTTGATATTTGTTGATAGCTAGTCAATGCATTGTCTTTTCATATTCGTTACATGGTCCGCATATTTTCATTATATCTATGTGGATTTTGATATTTATTGATAATGTTTTAATTTCCACAGAAAACAAAAAAAATAAATGTTAATGCTATGGTTAAAAGGACCAAAATCACGCCAAAGGGCTTGAAAGCACGTGGGTTCAAGTCACGCAAACAATACATAGAGCATATATGCTCAACTAGCATTGCTCTCACTAAACCCACTAGGCTTGCTACTTTGAAGGCTAAACATTCCAGCAAGTTGTGATTGGAGAAAGTTACAAGCTTGAATCTTAGAAATAAATGTTAAATTTACCTTGTTATTGAATTTACATAATATATGTATTTACTTGATATAGCAATTGCAATTTGTGAAAGAAATATCCTCGCTGTCAAATCTTTGAAATCAACGTTGAATATTTGCAAATATACTCTCGCGAACAAGCTTGTCTTGAATGGTATATTAGCTAGTTTACATTGAGTATAGCATGAAATATTTTTTTTTTTTATAAAAAAATGTAATGCATTATAATAAATAAGATACATATGGAAATTTGGTATCCCTAAGTTAGTTAAGTGGTTAGTGAATTACTTTAAATGGTTAACTGTTTTGAATTTTATATGGCCACTATTGTGAAATGTATTATGTGTTAACTGTATGTATTATTATTATGAGAAATGGAATGAGGACCATCAAAATTTTAAGACATGTCAAGTTTCACACTAGAAAAAACTAAGCACCATACAAAGATGTTAGGATGGTTGCGTACAGATTGTTTGGCTTTATAAGAAATGGGATGAGAAACATAAATAAATTTAACACATTTCAGAGTTCATACTGTAAAAAAAAACTGAGCACCATATAAAGATGTTCACAGTGATTTTGTACAGATGGTTTGGATTTATGAGAAATGGAATGAGAACCATCACACTTTTAAGACATGTCAGAGTTTCACACCGAAAAAACTAAGCACCATATAAATATGTTATAATGATTGTGTACAGATTTTTTTGGATTTATGAGAAATGGAATGAGACACATCAAAATTTTATAAATCAACATTATTGTTATCATTATAAACTTCTATGGGCATGGTCTGCTTTTCATAATTCTTAACAATATGTACAAAGTCATTATGACATTAAAAAACCTTTGCATAGAGATCAAGACACTGACATCATCATTAATTCTTTATCAACTTTTCAAATAAAGTGAAACACTAATAAATCTATTCAGCTGGATTACTTTAAAGGGCAAAAATTATAAGTCATACGAAGTTTTCAATGTGTTCAAAACATTTTAAATTATATAGGTAGCTGAGATACTGCAATCTTATCAAAATATTTTAAATAATTGTAAATTTTATTCTATATGGCCACTATTGTGAAATGTATTATGTATATATACAAACAATTTTAATAGTTGAAAGGGTAATGATATTTTTTATTCATATTTATATAGGTATTATTTTATTTTTATTTTGAATTGTAAAATAAATTCTATAAGTAAATGGGTTATATACAAACAATTTTAATAGTTGAAAGGGTAATGATATTTTTTATTCATATTTATATAGGTATTATTTTATTTTTATTTTGAATTGTAAAATAAATTCTATAAGTAAATGGGTTATTTTGGAAATATTTTAAGAAAATGTATTTAAAAATAAATTTCTATTTGAAAAAAATTACATTATCTATATAAAAATATTTATCATATAAATCGATTATTATCAAAATATTTATGATTCAAGCAATGTTCTTAAATGGTATATTAGCTAGTTTACATTGAGTATAGCATGAAACATTTCTTTTTTTTTATAAAAAAATGTAATGCATTATAATAAATAAGATACATATGGAAATTTGGTATCCCTAAGTTAGTTAAGTGGTTAGTGAATTACTTTAAATGGTTAACTGTTTTGAATTTTATATGGCCACTATTGTGAAATGTATTATGTATATATGCAAACAATTTTAATAGTTGAAAGGGTAATGATATTTTTTATTCATATTTATATAGGTATTATTTTATTTTATTTTGAATTGTAAAATAAATTCTATAAGTAAATGGGTTATATACAAACAATTTTAATAGTTGAAAGGGTAATGATATTTTTTATTCATATTTATATAGGTATTATTTTATTTTTATTTTGAATTGTAAAATAAATTCTACAAGTAAATGGGTTATTTTGGAAATATTTTAAGAAAATGTATTTAAAAATAAATTTCTATTTGAAAAAAATTACATTATCTATATAAAAATATTTATCATATAAATCGATTATTATCAAAATATTTATGATTCAAGCAATGTTCTTAAATGGTATATTAGCTAGTTTACATTGAGTATAGCATGAAACAATTTTTTTTTTTTATAAAAAAATGTAATGCATTATAATAAATAAGATACATATGGAAATTTGGTATCCCTAAGTTAGTTAAGTGGTTAGTGAATTACTTTAAATGGTTAACTGTTTTGAATTTTATATGGCCACTATTGTGAAATGTATTATGTATATATGCAAACAATTTTAATAGTTGAAAGGGTAATGATATTTTTTATTCATATTTATATAGGTATTATTTTATTTTTATTTTGAATTGTAAAATAAATTCTATAAGTAAATGGGTTATATACAAACAATTTTAATAGTTGAAAGGGTAATGATATTTTTTATTCATATTTATATAGGTATTATTTTATTTTTATTTTGAATTGTAAAATAAATTCTACAAGATAATGGGTTATTTTGGAAATATTTTAAGAAAATGTATTTAAAAATAAATTTCTATTTGAAAAAAATTACATTATCTATATAAAAATATTTATCATATAAATCGATTATTATCAAAATATTTATGATTCAAGCAATGTTCTTAAATGGTATATTAGCTAGTTTACATTGAGTATAGCATGAAACATTTTTTTTTTAATGCATTATAATAAATAAGATACATATGGAAATTTGGTATCCCTAAGTTAGTTAAGTGGTTAGTGAATTACTTTAAATGGTTAACTGTTTTGAATTTTATATGGCCACTATTGTGAAATGTATTATGTATATATGCAAACAATTTTAATAGTTGAAAGGGTAATGATATTTTTTATTCATATTTATATAGGTATTATTTTATTTTTATTTTGAATTGTAAAATAAATTCTATAAGTAAATGGGTTATATACAAACAATTTTAATAGTTGAAAGGGTAATGATATTTTTTATTCATATTTATATAGGTATTATTTTATTTTTATTTTGAATTGTAAAATAAATTCTAGAAGTAAATGGGTTATTTTGGAAATATTTTAAGAAAATGTATTTAAAAATAAATTTCTATTTGAAAAAAATTACATTATCTATATAAAAATATTTATCATATAAATCGATTATTATCAAAATATTTATGATTCAAGCAATGTTCTTAAATGGTATATTAGCTAGTTTACATTGAGTATAGCATGAAACATTTCTCTTTTTTTATAAAAAAATGTAATGCATTATAATAAATAAGATACATATGGAAATTTGGTATCCCTAAGTTAGTTAAGTGGTTAGTGAATTACTTTAAATGGTTAACTGTTTTGAATTTTATATGGCCACTATTGTGAAATGTATTATGTATATATGCAAACAATTTTAATAGTTGAAAGGGTAATGATATTTTTTATTCATATTTATATAGGTATTATTTTATTTTTATTTTGAATTGTAAAATAAATTCTATAAGTAAATGGGTTATATACAAACAATTTTAATAGTTGAAAGGGTAATGATATTTTTTATTCATATTTATATAGGTATTATTTTATTTTTATTTTGAATTGTAAAATAAATTCTACAAGTAAATGGGTTATTTTGGAAATATTTTAAGAAAATGCATTTAAAAATAAATTTCTATTTGAAAAAAATTACATTATCTATATAAAAATATTTATCATATAAATCGATTATTATCAAAATATTTATGATTCAAGCAATGTTCTTAAATGGTATATTAGCTAGTTTACATTGAGTATAGCATGAAACATTTTCTTTTTATATAAAAAAATGTAATGCATTATAATAAATAAGATACATATGGAAATTTGGTATCCCTAAGTTAGTTAAGTGGTTAGTGAATTACTTTAAATGGTTAACTGTTTTGAATTTTATATGGCCACTATTGTGAAATGTATTATGTATATATGCAAACAATTTTAATAGTTGAAAGGGTAATGATATTTTTTATTCATATTTATATAGGTATTATTTTATTTTTATTTTGAATTGTAAAATAAATTCTATAAGTAAATGGGTTATATACAAACAATTTTAATAGTTGAAAGGGTAATGATATTTTTTATTCATATTTATATAGGTATTATTTTATTTTTATTTTGAATTGTAAAATAAATTCTACAAGTAAATGGGTTATTTTGGAAATATTTTAAGAAAATGTATTTAAAAATAAATTTCTATTTGAAAAAAATTACATTATCTATATAAAAATATTTATCATATAAATCGATTATTATCAAAATATTTATGATTCAAGCAATGTTCTTAAATGGTATATTAGCTAGTTTACATTGAGTATAGCATGAAACATTTCTTTTTTTTTATAAAAAAATGTAATGCATTATAATAAATAAGATACATATGGAAATTTGGTATCCCTAAGTTAGTTAAGTGGTTAGTGAATTACTTTAAATGGTTAACTGTTTTGAATTTTATATGGCCACTATTGTGAAATGTATTATGTATATATGCAAACAATTTTAATAGTTGAAAGGGTAATGATATTTTTTATTCATATTTATATAGGTATTATTTTATTTTTATTTTGAATTGTAAAATAAATTCTATAAGTAAATGGGTTATATACAAACAATTTTAATAGTTGAAAGGGTAATGATATTTTTTATTCATATTTATATAGGTATTATTTTATTTTTATTTTGAATTGTAAAATAAATTCTATAAGTAAATGGGTTATTTTGGAAATATTCTAAGAAAATGTATTTAAAAATAAATTTCTATTTGAAAAAAATTACATTATCTATATAAAAATATTTATCATACAAATCGATTATTATCAAAATATTTATGATTCAAGCAATGTTCTTAAACGGTATATTAGCTAGTTTACATTGAGTATCACATGAAACATTTTTTATTTTTTATAAAAAAATTTAATGCATTATAATAAATAAGATACATATGGAAATTTGGTATCCCTAAGTTAGTTAAGTGGTTAGTGAATTACTTTAAATGGTTAACTGTTTTGAATTTTATATGGTTTCTATCTCCAAAACAAATGCATTTCAAGCTAATGAAATGGTACATGGTGCTAATTATTATTCTAAAAATGTTTATCCAAATGAATTTTAATTTTTATTCATATCTTTTTCCTTTTTTTCTTTTTCCTACTTTTTTAACACCCCATATAATAGGTTTTACAATGCACATTTAAATTTATTTTGTATGAGACTTCTTTTTCTTATTATTGGCTTGATTTATTTCTAAACTCGATCATAGGGAAACATAGGCAAAGTCTTCTACCCTATAAGTTGGAGAACCACATTGACCTCTATCAAGGAGGTGCTCTTCCAAATGTGTCATTTCATAAGACTACCATGATTCTCATCTCACATGATATTCATCTAGCATTTGAGATTGAGATGGATTCTTATAAACATGCTATATGGGTGGTATTAATTAAATGTTCAAGATCCATCACCAACATATGTATATATTGGTTTAAGTAGTGAACATTCACTACAATATTTACTCAAGAAATAAACTATTGTTCACAATGATAATAAGCACCTTGAAATTCCACAAACATAGAATAGCATTATGATGAATGTTACGTGAAGTCAATCACTTATTTGTTAGTATAAATTAAACATCATGATTAATTACCAAAAGGAAAGCACAAATAATGACACTGATCTCCTATCATGGTGACTATCAATTGAATTGATGATGGTTTTGCAATTTAACACTATGGTTTAAATGTTTTCAAATAAGCTTAATTGTGTCTATACTTTATATGCATATACAAATTCTATGGATTTTTATGATAACAACAAAACATGAATAACTATAAGACAACCTAGAAAAAAAAAACATTTTGTTAAAGTTGAATTGTGTTTGTGCTACTTCAAGATTTCACATATTACCACTATTGCATGAGGAACACCATTCTCAAAAATATCAAACATGGTCAATGGGGTCTAGCATGGGTGGTTAAAGTAGTGTGTGATTTTCCTTTGTATCTAAGTTTGATTACCTATGAAGTACATGCTTGTTTCTCATGGCTAATTTGCCTCCACAAGGAACCACTTCATATGGATGGAGATCAATGCACTTTCTGGTAAATTTGGGAAAATATATCATCCCTAGCCATGATCAATTAGATTTTTTTTCTCATTTACAAGTTATATGTTAAATTTACATTCTTGGTGAATAAATTTCAAACAAATAAAATATTAGGAAACTTTGGGGTGGAGAAGAATACCATACTATAAATATATTTCTTATTTTCATAGATGACACAAATGTTAACCCTATCGATTTAGATGAAAGAGGGATACTAAATCCGTAACTTGTACTCCAAATTGATTCAATTGGTAGTGAGGATTTATTACACTAATTAAAATACTAAACATGGCAATGATCTATTTGAGGTCTTATGTAATAAAAATCTATTTATAAGAAATATCAAATGATTAAAAATAAATATTATTGTTGAAAATATGAATCGATATACAAAATATCTAATCATAAACTTACTTTTATACATAACTCTCCTAATAGATCCTTGCCTCTAAATCTTGAGGGAAAAAGAGCAGCTCATGCTATATGGGGTCCTTTTCCTACCTTTTTCAAATTTTGTTTGTGTATGACCAATTGCACTTAACTTTAATGGATAAGAGGTTTTAAGATAACCATCAGTAACGAGGACAAATAACTCAGTATCCTATTATATTGAAGATGCTTAATATGGTGATAAGAGTAAATATTGCTCAATGCACATACTAGGAATCATATGATTAGTAATTCCATCCCACATAAATGCAAAATATAGTTGTAACAAAGAAGATAAATTTTCTTATAGAGAATGTTCAAGTTGAAAAAGCTCAAACAATCCGATTCATGGCTTTCCTCAAGGATTTCTACTTGCATTTCCGCTCACAAATAGTCATGAAAAGTATATGCACAATTTCCGTATATGCGCACATCTTCCGTATATGCCCAGTTTCCGTATATGCACACATCTTCCGTATATGCCCAGTTTCCGTATATGCCCACATCTTCCGTATATGCCCAATTTTCGTATATGCGCACATCTTCCGTATATGCCCAGTTTCCGTATATGCGCACATCTTCCGTATATGCACACATCTTCCGTATATGCCCAGTTTCCGTATATGCGCAGTTTCCGTATATGCGCACATCTTCCGTTTATGCCTAGTTTTCGTATATGCACACATCTTCCGTATATGCCCCGTTTCCGTATATGCGCACATCTTCCGTATATGCCCAGTTTCCGTATATGCGCACATCTTCCGTATATGCCCAGTTTCCGTATATGCACACATCTTCCGTATATGCCCAGTTCCTGTATATGCGCAGTTTTTGTATATGCACACATCTTCCGTATATGCCCAGTTTCCGTATATGCACAGTTTCCGTATATGCGCACATCTTCCGTATTTGCCCAGTTTTCGTATATGCGCACATCTTCCATATATGCCCAGTTTCCGTATATGCGCACAGTTTCCGTATATGCGCACATCTTCCGTATATGCACACATCTTCCGTATATGCCCAGTTTCCGTATATGCGCACATCTTCCGTATATGCCCAGTTTCCGTATATGCACACATCTTCCGTATATGCCCAGTTTCCGTATATGCACACATCTTCCGTATATGCCCAGTTTCCGTATATGCGCACATCTTACGTATATGCCCAGTTTCCGTATATGCGCACATCTTCCGTATATGCCCAGTTTCCGTATATGCACACATCTTCCGTATATGCCCAGTTTCCGTATATGCACACATATTCCGTATATGCCTAGTTTCCGTATATGCACACATCTTCCGTATATGTCCAGTTTCCGTATATGCACACATCTTCCGTATATGCCCAATTTCCGTATATGCGCACATCTTCCGTATATGCCCAGTTTCCGTATATGCGCACATCTTCCGTATATGCCCAATTTCCGTATATGCGCACATCTTCCGTATATGCCCAGTTTCCGTATATGCGCACATTTTCCGTATATGCACACATCTTCCGTATATGCCCAGTTTCCGTATATGCACACATCTTCCGTATATGCCCAGTTTCCGTATATGCGCACATCTTCCGTATATGCCCAGTTTTCGTATATGCGCACATCTTCCGTATATGCCCAATTTCCGTATATGCCCAGTTTCCGTATATGCGCACATCTTCCGTATATGCCCAGTTTCCGTATATGCGCACATCTTCCGTATATGCCCAGTTTCCGTATATGCACACATATTCCGTATATGCCCAGTTTCCGTATATGCACACATATTCCGTATATGCCCAGTTTCCGTATATGCACACATCTTCCGTATATGCCCAATTTCCGTATATGCGCACATCTTCCGTATATGCCCAGTTTCCGTATATGCGCACATCTTCCGTATATGCCCAATTTCCGTATATGCGCACATCTTCCGTATATGCCCAGTTTCCGTATATGCGCACATTTTCCGTATATGCACACATCTTCCGTATATGCCCAGTTTCCGTATATGCCCAGTTTCCGTATATGCACACATCTTCCGTATATGCCCAATTTCCGTATATGCGCACATCTTCCATATATGCCCAGTTTCCGTATATGCGCACATCTTCCGTATATGCCCAATTTCCGTATATGCGCACATCTTCCGTATATGCCCAGTTTCCGTATATGCGCACATTTTCCGTATATGCACACATCTTCCGTATATGCCCAGTTTCCGTATATGCACAGTTTCCGTATATGCGCACATCTTCCGTATTTGCCCAGTTTTCGTATATGCGCACATCTTCCGTATATGCCCAGTTTCCGTATATGCGCACAGTTTCCGTATATGCGCACATCTTCCGTATATGCACACATCTTCCGTATATGCCCAGTTTCCGTATATGCGCACATCTTCCGTATATGCCCAGTTTCCGTATATGCACACATCTTCCGTATATGCCCAGTTTCCGTATATGCACACATCTTCCGTATATGCCCAGTTTCCGTATATGCCCAGTTTCCGTATATGCGCACATCTTCCGTATATGCCCAGTTTCCGTATATGCGCACATCTTCCGTATATGCCCAGTTTTCGTATATGCACACATCTTCCGTGTATGCCCAGTTTCCGTATATGCACACATATTCCGTATATGCCCAGTTTCCGTATATGCACACATCTTCCGTATATGCCCAGTTTCCGTATATGCACACATCTTCCGTATATGCCCAATTTCCGTATATGCGCACATCTTCCGTATATGTCCAGTTTCCGTATATGCGCACATCTTCCGTATATGCCCAGTTTCCGTATATGCGCAGTTTCCGTATATTCCCAGTTTCCGTATATGCGCACATCTTCCGTATATGCCCAGTTTCCGTATATGCACACATCTTCCGTATATGCATATACGGAAACTGGGCATATACGGGTGATGTGTGCATATACGGAAACTGGGCATATACGGAAGATGTGCGCATATACGGAAACTGGGCATATACGGAAGATGTGCGCATATACGGAAACTGGGCATATACGGAAGATGTGCGCATATACGGAAACTGGGCATATACGGAAGATGTGCGCATATACGGAAACTGGGCATATACGGAAGATGTGCGCATATACGGAAACTGGGCATATACGGAAGATGTGCGCATGTACGGAAACTGGGCATATACGGAAGATGTGCGCATGTACGGAAACTGGGCATATACGGAAGATGTGCGCATGTACGGAAACTGGGCATAGACGGAAGACACGCGCATATCTTCCATATATGCCCAGTTTCCGTATATGCGCACATCTTCCGTATATGCACAGTTTCAATAAAGGTTAAAGAGGTTAAATAACAAGTACATGTTTATTAAATGGGTTGATTCTCACATGTAAAATCTATGGAATATGAACATAAACCATAAACTATAATTCATATGTAAAGAAATAAATGAATATTCTAGGGTCGAGGATGTGAAAATATATTTAAGCTGTCATATTTTTTTCGATATATATTTTGTGTATACTTAAGAGTCGTTATTGTATGGTAGCTTATGATAAAAATATCTATGGTTACATATTTGTTAAGAGACTTTGTAAGAATATTTTTAAAGTGATATTGGATTGTAATGTGTGGTTATTGTTTTTTATCTAGTATCAAGTTAGAAAGGCTTCCGTATTTTTAGACAGATTAATCTTGAGGTGCGAGGTATAAGTCTTAAGATTACATTTTAAACATCAAATAAGATATAAATATATAAGTAACTTAACTTATAAACTTGATAATTTGTAAATAATAAACGAAAAATCTAGTATCAAGTTAGAAAGGCTTATGTATTTTTAGACAGATTAATCTTGAGGTGCGAGGTATAAGTCTTAAGATTACATTTTAAACATCAAATAAGATATAAATATATAAGTAACTTAACTTATAAACTTGATAATTTGTAAATAATAAACGAAAAATCTATTACAACTATTCATCAAAAGTAATGTAACATTGATAGAATATAACATCGCATCCACATAACGATTTAAAATTCAATGAAGATGTTGTCATCAACACAAGTATAAATTTATGTATTTTTATTCAAAATAGGTCCAACTATACATGTTTCTTTTTTACAAAATAGAACATCATTTCCAACATAAATAATGGAATCTCATGCCCATAAATGACATAATGGAAAAACAACTATATGATCAATCTAAAGTATGGATCTATAAGTCACCCTCGTCCCTCTTGGCACTCCCAGGTGGATTTCCAAATTGATATCTCTGCAAAAAATTACAATAATCAATTAGTTGTAAAAATTGAAAGGAATATAATCAATTTCATTAATTCACAATGATATTTTGATCAAATACTCGTTCTCACCGTGAGGTTTTGAGGCAATGGAGAAGACAACCCTTCCTGGGTAGATGGCGGAGCACTTGGTGACAAATATAGGCATGGTTCAGGGGTGCTAGATAAAGGCATGGTGGATGTGAAATAGGGAAAAGGTAGTGGGTGTGGGCGACAATACACCCCCACCGGTTGTACGATAGTGGGAATCACTGTAGGCCGGGGGATTAACCTAGGGGGGGAAATTGGAATGTTAAGGGTGGACGATTGAAAAAATGAGAATGGTTGATGACTGAAGGGTAGGGGTGAGCATTGGGAAGGTATTACAGAGGTGGTTATAGACATGGAAGAATTTATGGAGGAAAAAGGTGGTGGGTGTGGGCGATGATACATCCTAATTGGTTCAGCAATAGGGGGGAGCACCCTTGGGGAGGATATTGGGGTGTTAATGGCTGAAGCCGTGTTCCCAATGCTAGATCTTTTTTCATTAGCATGTTCATCAAATAAACGAATTCGACAACTTGGAATGTTGTGAGATGTGGGTCCCTCAGCTGTAACAATAAAAATAGTTCATATAGTCATGCAAAAGTGTTGAACATGCTAATATATCGCACTTAACATAAAACAATGCATAGCATGAAATTTCCATACCAATATTGGGTATAATAGAATCTTGTATTATCTCAGGCGCGTGGTCCACATTTCTTTGTTTTTGAGAAGCTGACCCCAATTGTTCATCCATTCTTTTTTTCCTTGCATGAACTCGTCCAACCCTTTCAAATTGTAGATTATCTGTCCCTGATTTTGACTTGCGACCACATCGCCTCTTTTTATTTACTGGACTCAAGAAACTGTGTTTTCTCTTAGTAGTGATCTTGGATGGAGTTATAGTATTGAAAAACATTTTGTTGTATTCTTGACATGCTTTGTCTACCAAGTTGTTCAATGCATATGCCTGTTCCAAATTTGTAGGTATTATGGATCTCAATTTCTCAAGGGTTGATGAGTTAACACGTTTCATCTCATCATGTTCAGAGAATGCACTATCTTGTCGTACATTGGTTGATTCAACATTGTATGAGAAATTCTCTAAATTATCAATGCTTGTTTCATTATGACAATTCAGATTGGTAGGAGAATCAAAGCATGGAGAAAGCTATGTTTGGATTTCTGGGCCCAATATAGGTGTTTCATTCAAATCAAATAAAATTCTAGGCCTTTCTGTCCTGGGATCAGTGACACCACGTGCTACATTTTCACCCAAAATAGTGTTACTCACTAACATCTCAACTTTCAATACATGTTTACAGATATTTCCATTCAAGGCCCAATTGCAATTGCAGAAGTGTAGATTAGAACCCTTATATATGACATTGTACCAAATGTCACGAGTATCCTTATTTTGGCTACGAACCCAATAGTCATTACTCTTTTCATCAGGCACACAATCTTCATTTGGGATTTTCTTAGCTCTACACTTGGATGAATTCAATTGTTCCTGTATTTTTTTGGGTCGTACAAAACCAGCTTCTTTTAAACGGTGCATATGATTGTAATATAATACAACCTTTGTCAACAAAACATAGATTAACCAATCAACCCTTCTGTGGCATGCATTGTTCTTCTCACATAGGTACCTTTCCTTGATATACCTATGGTAAGATTCAATGGCATTGTTCGTATCTTGATTTGAATGTGGAAAATCTCTGTATGCTTTTGCCCACATATCTGTAGAAAGAAATTTATTAGTTATATATTAATAAGTATACATATAACATGAAACATAGAGTCATTAAAACCACCAATAAGAAGCTTACATATTTTATTGTTGGCTAACCAAGTATTTCTAAAATATTCCAAAAATCTTTTTTGTTCACTGAATTCTTCAAATAAGCTTTCAACTTTCTTTTTCACAGATGCATCATCTTTACACATGTGCATGATATCTCCTAAATCACGAAAAATTCTTATTTGGTTTTCCCTCCCTTGGACCTTGTTTCCAACATTTTTCAACCATGCACGACGAACATGCCACACACATAATAATACTTTGCACTTGATCGTAGACCTGCAATAACATAATTTTTAGTGAGATTATACATTAACAATATTTTTTATGCCTCTTGTAAAAATAATAAACACATCACCTCAATGCTTCAATTTCTGCAGTAGCATCATCTGTGATGAAGGCGAGAACATGCCAATCTGGTTGCTCTTTGTTTCCAATTGCAAGTAAGGCCAACATCCATTTAGAAAGATCAGCTATAGTATTGCGTGATGATATCACCCACGCTATTGGAACCCCATTGTGATGCTCGTCGAAAACCATTAAGGTGTAAAGTTGATACTGCATTACAAAAAATGTGCATAATTATATTTATATAAGATACATGCATATATATGAGGTTAAATAAATAAATCAGATTTAGGATAAATATGTACTCACCCCGTACTTATTTGTACTAAAGGTTGAATCCATTGAGATAATATTATTGTGAGAGTATTTCAGCATCATTGAACACATCCACTTTGTTTGTATGCCTATGATGAAAGGGATATTTTCAACAAGATCTTGTTTTTGGTAGAAGAAAAAACTCTCTGGGTTTTCCTTATACCAGCACTCTACACTTTTTGGATCACTTTGATCTTTAGCATACTCTAGCCTTATGATATCATTGTAAATGTTACTTATATCTTTTCTGTTCATGAATGTATCTCGAGATATTCCTGTGTATAACTCACGAGATCCATCCTTCACATCAGAGATGAACTTGTCCCATATCATTGTAACATTAAAACCTCTTTTAACGAAATGTTGGACACTAGATCGCATATTCCAACTTAAATGTGGTGCATAATTGAATCTCATGGGCCTACCGATTGCATCTGTCCCATGACAAATAACATTGGATTTATCAATATGTCTACAAGCAATATATGTTATTACAGCATCATCTGGTCTCATTTGAAGTCGTCGCACAAAGAAGTGACATTGGCAACCAACTTTAATACTTTCATGTCGATTGCGGTTTGTCTTTGGATCTGATGATGCACTCCTAATTATCCTTGTTGACTCTGGGCCATATGAACACCAATAACTGTACGTAAAAAAATTACTACAAATTAGATATAATATTTATGCATATTGAAAAAATTATACGTATCTTGAAAAAGCATATAGAGACTCACACACTGTACTCCAGGTATGTTGAGTAATTGGTGCGTGTGATATCCTCTATTCCTCTACTTCGATGTTTCTTAAGAAGAAATCGAGTGGGTGCACTTTCATTTGATTCCTCTCCACTTATGAAATCATCAAGTCGACAATATGGAATCACCGCAACTTGGTCCCCCCCAATCTCTGTCCATGTTAAGTCTTCTGCTGAAAATTGTATCATATCTTCTGGGTCTTCAACTTCCAACTCGTTAATCTTCCCCCACTTACTCATTCTTAAAATACCTGTACGAATTGCATTGAAAATAATTTAGTTTGAGTAAATATTATGGTCTTGATCAATGCATAGCGTACCACTTTGGGATTAAGTAATATTCAGGGGATCTTAGATGACATTGTACGATAAGTAAGATATTAATAAGCTTAAATATCTCTGACAAGTTTAGACTAACCATGTACAGAGAAAATTTTAAGAACCCCTCCTAAATTTATATATATAATAAATTGGCGAATCTCCATGTTATATAGGAAAAATGGAAGGCCATTTTATCAATAATATAATATGTATATATAATTTTTTGGCGAATCTCTCACCAGGCATGGCGAATATTTTACTCAATTGTAAAATCTTGTGTTTATTGAATACACAAATGAAATCATTGCATTTCTTTAAAATATCTTTTGAAATCAAAATTACCGAAATTACATATCGATAACCTAGTGGGTGTAGGATAAAATTCACCCATGTCATTCATAGAAAACATGAGAGAAAACCTAATACTATATATAAAACCAAAAAAAATTCAAATTCATCACTTCTAGGGACCTCATAGCCACCCTGCCAATACACAAGTACGTTCCTATTTGCAGTTAGAAAAATTACCCAAATTACAATCTGTTTACTCCAGCATATGTTGGAAAGTTATAGAAGTATGACTAGTGCAATAGCAATCAAACCAGAAGGAAGATTTTCGGTGGTAACTCTTTCTACCCTTGGTGAATTCGGAACACTAGAAGTAGGAGTAACAGGTTCAGATACGTCAGGTTCTTCGCCTATATCACTAGCAGATGAAAAACTACCAGTAAGCTTTGAAACTGCAACAGCTTCAGGATTATAACATGTTTCTAAACCTTCGTAATCCGGATGAACTACCACTGAAGACTGTCCTTCTTCAGGTGAACCTACTCTACTGCCACTAGGATTTACAAGGACTTTCCAACCTTCGAAATGACTCGGGACCTCTTCGGGAGGTTGGCTTCGAAGTCTACGAGACCTCCTCAACAAATCGGCCACGGTGACAACTTCAGGAGACTTGCCCCGACTGGTAGGGGACTGTCTCGGTAATTCAGCCACAGTTAAAAACTTTTAAACTACTGCACACGCAAACAAAGTAGAAACTCAAATCAAACCACCTAAAGTCTCTAAAGAACCAAACAAATTTGAATCAGACGCCTAAAGAATCTAGGGCGTCAAACCATACGCAAACAGTAACCTTCCAGACCGAAAACACTAGTTGGTGATGAAATCCAACGTCGTCGAATTCAGTGCAGAAGTGGTGGGTGAAACAGTTACCCCGGCAACCTGCTTAATGAATAGACTGGACCAAGTTCCTCCACTTTTAACCGTCTCGAGTGAAGTGAACCCCCAGAAAATCCAAGTGAGTCTAGCCGACGTCTGTTCCAGGTACAGTGGGATCTTCCCTCCACCGTCACCTCGGGTAGAGCCCTAAAGATTATGGTCACTAAGGTCACCAATAGCAACAAATACACCTGGGGGAACAGTCTACGATCCGATACACACGCAAGGGCAGAGTAGCAAGCTCAATCCCCTTGGCGGCTCCTTGACAATAATCCAAGGTTTACCGACAAGTGACCCCAGGCTCCTCGACAATAATCCGAGGTTTACCGTTTGTAGTACGTGTATATCTGGCGTCGTTCCCAATGAAGGAGGATTGATCCCCTCACTGGTTCGGACACGATCTCGTGCTTCTCCTTTAAGAGGAGCTTTCCCAGAGCGTAATTGTAACAATTGGATTTATCCTACCACAAGATGAGCTACTTGTTTGGTTTTACTGTCTTGGAGAGTTAATTACTCTCCTACTCCAAGACACTAGCCTGATCTATATTGGTGTTTCAGAGCCCTAGTAAATAAAAAGTTACTACGTCAATTTTACTTTAAGCGTTAATTTTATGGTTGTTCTTTAAGTCAAAAAGTAGTGTAAATGAAACTGAATGGTGTGTAGACTCGACTCAAATCCACTAAAAAATGCACCTAGGATGATTTAAACTATTTTGCCTTTTTCAATGAATATCCTAACTAACAGAGTTGAGAGAATGCAAAATTTATAAAATGACAACTTTCGTAGCAAAGAAAATCAAAGAAACAATCGCTTTATCTTTTTCGACGCATACAACTCATGACCACTAATTATCTCACGAAAATTTCCTTTCTCTTTCAAAAACTCCAAACACTACTTAAAGCAAACTGTTTCCAAAAGAATTTTTATATTTTTCCTATACTAAAAAAACATATAAAACTATGTTATCAAAAATCAATTTTAACAAATCTATGAAAATCAAAGCAATTTTACTTGGATTATAAGCAATATTATAAGCAATATGCATTATCAATGTTCTAAATTTAAACTTATATAATTAAAGAACAACGTATTTTATAAATGATACTATACTATAAATAATTTGACTAAAATTTACAATCTCACTAAAACAAATTAGTATTGAAGAACAAAATTTATTTATACATTCAAAAATATAATTTACCCAATAAAAAATTGCATTATAAAAATTTTGAATATAATTTAATAAAAAACCTACAATCTTATAAAAAAACAAAAATCATTATATTTTAGGCCAAAAATAAAATAAATTAATTATTATCTTCACCCACAATTATAACTATGTACATTGACCCTTATAGGCATATCTACTACCTTCCCTCCAATACCATGGTCATTAAACTCATATTTGAGGACTCATTTTTTAGGACAGTACTCCTTTTCAACAACTGCACCTATATTATAATTTAGTTGGGTTGGGATGAAAGTTGGGGCGCTTTACCTTTGGTCTCAACTATAACCGTGTACATTAACACTTACAACCATATTTGCAACTTTCTTTGAAACACCCTGCACATTAAATTGATTTACCGAGCAAGCATTCCTTTTCAGAAACTGGAAGTAATATTATACTTTAGCTGGGATGGGCGGCTCTTGGAAAATAAAAAAGAGGGATTAGATATTATAGTTAATTTATAATTTAGATTAGTTGATGATGAGATATATGGTTAAGATATTGTTTATAATTTTTTTTTTACTAAATTTGTGTTTCACTTAGACTTATATCAAACAGATATAAACATGCCCCCCCAACACACACACACACACACACACACACACACACACACACACACACACACACACACATATATATATATATATATATACATACCAAGTGCTAAAAACAAGTGTGGCATTTACAACTAAAACAAACAAAAGAAATATGTCTTATGTTTGTTCGAATTCCATTGTTGGGACGTTCGGTATCCTCGTTTTAAAAGGTGCCATATAAAAGCAAAAGTATTTATTTAGAAGGATGACATAATATTTTCCAATACCACTGTTGCGTTTATGAAGTGGCATCCACAAATCTAGTTGAGCTACGTCAGTATATTCGTGGAGATATTGAAACTTGAATTTTATGAAGCATATTAAATTTAAAGTTTAGGTAGCCTTAGATAATTGTAGGAAGGCTTGATATTGAAATTAACAGGTTTTTAATTAAGGTTAAAATTTCTCTGTATTTATCTCTAGAGTAAAAATTTATTTAACCATTACCAAAACAGTGTCAAATTTTTTTGTAATAGTCTATCAGAAATAAATCTCTCTTATTGAATTCCATAACATTATCATGATTTTGCATTATTTCTCAATCCTTGTAATTCCTATTATCTAACTTGATAATAGCTATCATGAAAATGCAGGAATTGCAATTTTTTTTTTACAAACATGGCCATATAAAACTTATAGTTCTTTTTTATAATTTTATTAATATAATTTATTTTTTTCTTACAATCTTTTTATATAATGAATTATATAAATATCGTTAAACTCATCATAGAATTTATTTTGGCAAATATGGAAGAGATATGAATAGCATGTACTATTAAAATAGGTGATGGGTCCACTTGTTGTATTATGTTATTTTATTAATTCAAAAAATGATTGAATCATTGGAGCATTGTTGAGAGTTCGAAATTAGAAGAAGTAGACTGAATTGAATGAGTTAACACTTCGATCATAATTTAATGTTTAAAAAAATAATTTATATTAAAATTTTGAAAGAATGGTCAACAGCTTATGCATTTTTAAAGATGTAAACTGAAGTAAATGATTTAACACTTCGATTATTATTCGATTTTTAAAAAATAAATTATATTAAAATTTTGAAATTAAATGTTAATAGTGAAACAGGTTTTTATTTAAATTTATATGTATCTTTACATTTATGTAATATTGATCTAAAAAATTAATATTATTAATAGAAAAATATTTTAAGAATTCCAATAAAAATATTTAACTATTATTTAAATTATATATTATTTATTTTTTCCAAATTATTTTGCAATTTGCATAACATTTTACTATTCTAATGTCATTCATATTTCTCGTTTTTTAACTGTAACCGTATTTCTCGTTTTTTAACTTGGTTACAGTGGGTATTAAAAACCTAGGTGAATTTAAAATTGTATCTTCATAGTAATTTGTATTTGCAATCCATTGTTTTATTTTCATTTTACCACTACGTTTCTTTATTCATATTTTACTTTTAATGTATTTCTTATATTACTTAAAAATATAAAATGTTATTTGGAACACAACGATAATCGGAGAGCAAGGATGGATTCTTTGGTGACTATATCTTAAAGTAAGAACCCTCCTAACTTTCAAATACAAAATTATCGAATGAATATATACCATTCCAGTAGCGTAACATTTTTCACAATTATCATTAATGGAAACCTTTATAGAGAACAAGAGGAGTCAAAATAGAAATTTAGATTAGGGTCTGTATTCATTGTGAGGTGAAGTACTCGGACACAACCGATCTGAAAGTTGCTTCCATGCATATTATTAGAATATACAGCGAGATTATTAAACATCTTAGGAAATATTTATATGTTTAGAAAATTAAAACCTCACCAACTTTGAGCATAGATAAAATTGAAGTAAAAATTCCAATTACAAAGCGATATGTACTACAGACATTGGGCTTCCCTTAAAATATTTTGGCAAGGACATGCAATTTAATCAAATTATTTGAACATAATTTGATTAAGTTTCTTAATTCAGATGGCCCACGATCTAACCAAGACCACTGACCACTGGGTGCCAAATTGAATTCCCAAATTGGGCAACTCTAGCAGTTTCGATTTCGGTTTTGAATCAAAAGAGAAGACTCGGCCATCGATACTCGCAGGGAAATGCAGAGCTAACAATCCACCGTCTAGTTTCTATGAATTGCAAAACATGTTACAAATACTTTTATTGAAAACAAAACACAAAATCCAGAGCTGGAAAAGACAGAAGATTACTAGCAGAACATTTACAACAGCGATTTTATTGATGAGATGCAGTGTTTCGTTTGCAAGACGGCAACAGAATGAAACCATCGAATGACTTAATAAATAGACTTAAAAAGAATGAAACCAAACGTTACCCGTGATCACCAATCTGCTCTGCTGCCGTGTTCTTCTTCGCTCTTCGCTGGTTGCAGGGGGTTGCAGGGACTGAAATCTGAAGAGCGAATGGAGTTTATGGATCCGGGCATGTTGATGCGTGGGTAAACGTAAACGGCGGAGACGGCGGAGAGTTTAAGTGCATTAATGGACGGTTGGTGCACTGGCCATTATGTCTCAAACCGGAGGCGGGCCGGCGCCGGAGGCAGGGCAGGAACGGACAGAGGCGGGCAGGAACGGACATTCCCGGATAGTTCATGAATCGATGTATGGCATCCATGCATCCATGGATGAGATGGGCTCTCCCGGTTACGTGGACTATAGCATTAATGATGCTATAGTCCATGAAATAGCACTTGCCCTCCTTGGAGGCTTCTCACAATCATTAAAAAGTATAGACTTCTGCTTCGTCACAATAATATTGGTGGTAAAAGGGCTTCGCATTTTATGCCGAAGCGGCGAGCTGTCGACCCTGGCGATGACGTGGCGGTCATGTTCTGCGGATTTCAGTCTCACATTAATATATGTGTATTCGCTTGTGATACAAGAACTTTCGGCTTTTGCATGCATCGGGTTGTCTAGTTTTCGTGTAGCGAAGCAACGGTACGGGAGCCACGATAATCGGAATCGAAATCGGGCTCTCAGTATTTTCTACTGGCTATCCCTCGTGGAATCGTTTCTTGCTCTGTTCGGATTTGCTGTCAGATGCGCACTCCCGAAATCCTCAATTTTCTCCGTTAACCCAAAAACATATTCCTGGGACGAACTCATTTCCGGAAAATTGAGTAAAATGTTAATTTTCCTCGTCCTAGGAAAAGAATCGTTATCGGAGTTAAAAGAATGTGGCATTGCCAGTCCTCAGTTCCACACGGTTCGGCGTTTTCTGTATCACACCTCGGTGCATGAATGGAAGCGTTTTCGACGGCTTGAAGATGGATTTTCTGTCATACAGCGTGGAGCTGCTGCAGTCCATAGATCATTTCGATCAGCTGACGGGGGCTCGAGTTATGTCGGCGCTTGTGAATAAATATCGATTTGCAGAGGAGATTTCGAGGACGATCGGAACCATGAGAAATGTGGTGGAAAGGCTGATCGAGATGCTGAATTGGGAGAAACCTCACGAGAAGGGGATTCGAAAAGCGGCTGCAGAGATCATCTACAAATTGGTGGAAATACCCCGGAATCGCGTTCGGGTGATGGCCATCTCTGAGTCCATGGAATCCCTTGCCTCTTTGCTGTACGATAGAAACCAGATTGGAATTCATTCGAGTAAGTACCAGGGTCACTTCTCAGATACATATAAATATAAATACTCAGATTTCACCGTGCTGGGCCTACGGATATTGAAAATCTTCGCCAACGACCCCGACAGCTGCGCTAAGATCGGATCCAAGAAAGGGCCACTTTGCAAAATCATCGAATTAAATCCGGAGGCGTCAGAATCGGAAATCGTAAGGCATTTGAAAATCACGCCGATGGAGACGCTGGCTTTGAACCCGAGCGTTCCGATGATCCGAATTTATAATCGGTTGATAGTCAGGTTTAGATTTCTCTACTTTTTAATTAATGAAAATAAAATATTGTAATAATTAATTATATACCGCTGTAATTGTGAAATCTTCCATTACCCTGAATCTAAAACAAGTTACAGTGATAGTTAAAATTTCCGTTAAGTTTTTCTCTAATTTCCAATCCAATGGAGTAGTCTCATAGTTAGACAAGCTAGACTACCCGTTTTTCAATAAGTGAAAACAAAAACGATGTAATCACCAATTTTCCGCGCTGTGGTTGTGGTTCTGGATTTAGTATTACATCAATTTCCATTGTATTTCATTTTGTAGTAACAATATTTTGTCAAGAAAATACACTTGTTTACAATTAGATCAATTTCCATTGCATTGGATTTTGTCGTAACAAATTTTGTCACGAAAGAACCTTTGTTTGATGCACACTCTAAATGAGGCTTTGTGCTTGTCTGCTGATTATATTTAGCTCCAATGTGAAATGAATTTTGCCGTTTGTAACGTATTTGATTATTTATTTGGATTTTCTTTTCAGGTTAATTAGGTTGATTTTTTTTTTTTTTTTTTTTTTAAATATCATAATCATTGGCAAAAAATTCACTGTAACATAAATCTTTGACCTTAAAATTTTCTTTCGATTTATAATTAGGAAGTATTTTTATTTCCAAATTTATTAAATAATAAAAGATGCTATTTGAGATATATTTATCATTAAATTTTATTTTAATTAATTATTTATTAATTATGTGTTGAAGTCATAATTCTAACTGCGCAGCCGTACATCCCCAAAACCACCGCAGCAAAACCACAAACCCGGTTGATGCATATCGGACCGCTTTTGCGTAAAAGTGGTTTCCGTATTTTTGACTCCGATAAAATTTGGTGCAGACGCGTGGCTCTCCCCATACGTCATCATCTCTGACATATCGGGACGTAATGTTCAGTTAAGTAATGCCTCCCGATATTCTCCTCCACCGTCCGATTTACTTCATCAACCTCCACCGTCGATTGTCCGAAGATGCATACGAGCCAACATTTAATATTTACGTGGATTTGAAGATTGGTTGACCGCGGTAAAATAATTAATGAATTAAATGTGCCCGTAGAAGTATTGGTAGATGATTTAAATTTTAATGTTTTTATATGTATCGGAGGTATGGTGCATTTAAAGAAAGGCATGGTCTGGTCAGTGTGTTAAAAATATTTACGGCACGTAAAATGTAATTGTGTTTTTTTTATTTTGTTTTCAAAAAAATGAAAAGGGGTCGTGTGTTGTAATATGTTTTCATGTGATGTGTTGACAAAATGTAATGTGTGAGAGCTCGGGGGCAGTGAAAGTGATGAGAGAATTTGCACAGCAGTGCATGAAGAAAAGAACAGAGAGGAGCGCATTTGTTTTGTAAGTTTGTGTAAATTTTTGTTTTTACAGCAGTATGTAAAAGAAGGTTTTACACCAGTAAGTAATATGTTTTCACAGCAGTGAATGTAAATGAGAGTTTTACCCAGCAGAGTAAATTCTCATGTGGAGACAGAGTAAATGTTTTTGTTGAACGTATTTTTGGTGAATCCCTCTCAGCAAAGAGGATGAAATTTGTATCAGACATTTTGTTTTAATCAATTGAAATGTTTTTATGGTGGTGAAATACTCTGTTTCTCAGTCAAATTTTTTTTAAAGCTTCCCTGTGCACAAAAGATCCTGGAGTGAAGGAAACAGATCATTGCCTCTGTGGAGTTTATTTTCTGTGTTTTTGAGATTTTGCCAGAAAAATCACCAACAGTGGTATCAGAGCAGGCTTAGGCTCTTTGAAAGTGTTCAAGAAGCTGAAAGGAGGAGTCTTTTGTTGCAGCAGTAGATCTTCTCCAGCAGAGTGAAGGCTCAGTCAAGAAAATACTCAGGTATTTCACAAAGTTTTTTTTGTGTTGCTGAAGAAGCAGTCAGTTGTTTTAAAATACACAGTCAAGAAATTGAAGCATAGTTGAGGCTGCAAGAATGGCTGGCACAAGCACCAGTAATAGCATGGGTATGCAGCTCCCATTATTTGATGGTAAAAACTATGACTATTGGGCAATAACAATGAAAGCCTTGTTTGCTTCCCAAGACTTATGGGAAATAGTTGAGGAAGGTTTTGAACAACCAGCAGATGAAAATGAGTTTAATGCATTAACTCAAGGAGAGAAGGATCTGCTGAAGAGCTGCAAGAAGAAGGATTCAAAAGCCCTTTTCTTCTTGTATCAAGCAGTGCATGGAAGTGTGTTTCCAAGGTTAGTAGCAGCTAAGACATCCAATGAAGCATGGCAAACCCTCAAGACAGCCTATCAAGGCATGGAGAGAGTGAAGACAGCAAAACTACAATTGCTGAGGAAAGATTTTGAGAATTTGTGCATGAAGGAGTCAGACAACATTGACTCATTCTTCACACATGTAATTGGTTTGGTCACACAGATAAGGACTCATGGAGAAACCCTTGAAGATAGGAGGATTGTGGAGAAAATATTGAGGGTCTTACCCTCAAAGTTTGATGTGATTGTCACCACCATTGAAGAGACAAAGGATCTCTCAAAATTTTCAGTTGATGAGCTTCATGCATCACTGATAACACATGAGCAGAGGTTGAGTAGGAATGAAAACTCGTCTCTAGAGCAAGCCTTCAAGACGATGTCCTTTGGAAGAGGAAGAGGTCAAGGCAGAGGAAACAAGAGAGGAAGAGGCAGAAGCCAAAACAGAGGTGGAAGGAACAGTCCAGCAAATGCTCAAGGAAGAGGCAGCAATCCAAATCAGAACCAAGGCCAAGGCAGCAGCCAACAAGGAGGACAACATCATGCTCAAGGACAAAGGTATGAAAAAATCCAATGTCCAATGCTATTATTGTAAAAAATATGGGCATTATGCCAGTGAATGTAGGAAGAAGCAGCATGATATGAGTAATAGACAAAATGCAAATGTCACTAGAGAAAACAGCAGTCAAAATAATGTGTTGTTAGCTTGTAACATGGCTGAAACAAACAGTGAGCACATATGGTTTTTAGACTCAGGGTGCAGCAACCATATGACAGGAAACATAGCCTTCTTTTCTGTCCTAGATAAAAATGTGAAATCAGAAGTCACACTAGGAACTGATAGCAAAGTCTTTGTTATGAGAAAAGGGGAGGTAAAAATATTTACAAAGCAAGGAGAAAGGAAAACCATAGCAGATGTCTACTATGTCCTCGGAATGAGATGTAACCTCTTGAGTATTGGACAGCTTGTCCATAAGGGGTACAATGTTTTCTTTAAAAATGATGTGTCCACCATCATGGATATAACACCCAGCAAACGATGCATTGCTGAAGTGAAGATGACAAGGAACAGGATGTTCCCTCTTAGGATCAGGGCAGATTTGAAAAACAAAAATGAAATTGCAGCAGTCACCCAAGAGGTTTTCCAAAGCGTGCCAAAAGATGAGAATTGGTTGTGGCACTTGAGATTTGGTCATCTCAATTTTGGAGGTCTAAACTTGTTGAGTAGGAAAGGAATGGTAAGAGGATTACCATTGATAGAGAAACTGGACAGCCTATGTGAAGGCTGCATATTGGGAAAACAACACAGAGAAAGTTTTCCATCAGGTAAGAGCATAAGGGCAAAGACACCCTTAGAGATCATTCACTCAGATTTATGTGGACCAATGCAAGCTTCATCATTAGCAGGCAGCCAATATTTCCTAACATTCATTGATGACTGTACAAGAAAAACTTGGGTATATTTCCTTAAAAACAAAAGTGAAGTGTTTGAGAAATTCCAAAACTTCAAGGCATTTGTGGAAAACCAAAGAGGGCTGCATATTAAAGCTTTGAGAACTGATAGAGGAGGTGAGTATATCTCCAAGGAATTCCTAAGATTTTGTAGAGAAAATGGTATACATAAACAGTTTACAGCAAGGTACACCCCACAACAAAATGGAGTTGTTGAAAGGAAGAACAGGACCATCATGGATATGGCGAGGAGCATGTTGAAGGCAAAGCATTTGCCAAATGATTATTGGGCTGAAGCTGTAAATTGTGCAATTTATATTTTGAACAGGTGTCCTACAAAAGCAGTGTTGAAAAAAGTGCCAGAAGAGGCATGGAGTGGGAGAAAGCAAGGAGTCACCCACATGAGAGTTTTTGGATGTGTGGCCTATGCACACATTCCAGATCAGCTAAGGAGGAAGTTGGACAGCAAAGGGGAGAAATGTATATTCATTGGATACAGTGAGGAATCCAAAGCCTACAGGTTGTATATCCCATCCACCAAAAGGTTTTTCGTCAGCAGAGATGTTCAATTCATTGAAGAGGAAGCTTGGGATGGAAGCATAGAGAAAACAGTGAATGTTAAAAACTGTTTGTCTCATGATGAAGATGAAGAGGAGGTGGCTGAAATGCATCCCCAAACAGCAGCGCCAACACAAGGACAGCAAGGGACACCATTGAGGATAAATGAAAGTGCTTCTCCAAGCACACCACAAGGAGGAAATTCAAGTGCGTCTTCAAGCACTTGCACACCAAATGAAAGAGGTAAGAAGTTTAGAAATCTAAGTGACATTTATGATGAAGGAATGAATTCCTTATTTGCCTTGTATTGTCATGTTGATGATCCTATTCATTTCGAGGATGCAATCAAAGATAAGAAATGGATAGAAGCTATGGATGAGGAAATGAATGCCATAGAGAGAAACAAAACATGGGATTTGGTTGAGCTACCAAAAGGCAAAGAAGTCATTGGAGTGAAATGGGTCTATAAGACCAAGAGTAATGCTGAAGGCAAGATAGAAAGGCACAAGGCAAGGCTGGTTGTCAAAGGGTACAAGCAGCAGTATGGGAGAGATTATGAGGAGACTTTCGCACCGGTTGCAAGAATGGAAACCGTGAGAGCAGTGCTGTCCATAGCAGCTCAAAACAAATGGAAAGTCTACCAAATGGATGTGAAGTCAGCATTCCTAAATGGAGTGTTAAAGGAAGAGGTTTATGTTGAACAACCTCTCGGCTATGAGAAGAAAGGTGAAGAGCACAAAGTGTGCAAATTGAAGAAGGCTCTTTATGGGCTGAAGCAAGCGCCAAGAGCATGGTACAACAGGATAGATTCTTATCTATTGGATAATGAATTTGACAAATGTGAAGGAGAACCCATAGTCTACATCAAAGAAAAAGATGGTAAAATTTTAATTGTTGTCTTATATGTTGATGATGTTATTTTCACAGGTAATGATAATCATCTCATTGAGAATTTTAAATCAGTCATGAAAGAGGAATTTGAAATGACTGACATGGGTTTCTTGAGATACTTCTCAGGCATAGAAGTAGATCAAAATGAAAAAGGAATTTTTATCTCACAAGCAAGATATGTAAATCAAGTATTGAGAAGATTTAACATGCAAGAATGCAAGGCAGCGATCACTCCCACAGTAATGGGATTAAAACTCAGCAGAGAGGACAGCAGCAAGGATTTTGATCCTAGTTTGTACAAGAGTATTGTTGGCAGCCTTATGTATTTAACAGCAACTAGGCCTGATATTATGTATGTTGTTAGTTTAATTTCCAGATTCATGGAGAGGCCAAAGGAGGCACATTGGCAAGCAACAAAAAGAATTTTGAGGTATGTGAAAGGTACCAAAATGTTTGGAATTTTATATAATGTTTCAGAACATTCATATTTGGTTGGATACACTGACAGTGATTGGGCTGGAAGTGTAGATGATTGGAAAAGCACCTCCGGTTATGTTTTTCATATGGGTTCAGGAGCCATTTCATGGGCTTCTAAGAAGCAGTCCGTTGTAGCATTGTCTACAGCAGAGGCTGAATATGTGGCAGCTACAGCAGCAGCATGTCAAGCAGTGTGGATGAGAAGAATGTTGAGAAGCTTAGGCCAAGAGCAGGCAAAAGTGACAGTGATTTTTTGTGACAATAGCTCAGCTATTGCATTGTCAAATAATTCAGTGTTTCATAAGAGAACGAAACACATTGATACAAGGTTTCACTACATCAGGGAATTGGTGAACAATGGAGAAATTGTCCTAGAACATTGCAGGACTCAAGAACAGGTTGCAAACATCTTGACAAAGCCATTGGATCAGAAAAGCTTTGAATTTTTGAGGAAGTTTCTCGGTATGACCGAATGCCCAGCAGTTGAAATTAAAGGGGAGTGTTGAAGTCATAATTCCAACTGCGCAGCCGTACATCCCCAAAACCACCGCAGCAAAACCACAAACCCGGTTGATGCATATCGGACCGCTTTTGCGTAAAAGTGGTTTCCGTATTTTTGACTCCGATAAAATTTGGTGCAGACGCGTGGCTCTCCCCATACGTCATCATCTCTGACATATCGGGACGTAATTTTCAGTTAAGTAATGCCTCCCGATATTCTCCTCCACCATCCGATTTACTTCATCAACCTCCACCGCCGATTGTCCGAAGATGCATACGAGCCAGCATTTAATATTTACGTGGATCAGAATATTGGTTGACCGCGGTAAAGTAATTAATGAATTAAATGTGCCCGTAGAAGTATTGGTAGATGATTTAAATTTTAATGTTTTTATATGTATCGGAGGTATGGTGCATTTAAAGAAAGGCATGGTCTGGTCAGTGTGTTAGAAATATTTACGGCACGTAAAATGTAAGTGTGTTTTTTTTATTTTGTTTTAAAAAAAAATGAAAAGGGGTCGTGTGTTGTAATATGTTTTCATGTGATGTGTTGACAAAATGTAATGTGTGAGAGCTCGGGGGGCAGTGAAAGTGATGAGAGAATTTGCACAGCAGTGCATGAAGAAAAGAACAGAGAGGAGCGCATTTGTTTTGTAAGTCTGTGTAAATTTTTGTTTTTACAGCAGTATGTAAAAGAAGGTTTTACACCAGTAAGTAATATGTTTTCACAGCAGTGAATGTAAATGAGAGTTTTACCCAACAGAGTAAATTCTCATGTGGAGACAGAGTAAATGTTTTTGTTGAACGTATTTTTGGTGAATCCCTCTCAGCAAAGAGGATGAAATTTGTATCAGACATTTTGTTTTAATCAATAGAAATGTTTTTATGGTGGTGAAATACTCTGTTTCTCAGTCAAATTTTTTTTAAAGCTTCCCTGTGCACAAAAGATCCTGGAGTGAAGGAAACAGATCATTGCCTCTGTGGAGTTTATTTTCTGTGTTTTTGAGATTTTGCCAGAAAAATCACCAACATTATGACATATATATATATATATATATATATATATATATATATATATATATATATATATATATATATATATATATATATATATATATATATATATATATATATATATATATATATATATATATATATATATATATATATACATATACACGTCGGGAATTATATTAAAATGTATGTATATGGAATATTTGGAAAAAACGTTATTTAATTATTAATTATGACATATTATATATATATATATAACTAATCTCCAATATCGATTTGTTAGCTCATATGTATTGTCTTATTATCACATTTATCTTTACAACATGTTTTAGGTATGCTATTTACTCGTTTTTCCTCTTTGAAATAAATCTTCATTTCTAGATTTCAAATTTTGCAATAAAGTCTCTGTTTTGTCCTTTTTGATTTTCTTTATTAAATATCTCCGGCCTGTGATCACCATGTTTCGGACATATTTAAAAAAAAAGCAAATGTACAAATTGGGCGACTGGAATGGACGGGAGATTTAGGTGGAGGTTAAGAAAAAATAAATAGTAGAGTTAGGAGGAGGTAAATGGGAGAGATAGGTGGCCGTTAGGAAAAATAAATGAGATATAATGATGGGTTTGTCAAAATGTGATTGCATATTATTTAATAGAGAGATATTGATGATGTACTCTTGTTTTGATGTTATAGTAGTTGGTAGCTGGAAATGTGGAGGTAAATGGGAGAGGAAGGTGGTGGTTAGGAAAAATAAATGTGATATAATGATGGGTTTGTCAAAATGTGATTGCATATTTAGGCCGATAAGCTTTCCTTTGAAAGGGACTTTCGTCATCTTTTTCATTCTAAGGATGACACCTAGCATTTTTTTAAGAACAACCACATTGACATCTTGCAGTTTCGCATTTGTTTAATGCCACTGTATGCGTTGTTAATCCGTGGAATGTGGAACCTCTGCCCAACAACCTGCGTGTGGTGCGGTGAACGTTGTTGGACAAGATGAGGCAGTTCAAGCAGTTGCTGAAGCTGTGTTAAGATCGTGGGCTAGACTTGAAAGACCTCAACAGCCGACTGGATCTTCCCTATTCTTGGGACCTACTGGAGTTGGCAAAACGGAACTTGCAAAGGCTCTTGTAGCTCAATTGTTTGATGATGAAAATCAGCTGGTCCGTATTGATATGTCTGAATATATGGAGCAACATTTAGTTGCAAGGCTCATAGGAGCTCCTCCTGGGTATGTGAACAGCTAGATGTTTCTAATTGAGATTAGTTGATAGCCAGACACTCAATTGGTTGACAGCAAGACGCCTTTTTTTGTATAGTTGTATTTATATTTTTGCTCGATTTGTTGTTGTAATGTACTAAAATGATTTGATGTTGTAATGGCAGTTATGTGGGTTATGAAGAAGGGGGACAACTGACAGAAGCAGTAAGGAGAAGACCCTGCAGTAAGGAGAAGACCCTATAGTGTTGTTCTTTTTGATGAAGTTGAGAAAGCACACACTTCAATCCTCAACACTTTGCTTCAAATGCTTGATCATGGTAGACTTACGGATGGCCAAGGTCGGACTGTTAGTTTCTCAAACAGAGTCATTATCATGATATCCAACCTTGGAGCAGAGCACTTGCTTGCTGCATTGTCTGGCCACACAACAGCAAAAACCGCAAGAGAGAATGTCATGCAAGAAGTATGCACACGCATTCCTGGACTCTGTGTATGCATCTTTTTCTTATAATTTTATCACGAAGTTGGCTGTGGTGCTTTGACATGCCTTTGAATATTGTTGCAGGTTAGAAGACATTTCAGGCCAGAGTTATTGAATAGACTTGATGAGATAGTTGTATTTGATCCTCTTTCTCATGATGAGCTCAAGAAAGTTGCTAGACTACAGATGAAAGATGTAGCAATTCGTCTTGCAGAGAGAGGTGTTGCTTTAGGGTTTACAGATGCCGCTCTGGATCTTGTTGTTTACGAAGCCTATGATCCTGTAAGTAATCACTTTGTTTCTTGTTTTATTCAGTCTAACTTGCTAGGGGATGTGCCCCCTACCCTAATACCCTAATAAACTTGACACTGCATCTCCTTCACCAGTCCTCCCTTTCCCTATTGCAGGGGACGTGACCCACTCCTTGGACACATGTCTCCACATCGTAAGAGATGTTGTGGGAGGGTTCCCTCCCTAAATTGGACTTACCTCCCTTTGAAACAATCTAGAATTGCGATTTATATGTTCTACTCTGATGCCTGGTATTTTTCATTCATAATGTTTGCTCGGTGTTCTTCATGTACAATGATTTTATTCAAGGTCTAATTTCTATTTTCCATGCCCTGTCATATAAACCCGTGTGGAAAGTTATTCTAGGAGTTTGATGTTTTGCAGAGTTTTGGTTGTGGTGGCCAACAGTGAATATTAAAAGCGCAGGACTTTTCAGTTTAAAATTTCATTTTCTCAGATTTTCAGTGGTCTGTCATATATTTTGCATGAACCTGTCTAGGGAGTAATTTTAGTCTGATATTTTTGCTGGCAGTTGGTTGTCTTGGCCAACGGTTGATCTTTAAGAGTTGTGAACTCTTCAGTTTACAGAGTTGCTTTCTGAGATTTTCAATTTTCTCAATTTTCACACGCCAATATGGTGGAATTAGTCCTTGGCATGGAGCCAAAATACACTCCCAATAAAAATAAAGTTAAAAGTCTTACAACACTATCTGAATATATTGAAAGAAAAGGTAAAGAACATGTCAAATATATTGATACAACTATCTTAATATATTGAAACAAAAGGTAACGATCATGTCAAAATGCCCAAGTTGTTGCAATCACCAACATAATAAGATAAAGAGTTGTGCCATGACCAATAAATTGTAATGACAATTTTGTGAACAATCTTGCTTGTAATAATTATATTTTTCATACAATTCAAAACAATCTGTTTCAAATTTACCAGCATGTACATAGAGAGAGTGTTGATGTTAGCATATTTCAAAACAATGGAAGCAATGTTGCCTTATCTCAAAATAACCCATTTAGTTGCAATCCTAAAATTAAAGCACTACAATGATATCAATAAAATGTTCTTTCCTTTGTACATAGGTCATAACAACCGATGTTTGCCTCAGGTTATGTCATATGTCATATTTTAGTTGGATCACAATATTACATATCATTAATTAAAAAACTTTGATACATAGGTCATAACAACCCATGTTTGCCTCAGGTTATGTCATATTTTAGTTGGATCACAACATTACATATCATTAATTAAAAAACTTCATAATACCGCTTAGTAGCACAATTTGATAGAGTGACCTGTAGTGCTTTCTTGGCTTTAGATACCAGGAGCCAGGACGACCTAGCCTCAGTAAAGATAAACGCTCTGAAATAACAGTTGAATAGTCACATGAGAAAAAACCTGCAACACATCCAAGAAAAACGTTTACAATATAGATTAAGAGCTTAATTCAGCGAAATTGGATAAAATTATTCAGATGGTGATAGCATACAACTTTTCCTTTTAGACTGACTCTCAGTGTACCATGAAATTACAGTATTGTAAGAGTACATGAATTAGAACAACTTATTTGATGGGAGCCATAGCAAGCGCAAGGATGCATAAAAAATTTGTTCCACTCGCTTCTGGTTATGCGCATAGAAGAGTATAGCAGTAATTGACTTCATTAGGCTGAAAGTAATCACAAAAACAAAAATCGAAGGCTCATTTCCTCTTAAACATATTAAAGTTATCCCTCAAAGAGGCCTGGTAATTTGATAATGAATGTCAGAATCTACGTTCTTGAGCTTCAACACTTCAGCTTCTCATCCAAGAAGAATATATTATGACACCTCCATATTTTGATATTTGAACCCCCATTTATACACTTCCCAGTCCAAACCATTTCAATATAGAATATTATGTGCCCTATGTTGCGCAGACACCGGCATTCACCAGTTCCTATATTCGAGCTTTGTGGAAACACGATATATAAAAGCATGAAATTCTCCATGGAGGAGGTTATGAAGGAGCCCAAATTCAGACACACTAAGAATAAAGCCTCCTATTGTACAGTTCAACAAGAATGAAAGCCCTAATGACAATTTCAAACCCCAAATTCTTGAACTAAATTTCCCTCTCAGTTCTCTGTAAATCCAGAAAATAACATAAACTGTCTAATTCCTAGCATGGCTAAAAACACCTAGGACAGCTACTCATCTCGAAACAAATATCTCATGAAGCTTCTTAATATGAATTTTAAGTGGAAACATCCCTTTCTAGAAGGCCTCATAACATCTTAGTAGTCGTCCATCTCCCACTCAGAGTTGATCAACCAACATCCTGCACAATCTCTTTAACCTTAAAATGCATGTTGTTCAATTCATGAAGCAGGGCAGAGGAGGACCATGTCACCTTTCTCTTGTCAATCACTTGAAAAATTTGGCCTACAAATCGAGTATTGAAGGAGCCCAAGAGGGATGATGCGTGGTCAAATGCAGAATGGACCCACCTCGGTTTAACCAGCAGTGCAGGTGCAAGAAACCCACATAAAAATAGCAACAACATTGCTTCCATATACATGGCAGCCGACAGAGAACCATAATTTGACCCATAAGGGGAAACCAGTGTGCTTATCTTCTCCTCCTCCCAATCACGAAATTGCAGTTCTCTAGCCTAGATCTTTGCTGCCCTTTTCTATCGAGATCTTTGTCTTTCTCCATTATGGCTTCAGTCCTCAACACTTTGCTTCAAATGCTTGATGATGTTAGACTTACGGATGGCCAAGGTTGCACTATTAGTTTCTCAAACAAAGTCATTATCATGACATCCAAACTTAGAGCAGAGCACTTGCTTGCTGCATTGTCTGGCCACACAACAATAAAAACCGCAAGAGAGAATGTCATGCAGAAGTATGCACACACATTCCTCGACTCTGTGTATGCATCTTTTTCATATAATTTTATCACGAAGTTGGTTGTGGTGCTTTGACATGCCTTTGAATATTGTTGCAGGTTAGAAGACATTTTAGGCCAGAGTTATTGAATAGACTTGATGAGATAGTTGTATTTGATCCTCTTTCTCATGATGAGCTCAAGAAAGTTGCTAGACTACAGATGAAAGATGTAGCAATTCATCTTGCAGAGAGAGGTATTGCTTTAGGGTTTACAGATGCCGCTCTGGATCTTGTTGTTCACGAAGCCTATGATCCTGTAAGTAATCACTTTGTTTTTTGTTTTATTCATTCTAACTTGCCAGGGGATGTGCCCCCTACCCTAATAAACTTGACACTGCATCTCCTTCACCAGTCCTCCCTTTCCCTATTGCAGGGGACATGAGCCACTCCTTGGACACATGTCTCCACATCGTAGGAGATGTTGTGGGAGGATTCCCTGACTAAATTGGACTTACCTCCCTTTGAAACAATCTAGAATTACGATTTATATGTTTTATTCTGATGCCTAGTATTTTTCATTCATAATGTTTGCTCGGTGTTCTTCATGTACAATGATTTTATTCAAGGTCTTATTTCTATTTTCCATGCCCTGTCATATAAACCTGTGTGGAAAGTTATTCTAGGAGTTTGATGTTTTGCAGAGTTTTGGTTGTGGTGGCCAACAGTGAATATTAAAAGCGCAGGACTTTTCAGTTTACAATTTCATTTTCTCAGATTTTCAATGGTCTGTCATATATTTTGCATGAACCTGTCTAGGGAGTAATTTTAGTCTGATATTTTTGCTGGCAGTTGGTTGTGGTGGCCAACGGTTGATCTTTAAGAGCTGTGAACTCTTCAGTTTACAGAGTTGCTTTCTGAGATTTTCAATTTTCTCAATTTTCACATTCAGTTTCGGATTTTCTAATTTTCACATGATCTTCTTCCTTCTGTATGGATCCCATTGATATAAATTTCAGTTCTGTTCTTTAAATTTTAACATTTTCCTCTCGCACTTGAACTTTAAAAATGGGGTGCTTCCTGTCTCTGCGTACTCGGCGAACTTAGTTCAAAGTATATAGTAAAGGGATTTTTTTGGTGTGTTTGCTGATTAATATAAATTAATGCATTGTTTACTTGTTAATACTAGTGAAGCAGGCAGGATCATTATTAGCGTTTGTGGTTTACGGGTTATTTACGTCAAAATTTGTGAGTAAAATGCAAGACTAGTTGGGGATTCTCATTTAGAGGTGGGATTCTCATTTAAAACCTCTAAATGGATAACGTGGTAACGTGCTACTTGCAGGTTTATGGTGCTCGCCCCTTGTGACGATGGTTGAAAAGTAAAGTTCTCACTCTGCTATCTTGGATGCTCATCAGTGGGGAGATTGATGAGAACAATAAAGTATACATTGATGCAGTGCCTGTGTAGCAGACATTATCTTATCACGTAAAATCTTTGTCATGTTGTTTATTTTATAGAACTGCAGACTATGGATGATGGTCTCTACCTTTCTTGATCGTCATTGTTCTTCTTAGGCTCATCTTCGTTATTCTCCAGTGCCTCAAACAGGCACCCAAAATGATCGGTTGAAGGAAAATTGTTGAAATTACTACGAGGAGAAGGAGATGATCTACCTTACTGGACCAAGAGGTAATTGACAATGTCCATGGAATTAGATGAATTGATTGAGGATGTATCTGGCGCAAACTCTGGGAGTTGTGACATCCAAACTCATCTATCACTTGCAATGCTTGGAGTTGATGATGATTTGGTATCAAATATCCGTCCAGATTTTAAATCTACTTCTCTGAGCTTCATAATTTTTCTTATTGCTTGCTTCTGTAAAAGCTTCAATATTTTATATTTGGTGTATTACTGTGAGCCAATGTCACTACTTAGTTGTGTTCAATTTCAATCACTCTGCATAATGGCTGAAGCTGTGTCTGAAGTTGAGTGGAGTCCATGTAAAGTCCCTTGCCCAGTTGATCTACTTGGAGCAAACTTTTAGAGAACAAGAACATGATAATAACAAACCTAGGGGAAAAACCTTCTGCTCCCCAAATTCCAGTTGGGGTCCTTAATAAATATAGTTAAAGTCTATAAGCACTTTTTAAGGCATTTCAACACACCTCAGTAACTAATTTAATCATTTGCACATCTCTTGTCTTTTGGTGAGCATTTCTTGTCTTTTCTCTTGTGTTTCTTTACTTGTTTAAAAATTTTGAACAATTGATATCATTCAACGTTTTTGTGAATTAATTAAAGTCTGGCCAATTTTCACTGATGAATCCATTGCGACTGCGTTGTAGCATTTCTTTTTGCATTCTGGTCAGGTGAAGCACTAAAGCTTGATGCATATTTAGCTATAATGGCCCTAGTGTCTTTTAACTCCTCAATTTATATTTTATACGACAGCGAAAGAACTGGTAGCTTGTTAATTGAAAAGAAAAAATTATTGCTGGATGATACAACTTGACATTATTCTTGTGGTTGATCTCTATCGGATGAGTTTACGGTTACACTCCATTGGCTGACATTGGAATGATGCCATCTTAATTACACTTCATTGGCTCACTGAAGAGTAAAATATGTAAACAACTTAATAGTGATTATTGATGAGAGGATGAGATTTACCATTTTGTTCTTTATGTTATCTGCAAAACATAAAACACATATAGTTGAATAGAAGATATTGATTGTGAACCAAAACAAGTTCTAACTGATCTAATAAAATTGAAACTTGAATGGCCACTGTAAACGCATGTGATAACAAACACTACTTATGAGAACAATAGTGTTTGACAATAGATTTCTAATTAGCAACTCTGTATTTTCTTTCAATTAATACAATTGTGTCTCTTCTTGTGGTCACTCGTTTTAGTGACCCACTGGTGCTCACTAGAGCTGAAAATTTTCTTGTCCTTGCCTTTGGAGCAATTGTATGTATGTGGAAGGAAAAGTAAGTATGCTATCGCTATTGATTTGCCAGACCATTGTTATGTACTTTTTTAGGTTTGAAGATGTGTAACTTGTGGTTTAGCTTGATACATTCTCTTCTATACCACTTTACTTTAACTTTGTCTATATCATAAGTCCAGTAGCGATTTAAGTGTATGTCTGCATCGCAGAACTACATTGGGCTTGAACTTTTATAAAAAATTACATTGTATTTAAAGAAATATGATGTCCAGATAGCATAGAACTCCAAACATCAAATCTCTTTGCTCCTTGTAGGCTTCAACCAATATCTCTTTTAGAGAAATTCAACAACTCTAATTTAATAATCATATCGGCCTCTCTTTGTACCTTTTGGGACAATTGCTAGTAATTAATAAACAGATATTGATGATGTGTTCTTGTTTTGATGTTATAGTAGTTGGTACCTGGAAATGTGGAGGTAAATGGGAGAGGTAGGTGGCGGTGAGGAAAAATAAATGTGATATAATGATGGGTTTGTCAAAATGTGATTGCATATTATTTAATAGAGAGATATTGATGATGTATTCTTGTTTTGATGTTATAGTAGTTGGTACCAGGAAATACAACATTTACTTTGGCATATGATAGAAATCATAAAAAATAATGCAATTAAAAATTATATAGATATTTGTATAGTTATATAAATTAAATTAAATGGTTATAAATATAAATAGAAATTAAAATATTTTAAAATTATAAATTATAAAAATAAACTATATTATTATTATTATTAGTAGTAGTAGGTATAGTTATAAATTTAAATTCTTTTAGAAAAAAAATTACATTCAAAAATATGTTATAACATTTTAAATTATGGAGATTCATTTCTATTTTATTATGGAGATTTTTAATGTGTAAATAGGTTTTTTTACAATATCATGGGCCAATAGAGGTGAGTAGAGGTTAAGGAAAAATAAATGGGAGAAGTAGGAGGAGGTTAAGGAAAATTAAATGTGATATAATGATGATGGGTTTGTTATAATGTGATTGCATGTGACATAATAGAAATATATTGATGATGTATTGTTGTTTTGATGTTATAGAAGTTGGAAATACAATTATTTGCTTTGGAATATGATACAAAACACAATAAGTAATACAATTAAAATCTAGATATATACTTGCATAGCCATATAAATTAAGTGACCGGTAAATGTGGATAGACATCAAAACACTTACTTCATGATACATCTCACATTGTTAAAATTAAAAAAGTTCTAAAAATAAACTAAATTGTAACTTTATTTAAAATTATTATTATTATTTAATTATATAAAAAATAATATATAAGTTAATCATACATAAATTTAAAAAAACCTTTTGGAAAATTAGGCATTTGAAAAACATGTAATAACATTCTTAACTATGGAGGCCTATGGGGCGTAGAATATATCATGACAATGTGTTATATTAAGGCATTCCATAGTGAAAAGGCGATCAGTTTGAAACCTTATGGGCAAAAATCCAACTATGTTAAGGGCTAGTGTGGCCTAGGCTAGGAGTGATCCTAGGTGATTTTGATGGCTTAGATGCCATTGTGTTGTGGTTACTCAAACCACAGGTTAGGTGTGCTAGTCATCTCAGGACTTACATTACTAACAAACAAACAAAAAAGCATTCTTAACTATGGAGATTGATCTCCACATTAACATGAAGATTCCTAATTTGTAAATAGGCTTTGTTATAATACCATGGGCCAATAGAGGTAGGTGGGGGTTAAGGAAAAATAAATAGAAGTAGGAGGAGGTTAAGGAAAAATAAATGTGATATAATGATGATGTGTTTGTTAGAATGTGACTACATATGGCATAATATAAACATGTTTATGATGTATTATTGTTTTGATGTTATAGTAGCTGGAAACATAATATTCACTTTGGGATATGATAGAAATGACAAAAGGTAATGCAATTAAAAATTAGATAGATACTTTCCTAACCATATAAATTAAATTACTGATAAACGTGGATAGGAATCAAAACACTTACTCCATGACACATCTTACATTGCTAAAATCTAAAAAGTCATAAAAATAAAATAAATTATAACCCTTTTTTTGTTTACCAGGTTATGTGAGTCTTGAGATAATTGGCATGTTGGGTTGTGTTATATTCTTTCCACGAATAGCCCTAGTAGTGAAACTAGGGGGTTAGAAGGGGGGCGGGTCCCCCCCTTTGTTGTGCCGATGCGTAGTGGGGGGGGGGGGGGGGGTAGCCCCCCACTACAAGGTTCAGGGCAACGCCTCGGGAAATTTTTTTTGACCCTATATTAGGTGGGCGGACCTACCTATAGTTTTGTGCATGGTTTTTGCTCATGGTTTTGGGCACGATGGTTTTCAGTCCATGGTATTTTGTAGATCCGTTCAAGGGAACTACAATTATGTTCTAATCCAGGGTTAATGGATTGGGGTTTATGCATGGTTTGACATGTATATATATGTGTTGTAACATTGAAAGGAACATAATGAAAAATCAATCTGATAGCCCCGGTTTTGGGATCTAGGGAAAAATCTTTGTGTATATTTTTTATATGTGTTATGCTCTCGCCATTGTTTGTTTTCTTTCTTTAGAATTTGTATGCAGGTAATTTATGTATGGGGTTAAAACCTACATGGCACACCTAACTTGTGGCATGAGTAGCTATGACCCAGGAGCATCTAAGTCGTCAAAATCACTCGGGATCGTACCTAGCCACACTAGCCCTTAGCATGGCTATATTTTTTCCCACAGAGTTTCAAACTGGCGATCTTTACACCAATGAGTGCCTTAACAAAACACCTTATCATTGTTCTCTCTACGCCCCATGGGCAAACTAAATTACAACTTTATTTTTAATAATAATAATAATAATAATAATAATAATAATAATAATAATAATAATTATTATTATTATTATTATTATTATTATTATTATTATTATTATTATTATTATTATTTTTTTCCACTGGAAAAATCGTAATTTTATTCATTATGAGTAAAATTACATGTTGTGGATGCTGTATAGCATATGCTATAACAAAACCTGTCCTGCTAATCAGGAGCTAATAATCAATCAAATAGACAATCTAGACTTTCCTACCCTTCTTTTTTTCCACTTTCCGCCAACCTTCATTGTTAGGCGGAGCTGTTACAATAATCATTTGTGTTTCATTTGTGGCAGCCATGATGTCCTTTTCAGAATCTGTGCTTGTTGGCGAGTATGCTCGTTTGCTGCCTCCAATTTCCTACCTGGTGTTCTCATATTGCTGCTGTAGGTTACCTGCATTTGTGTCTATTGCTCCTTCGATCATATACTCATTATTCTGTAGATGGTGTGGATAGCTTTCTTTACTGATTTCTGGGTTATTCCTTCCGTCTTCATCTTCTTGTAGATTGCTGGTGGTTCCTGCATTCCTTTCCTCTTCTATATCCTCTTCTACATCCTCTGTCCATGTGGCTGAAAATTGCCATCCTTTCGGCTTTGGTGGTTGTCTCCTTTTCCTATCCTTTTTGTTTTGTGGGCATGCACTCTGAAGATGACCTGTTTGTCGACATATGCGGCAGCGAAAGGCGGTGTTTTCATAACCCAATGGTTGTGCCCATTGTTTTCCATTATGTATAAGGAGAATGTGCTCTGGTAGGACTTGACTGAGGTCTACCTCCACACATATACTGGCAAATGTGTAGATATCCTTGGATAGGCGCTCATGATCTGCTTTTATAAAAGATCCCAGGGTATTCCCTATTCCTTCCAGTACTTTGTAGTGCCAAAAGTGTATAGGAAGGTTAAACAATTTTACCCAAACTGGCATTTTGGTGACCACCATGCTGTTTGGATCGAAATCCGGAAACCAAGGTTTCACGAAAAGGCCAGCGTTTCCCCAAAACCATGGTCCTTCGTTCAAAGCATATTCTTTGTCCTTTATGGTGTCAAATTTGACAATAAAGAATCCTTTTGAACAAAGATGGATATCACAGTTTTCTGTCCATATGGAGTAGATCCATTGACGAAGGGCTTCCGGTTTGGGCCAAAATCCATTGAACCTGCATATCACTGCTTTAGTTGAATAATCAGTTTGTATTTCATTTACCTCTGGTATGGAGATTGTTAATGCAGGGTTCTGTGTTGTCTGCTCAACAATGTATGCCCCTGGTGCTGTAGCTTGCTGTTCTGGTTTCTTTTGTGGTTCCATCTTGCCTTTGACTGCATCTTTGAAGGAAACAGGTCGTTTTGAACTTGAGCTGGGGCAGCCTCCGCGCAATCTTGTGCTGAGATAGATGGTAGAGTCTTTTGCTATACCGTATTCCATTAGTTTGAACCCCTCCTGAATTACCTTCCTTGCGTAGGAGAGGAGTTGTTTGCATGGTGGGATTCCAGTCTTTTCATGTATCCTCTGTTTGAGGATTTCTGTTGCCTCCCATATCCCTATTTCGATGCATATTGTGTTCCCTCCCATAGATCTAATAAAGAGAGAGATTTTTTTATCTTTACTCGTCTTTTCTGGTGAGTGTGTTTCCAGATCTGACCTGCATAGGGGTAGATCTGCTCTACAGAGGTCTAGATCTGAACGCCTATGACTCGATCTGTGGTCAAGTACTGTAGATCGCAGGGGAACCAGAGCCAAGCTCTCGCCCCATGCTTGGTCTACAAACAGATTGGTTGAGAGCTGCTAGAATGTGTCAAAACAGGCCTGTTGCTTTCCAAGAGGAGGTAGAGTAACAGTCTGCCAGATCGTTTTCCCAAAGCCGCAGGCGCTGCATCCAATCCCGGGCATAACCCTTACTGTGGGACACGCAACCATCCAATACTGATTGGGATCCGACTGTTTTGATGCAAATAGCAAAGAACAGTGGAATATGGTAACCAGATCGTCCGGTATGGAGCATCCTGAACCGTGAAGGGAAGGAATAATTCCGTTCCATTTTTGCTCGAGTCAATATCCTCCCAAAGCGTATTCTCGGAAGCAATTTTTGCCACAGGTTCGTCTGTCCAGTGCCCGATCCGCATGCATTTTAAGTGCGCAGCCAACCCATGAATGTCGTTCGGGGGTTTTCCAGTTGTCTTCGCCGCATGAGAGAGCGCCTTATGCACCAGATCTGGCTGGATTCGTGCCTCTGTTCGTCTTGTAAACCCTGACTGTTGCAGATAGCAAAAAGCCCTTTCTCTTGGCGACCCGAAGATGATGAATGCAGGCTTCTTGCTTGTGGATTCACCGGGGGTTTGGCAGCCGCAGGTATGTCTGAGCGCCATAGTTACCGCCAGTGATAAGACTTTCACCCAACTCACGAATTAGGAGATGTTGTATTACAATACAAAATCCATTTCCAATTAGATATTTATTATTATTATTATTATTATAATTATAATTATAATTATTATCATTATTAACATAAATTAGTATATTTTTCTTTAAGTTTGCACCTGGATTCAACAAAATACATGAGAGATGATTACAATGTTTTTCCATGCTTCGGGTCCTTTAGAGGAGGACCCATAATTGGATCCAAAATTTCAAAATGAAAATCTACTACAACAAATGATCAACATACATTCATTTTACAATGTTGGCCCAACAGAAAGACAAATTTACAATGGGAATTCATAAAAAAAGGGAGGGGATCTTTTTTCAAAGATTTGTTAAGGTCGATATGCAAATTCTCAGGAACATGACTAGGTGCATTGTTTGTGGATATTTTGTTTTCAATTGGCTCCATGTGCATCTGCAGATCATATAGTTGTCAACCCAAGGCATCAATTTCATCATCATGGCGATTAACTTTGTCTTTGAGTTGTGAAGTTCATCCACTAGAAAAATGATTATATATATTTGTTGATGAATTTTCTAATTCAAATCCATATTCTCAAGGTGAAATTCTTCAAAATGTTGGGGATTCTTCTTTCCATCTCTACGACCATCTACCACTATTGGGGGATCTTTTTTAACACCACTGAACATTTACTAGGGGGAGGGAGCCAATTTGCAGTGAAGACAAGGAATGAATGGGTCCAAGGCTTAGCATAGAGACAATAAGAAAATGTGAAATTAATAGTTTTAGAGGAAAATCCAAGGCATATAGATGAAGGAAATTTAATAACATAGAAAGATCATGGGAATGGTCATAGGGCACACAACACAAGTAATACATAGAAAAATTGATCATGGGAAGAGCCACAAGGCACAAGCCATTGGTAATACCATTGACAAATAGGAGAATGTTGAAGTGGCTAGGACTAGTGAAAATATTATCGCCCCAAACCAACAGGGGTCTCTAAGATGAGTTAGAGAGAGTAATTACATTATCCCAAACAAGGATAAGATGAATTCTAGCTTCACAGGTTCGCAGAGAGACCTGTCACCCAAAAATTTCTCAAATATCCACCTACAGTGCAGTCAACTAGACAATCAACCCAGATTATTCTCCCAATGCAATAATTAAGATCTTAAATTGCGAAAATAGACTTTGTGCTTATAGAGGTGTCCAACCGACACCATTGCATAGCAACCACCATGAAATCTTGATGCAATAAATTCCTATGAATTTAATCCCAAAGCCAATGAACTCACCCGCAACATAAACATCTTCCCCATTAAATTCCATAATATACCACTTCGTTTAAGCCATCAAATTTGTAGATGCAAAATCAAGAAATTGATGTAGTACCATTTGATTACCTCTCTTAGTGCATGCGAGCACATTGGGGGGTTAACCTATGCATGGCTTGCATGTACACCATCCACCACCTCACCTCATATGAAATTCCTAGAATATGAAACAAAAACTTTGCTATTTTTTCGCATGTGAGGGAAAGAGGGCGTTATGGGGGGGGGCGCGGGGGCATTAATATTATATGCTTGATTTTTCATAAGGTCTTGTATAACAACTCTATAAAAATTAATATGAGCTAAGGATAAAAAATTGATCATGGGATGTTTCACCATCTAGACAAGTCATTGATGTCGGTTTGGCCAAATTTTAAGAGGCACACAAGATTTGATTATTTGTCTCCCTCTCTATTTTGAGATTTGTGGATATAGTAGAACGTATTACTATGGAAGTGGTCGAGGACGCCCAACAATTTGTGAAGAAGAAGTTTAAATTTATTGTCCTTAGGAAAATAACATGTATAGAGATATTGGATGCTAAGGAAAGAATCTCCCATTATCACAATTTGAGTAATTTCCTTTTCTTTCCCAAATTTAGCCCAAGTAAGAGGCCATACATTTCCACTTGATTGTTGGTCTTCTTGTTTAGCCCCTAGGAATACTTCAACACTTATTTTCCACCAGGATTAAGGATAATCCCTCCCCCTAAGTTATTATTATTATTATTATTATTATTATTATTATTATTATTATTATAAAAGGAATTAATATATGAGTTAATGACCCCAATCGGGGTATATGAATGGGAGGAATTTAATGTTGGAGGAAGAGAGGGTAGCTTGACAAATAATTATGACCATTAAAGTGTAGTGGAGGCCAGCGCACCAGTCGCCTAGATCGTTTGAGAAGTGAGAAGGAAATAAAGTTAGATTGAGGCTTTTCCTATGGAAATGGTTTTTCCTAGTTATGGGAGTGTTAGCAGGTGGTGAAATGGACAACGAGTATGCACATATTGACAACCTATGCATGCACAATCCATGGTATACTAAAAAAAACACTAGGTATGATAAGTGGTGGGTTGGAGGCTTGGTTGAGATTAAGGTGTTGAGCTGTTGGATTTGAGACCTTGACGAGAGGTGGCAAGCGTTTCTTCTAGGTGTTTGGAGCAAAACAATGTGGTGTGGCTCAACGACAAAGGAATATCAAGAAAGGAAGCCATTCAAGATGTATAGGGTAAGCTTCACAACTCTTATCTTTGTCTTTCGTTTCTTGGTAATAATTAGAGGTGTTGGAGTGGTGGACATATTTTTTTTGGTGTGTGTTTCCTTTTGGTTTCTTTGGGGATTTTGTTGGGGTGGTAATTATTCCTCGTAGCTCTAGTCACTTCTTTATGGATATTTTCTATATCAAAGTCAAGTGTGGTAGCTTGAGGCTTCGGTTTTGCTACGTCTTTCTCATTGGGTCTTGTTCTTTGGTGGTACAGGGGGTTACATCTTGGTGTATGTTCTTGTTACTGGGAAAGGCACATCCAATGGATTTTTGGTCTCGTTCTATGGTTGGGGGTGTTGAAAATAGAAACAAGAAATGCTAAAAATAGAAATGATAAAAATAGAATTGTTATAAATATCATTTTAGGATATACTCCAACTCTGTTGGAAATAGCAAAAATTAGAAATGATAAAAATAACATTGCTATAAATAGCATTTCGGGATAGATTCCAATTTTAATTAGTCCCTGAATTAAAATTGATAATTAAAATTCGAATTAGTCTCACTAGTTGTTTGAAAAATAATTAATCAATTCATCTTGAGTTAATCAGTTGGAGAAAATCAAACATGAAGTCTATGTGAAGACATGCAACAATTATCCCTTTGATTGAGGAAGTTATCCTTAATTAAGGAGATAAGGATGAGTTGTATTTGAGTTGTAATTAGTTAGCTCAGTTAACTGAATTAAGTCCAGTTAAATTAGTTCCAAACAGTCGAAGGAACTAATTGTGAGTTCAGTTAGTGAATGCATGCATGCATGCAACTAGTGTTCTCCAGATAAATGAATATTGTCTCATAAATAACTCATGCATGTCAGTTCAGACAGAGACCCAGTTGAGATTAAAGGAAGGGACAATGTACTATCAGTTAGAGAATTTTCATATAAAGGAAATTCATCCATGCAGGAGGAATTAGCTCCTTCAGGATTGTGCAGTTATTTCAGAGGTCAGAGCAGTGTGTGAGGGATTATTACACACGGGTGGCATCTTGAGGACCCAGCAGAAACTGCGCAAGGAAATAGGAGGCTTGTAGGATTGAAGGAAGGCATATGTGTTGTCTATTATGTCTATGAGCAGCAGTGAGGGATTGTACTGAGAGTTTGATAGCTTGTGAGCTAAAGCTTTGTGTAATCCTGAGATATTTCCACTTGTATGATAATACAGATAGTGGGGTTTTTAGCTAAGGCTTTCCCCTGAGTATTCTTTTGTGTTTCATGTGTGATTGAATTTTCTTCTCTGTTATATGTGTTTTGTTTGATCTTGCTCAAAAGCGATTAAGCTTCCGCAAAGTTTGATAGTAGAAGTAGATCAATTATTTTTCTTTAGTATATGGCATTATTAGGTGATCTACTGGTGAAATTTCTATATGTTATCAGAGCAAAGGTGATCAAAGCAATGAACAGTATACGAAGAACAAAATTCAAAGTAAAAAAAATAAAATTATTAGGCCACGAATTTGCAGTGGAGATCTGAACATTTTTGTGCAAAATTTTCAGAAACAAATAGAAGATCTAGACTTGTGAAAAAATACCCAAATTCAAAAAAGCAATTGGCTGAGTCAGAGTTCAGATGAGGGAGATATTTCTGATTTAAAATTAGCTCTTTTTCCACAAAATTTCGTGACGGCAGGAAAGTTGAAACAGATTGGTGTGCTAGCCAAGAACCTGTATGCACTTGAGGTACAAGATGCATGCAAAGCCTTGAGGAGCAAGGAAAAGGTTAGATACTTGGCGGTTGAGAGGGAGAGTAAATTACCTCTCAACATGCAGCCACAAAAGAAGTCTCAGACAATTGTGGAGGAGCCACAATTGGAGAAGCAACTTCAGGAAGTTGTGGAGAAGCCACAACTAGAGAAGCTGAGAGGAGACTGAGTGGAGGCATTCATTCATGAAGAGACCTCTAGTAGGGGGGAATTTCGAGCCAAGTGGGCAGAGGGATCACATGCATCCATACCTCCAGGTAGGAGGTGGGGTGATGTGGAGTGATAGTGCCAAGAAGGCTAGAATATGGGCAGGATCATTGAGGTACCCAACCTCTTTGATTAGACCTTGCTACGGGAGCCCCGGTGAAGAGTAGCAGGACTGGATGAGTGGGTAGAGATGGATGCGGATGGAGCGGTAGAGAGAGCTACAGTGCAGGAGTCCCAAGATAGTACAGAGCTAGCAGGCTGCACCAATGCGAGAGGCATAGGAGTGTTGCACTAGTGTAGGATGACACAGAGAGGTGTGCAATCGTGTGAGATGCAGGGAGTTGTTGCAGTAGTTCAGAGGTTAGAGAGGGAACACTTGTCAGTGGCAAAGGGAGCTTTAGCATTAGAGGGTGTTTCTAGCTCAACAGGGAGGTCAATTGGGAGATCAGTTACTTACTTCTCAGTAACTAAGTTGCAGTGCAACAGTGGGCAGCACGATGCAACATGATGAGAGGAGATGTAGTGTGGGTGTAGTGTTGGGAGATAGGACCAGCAACAACACGGATGCAATAGGAGGAATCAGTGTGATTGATGCAGTCAAAGATCAAAGTGACAGAGGCTAGAGTAGTCATATACTGAAGGGCACAGAGGTGCAGAGTTTTCAGTTGACAGAGGCAATAGCAGTCAGAGACTTTGATGACAAAGGCATCATTCTGATTCAGTTTGGATATTTTTTTTGTTCCTAGAGTTGCTGGAGAAAAAACACTTGAGAGAAGTGTTGCATGCAGAACATTCCAAAGGTTCAAGATCGGGTTCGAGTTGAATTACTTTCTTATTGAGAGGAAGTGTTGAAAATAGTAGCAAGAAATGATAAAAATAGAAATGCTAAAAATAGAATTGCTATAAATAGCATTTTAGGATATACTCCAACTCTGTTGGAAATAGAAAAAAATAGAAATGATAAAAATAACATTGCTATATGATGAAATGAGATTTTGGGGTAAAACCAATTTCCCCTTTCTTTACATATTTCGATCTTGGGACCTATGGGGTATGAGCCCATTACTTATCGGAAGCGTTTCATAAGGCCCTAGGCCTTTAAAAACCCCAGACCATTTAACTATTGATATTTTTATTTATAACCAGGACTGCACCACTTTAACGCAAATACAAAGAAACAACGGGAAAACCCGCTGCCGAACCATAAGCCGGATCTCAAATATTATCCACTCGCACCTATAACTTCATCGGGTCCAGCTCATCAAACCACCTCTGTGGCGCTACTCCTCCGAACTCCGATCTCCGAAATTTCGATACCTCCAATCGCCGATCATCACATATCGCTGATATCACTTCATCAACCCTCGGTTTATCGGTGATATCATTATCAGCATATCGCAATCGCCCATTCCATTGCCTGTTGTGTTTTGACTTTGTCGAAATGCGATCACCAATAAAATCTTGACCGTCGATTTGGACTCGATCCGATAGTTAACGTTCAGTCACGCAATCGCTTATTGCCATACCTTAAGGTCTGTGGTCTGCCTTCTTATAACAATCCGCCGATGCGATTATAACAGATCTCTATTCCGATGATTGGATCTGGACCGTTGATCTCACATATCTAACGGCTCCTGTGAATTCTAGTCCATTTTCTCCTTAACTTAATCTCGCTTGCCTTCGATGCATTTTACGTTTAAAACACAGTCCTGCCACAGTCTCTATGTATACACGACATCACTCCATAACAGTTAAAGATGACACTATTATTCATTTAATGGATGGATCACCATCGATCCTATAGTGATCGATGGTCGATCAAACTTGCATCACTTAACATTCTGACTATTTATGAAATATACACAGTCCAAGTATTCAACACAAAGTGTAGAATCTTGTAGAATTTTTCCTACAAATCAGCTAGCTTTGATACCATGTAGAACTTTTTCTACAAATCAGCTAGCTCCGATACCATGTAGAAATTTCCCACCTGTAGATCAACTTGGTAATGCAATGTACTAAAGCAAAACACTTGATCTACTTCTACAAACAATTTAGCGGAAGCTTAATTGAACATGAGCAACATCAATAAGAACACATATAACTGATATCGAGAAATCAATCACACATAACATAGAAGAATTTAGCCGGGGAAAGCCTCAGCCTAAAACCCCATCTCTGTATTATCATATAAGTGGAAATATAGTTCGAATTACACAAAGCCTTAGCTCGGAAGCTATCCAGCTCTTAGTACAATCCCTTTGCTGCTCATAGATAGTCAAAGGCTTCTAACAAACCTTCTCCTCTGCCCTCCAAGCCTCCTATTTCTATGCACAGTTTTTCTTGGGTCCTCCAGCTACAACCTGTGTGATTATCACCTCACACACAACAGTGACCTCTGAAATAACTGCACAAACCTTAAGGAGATAAATCCTCATCATGGATGAGCTTCCTTTATAGGAAAAATACTCATCCAACTGATAGTACACTGTCCCTTCTCTGATTTTAACTGGGTCTCTCACATAACTGACATGCATCAGTTATCCATGAGTGAATACATAGTTATCTGAAAATAATAGTTGTCACATGCATGCAAGCATCAACAAACTATATCTCATTAATTTAACAACTTGTTAAATTAATCTAACTAAACTTGACTAAGTTAAACTAAGTTAAACTAATAGAACTCATCCTTAATTCCTCAATCAATGGAGTAAATCAAGGACACATTCCCTAATCAGTGGAGAAATAATTGCATGTTCTCACAAAGACTTCAAGTTTGCTTTTCCTTAACTAATTAACTCATGGAGAATTAATTAATTAATATTTTAAACTGTTGGTAAGACCAAATTCGAATATACTTCGTATAGATATACCCGGGACCTCTTTGCATAGGAAGGGAGCCAAAAATGCTATTTTTAGCAGTTTCACCTCTCACCCAAGGTGGCCAAAATGCTCATTGGCCAAACTACTATTTTTAGAAGTGCTATTTTTAGTAGTTCTATTTTTAGCACTTCCTAAATTTAGCATTTCTTGTTGCACACTTTTAAACACAAAGCACACTCTTATATTAAACATTATGATTACAAATCTGGCATTTCAGCCTTATAATGAGTTCTCTCTCTATTACATTTTTCTCACTCTGTCTCTCACTCTATATTACTCTATCTCTCTCTCTATTCAATGCGCAGGTTCATCATATATATATAAGGAAACATTGGATCAGATCACTGTGAAGGATCTGATCACATCCCTTCCTCAAATCCCTCAACTGTCCCTAATTCTCTCTACATGCTTACATATGTGGCAAATTACATTTAATTAAGTCTTCGAGAGACTTAATCCATTCCATCATTTAAGCTCTGTTTTAACAGAAATGTCCCCTGTGTCGCTTGATGGTCGACGTCCCCTCGTTCTCCACTTTGGATTCCTCTTTTTGTAGAAATTTTGAATAATATGACACTTACTCAGAGATTATCCTGATTATACACTATTGCGGAATACATGCATAATACATAACCTCCTCCACGTTGATCATCAATTTAGCAGCATTAAAAATAATGAAACATCAATTGCATGCGCACATTAACACAGTATGTAACCCGGGGAAAGCATACAGCTGAAAAGCCCACACTATCTGTATATTATAATGATTGAGAACATGTAACAATACATAGTACAATACTCCTCGCAAGTACTCAGTACTATCTCCACCTGTTACACACAAACTAGCTCAGATCTAATGCCTCAAATCTCCTCCACTGTTTGCATGCCTCCACTGCGCAATCCTGCAAGAGAATGAATGAGTGATGAAGCCCAGGCCACTCCCAGGCTTTAACTACCAGGATCTTCAAACGCATGCCACTACAAATATACACCTCAAACAATTTCCCAAATCAACCTCAATACATGCAATGTCCATTTTGTTTACCACAATCCCAAATAAAATTCAGTCTCACATTATCACCTCTTCCCAATGGCATGAGTCATCACCATAACATATATGTCTTTCGACAAAAGGTGTTTGCAGCGTAATGTTTAAAATTCAATTCTGTCCGAGAATAATCACCATACACATACCTTGAATTCATGCTCATGGAATTCACTACCACCATGATTCCTCACACAGCCAAACATTTGAATGCTCCCACAATAAACCCTGTGACTCTCATTCTTATATATGACTGGACTCAATTTAAAAGAATGCGCTCACACATATCGATCTTATACACATTCAAATAGATTTATGCGCAAGTCAAGAACCAACCGCAGGCATATATGCATGTATAAATAAATATCACGGCTGTAATTTAACACCGCCATACACTGTTTAACATTGGTATTTAACCATACAACAAACGAACCTTCAATTGTAATTTAAACAGGCGCATCCAATACATACCTATATACTGTCGCTGATCTAATAACACCACAGGCTTCCATTGCAACATAAAGACCATATATATGCTACCATATATATGTATGTATATATATATATATATATATATATATATATATATATATATATATATATATATATATATATATATATATATATATATATATATATATATATATATAATCCTCCCGGGAATGGAGGTATATATAGATCTGCGCTCCTCTCTTTGCACTATGGTTATATAGCTATAGCGGTCCCCTTTTCCACCGGCCTCTGTTAAAGAACCTTCTTCAGAATATCTACAAATCCAATCGACTCCTCACCAAAATGAATAACCAAGTCTGATATATAAACTCAGAAATCAACAACTTGGCAGCCTCGGAATTCCTCACTGCACAGTGCGAACAGCATTCTCCGGATTAACGCTGGCCTTCAACTGTCTATTTGGAAATTACAGTCGACGCACAAGTTATCCTAACATGCATTGATAGCACAAGGCCGGACCCACGCCCTTTCGGTTCTTACGGTTGGTAAATAAAGTGCAGGCCAACATAACATTTAAACAGCGATCTTTTTTTATGTCAATACAGCGCCTCGCAATTTAAAGACAACAGGCATATAACACCGAACCCAATTGACTATTCAATGTGCGCATACAATATATATGTGGACATCCAATTTCGTCTTCGCTTCTAGGCACACAACAAACTATCATTATAATTCCGGAATTCAATCTAACCTGAGATCACTGGTCAAAAATAGATCCAATGTCTTTATACGCTTTGGCTCTTTCACAATTAAGGCTTTGTAACTCGGCATATAAAACCAAGGAACCGTTTCTTGACCTCTTGACACAATATGTCAACACGTTCAGTTATGACTTCTTCGCAAATGGTGCGTTCTCTTCAAAATCTCAGCAAGGCATATGACGCACACAAATATCAGTTTTGAACACAGAGACTGTGTTCAACAGCAGTGCTAAGAGCCACGGTTTCACGGTCATACAATCATAAATGAATGCACAACATAATGCCCATCGAAGGTTCAACACAACTCATGATTTGCAGAGATTTGCACCATAAAAACACGCAGCGCTAAAATAGTCCAGCGCCATTACACGCTCTCCAAACATAACATAATATAACTGCATATATGTGCATCATATAAATCAATTACAAACAGAGACGAAATTCAATAATCATCAGTTATCCACTTGCCAATTTCGATACACCAGCACATATACGATTTCACATACTCATATTCAAATAAAACAAGTATTTACACAGAACTTGCTCTTCATGGCCAGATATACAATCTAAGGCCCTTTTACAATTTACCAAAGGCTCACAGCCTTGGTTGTTCCAAACCAGCTCTTGCCCTCTCTCCCCCAATCTCTCCTGTCCTTTTTCCTCAAAAAGGCCTCTCTAATTATACAATTTAAAAAACATCATTTAATTAAATGCTCAATCCCTTCAATTCCTCAACAAACCCCTAAATCTCTCAACATCCCTAAAGGATAGATCTTTATCCCTAAAATCCTTCAACTAATTAAATTTCCTCATATCCTTTTATTAATAAAAAGATATTTACATAAATCCTCACTTCCTCCTATTTTATTAAAAATAACAAATTAATTAATAAAATATTAAAAAGTGTCACACCCCCTTTAATCGCATATTTACAATGAAAAAAATGGTCTTGATGCTCTTGCATCAGACTCCCAACGTTAAAACTAAACATGATCGCCTGATCATGTGTTCGGATTTGTGTATGCCTGGATCCCATATCTTGTGTTGTAACTTTCCACTTGCTGCACTTTCACAATCTATCTCTATTTTCATTTTGCTGCTGCTTCTGCTGCTTCTCTTCCTTGCTACTGCTGGTCTCTTCTGGGATTCTTTTGTCATCAGTCTTCTGATACTTTCAATCTCTCGGTCCAATAAATCTCCCGGCTGTTGTTTTCTTGCTGTCTGCTGAGCTAAGACGGCTTGCTCAGTTTTTACTTTTTCGATCTGTACTGTCACTTGCTGTCTTCTTACTTCTTTGCTTGTTTCTGTTCTGACTTGTTCAGTCTTCACTGCTACCCAATCATCCATGCCCTCTTGTTTTCTAGAACAGAAAACTTCTTCTTCCTTCATTTGACTTCTCAATTGAGTTAAATGTTCTGCAACAATACCTGCATTCACAAAACACTTGTTAGAATAAAAATCATAAGGCATCAGTGCCTTGTCCTCCTTTGCCAGCACTTCAGTATGCTGTTCTGAAGTCTCTTCCACTATCAGCACATCAGTATGCTGATTCTCTTTGCCCAAAGAATCCTCTGAAGAATTCTCAAGACTGTCAACCAATCTTTCTCCCACATCATCCGCTTCCATGATATCTTTCTGCACTCGTTCACTGTACTGAACTCTTTCTTCTGCCATTTCCCTGTCATACTCCGAATTTTTCAACAAATATTCTAGCAATGCAATTTCTTTGTAACATTGCTGAAGCATAGTATCACCATCACTTACAGTCCCTGCATGCATACACAACTTGTCAGTTTGAAAACTACAAGTCTCAACAGCTTTAATCTTCGGTTCGTATACCAGCTCTTCCAGCTGATCATCTTCTTCATTCACATGAACTTCCTCTTCAACAAAACCTGTAATCACATCACAACTGTCAGCTATAAAAACACAAGAGTTCATATTATCCAGCTTATCTGGATCTGCCCAATAATTTAAGAAATCATCAATGATCTCCTCCTCCTCTTCCAACTCAGCTGCTCTGAGTTCTTCACGTCTCGATTGTACATCCATCATCTTCTCGAGCTTTCTCAGCTCTTCTGTTAACTGCATGTTTATCTGTCGATCTCTTTTCTGTTGTAGCGTCTGCCACTTCATTTTCTTTCCCTTCAGTGGAAAGATCCATCCTCTATTCTGGTTTTCCTGCTCTTGCAGCCATTCCTCTAGTACTTGCAATTGCACTTTCATTACTGCAATCTCTCTTTCTCTGACCTCTGCAGTCATCTCATTGTTGTGGCATTCCTCTGAACCTATTCTTTGATCCTCCATGATCATCTTCTCCATGAGTTTCTCACTCACCACGAGTTGTACCAGCCTCTACGACAGCAATCTCTTCTGCTGTCACTTACCTCACCAAGCCCTTCTCACTCAGTCTTTTGGTAAGTACTGGTTCACTGCCTCTGGAACCTCTTTGAGCACTCTCCTCTGCTCACTCTCTAAGCTGTCTCTTCAACTCACCTTCTTTTTCAGGACACTGCAATTGTCCTCTTTATCCAGCCTTTAGTTGAATGCCAGGTTCAATGCCATCTTCTCTGCAACCAGAAACTCTCATCACAAATTTCAAATCAGAAAAAAAAATCATTTCACCTTCAAGATCCTATTGATCTCGCTTCATCTCCCACCTGCACGGCATCTCTGTGCTGCAACATTCATCAGTCTCAAAATCTGATCTTATCACATGCAATTAATAAAAAAAACTTCATCCTTCAAACAGAGCTATTCCAGCTCTGATACCAAAAATGATGAAGCCCAGGCCACTCCCAGGCTTCAACTACCAGGATCTTTAAACGCATGCCACTACAAATATACACCTCAAACAATTTCCCAAATCAACCTCAATACATGCAATGTCCAATTTGTTTACCACAATCCCAAATAAAATTCAGTCTCACATTATCACCTCTTCCCAATGGCATGAGTCATCACCATAACATATATGTCTTTCAACAAAAGGTGTTTGCAGCGTAATGTTTAAAATTCAATTCTGTCCGAGAATAATCACCATACACATACCTTGAATTCATGCTCATGGAATTCACTACCACCATGATTCCTCACACAGCCAAACATTTGAATGCTCCCACAATAAAACCTGTGACTCTCATTCTTATATATGACTGGACTCAATTTAAAAGAATGCGCTCACACATATCGATCTTATACACATTCAAATGGATTTACGCGCAAGTCAAGAAACAACCGCAGGCATATATGCATGTATAAATAAATGTCACGGTTGTAATTTAACACCGCCATACACTGTTTAACATTGGTATTTAACCATACAACGAACGAACCTTCATTTACAATTTAAACAGGCGCATCCAATACATACCTATATACTGTCGCTGATCTAATAACACCGCAGGCTTCCATTGCAACATAAAGACCATATATATGCTACCATATATATATATATATATATATATATATATATATATATATATATATATATATATATATATATATCCTCCCGGGAATGGAGGTATATATAGATATGCGCTCCTCTCTTTGCACTACGGTTATATAGCTATAGCGGTCCCCTTTTCCACTGGCCTCTGTTAAAGAACCTTCTTCAGAATATCTACAAATCCAATCGACTCCTCACCAAAATGAATAACCAAGTCTGACATATAAACTCAGAAATCAACAACTTGGCAGCCTCGGAATTCCTCACTGCACAGTGCGAACAACATTCTCCGGATTAACGCTGGCCTTCAACTGTCTATTTGGAAATTACAGTCGACGCACAAGTTATCCTAACATGCATTGATAGCACAAGGCCGGACCCACGCCCTTTCGGTTCTTACGGTTGGTAAATAAAGTGCAGGCCAACATAACATTTAAACATCGATCTTTTTTATGTCAATACAGCGCCTCGCAATTTAAAGACAACAGGCATATAACACCGAACCCAATTGACTATTCAATGTGCGCATACAATATATATGCAGACATCCAATTTCGCCTTCGCTTCTAGGCACACAACAAACTATCATTATAATTCCGGAATTCAATCCAACCTGAGATCGCTGGTCAACAATAGATCCAATGTCTTTATACGCTTTGGCTCTTCCACAATTAAGGCTTTGTAACTCGGCATATAAAACCAAGGAACCGTTTCTTGACCTCTTGACACAATATGTCAACACGTTCAGTTATGACTTCTTCGCAAATGGTGCGTTCTCTTCAAAATCTCAGCAAGGCATATGCCGCACACAAATATCAGTTTTGAACACAGAGACTGTGTTCAATAGCAGTGCCAAGAGCCACGGTTTCACGGTCATACAATCATAAATGAATGCACAACATAATGCCCATCGAAGGTTCAACGCAACTCATGATTTGCAGAGATTTGCACCATAAAAACACGCAGCGCTAAAATAGTCCAGCGCCATTACACGCTCTCCAAACATAACATAATATAACTGCATATATGTGCGTCATATAAATCAATTACAAACAGAGACGAAATTCAATAATCATCAGTTATCCACTTGCCAATTTTGATACACCAGCACATATACGATTTCACATACTCATATTCAAATAAAACAAGTATTTACACAGAACTTGCTCTTCATGGCCAGATATACAATCTATGGCCCTTTTACAATTTACCAAAGGCTCACAGCCTTGGTTGTTCCAAACCAGCTCTCGCCCTCTCTCCCCCAATCTCTCCTGTCCTTTTTCCTCAAAAAGGCCTCTCTAATTATACAATTTAAAAAAAATCATTTAATTAAATGCTCAATCCCTTCAATTCCTCAACAAACCCCTAAATCTCTCAACATCCCTAAAGGATAGATCTTTATCCCTAAAATCCTTCAACTAATTAAATTTCCTCATATCCTTTTATTAATAAAAAGATATTTACATAAATCCTCACTTCCTCCTATTTTATTAAAAATAACAAATTAATTAATAAAATATTAAAAAGTGTCACACCCCCTTTAATCACATATTTACAATGAAAAAAATGGTCTTGATGCTCCTGCATCAATGAGAATGGCTGAACCAAACTCGTCTTTTACCTTATGTGTGACCACGCAATCATCATGGGCAATCTAAATCCATGCATGTGCAAATCTCATGCACAACTAGTCACAACTGACAGCTGTCTTGCCCTTTCACTCACCTCTAACACTTGTCTCCACTGAACTGTCCATGCACTGAGTTAACTGATGTATTCTTTAGTTTATTTATGAGTTAATAATTAGTGAATTAATTAATAATTAATTCACACAACTCATCACTAGTGTATTCTTTAGTTAGACTAAATACAACTAGTTCAACTGAACACAACTCCATCAACTCCACATCCAACTCCACATAACTCACATGCATGAGTTCTAATTGAAGTCCTCCATGCAATAGCTCAACTAACACATAAGAAACCACGTGATTCCTTCTGTCAACTGCATGTGCGACATCCGTAGCTCGAACTGAAGTGCTCCAAGAGAATAAGATAATGTTTAGAGTCCAAATATTACTAAGGGCTAATAATATTTGACTGTTTCTATTTTTAGCCTGGCAGTCTCAAAATAGACTCTAATCACTCCACTGTGAACCAAAAATAGAAGTCCATCTATTTTTCCCAACATGACCAATCATCCATAAACAACATCCTGCAACTCATAGACCATGATCCATATGTCTAAAAATAGACATAGTCTAAAAATAGACTTTGCGCCAAAAATAGCCTGTGGGCCCACTAAGTGAAGGCGACTCCTTTCCACTAAGATCAATCATCTTGTTGCATTTTCAACACTCCCTCTCAAAAAGATATGGATTATCTGAAACCCTTATCCTGTAACTCTGAAAGTTCTGCATGCAGCACATTTGCCCGGTACACTTGCTCCAACAAGACTTGGAACAAAAACACTCCCAACTGACAACTCTGTTTGGCTAGGAACATACTCTGATGCTGAAGCTCTACCTGCTGCTGACAAGTGCTCCGTCTTTGACATCTACGCTACTACAACATCTACATGCATCTTGCACCATTGCACACTTCTCTGTGCCACCTAGCACTGTGAAAAACACTTGTGCCTCTCACATTGCTGCAGCCTGCTAGCTATGCGCTGTCCTGGGATTCCCTAAACTGTCGCTCTCTCTGCTACTCCATCCGCATCTGTCTCTACCCAATGAGTCAGTTCCTGCTACTCCACATCAGGGCTCCCGTAGTAAGGTCTCATCCAAGAGGTTGGGCACCTCAAGGATCCTGCCCCTCCTCCTTGAGACGATAAGTCCACATCACCCCACCTCCTACCTGGAGGTATGGCTGCATGTGATCCCTCAGCCCACCTGGCTCGAAGTTTCACCCTACTGGAGGTCTCTGCATGAGTAGATGTCTCTACTCGATCTCCACTCAGCTTCCCTTGTTGTGGCTGCTCCACAACCTCCTGAAGCTGTTGCACCAATCGTGGCTTCTCCACAATCGTCTGAGACTTCTTCTAGCTCTGCATGTTGAGAGGTAATATACCCTCCCTCTCAACCACCAAGTCTCCATCAGTTGCCTTGCTGCTCAAGGCTTTGCATGCATCTTGAACCTCAAGAGCATACAGGTTTTTGACCTATGAACCAATCTGCTTCACCTGTCTAGTGATGATGTGTCTAAGGAAAAACTTTCCCTTACTGAAGACTACATCATAGCCTCTGTCTTCCAGCATCGCGATCGACACCAAGTTTCTCTTCAGTCCTGGTACATACTTGACATCGGTCAAGGTAAGACGAGCTCCATGCTCCCTCTGAAAAATAAACGTGCTTACACCTGAGACACTATACTTCTGATCATTACCCATCGCTATGAGTATCTGGAGATCTTTCTCCTCCAACGTACTGAACAAATTCTTGTCACTGGTCATGTGGAAAGAAGCTCCACTGTCAATAAACCAACCACTTCCCACCATGGATGAAACCATGCATGCGAAGAGTGTGAAATCCAACTTAAACTATGAAGCAAGTGCCTCACCTTCAGATCCTTCCCCGGATCCCTTCTTGGACTTCTTCTTTGGGAAATTAGTAGCATAATGGCCCAACTCATGACAATGAAAGCATCTCACCTTCGACTTGTCAACCTTCTTCCCATCATTGGAAGAACTGGATTTGGAAAGAGAACCCTTCTCCTTCCCCTTCTTCACCTTACTCGCTAAGGCACAGTTCTCCTCATCATGCATGGATGAAGAACTATCTCTGGTGCTTCGTCTGATCTCCTCTTGCACAAGATCCGACCAAAGTCTCTCCCATCCTGGAAATTTCTCCCGACCATTGACAGAGTCCTGATAGGAATGCCAACTCTTCGGAAGACCAAGGAGAGCCAAGCTCACCAAGTCCTCATCATAGGTAGTCACCCCCACACTTCCCAGCTCATCCCGGCACTGGGTGAACTTCGTGAGATACCTGGGCATACTGTCTCCATTCTCACACTTAATGTTTCTGAGTTTATCCTTGAGCGCTAACTTCCTCTGGTCGCTCTTGCTTTGGAATAGATCTGTCAATGCTTTCCACATCAAGCATTGAGAAGCCTTTCCATGCAGGTTGGACACAATGTGATCCTTCACGCTCTCCAACAGAATCCTTCGACACTTTGCTGTCTTCTTTTGCCAAACCACAGCTTCAGCAACATCAGTAGGATTTGGGACCTCAACATCTATGAACTCCTTCAGCCCATTGTCATCTAACACCGCCTCCATCCTGTCTTTCCATGCAATATAGTTTGAGATGTCTTCAAGAGCATACTCCAATCACAATCTGTTGAAAGACATTTCAACTTTGACACCAAGAAAACACTGCTGCAAATTTGAATTCCACCAGCTCAAAACTCAACCGCTTCTGATCTAAAATTCGTGAGAACAAAGTATTTCTTGTACAGAGATCGACTATATGAGCATTCACTAGATATCTCACCTTCCAAAGGAAGGATGAATCCAGAGGCTACCTGGCCCGATCACAGACTCTGCCTGAAGAAATAGAATGTAAACACTTTCTAAATAATAGATTTGATGATCAATCCTCGCTTTGATATCATGTAGAACTTTTTCTACAAATCAACCAGCTCTGATACCATGTAGAAATTTTGAATAATATGACACTTATTCACAGAGATTATCCCGATTATACACTATTGTGGAATACATGCATAATACATAACCTCCTCTACGTTGATCATCAATTTAGCAGCATTAAAAACAATGAAACATCAATCGCATGCGCACATTAACACAGTATGTAACCCGGGGAAATCATACAGCTGAAAACCCCATACTATCTTAATATTATAATGATTGAGAACATGTAACAATACATAGTACAATACGCCTCGCAAGTACTCAGTACTATCTCCACCCGTTACACACAAACTAGCTCAGAATTGATGCCTCAAATATCCTCCATTGTTTTCCTACCTCCACTGCGCAATCCTGCAAGAGAATGAATGAGAATGGTTGAACCAAACTCATCTTTTACCTTATGTGTGACTACACAATCATCATGGGCAACCTCAATCTATGCATGTGCAAATCTCATGCACAACTAGTCACAACTGACAACTGTCTTGCCCTTTCACTCACCTCTAACACTTGTCTCCACTGAACTGTCCATGCACTGAGTTAACTGATGTATTCTTTAGTTGATTTATGAGTTAATAATTAGTGAATCAATTAATAATTAATTCACACAACTCTTCAGTAGTGTATTCTTTAGTTAGACTAAATACAACTAGTTCAACTGAACATAATTCCATCAACTCCACATCCAACTCCAAAGAACTCACATGCATGAGTTCTAACTAAAGTCCTCCATGCAATAGCTCAACTAACACATAAGAAACCACGTGATTCCTTCTATCAGCTGCATGTGCGACATCCGTAGCTCAAACTGAAGTGCTCCAAGAGAATAAGATAATGTTTAGAGTCCAAATATTACTAAGGGCTAATAATATTTGACTGTTTCTATTTTTAGCCTGGCAGTCTAAAAATAGACTCTGATCACTCCGCTGTGAACCAAAAATAGAAGTCCATCTATTTTTCCCAACATGACCAATCATCCATAAACAGCATCCTCGAACTCATAGACCATGATCCATATGTCTAAAAATAGACATAGTCTAAAAATAGACTTTGCGCCAAAAATAGCCTGCGGGCCCACTTAGTGAAGGCGACTGCTTTCCACTAAGATCCATCATCTTGTTGCATTTTCAACACTTTTGATTAAGGGGGGTCAGATGCTCCTGCATCAGATTCCCGAGGCACAAAAATTTATGACCTCCTAGTCATATGCTTCTCGTTGTCCTTAGCAATTCTACCCACTTCCTCGTGGAATTGCCTTTATGATCTTCTGTGAGCTGCAACCAACCTTTGTAGTATCATTCTTCCCCTGATACATGATATCTCACCAAGCTTTCTCCTCTGAGATTAGTCTTTTGGCATCCTTCTGGTTCTCTCCTCTGGAACCAATTGAGCACGCCTTGCTCTAGGCTGCTGCAAGTCTTCTCACCTCCTGATGTCGTTCTTTGCACGACAATAAAGACCATAACTCTTCAGTCTCCAACACAACACTACCTCTTCTCCTTCTGCTTGCACTCTTCTTCCTTCTCCTCATAGGAAATCTCTTTCCCTTCTCTGATACCAAATGATGAAAGGATATTTTGGGGTATAACCAATTTCCCCTTTCTTTTACAAATTCGATCCTGCGGTCTGTGGGTTATGGCCCACAAGCCTATCGGAAGCGTCCATTTGAGGCTTTAAGCCTTAAAAACTCAGGACCACACATATATCGAAATACACAGGAATGATGGAAAAAACTGACCTAGCACTTAAACTGGACTTCAAATATTATAGACCCACATATATAAATATCGATGGGTCCACACTCCATCGCTATCGGCGTTGTCCTTCGTTATCTCTGATTTGCGATTAGCGATTAGATCATGACCGTCCATTACATCCTCTGATCCAAGGGCTATCGTCTTTACCTGCTCGATCCAACTTGCATGATAAACCTCAACCATTGATCTACTCGCGCAAGATCCAACGGTTCACAACAATTTTGGGTGAGCAACGTACACAAGGATTAACCACTCGAAAAGATGTTTCCTCTCTCCTTGGCACTGCTATGTGTCCTTCGCTGAATGGAATCGCGAGTCAGTCAGGAAATACCACTTACCACTTGCGACCTCGCCCGAAAACCATTTCCACTGTTGCGAAACTACTTCTTTGCGGATTAACACACTCACATCTCTGTTGGCAATGACCATTGATTTCTTGATCTGTCGATCGGACGGTCCACATTCAATTCCTCTGCCATTCCTCCTTAACTGGATTCTCACTTGTTTTGATGGATTTACACGTTTCTGATGTAGGAGCATCTGACCCCCCTTAATCAAAAGAGAATCCAAAGCAGAGAATGAGAGGACGTGGACCATCAAGCGACACAGGGGAGATTTCTGTTAAAACAGAGCTTAAATGATGGAGTGGATTAAGTCTCTCGAAGACTTAATTAAATGTAATTTGCCACATATGTATGCATGTAAAGAGAATTAGCGACAGTTGAGTGATTCATGGAGAGGATTTGATCGGATCCTTTCAGTGATCCGATCCAATGTGTTATATATATATATATATATATATATATAGATATATATGCAGCTAAGGGTTAATAAAGGTCTATAAGGGTGGAATGAGTTCCGATATTAAAATGAATGAAGTGTATAAGGGTTAAGGAGTCTCGATAGAAAATATATTGACTAAGGGTTAGACTATGGTTGGTTAGTCTATAAATCATTCCGCTTAAGACTTGAGTAAGGGGCCTTAAACCATTCCTTAGTAAATGAAGATTTGACTCATTTGTGAGTTAAAATTCGTGGGACAAAGGTATTTATGCATATAACATGCATACTGTGTGTGTAAGTGGGGGTAACCCTACATCATTTGGTATCAGAGCTAGGTTTCGATCTTGGGACCTATGGGTTAAGAGCCCATTACTTATCGGAAGCATTTCATAAGGCCTTAAGCCCTTAAAACCCCGGACCATTTAACTATCGGGATTTTTCTTTATAACCAGGACCACACCACTTTAACACAAATACACAAGAAACAATAGGAAAACCCAATGCTGAACCATAAGCCAGATCTTAGATATTATCCACCCGCACCTATAACTTCGTCGGGTCCGGCTCATCAAAACACCTCTGCGGCACTACTCCTCTGAACTCCGATCTTCGAAACGTCGATACCTTCAATCACTGATCATCGCATATCACTGATATTGCTTCATCAACCCTCGGTCTATCGGTGATATCACTATCGACATATCACAATCGCCCATTCCATTGCCCAGTGTCTTTTGACTTTGCTGAAATGCGATCGCCGATCAAATCTTAACCGTCGATCTGGACTCGATCTGATGGTTGACGTTTGGTCGTGCAATCACTTATCGCCATACCTTAAGGTCTGTGGTTCACCTTCTTATAACAATACACCAATGCGATTATAAAAGATCTCTATTCCGACGATTGGATCTGGACCGTTCATCTCACAGATCTAACGGCTCCTCTGCATTCTAGTCCATTTTCTCCTTAACTTTATCTTGCTTTCCTTTGATGGATTAACACAGTTCTGCCATACTCTCTGTCTATACATGACATCACTTCATAAAAATTAAAGATAACACTATTATTGATTTAATCGATGGATCGCCATCGATCCTACAGTGATCGATGGTCGATCAAACCTGCATCACTTAACATTCTGACTATTTATGAAATATACACAATGCACATATTCAACACAAACCACACTCTTATATTACACAGTATGATTACAAATCTAAGGCATTTCAGCCTTAGAATGAGTTCTCTCTCTATTACATTTTTCTCACTCTGTCTCTCACTTTATATTACTCTATCTCTCCCTCTATTGAACGCACAGGTTCATCATATATATATATATATATATATATATATATATATATATATGAAAACATTGGATCAGATCACTGTGAGGGATCCGATCACATCCCTTCCTCAAATCTCTAAATTGTCCCTAATTCTCTATACATGCATACATATGTGGCAAATTACATTTAATTAAGTCTTCGAGAGACTTAATCCATTCCATCATTTAAGCTCTATTTTAACAAAAATGTCCCCTGTGTCGCTTGATGGTCGACTTCCTCTCGTTCTCTGCTTTGGATTCCTCTTTTGATTAATGGGGGTCAGATGCTCCTGCATCACTATAAATAACCTTTCGGGATAGATTCCAATTTTAATTAGTCCCTGAATTAAAATTCGAATTTAGTCTCACTAGCTGTTTGAAAAATAATTAATTAATTCATCTTTAGTTAATTAGTTGGAGAAAATCAAACATGAAGTCAATGTGAAGACATGCAACAATTATCCATTTGATTGAGGAAGTTATCCCTTAATTAAGGAGATAAGGGTGAGTTGTATTTGAGTTGTAATTAGTTAGCTCAGTTAACTGACTTAAGTCCAGTTAAATTAGTTCCAAACAGTTGGAGGAACTAATTGTGAGTTCAGTCAGTTAATGCATGCATGCATGCAACTAGTGTTCTCCAGATAATTGAATATTCTCTCATAAATAACTCATGCAAGTCAATTCAGGCAGAGACCCAGTTGAGATTAAAGGAAGGGATAGTGTACTATCAGTTGGAGGAATTTTCTTATAAAGGAAACTCATCCATGCAGAAGGAATTAGCTCCTTCAGGATTGTGCAGTTATTTTAGAGGTCAGAGTAGTGTGTGAGGGATTATTACACACAAGTGGTAGCTTGAGGACCCAGGAGAAACTGCGCAAGGAAATAGGGGGCTTGGAGGACTAAAGGAAGGCATATGTGTTGTCTATTCTGTCTATAAGCAACAATGAGGGATTGTACTGAGAGATGGATAGCTTGTGAGCTAAAGCTTTGTGTAATCCTAAGATATTTCTACTTGTATGATAATACAGATAGTGGGGTTTTTAGCTGAGGTTTTCCCCTGAGTATTCTTCTGTGTTTCATGTGTTATTCAATCTTCTTCTCTGTTATATGTGTTCTGTTTGATCTTGCTCAAAATAGATTAAGCTTCCGTAATGTTTGATAGTAGAAGTAGATCAAGTATTTTTCTTTAGTATATTGCATTATCAGGTGATCTACGGTGAAATTTCTACAAGGGGGCAGTCATTCTAGTGCAGCCTTACAGGAAGCCTACCTTGGGTAACCTAGGTGCCTAAGAGGATAACTGGAAAAATAATTGATGGCAGGTTGCAGGGAGCATCATGATCAGGCAGCAAGGATGCACGTGTTGTTGTGGGGCACCTCATGGAGAAGTGAAGGGTTGGGAAGAAATTAGGGGTGTAGGGGAAGGCAGAGGAGAGAGGAGGTGGGGGAAGTGGTCTCAGATGATGATTTAGCTCATGAAAACTTTCCTACACCTAGATATTTGGGAGCTTTTCCCTCTTTGTAACCCATTGACATACAACTTCAAGGCATTACAGTGCTCCTGGTAGAACTTCAACAACAACGACATGATGATAGGAATGAAGTGATTTCCTTCATGAACGAAATTCAACACAACCAGTTGGGGATGCTAGACAAATTTATTTGGTCTGCAAGAGCCATAGATGCATCACTGAGAGGCTGGATCATATTGAAGGCATACTTGACCATTTGGAGTTCCATGCTCACAAGGGACCTAGATCCCCGAATCCTCTTCATGTTGGGAAGGCCCTAACTCATTAGAGAAATTTTGAGGTCTAAAATGGGCCTCCTGAGGAATATTATAAAATAATAGTGGATATAGTAAAATAAGATTAGATTACCTCATCAAGTTTTGGAGGGAAAAAAGAAAAAATACTTTTCAACTCATATTTTCAGCTAATCTCCATATGATTTTACTCAAATTTTGAGCGTGAGCACTCGTTGCATGAAGAATTTAATTTTATATCCAAGGATTATCCATATTGCATACTTTTGATGGATCCTACTACACGAAATATGTGAAAACATGATTGCAATCACGATTTTCCATGTATTTCACATTTTTCAAGTAGCAAGGTTCATCAAAATTATGCAACATGGGTAATCCTTGGATGAAAAATTAAATTTCGTATACAGCAGGTGCTCCCACTCGAAATTTGAGTAAAATCATAGGGAAGTAAGTTGAATATATATATCTATATATATATTTACCTCTTTACTCCAAAAATGGTGAATCATCCCCCATGGTTGACATCATCATATTGAATCCTATTAGTTCTTGTAAAGTCAATTTTTGTTGTACATTTTTGTTTTGAGGCCCATTTTTGATCTCAAAATTTCTCTAATGCTTCCTTATAATCTCTAATGTGTATATATATATATATATATATATATATATATATATATATATATATATATATATATATATATATATATATATTATATAGATAGATAGATGATATAGATAGATAGATAGATGATATATATATATATATATATATATATATTATATATAAATATATTATATTGTTGTATATATATATATTATATATCTATCTATCTATCTTCTATCTATATCTAATATATATATATATATATATATATATATTATATATATATATATTATCAATGCTCTTTACTCAAATGTGGTTATGCGACATCGACATGCTATAGTTTTTGGCATTTTTCTTTCATTTTTTTTTATCTCTTTTGGCCAAAAATTTGGTCAGAGTGAGGCTTCGAGATAATCTCTAATGTTTTGGTTATGTATGTATTATCAATGTTTTGAGCATATGTGGTTATGCGACATCGACATGCTATATTTTTATTTTTCTATATTTTTGTATATCTCTTATGGCCAAAAAATATATATATATACGAGAAAAGGGATATCTTTAAAAATATGTGTAATGTTTATATATAATATAAATATATAATACAAATATATATATATATATATATATATACATTTTAAAAATTCCTTGGAAAAATATACATTTAAAAACCATGTAATAGCATTCTTAATTATGGGGATTAATCCCCACTTTACCATGGAGATTCTTAATTTGCAAATAGGCTTTTTTACAATATAATGGGTCAATAGAGGTAGGTGGAGGTTAAGGAAAAATAAATAGGAGAGGTAGGAGGAGGTTAAGGAAAAGTAATTTTGATATAATTATTAAATTTGGCAGCCAGGGAGAAATTCCCTAATAAAGAAATATTAATTAAATACCTTTTGGGATAAAAAGAAATTATTCTTAGTCATGCTATCTTTAATTATTGCAGGGAAACTTGTTTGAATTAAAATTAAAATTCCTAAAATGGTTAAGTCAACTCTCCACTCATATAATCAACTATATATATCCTATGATATTGATCTTTGGTAGAGAATTCAATGGCTTTTATGATTCTGAGATTTCGGGTGTCACTTCTGTCTTTCGCAAAGGATTATGGTATACGAAAATTATGCTCTCTCTCAACCTCAATCAAATGCTCTTGCTCTTCCTATAGGACTACCGCCTAGGCTCATGCTATAGTTCTATATATTATTATTCTATCTCTTTTTTATTTCACTCAAATTGACATACTAGTATTCACTCTTTGCCTCACCATATCTGCATTGGTTGTCTCACTCTTTGTCATTTGTTCTCACTTTCTATCCCGTGCTATCTACTCTCTATATGACAACAATGTAATGGAATTCCACTCGATTGATATTTCACAGTTGATATATGGCATCTCTACATCCTTTGGCATTGATAATCAACTGCTTATCACATATAGTCTTGGATCCATCAAGATATATAAGTCTCAACGCAAGGCACAATCTCTACAATATACATAGTCCTAATAATGTATGCTCATGATCTTGCTCCCCAATCTATGATCACCAGTGCATAAGGAATAATTTAGATCTTCCTCACACCTTTTTAACATCATTATACGATTGTTATAACATCTCTTAGTGGCATTTCTACACTTGTTCAATCGACATCTCTCAGTCACAACAAATGATTTTCACATCATCTCACAATATGCATGGTTTGGTATGCGCATAGTTCAACATCCCATATAGTTGACACTAATTCACATGGTTCCTCTACATTAAATACAATTATATATATCTAGTTCCTCTACAGTTACATGGATGGCTTTTTGTGGTTACAATACAATTATTTTTAGTTATATGTATATAATAAATAAATATTGGTAAGGCATCTAAAGAAACATAGGTATATTTCATAATATTTATAGTTATGACAACTTGATCACGATTCTAGTAATAGTATTGGAATGAAAAATTTGACAGCATAAGCATGAAAAATATGAAAATGGTAATAGTGTCTCTATGGCCAGTGTAAAGCTATGATAACTATTCAATTCACAAATGAAATTATGAATTGATTTAGGTTTAACTCAAGGAGGTCTGATATGTATATGATGATGATGTACTTTTGCATCTCAGTTGATAAATTAATGAAACCTAATAGAAGAAGAAGAACAATTCCAGTTTTTCCCATTGTGGGGTTTTTCCCTGGTCTCCAAACAATCCAGGTGTCTCTATATGTGCATGCTTTTCTTATGTGGTTCCTTTATGTTTCTTTGCATGATTGATGATATTGTTCTTTCTATATAATTGTTATTATTGCTATGATGTTTAAATTCTATGGGGTGAATATGATATAAATGTTGAATTGCAATTATCTAAAGCATATAATAGTTAAACCCTAAGATAAATTAACATGGGATCAAATAGGTTGAATAAAATTCATCGCCCCTGTGAAGACACTGTATATGGTAGAAAGATGAAAGAGACCTAATATAATGCTAGGGTTTGCTAGGGTTTGAAGGAAACCCTAGGCATCATGGCTACTAGCGTTTGATAAACAATGTGAGATTAGGGGTTGGGAGAAACCCTTGATTCATAACATTAGGTTAAGGTTTAGAAGGAACACCTGAATTATTCTTGGAATAAGGGCCTAGATATGATTAGCTCAGTTAGGTCTGAGATCACGTGTGAGGAAAATATTTTTGTCTATGGTCGTCAGGTTGGAACAAAACATTTTCAGGTGTAGCTATATGCTTGATAGGCTTCTCTGTATGACTCAAGAGATATAGCCGCACTCATGGTAACTAGATCCATGCAAATATGACCTAAGATATTTTTGACTATTGACCGTTGAATTTGAGTACTGACTATAGGATTGGAAACTCTAATCTGGATTGCATCTGTCTATTGGGCATATATCTTGGATATTGTTTTTTAGTTTTGCTCGTGTAACCCTAGGTAAGCTAGTCTCAGTTGGGCCTAGATGCTCCTAAAGACAATTGAAAATATTGAAGGAAAAATTGACATATGGATGATGGAAAATAATGATTCTTGAAGGTTGGTTCAAGGAAGAGATTATCACTTCTTGTTAAAGATAAGTATCTTCTAGATTTATGTTGTTTCTTTATGACACTACTATTGTTTATGTTTATTATTATTATTATTACTATATTTATTATGCTTATTGTTTCTTATCTTTCCTGCATAAATATTTGAGTACTTCTAACTTCTTGATGAAGATAAGATAATAAAATCCTTCTTAAGAATCATCTAGATGCTAAATGGTGTAGGAAGAGAAAAGCTGATAGCTACAACTACCAATGGAAAACAAGTGCTAAAAGTTGCTAAAGGTATCTAAATATTATTGCAAGGCATGTATAGCATAGTGCTTCAGTGTTATGATTTAGCTGCAATGTTAGATGTAAATTTAAGCCAGAGGTATGACAAGAATATCACCCTTTGTAATTACTTAATTCATGCATACTAGTCACATGAATATGAAAGTAAGTTTGATTTCTTGTACATGTAATGTATCAGTGCACTTTCTAGTAACAATTAACATGATCTCCTTGACATATGGAATTTGGATACCTGTCATATGATTTTTCAAAATAAGACCAGAAACATTGATTTTAATGTGTGGTAACTTGATATTATTGTCAATGCTTATAATGAGTATGGGAACCATGATGGAAATAATGTGATTGTAATATTGATTTACTGACTATTTGTTTTTTTGTTTATAAGTTGTAACTGCTATGATGTGTTAACAACATGGTAAATTTGACAATATGACAACATCGATGCTCTCATTTGATGACATTAGGAAATTGATGAAATATTTTTGATGATGTGACCATTAACATTTGATGGATGTTTGATGACAAGTTCATATGTGATAATGAAACAACTGATGGTGACTTGTCATGACTATGATATATATGTGTCTTTGTGTGAACCTGATATAGTTTGACTTTGTTATCTGACAGTTTTGTTCATGAAATGAGATTTAGGTTGATGTCGTGATTCATGATGATTAAAGGGGCTTCCAATTCAGAGGGAGAGACTCTTGATGAGATCCCAACACCTACTATTTTACAGTGAATGATTGGAAGTCTCATGGTTGCAGAATGAAACAAGTCTTCTATTATTGAACATCTGATATTGTTAAAAATATGTCTTTTCTTATTAATTTCATGAACTAACAGTTCTTTGCTAACAGGATTGGCTTACACCATGCAGTTTTAGGAGCCATGTCTCATACAGGAGTGTAGTAAAATACTTCATTGTTAAATGAAAATATATCTATCAGAATCATGACATGTTGGTTTGTTGGGACAAGAGGCATCTTCGAGGATTGAGATAACGTTGCTATATATGAGAACATTAGGCTTGTGGCTTGCCGCTTCCTTGTATGAGAGGGAGAAAGGATGAATATGGTATTATTTTATTTAGTATATATATTTTTATCTAACACTTGATGTCCTATATGAATAGGAAAATAGAGAATTGTTGTTGTTGGTAATCCATGAGGAAGTGTGATTGAAATTTTCAGTAAGTTGTTAAAGCTGGTACTAGTCACAAACACTTCTACATGTTTTTGATCTTCAGAGAGCAACATGGATTGATAGATATGACCCTGTGGGTAAGGATTTGAGTTGATTGAGGACACTAAGCTATGATCTCCTCCCCTATCTGAGCTCCTGGGGTGAGGAAATGAGTCGAAGAGCTCCTGGGTTTGAGGGAACTCATAGACAATATGTGTTTCTAATCCTTACCTAATGGTAAGTGTTTATCTCCCCTATTGTTCTCTGAGGGAATATGTAATACTCACCTCAGAGTAAGTGTGTATCTCCCCCTGCCGAGTATACCCCAGTATGCATGCAACCCATAAGATGGGCTTCTTGGGATTATTCCTCCCGATCTGGACAATGGGTTGAGATGAAGAGTTGGGCATGTTTTATGCTTACCTTGCAAGGTAAGTGTGTATCTCCCCTAAGTTCCTTAGGTTATGTATGATCCTTACCTTGTAGGGTAAGTTTATAAATCCTCCCAAGGTTGTGGATGCAGGTGTTCTACCACTGACTCTTAAGGGTTATGTTGGGAAGATCAACATATCATTCCCATGTAGTAGAATTGGAAACATGTTAGTAGATGATTCTTGGGTAGTAGAAATGGTTCCCCATTGGCAAATCATTTCGGAGTAGTATCATTTGCTCCCTATTGGAAGATAATTCCTAGGTGGTAGCTTTGGCTTCCCACTAGAAGGTGATTCCTAGGTAGTAGAATTGGATTGCCATTAGCAGAAGATTCTTAGGTAGTAGCATTGGATCCCCATTGATAGATAATCCATTGATAGATAATTCCTAGGTAGTAGTATTACCTCCCTGCTGGTAGATGATTCCCAGGTGGTAGCATTATCTCCCCGCTGGTAGATGATTCCTGGGTGGTAGCATTGACTCCCCGTTGGTAGTGATTCTAGGTGGTAGCAGTGGCTCCCCGATGGATAGGGGGTGGTGGCTTGAGCTCCCCTATGATGTCATGTTTCTCATCTATTAGATCGAGATTGTTTTGCTAATGATCAAAGGAAACTAAGACGAGATGTGATGATATGGATGTATTGGTGATATAGTTAAGATGGAAGTCATCAAACTTGATTGAAAGATAGGGTTTGAGGATTGATCTCCCATACCATTGATAGTGCATTCATCATCTTCTATAACATGATATATAATGATGATGCAATTTCCTACCTCTTTATATTTTGTCATGACATCTAAGATGAGATTGTTCCGAGAGGGAGCAGAGATGAGATGAGACTATGTATATAGATGGAAATTTATCCCTAACTGAGAGGGAGTGTTAAATTTGGTAGCCAAGGAGAATTTCCCTAATAAATAAATATTAATTAATTCCTTTTGGGATCAAAAGTAATTGTTATTAGTCATGTCATCTTCAATTATTGGAGGGAAAATTGTTTGAATTAAAATTCAAATTCCTAAAATTGTTAAGTCGGATCTTCCCTCATAGAAACAATTATATATATATATATATATATATATATATATATATATATATATATATATATATATATATCTTATGAGATTCTTCTTTAGTACATAATTCGATGGATTTTATGATTTTGAGATTTCAGGTGTCACTTTTGGGTTTCACAAAGGATTATGGTATATGACAAGTCTACTCTCGCTCTGCCTAAATCAACTTCTCTTGCTCTTCCTATAGGACTTCCACTCAGGACCATGCTATAGGTCTATATATTCGTATTATGTCTCTCTCTGATTTATCTCTAATTTACATAGTAGTCTTCGCTCTTTGCCTCACCATATTCACACTAGTTTCTCACTCTCTATCATATGTTCTCGTTTTTTGTCCCACACTCTCTTCTTTCTGCATGAAAATGATGTAACTAAATTTCTCTCTATTGATATCGCACAATTTATATATGGCATATTTGCATCCTTTGGCATTTATACTCAACAAATTATCACATATAGCCTTGACACAAGGCAAAATCTCTGAAATATACATAGTCTCAACAGTGTATGCTCATGATCTCGCTCCCTAATCTACAATCACAAGCATATGAGGAATAATTTAGATATTCCTTGCACCTCAATAACATCATTATACAATTGGTATAACACCTCCTAGTGGAATTTATACATCTATTCAATGGACATTTCTCAGTCATAACATTGGATCTTAGCATCGTCTCACAATAACATGGTTTGGTATGCACACAATTCAACATGCTATATAGTTGACACTAACTCACATGGTTCCTCTACATTACATACAATTATATATGTCTAGTTCCTCTACATTTACATGTATGGTTCTATGTGGTTACAATACAATTCTTTTTAGTTATATGTATATAATAAATCAGTATTGGTAAGGCATCTCAAGCAACATAGGTATATTTCATAATCTTGACAAGTATGACAACATGATCATGACACTAGTAATAATATTATCATGACATAATTAACAACCTAAGCATGAAATAATGAAATTATTGATATGACAATGGTAACATTGTCTCTATGGTCGATGTAAGTTATGATAACTTGAGTTCAAAAATGAAATTATGAACTGATTTAGGTTTAACTCAAGGAGACCTGATATGTATATCATGATGATGTACTCTGTATAAGAACTAATAAATTTATGAAACATAATAGAAGAAGAAGAAGAATTATAGGTTTCCCCTAGTGGGTTTTTTCCCTGGTCTCCGACCAATCCTGGTGTCTCTATATGTGCATTATTTTCTTCTATGGTTCATTTATGTTCCACTACATGATTGATGTCATCGTTCTTTCTATATAATTTCTATTTTTGCTATGATGTTTAAATGCTATGGGGTGAATATGATATAAATGATGAAATGCAATTATTTAAAGCAAAAAACAATCAAGACCTAAGATAAATTGACAATAATGAAAATGGTATTTTTATAATATTATATCATATGATATAATAAAAAGATATTGACAATGTGTTGTTTTTTTGATGTTATAGTAGTTGAAAATGCGATATTTACTTTTGGATATGATAGAAATGATAAAAATTAATGCAGTTATAAATTATATAGATACTAGCCTAGCCATATAAATTGAATGGTTGTTAAATGTGGTTAGGCATCTAAACAATTACTTCATGATAAATCTTACATTGCTGAAATTATAAGTCATAAAAATAAACTAAATTATAACTTTATTTTCGGTTATTATTATTGTTAATTATAAAAATAAATAATATATAAGCTAATCATACATACATTTAAAAAACATGTAATAACATTTTTAACTATGGGGATTAATCTACACTTTACCACGGAGATTGTTAATTTGTAAATAAGCTTTGTTACAATACCATGGACCAATAAAGGTAGATGGAAATTAAGGAAAATAAAATAGGAGAGGTAGGAGGAGGTTAATGACATATAAATGTTATATAATGATGATGGATTTGTTATAATGTGATTTAATATGATATAATATAAATATATTGACAATGTATTGTTGTTTTGATGTTATAGTGGTTTGAGATACAATATTTACTCTAGGATATGATAGAAGTGATAAAAAGTAATCCAATTAAAAATTGGATAGATACTTGTGTACCGATATAAATTAAATGGATAGTAAATGTGAATAAGCATCAAAACATTTACTTCATGATACATCTCACGTTGTTAAAATTAAAAAAGTTCATAAAAATAAACAAAATTATAACTTTATTTTAAATTATTATTATTAATAATTATAAAAGTAATTAATATATAAGTCAATCATACATACATTTAAAAAAATCCTTGGAAAAATAAACTTTTAAAATATATGTAATAACATTATTAATGAGCCCTAAGGGTTAGCTCAATTGGTTGAGTCCCCTTCATTAAAGTACATTTGGTATGGAAAGGCCACTGGTGAATTCTCATGACACTTTGGCTTTGTGGTTGAGCCAATAGGAAGTGATCCCTTCTGGTGGATTTCCTAGAAAAAATATTTCATGGATATAATAGCATTCTTAACTATGGATAGTAATCCCCACTTTGGCATGGGGATTCTTAATTTGTAAAACATTTTGTTACAATACCATGGGCCAATACCATGACTTATTATGTCAAGAGGTTCTCTCCAACCTAGTATGTAAGAGATGTTGTAATGTCCTATCATGTAAACATTTTGACTCGATCAAATGACATAAAATAAATTAAAAATAAATTTAAATTTAAAAAAATAAAATTAATAATAAAATTTTATTATTATTATTATTATTATTATTATTATTATTATTATTATTATTAAATAAGGAACTTTGTATTACAATTGTAAAAATTTACATAGTCAGTGATTGTCAATCTCTGGTCTGCCCTGTGGGAAAACAAATCATAGTTTTAGCTTCAAAGTCTTGAGGTTATGAATACCTCATCTAATGATAACATCTATTAAACAAAAAGATAAATATATTTCTTGATTGAATCAATACATAGACAGAAAATACATAGGCTACTAAGAACTGAAAAAAATGAGATGGCATGGAATCTACTAAGTTGAGTTATCTGACTTGGGGGTCTCGAAGGAAAGGGGTTATTGTTTCACTTAATGAGGAGAATGTTGATTTTGTGATCCATTCCATCCAATTTCTCCACTAATTCTACCAATTTATGTACATTCTCCTCTTGAGCATGGTTTTTCTTTGTGAGGAAGCACCCCATAAGATTTTTTTGGTGCGAATAAAGGTTAATTTCCTGCATGTAACATGAATATCTAGAGCAAGTGGTATTTCCTAAATTAGTAATCCATTCTATGGTCTCAGTTTGGACATGTTGGTTAGGAGTGTAGTGACATTCCTAGTGCATGACAACTTCAATTCTTTCATTTTCTTAGAGAACAAGCTCAGTGATGTATTTCTCATATCGATTCATGGATTCCCTGTCCTACGCTTGGGATGTAATTTTATTAGTGGAAGCCATATGGTTTGGGGTCAAAGAAGAGATTAAATGATGACCTATTCCCCTTCCTTTGTGAGGGACTACAAATTGTTCACGGTTCATATTGATATAGGTTTTGGATTGATAACAAGTGAAACAATTGGGGATGAGAGAGACAATAATCTAAGGATTTGGAATGAAAAAGTAGAGATGAAGGAGAGGGGTTTATGTTAGAGAAGAGGTTTGTGGGGATTAACGCAGGTGGAATGTCGGTAGGGAATTGATGCAAGTGTAGAGGTTGATGACATATACTATGTGGAGGGAAAGTGAGGGGTCTAGGGGTGGCTAAGAGGGGAGAGCTATAGAAAACCAAGGATGGTAAGGAATCTAAACGAAATTGGAGTACATTCCATAGAAATAGAATCTACAAACTAGAGAAACCATAGAATGTTTAAAACAAGCACAACTCAAGACGAAGGAAACAAAATTGTATTGAGAATATTGATATAATAAAAATGGAGCCTGATATCACTCAATTTTTCAAATACCAAGGGCATTCACATAATCAATGGTATGAGCATGCCATTCATTTTAAGGGAATGCAGTGCATTAATTGGAGATGGTGTTGTGATGATGTTGTGTACCATCAATCTCGTGGTAAATGACTCCCGCAGTGATAAATTCCTAGGAAGAATGAGCTGAAATGTTCAAATGATGGTTAGTGTCCATCGTTTTGGTGTAAACCTTGGGTGCCTCCACTGTCCACCATGAGTCTAACTTCTACAACATGGTACCAAGTTGGTACTTTGCATGCTGATGGAACCTATATTACGTATTTTTCCAAACCTTCGAGGTGACTTGCAAGCCATCCATTTTCCCGATGGATTACATGATGCAACAACTATTTTTATGGGCGTCCATGATATCAAAGTGGGAGGAGAGGGTCTGAATTGATGCACCTACCATGGGGGGATAACTAATGTTTCTTAAAATAAAATAAATAAAATAGTTTTGTACAATTGACACTACTAAGAGGGGGGGGGTGAATAGTGTATTAATGAATCACTTTTTAACCTCTTTTTACTTATCATTCACATTAACAGATCATTCATCCATTAGCAGAACATTATGCCAAAAAACACCATAAGCATGTAAAACATAGGGGCAAGAATACAAATTAATATATAACCATCAACAACACATAAACATGTAAACCATGAGAGAATCAATGATAAACACATAAAAATAATCACACAAGGGGATACCAGATATAAGGTGTGAAACCCAACTTGGAAAAACCACCAATCTTGTTTTCTTCTTCTACTTCTTTATTATTAATAAAATTGTTCTATACATGTGCATGAACTAGCCACCACTAGTGTGCAATCCTCTACTCACAAGAAATGTGAGCCACCACCCACTAGGAATTCTCTGCTCCCAAAACTATGTAGGCCACCAACTACTGGAGGGCACCACCTTCACTAGTTTTCCGACCACCATTGGAAGGATGCCTCTACTTCCCAAGAAATTTCTCCAACCTCCACTAGAAGAAATCCACACCTCCTTTGATAAGCCACGACTCGTCTACAAGCCTCTACCTACAACACTGAAAGCCCCAACCTTCAAATCCACATGGACCTAATTTCATCTATTTTCAAATTGTGGCCCACTACATCTTAATACAGACACTTGTGAGTCTCATTTCATCCATTTTCATACTAGAACCACATTGACAAAAAGTTGAAACACTAAATACATGCCCTCCAACACAATCTTAACCATAATAAATACATCATCTCAACACAATCACCAACATACATATAAACTACAATATAACGATAAATCTAATATATAATATACCAGACATGAAACCTCCAGCATACACAATCTCAACACAATTCCATCAGTATAAAACATAGTATGATCATCAAAAATCATCCATGTCTCAACAATAGCAACCATACATAATACATACAATAGATTCGCAACCATATAAAATCTCTCTAAATAATAAAGCATGATCTTCTCAGCTATGATCCCCTGCATACACAATGTTAGTAATATAAAGGTGCCACAGAAAACATGCTAACATCCTATTCTCCATTGTAATAGTGATATTTTCAATCAAAATCCTTTATAAATATGCATAAAACACTTGAGGAAGCGTGCACATAAAATTTTGCAATAAAATTATTTTTCTTCAATGATCTACTATAGCTATGTCTCTCCTCGCACATGTCTCTCAATGTTCTCAATGATCTACAATGAATTACTCTCACAAAGGAACCAACCTCTCCAACATGTTGCTTCCTCCTACAAATATAATATCTGAAGTGATCAATCAATAATCACATATAGATATGGAGAGCCAAACAATCCTATTCATACTCTGACATTTTTCACCTTTACTTGAACCAACACTAACTTCATTCAATGAGAGATTTATATTTGACCTGATCACCTTTTATAATGAAGAATAACATAAGTTAATTCTATACCATGAAAAACCATGGGAAAATACTCTAGGAAATGCTCATGGTATTTTATGTGCATGCATAGGAACTCAAAAATTCACCTACATGACATCATCGTTGGGATAGAACTGATCCCGAGAGATGACCATAATGGGGATAGTGTGGGATCCCAGTGAGGCTGTTGAGATCCTCGCTTTGTGTTATTTATCAACCTTGAAAAATTTCTCTAACTGAGGGAACATCACCTCCTCTCTGCCCAAAACTTTTCCATTTGCCTTCAATCCTTCTCGAACACCTATAGAACCTCTACAAACATTAGGCACTCCTTAGTAGCATATTATCATGCGTATAATCATCATGGAAAATCCTCCAAGCTTGTTGACATCAATGCCAACACAATTGACTCCATGATTGACTCCTTAAGTAGACATCATAGGTTGACATCAAACCCAACACCATGTAGCCAACAAATAAAATGTATCGTTGGCATTTTTTGACAACCCATGGTTCTTCCAATGGTATTCTTATGTAATGTAGCCTATTTAAAGGCATGAAGAAGATATATATATATATATATATATATATATATATATATATATATATATATATATATATATATATAGCCTAAATCTGTATTAACTCTAGATCTATCAAGTGCTAAGAGAGATTGCATCTCTTTAGGTACAAAACTTTCCTCAAGATTAGCATTCAAAAAGGGTTTGCACCTTGAGAGATTTGATCCCTATTAGTGCTTGATAAATCTAGAGTTAAGGTGGATCTAGGTTGGTTAATACCACATGCCCAAAAAACCATAACTCATTTCATATGACACTTGTTCATATGGCATTTCTTTAATTAATCAATTTAATTAAAAGGCCAAAAATGGCATAACTACTTTGAAAATAAGTCTCAACATTTGATTTGTGTATATTACTAAAAATATTCTAGAATATTCTATGGTGGCTAAAACCATGTCATCTATCTAATAATTATTGATAGTTAAATTAAATTTCTGGAAACCCTATTCTAAAATAAACATGTCTATCGACATCATAATTTAAATTTTTTTATACAATTTAAATATTTTTTAATATAATATTGTGATTTCTCTTAAACCCAAGTTTGTTCATAAAAAATATTATAATAAAATAAAATAAAAAACAAAAAAAACTAAGCACCACAGGGTGCACATTGAAATTTAAAGTATATGAAATAGGTAATGATGTCAATGATTATAATATCAAGCTCCTACCAACTAGGACATTTATAAGATGTTAGTATCTTCACATAATAGGAGAATTAAGCGTGTGAAAAGTCAATCTAGTGATTGTCAGTTTCACAAAATCCTTGGTTTGATGTTATAATAGTTGGAAACATAATATTTACTTTGGGATATGCTAATAGAAATGACAAAAGGTAATGGAATTAAAAATTATATAGTCATAATTTAATAATATTTGTACAATTTAGATTATTCTTTTCCCTAATATTCCAATAGGATTTGACTTAACCACAACTTAGTTCATGAGAAAATAATATAATAAAATAAAACAATAAAATAAGAAAATAGAGAAAACTAAACACAATATGATGTAAATTAAGATTTAAAATATATGAAGTAGGTAATGATGTGAGTTATTATGATATCAAGCTCTTACCAATTTGGACATTTATAAGATGTTAGTGTCTTGGCATAATCAAAGAATCAGGTATGTAAAATGTCAATCTAATGATTGTCAATTTCACAAAATCCTTGCTAACAAACACACTTGTAACCTGTGGTGGTTGCATTAATTGGTGACCCTCTAGTGCAATGGTCTACATAGTGAATAGTGAAATCCATCCAATAAAATTGTTTTGGTTATGAATGATAGAATACATACATTTCTATTAGACAATCTAAACAAGACCTAACATAGCTTCAACCCCAAAATCATAATTTGTTCTAGGTCTTATATTCACAACTCTAGTCTCTCTTAAGATGAACAAAATACTTATCTAGTTTATCATTTTATTATTAGAAAATATATGAAATACCTAATATAGATTCAATCATGAAATAATAATTTTTTCAACAACTTGTAGTTATAATCCTAGAATTTATCCATAACTAGGTCTTAAGTTCAGAACTCTAGTCTTGATTAAGATAAACGAAAGACTCACCTAGTTTGTGGATCTCTTAGATCCACTAAAGTTTTACTAAATCCTTTTACCAGTAATACATTCAAGAACTTCTTTTTTTCTCATGAATACACTTTTAAGATACGGTATGTTATAGTCTCAAACAATCTTTCCACATATTAGGAATTCTTTAATACATAATTGGGAATATCATCACTAAATACTTAGTCCAATGTTTAGAATCCATTATGTCTATAATTCCAAGGCAAGACACTACAAATTTATTCAATCAAAATCATGCTATAATGCAACCAAAATTCCAATACATGATGTGATAATATAGTTTCCAATAGGAATTTTGTAATTTTGATACACATGTTATATCAAAATACCTAATGCTTCACAGTGTTCACATTAATAGCCATAATGTCGTGGGTTTTCCAACCTATTATTCATAGCATAATCCTGCATATGCCTTGTTTATTTATTCGAATATCATTATTATGATCCTTGTAATTACAATCCACTTTGAGGGAGAAACATCCTCTGACAATAAATACAATGAAGAAGGAAAAATTTGATGATCATAAGACTAGGTATCCTTATATATAGGAGACAAAAGATACAACTATAATAAAATAGGACTATGATGGTTTCTAGTATACATAACAATATAACAGTAGAAATGTAATCACTCAATATCTGGGGCTTAATAAGGGGTTTTTGGGTTAAAATGGGGCTTATATAGGTTTAGCATTTACCCTCCCCTTCAAATAAGTGTTTTCCTTAACACTTGACTATCTATGCATGTTTATGCATGAACGAATCATCTTCCCATGTCACTTCTTCCACTAGTAGGTTATTCCATTTGATGAGGTACTAAATAATTTCTCGATTTCTCAGCTTCTTAGTCCTTGTTTCCAATTTTTTTTCTAGTTCTACTATTATTTTCCCATCTTCATTAATATTTGGTAGAATAGTTTGCACTAGGCTCTTATCACCAATTACATTGTTTAAGAAAGAGACATGAAAGAGTGGATGTAGATGTGAAAATGGAGGCAGTTCCAATTTGTAAGCCTTCCAATTCTCTCCAACATATTATAAGGCCTATTGTCACTGCTACAACACCCTCCAAAATTTCTCTACATTTAAAATTTGGATCCTACTATCACTGTCGAATCTACAGTGGCTTTGATCACCAAGTTTTGTTTCATGTTATTCTATGTGTTTCAAGTGTCTTTGAATGGCCTCAAGTGTCATTGCACTGATCATAACATCTTTTGGTGCATTGCATAGTCATAGCATCTTTGTTGTCATAAAGCGACACTTTTGGGTGGCAGTCGCACACACTACACTCGTTCACGAGGGCTTCACTCAATGAACCTCTGTCATATCATGTGCAGTTGTGGCATACTAAACAATACCCCTAATTTGACTACATATTGGAAAATACTTCTAAAATTCACATTATTTAACCCCTACCAATAGGAACCCAATAAACCTTCCCAATTTAAAAAACACCTACTTTCACTAGATATTGTAGGTGTCCATTTTCCATCAACATTTTTTACACCCATTTATACTTTTTCATTAACTTTGAGCTTCTTTTTTCATACTTTCTAATATGAATATCCTTTGCCCCCTAATATATGCTTAATATATTATGTCATTTTTTCATCAATATATATTGCCCAATATGAACCCATGTGGTATAGTATTTCTCCTCTAGTGAAGCCCCTGTGCACTCGTTTTACCTGGGGAATGTGTATAAAGTGGCGTTTTGACGTATATTCATCATTTCTCAAGTTTTTCTAAGTTTTATTGATGAGTTTTTATGTGTCGCATGTGATTCTATGTCTAAAATAATCTTGTTTGCTCGTCGCCTCATATTCCAAACTTAGACAAATCTATGGTTTCAAAACGAACTCATTAAGGCCAAGAGTGCATGAGTCCACTCTGGAGCCTTGATTGTGAATCCTTGGTTGTCTAGAACTGCACCATGCACCCTCTAAGGGCACAAGGCACACTCCTTAACCCTCTTCCCCATTCCTTACTCTGAACTACACTCTCCTAGAGACCAAGTATTCCTTGAGCACACTCCTTCAACTCGGAGAAGTACGCCCTCATTGAGCTCATAGGCACACCTTGAAGGCCTTAAGATCCCCCCTTCAGCCTTCCCAAATGTGTCATGCACCCTTCATACCCTTTGATCATATGAGCACATTTTGAAGGCACGAAGCATTGACCTTCAGCCTTTAGGAGTGCGCCTTGGGCCCTCTTGGGCCTCCTGAGTGCATGAGAACACCCTAAAGGCCCAAAGCCTTAATCCTTCAGTGTCTAGGAGTGTGCCCTACACCCTCCATCTCTCCTTTGAGTTCAAACCACACTTAGGAAGCCTGAATCCTTCCCCTTCATCCTTCGTACTTGCACCTTATGCCATGCCTTGACTGCCTCCCTCTCTTGAGCTTGTTAGCACATGACAATGCCTTGAAGCCTTCCCTCTTCATCCCTTTAGCCTTTGATAGTGCGCACATGCGCCCCGAAGCCCCTTTTGTCCCTCTTGAGTGCACTAAAAAGACAAGAACAAAAAATACATGAAACATGGTAAAATAGGAGATTTTTAGGTTGATGGTTGCTATTCATGAGTGATTTGCAGATACAAGTATTCTAGAAACATCGTGGCAAGCACACATGAGGAAGATTAAATAAGGAGAACAAACAAAGGAAGCTCAGAAATAACAGATAACACACTTGAATCTTGATGATTAAGGAACCCCAAAGAATGCATTTGATCATCAATCCTTTGGAGGGTAGAGGATATCAACGATCGAAGTTGCATGAAGAATGGTGATACAGTTGGAAACCATGTCACACATGAGAAATTCCATGTCATCATTCACTATAAGTCCGTTCATCAAAGATAGTGACATTTCAAGTCTCATCACATGATGATGTGGAAATCATGATGTATTATTTTAAGCATTCCAAGGAAAGATAAGTGGAAGACTAAGAGTCATGTCTGAACTAAAGAGTCATTGAAGTCCAAAAGACATATAATACCAAAATTCATATTTAATTCCAAAAGTTATTTACAATTCCAAAGGTTGTAGAAGTCCAAAGGTCACTAGAATTTGGAAATTGAAGAGTCATGAGGATGTGAAAGGTCATTCTTAAAGTTATAAATAAATCCTCATTTCCCATGTAAAGGATATTTAACCTTGGCTTCTCCCACAAGGCATTAGAGAGATAGAGTTAGTAATTTTGGGGAAATATTAGTGGCTCTAATGCTCCACTATTGGAGCTAGTGGTGTTCATTGTATTTATGTATCTTTGTACTTTTTCTTAATATTGAATCCTTCCAGGCCAACACGTTTTCACATATGGATTGTGAATGTTTCTAATAATATTCTTTGAATGTTTATGTGTCATGTTTGATTTCATTAGTACTGGAGTAATTGAACTATTTTAGTGACTTCGACACTTCTTGCTGGAAATGTGTTGTTATGTTTATAATGATTGTTGCATCCTTATGAACTATTTAGCTTGATGTAAGATGGGCCTTTCTCTTTTATGTGTGTCTCCATTAGGGTATTACTATTACTTTTCTCTTAGAGGCTCACTTCATTTTCCCCTCTGCAGTAAGAGTACCTTCGTACATATTTAATTGAACATTCACAAGGCGCACTAGATTGCTCATTCAAAAGGACATTTACACTTATCTTTCGTACTAATAGCTAAAGCCAAGGCATATCTTTAAGTAAATGACAATTGGGTTTTATTTTGGATTGGAATCCTACACCAAATGGTGTGAGGTCTAATTGGGAACTTATATCGGGGAGATCCCCCATATGTTGGTTGTATCTAGTTCCATCAACATTCTAGCTCTAGAAGGGGGGTTTCCAGTTTTTTATGACTGATAACTCCACACACCTAAATCATTCTTCTTTTAGACAAGGTAGAAACATTTCGAGCACCATTCCAACTCTGATTCTTGGAGTAGGAGGATCTTCTTAGCCTGGCCCTGAATCGAATTTTGAGGTAACCTATGAGGAGATCCAGAAAATTTGACCTATAACTCGTCAGTATGCAAAGGATATCGGATTGATTCATGGAGCATAAAATATTCCTCATTTTCCAAAGAAGAAATAAACAACTAGTACCGATATATTAGTTTTTATAGTGGAAGATTTGGTCTTTTCCACTCTTGAGGAGTTGGAAAAATCCACAGACGACACAATTGTTATTTTTGATGACCTCTTTGACATATTAGATGATGAATATTCCTCATATTCTAATACGAAGGAAAAACACAGGGATGAGAACATGGCCAACCAATATTTGGATTGGATGGCCCAAGGGCCTCTTTCTCTTCTAGGCAATTTACATAAAATGCCAAGACATATAGAAAAACTACTTTCAAAGTATGATCCAGGTAAGAAGACGAAGGCATACTATCACCTCGATTAATTTTACATGCATATACAAAAGTTTGATATGAGGTATGATGATGTTTCTTGCAGGTTTTTCCCTTATACATTAGAAGGCAGAGCAACAACATGGTACCATTGTCTTCCCATTAATGCAATCCACACTTGGAAGGAGTTTAAAAGGTTATTTTTCAAGATGTTTGCTAATGACAAGACTCCCACCATGTTACTTAAGGAGCTTCAAAGCATCAAAATGGGGGAAAGAGATAAAGTGAAAGATTTGAATAAAAAATTAAATCTTATATTGAATAAGCTTCCCCCATGCATGCAATCCCATAATTGAGTACACAACTTCCTTTCCCACCAACACTTCCCAATTTTTGAAAGAGTCGTAAATGTTATATTGGCATTAAATTTTGTGGAAGCAATCATCATTGAGAAGGACTTGCACACGATTGGAGTTATTATGAATGATGATGAATCAAAGGACTCCAAATAAACTAGTAGGAAGTCACAACTTTATTCTAGTAATGCTAAAGAAAAGGAATCATCATACATATTAAGCTTGACCAAGATAGTAAAGACACTCACCAATGAAATATTAGAGCTAAAGAAGAGTTTAAGCGAGACTTCCACTAGTAGCAAGCCTCCTAATTCCTTTCCTTTTCAAAGGAGTAATAGTAACAACAACAAACAGCCCACCAAGTTTGCACAGAGCTAAAATATTATGATGAATATAGAAATTATTGAAATGAATAATTATTATTATTTTCATCAGGAATATCATTCATAGAAGACATGCCCTCAATGGAACCACAACATGAACACTCTGGCTACACATGTTGTGGATATTCTATTCGCAGATGAGCAGTCAGAACAAACAGAAGAAATAGAAGAACTTGTGGTGGCTGAAGAAAAAAAAAGTGTTAGATATGTAGTGAATTCATATCATTGTATCTACAATGATGACAAGAAGAACGTTGAAGAAATAACACATAATGAGCCCCCCTCAAAAGAAAAATGGTTGATACAGTTTAACGAGCAAAGGGCCCATATCAAAACAATGATTAACAAGACATAAAGTAAAAGAGAATTTGCTAAGAAGAACCTCACCACATGTCAATCCTGCTCAAAATGCATAAAGTAAGTCTCGAGATGCAACTACGTCCAAGAACACTTCCTCCAATAATAAAGGTAATTCCAACACTCTAGAAGTGTTGAATAAAGCCACTCCTCTAGGCACTTCAATATTTCCTGCTATAGGTGAAATGATTGATTATAACATAGTCGACGATATGAATAAAATGTGAGTCAACATTTATATCTATGAGCTCGCAAAAATTGCAGACCAACTTGAACTTATTTTCTAGGCCTTTGCACAACCTTCGACAGGTGATACGACTTCCTCTTCTCAAAAGGTGTCAGGTAAATCTTTCGATTCTCTTTAATTTGTAGTGAATGATTTAACATTAGAAGTTAACACGCCCTTAGTTTTTATTAACATTTGGAAATTTCAATTATAATGTCCATAATTGTTTACTCAACTCTGGTGCATCTCTAAATCTAATACCATTATCTGTAGCTAAGAAAATAAATGAAAAATGGGACAAACATTATGCACAAATTATTTAGATGGATAAGTCTCTTGTCCAGGTTATTGGTGAGATTAAGAATGTTCATATCAGATTATCAGAAGACAATCAAGTTCCATAATGTATAAATATTGTAATTGTGGACATACGAGAAGCCTATGGTGTGTTTCTTAGCAGAGACTGGTTTAGCGAATTGCAAGGTTATTTTGCAAGAGACTGGTCACATTTTTGGCTTCCATATAAGGGTAGGAATAATCATATTTGAGTGAACAGTAAGACATACATGAAACGCATCGTGACACCACTTGAGGGACACAACAAGCCACTTGATTTTGTTGATCTAAATTTTGGGAATTGTTTCCTTGATACCATCCTTAGTTTTTATCAAGAATAGCCATTGCCTGTTCCACGAGATACACAGCTCGAGCGACTTCCTTGTTCTCCAGCTAGTTTAAATGAAACATGTAATATAGATGTACGTAATACTAGTAATAGTAGTATAGGAAGTAGCTTAGTAGCTCATGATATTTGGACTTCATATTTTGATGGTTCAAAGATGCCAGATGGTCCAAGAGCTGGTCGTTTTCCTACATACCCATGCAATAAGAAGCATATCATTTCATGCTTTATGGACTTTGAGTGTACCAATAATACTACCAAATATGAAGCCCTCATATTCAGATCAAAGAAAGCTATTGACCTAAAGGTATACTTTCTTAAGGTAATTGGAAACTTAGATGTGGTCACTCATCAAGAACGAGATACTATACACTTTGTTTCACCACATATTAAAAACTACCAGTAGGAGGTATGGAATTTGATCAATCATTTCAAAGCTTTCAATATTGTTTATGTTCCTAGAGTTACAAATGCTACAATAGATGCATTAGCAAATGTAACCACTAGGATGTCACCATTGAAAAATGGTTTTTCTATTGAAATTATATATAAATAATTTGTACCATACAATGTCACTAACATGTTTTCAATGATGATGAACAAATGCTCCACTTTATGGCTAATGTTGACATATTCAAAGATAATACCATAAAGGAGGATGAGCCGAATCAGGCTCAACAAGAGGCATCTAATGCAATGAAAGGAAACACTATGCCAAAATGTGTGGTATCCTTAGAGAAGTTATATGACCTGCAAAAATGATTTAGAGGGCCAACCAACACAAAGAGTCTGAGTTAAAAGTTAGCATCTGAACAAGTTAATTTGGGAACTCCCGAAGATCCAAAGTATGTGAACCTCAATAATTTTTGTTTTCCACAATAATGACAAGAGTTTATCAACTTTTTCAAATAGTACCAAGATGTGTTCACATGGACATACAATGATTTAAAGACTTATGACTCTCGTATTATCTAGAACATCATCCCTATAAAAGAAGGGGCGAAATCATTCCAATAGAAACTATGAAAAGTTCATGAAACATTCGAACCCCTTATATAGAAGGAATTGATAAAGTCGTTCGATGCTCAGATCATATTTTATGTAAAAAATTCCATGCGGGTTTCCAATATGGTCCCAGTAAGAAAGAAGTCCAGAGAGATAAGATTATGTGTAGATTTCCTTAACCTTAATCAGGCTTTCGATAAAGATAGCTATCCAGTGCCATCCATGGAGCAGATATTCTAGACAATATCCGAGTTTGAAATGTTTTCGCTACTAAATGGTTTCTCTGATTATAATCAAGTGCTAGTAATAAAACCAGACATACTAAAAACTACCTTTCGAAAAAAACGGGGGACATTCAACTTCAAGAGGATGCCATTTAGGCTTATAAACATAGGCACGACTTTCTAAAGGAAAATGGACATCACCTTTCATGGTATGATAGATTAGATAATTGTTGTTTATTTCGAAGATTTTATTATGTTCTCCAAGAAAATATCAGATCACTTGCATCATCTGAAATTTATTTTTGAGTGGTGTCGAAAGTATGGGATTTATCCTAATCCCAAGAAGAGCATCTTTGGTGAGTCCAAAGGGATTCTACTGGGGTAAATCATTGCAAATAGGAAAATTAAGATTGATCCCGAGAGGGTTAAATCCATAACGTAAATCCCATTCCTGGTGAATAAGAAAGCTATGCAATATTTCTTAGGGAAAATTAATTTCACGAGAAAATTCATGTCCGATTATGCTAATATAGTCAAGTCCATACAAGAGATGATCAAGAAATATGTAATATACAAATGGGATAAATGGGAAAAGTACGCTTTAGCTTATATTAAGTAGGATATTTCCCATGCACCTGTTTTTTTCAGTCCAGATTATGGAAAATATTTCCTGCTCTATATGTTTTCTTTGGATTCATCGATTGTGGTTGTGTTGATTGAGAAAGATATTGAAGGAAATGAGCAAAATATATCTTTTATGAGCACTAGTTGATAAGGGTAAGAATTAAATTATCCTTCCATCGATAAACAAGCATATGATATATACAAGGAAATTAAATATTTCAGGCCCTATCTATTAAAATCTCACACAATCATATTTGTGCCTCATCAAGAAGTAAGGACATTGTTCATGCAATAAGAGATGGGTGAGAAGAGGGCTAACTGGATGACCTATCTTCAATAATATGACCTAGAATTCAAACCACTTCATACCATAAAAGGTCATGGCCTATGTAATCTATCCTTCGAAGCAAGTGATTCTCCTGAACAAGATCTTTCAAGATGGGAGTAGGAGATCGAAATGTATAAAATTGAATATGTTCCTCATTCCATGTCTAAAACATCATGGTATTCAGATATATGCCAATTTCTAGAGAATGGAACGTTTGCCTCACACTTATCAAATAAACAGAAGAGGGTCATTCATTTAATAGCTCTATCTTACTGATTGGTTCATGGACTGCTTTTCTGGAAGCACCACAATGGTGTCCTACTGAGATGCCTTAAGTCGCATGATACAAAGAAGGTACTGAAATATTTACATGATGGGCCAGCAGGTGGCCATTATGTGAGAAACACTATAAAACATAAGGTTATGTGGTATGGATATTATTGGCCCACTCTATTTAAGGATTCCCATGCTTATGTCCACAAGTGCCAAGCATGCCAGAGATGCGCCATCCGTGATCAAAGGTCAGTCATCCCACTATTACCAGTAGCAGTTTAAGAATCATTTCGACAGTGGGGCCTTGAATTTATTGGAGATATTTTTCCTCATTCGTCAAAGAAACACTGATATATCCTAACAACAAGATATTATTGTAGTAGGTGGCCAGAAGCGGTTCCCCTCAGATATGTAAATTACCTGGAATTCATTCACTTGTTACAAAAAAATATTATAACTAGGTTTGGCATTCCTATGTCATCGTTGAAACTTTATAAATTCAAATTGGAAGCTGGAATTATATTGAAACATGCATCCAATTATTATGCATAGGGAAATGGTTTGGCTGAATCCACGAAGAAGAATATTATCCACATAATCAAGAAGGTCATATTCTCTGAACAGAGGAACTGGCATAAATATTTGATTAATTCTCTTTGGGAAGACCATGTAACTCCAAATCCTTCCTTGAGAACCTTTCCATACTTCTTGGTTTATGGTAAAGAAGCTATCTTTCCTCTAAACCTGTATCATTTGGCCTTGCAACTCTCTAAAAAGTCACAAGGTATACCTTTCCTTCTAGTTCAGAGCAAGATAGATATGTTACTAAAACTCGAGGAAGAGAGGTGCAAGGCTAAAGAATGATTTTTTGTACATTAGAAATGTGTAAAGCATTGGTTTGATACGAATATACAGGGGCAGAGAGATTTTCTGTCGGTGACCTGGTACTGAAGTGGGACAAACCCTGCAAAGAAAAGGAGAAACTGACAAAGTTCCAACCTTTGTTGATCAGACCATTTACTATTGATGAAAATATTAGCTACAATTCTTTCAAGCTGAAATCATTAGATGGGAAGATTGACCCCCTTCCTATAAATGTCCAAGATTTAAAGCATTACCTTCAATGGCAACTACAATCTGCACTTCCTATATAGTTTCTTTGTTTCTTTTTATTTTTTGTTTGTTGTTTATCCGTTATGTAAGTTATGTCTTGTCATGTCTTGTTGGCTATTAAGTGTATATAAATAAGACCCTTATGTAAAGTGCATGTCTCAAAAGGCTTTGTAGTGTAATAAAAGATAAATCTGAAAAAAAAAAATGCTTGGTTTTATGTTGTTCTCCTTCTTTATTTGGGAAAATGCCATAGGTTGATCTAAGTCCCAATGGAAAATATGATTCGTCCAATAGGAGAACCTTGAGGGAGCCTACTAGATCCATGCCTATGTTGGTATCTAAACTATTCAACTTGGTGTAAATATACTTGTGTGTTAATGCTTGTCCAATCTAGTAGAGAAGGGATAAACTTAAATCTAAAGTGAACAAACCAATATCATAGGTATTAAAAATACATCTCTGAAGGGTAAACCTCCTTTTCTCTCAATAAGTCGGGACCCCTCTTTCGTCCATTGAAAACAAAAGGTGCCAATGCATATTTCTATTAAAATAAATAAATAAAGGGTGATAGAAGAGAAAGGCTTCCTATGCAGGGAGGTGAAGCAAGCGACTTCACTGGGGTACTGTCCTGACTCAATGGAAGCGAGGAAACATTTTTTCTCTTGAAGTGACTCTGTAGGGGTACTATCGATGCCTGTTGGTAGCGGAGAAACATGAGAGATGAAAAATAATACATTGATACATCATAAAATCATCATAGACATTACAGTTTCCTCTATTGAAACAATTTTGATATGGTGTATCTTCTGTGTGTGTTTCGAACATGTAGAGAAAAGTGAGATGCTATGTATAAAACCTGGTCGAAAAGAGGAAATGGAGGAAATAAATACTTCTTGAAGTTATTGCCCTTAGCCAAAAACTATTCCCAAACAAAGAATTTTAAGTTCGCCTAGTGTGTCACCAAGTTTTGTCATTGCTACAACACCCTCCAAAATTTTTCTACATTTCAATTTTGGAGCCTACTATGAATGTCAAATATAGAGTTGCTTTGATAACCAAGTGCCATTTCATGTTATTCTATGTGTTTCAAGTGTATTTGAATGTATCAAGTCTCATCTCATTGATCATAACATATTTTGTGTGTTGCGCAGTTATAACATGTTTGTTGTTGTAAAGAGACACTTTTGGGTCGCAGTCGCACACATTACACTCGTTGTAGTTGGGGAATGTGTATAAAGTGGAATTTTTATGTATATTCATCATTTATTAAGCTTTTCTAAGTTTTATTAATGATTTTTTTATGTTTAACACATGATTTTCTGTCTAAACTCATCATGTTCACCCCTCACCTCATATTCCAAACATAGACAAATATTTGGTTTCAAAGTGAACTCATTAAGGCCAAGAGAGAATGAGTGCACTCTAAAGACTTGATGGAGAATCCTCATTGTTTGGAAGTGTGCCATGAACCCTCTAAGGGCACAAAGCACTCTCGTTAACCGTCTTCCCCCTTCCTTACTCCAAACTGTGCCCTCCTAGAGACCAAGACTTCCTTAAGCGCACTCCTTCGAATGAAAAAAGTGCGCCCTCATTGAGCACATAGGGACACCCTAAAGGCCTTAAGCTCCTCCCTTAATCCTTCCCCAATGTTCCATACTCCCTTCAGATCCTTTGAGTGAATGAATTCACTCTGAAGGCACGAAGCATCACTCTTCATTCTTCAAGAGCGCGCCCTAGGCCCTCCTGGTCCTCCTAAGCACATGAGCACACCTAGAAGGCCTGGAGCCTTCACACTTCAGCCTTCAAGAGTGATTCTTGCACCCTCCATATCTAACTTGAGCACACAACATACTTGGGAGTCCTGAATACTTCCCCTCCATGCTTTGGACTTGCGCCATGCACCCTGCCTTCACTGCCTCCCTCTCTTGAGCGCATGAGCACATGTTGAAGCCTCAAAGCCTTCCCTCTTCAACCCTTTAGCCTTTCAAAGTGTGCCCATGAGCCCTGAAGCCCATTTTGTCCCTCTTTATTGCAAAAAAATGCATGAATAGAAAACATTCATGAGAGATGGTATAATAGGATATTTTCAAGCTCGCGGTTTCTCATCATGAGTGGTTTGCAGATACTAGTATTCTAGAAACATCATGGAAAGAACACATGAGGAAGCTTGGGAAAGTTTAACAAATAAAGGGAGCTTGGAAAGAAAAAATAACACGCTTGAATCCTTATGATCAAATCACCCCAAAGAACCCATTTTATAAGAGACCCTTTGGAGTGTAGAGGACATCAACGATCGAAGCTGCATGAAGAATGAAGATACAATTGGAAACCACGTCATCACTGGAGAAATTTCATATCATTAGTCACTATTAGTTTGAGCCATCAATGATAATGGCATGTCAAGTCTCATAATATGATGATGTGGAAGTAATAATGTACTATTGTAATAATTCTGAGGACAAATAAGTGGAATATCAAGAGTCATGTATGAACTAAAGAGTCATGGAAGTCCAAAAGACACATAATACCAAAAGTCATATGTAATCCCAAAAGTCATTTGAAATTCCAAAGGTTCTAGAAGTCCAAAGGTCACTAGAAGTTGGAAATTCAAGAGTCATGAGGACGTGAAAGGTCATTCCTCAAGTTATAAACACATCCTCTTTTCTCATGAAAATGACTTTTACCCTTGGCTTCTCCCACAAGGCATCAGAGAGATAGTGTTAGTACTTTTGGAGAGAATGTTGTGGCTCTAATGTTCCAGTGGTGTTCATTGTATTTATGTATCTTGGGACTTTTGCTTAATATTATAGCTTTCTAGGCCAAAGAATTTTCACAGATGTATTGTGAATGTTTCTAAGACTATTCATTGAATGTTTATGATTCATATTTTCTTTCATTAGTATTGGAGTAACTGAACTATTTTGTGTTAGGAAAAATACAGAGAGGGTGGGCGAATCAATATTTTTAAAAAAATCACAATAATAATTTTCTTTTTAGAAATATGTACGTGAATTTATTGAGCCCAACTCGCGTATGTACGTGACTGTTGTAAAATAAACTAGCGTATGCTTAGTAAAATTGTTAAAAAAACTAATTCTTTATCTATTAAACTTAAACCATAATGTAAGAGATTTATTAGGCATTTGATAAGAAGTAAGAAGGTGAAATAAGAACATAATAAAGTATCACACATAAGAAATACACATGAACACCAGGATTTAAGGTGGAAACCAGATGTGGGAGAAAACCACCATTGCTATCATCTCGGTATTCAAACTTATTAATATCAAAAACTTCTTACATTCTTGTTTTGGTGCAGACTCATGACGGTAGGCAGGCACCCACTTTCTGAAGGCTACAACCTTCACTCGTTCTCCATCTCCTACTGGAAGGAAGCTCCAACCCCCTGATATGATTACCAGTTACTAATGGAAGGAAACTTCGGCTTCCTCACTGAAGGATCCAACCCTCAATGACATCCATGGACCACATTTCATAAATTTTCACATTGGATCACAACTTGTAGATGAACTAAAGAAAACACCAACTTAATTCAAACATAATAGTGAGATCACTGTAACCAAGATAGAATTGAACTCAGAATACTGCATCAACACACAAAATCAATTGTAACCCTGATCATTCATATGCCAACATGTATACGCTACTTCAATCAAGGAAACCCGCATGTATACACGCTTTTCTCTAGAGAAACCTGTGTACAGATCTCAATATACTAAAAACTTGTAATTCTGAATTAGACATAGAGTTGACCAGAGTTTTTCTAAAATATTCTGTTAGCTTAAAAAACCCTCATACATTCAACAACATCAATAATATTTTCAACCAATCAACATGTAACTAAATTCAAATTCATCACTTAATCAGTTCTACTTCAGACATTATCACTCAAACCAAATCAACATGAGGACATCATTGTCAAACAGGAGATATAAAACAACACTGATCAGGTTGATCAGTCATTTATTAATAGAAGCCCTTCCTTTATGTAAGTGACTTTGAAGAAATGAACCCACATGTATACGGGACTTCACCATGACCAACCTGCATACATATCTGCAAATTTTAACCTAGAATTGAACAGCTCTTCAAAAATTCAAAAAGACATAGATCATAATATTCAGAGATAAAAACACGCATCAATACTTAGATATAGTCAATCCATGAGCAGATCATACAATGGAAAGTCATTTCAGGTCTCATGATCCTGATCCATCTCATTGTATTCATCGGTGCATAATTATTTCAGATCTATGTGTCAACTATGGCCCTTAGAATACAAATATACTTCAAGTTGAAGTATTCATCAGAAACCATTTCACATTCACACTTAGCACTTTGATCTTCACTTCCTTATATAGTTAGAGCCTTAACCAATATCGTGAGTTAAAACTACGCTAGTGTCGGTGGTTATCTTGGACAGGATTAATTAACCATTATTGCACTCAATACTATTGGCTAATACCATGGTAAGGTCCCTTGGTATTCTTAAATTAGCGTGCCAACATGTACGTGACTTTGATTCTCTATACCTGCATGTATACATGACTTGGCCTTAGTGAACCCACGTATAGTTCCTCAAATATTCACCTTTATCAAACTTTTGATTATGATCTGTAAACCTTTGTCCCATCATTTTGTTATTCTATTCCATCACTCTGTCACCTATGAACTTACCTGTGGATTCATCTAGTTACCATATACTTTTCCTGTTACAAGTGAGTTGCCATCAAAGACAACACATGCGCCATAATGCCAACATTTTGGTGACTTCGATGTTTCTTGTTGGAAATTTGTTGTTATGTTTATAATGATTGTCACATCCTTGTGAACTATTTAACTTTGCTGACACCTAATCATAGGGATTGGGTGAAAAAATGTAATTAGTGTAAATAAATAATAGAGAAAATGGAGAGTCATCAGGAGATGAACTGAACAGTCACTCCCTCTTGTATATAATAATGAACAACCTGAATGAATAATACGATTACATTTGAGGAGTTATCTCTTGGTCTGACTTGGTATCAAAGTTAGCGCCATTTTTGGCTTCCCTCCCTGATTTGTAACTCCTCTCTAGCAACTGCTGCCCCTCTCTAGCAACTGCTACAGACGTTCGACTGGTTATGTGAGGAAACTGCTGTAGACGTTCAGCTGGTTATGTGAGGAAACTTCTCCACAAGCACAGTTGAGGTATCACTCTCTTGGTTTCATAGTGTCAAACATGGGTGCGATGAATGAAATTCTCTTATGACTGTGTATCGACGTTCTGGACCTTAATCGGCTATTTTTCTCTGTTTATACATTTATTTATAAATCACGGTCAATTAGTGTTAAGAGTTCATACTGAGGTTAAGCGCTAAACCTTTCCTTAAGCGTCTTTATTAAAATATGAATTAAGCATGTGGGTGGTATTGATAAGTGTAAGATGTATCTCGCGCGCCCTAAAGGCTGTAAGTGGTATTCCTAAAATTCACGCGATTAACCTTAGTAGTTGACACGTAGCACAGGAAAACCACTTTTCTCACGCGCTCTCGACTTGTTATGCATCATGCAAGATTTCACGTGAGATTACGCGATATCCATTGGATCAAGCGGGATTGATCGACAGTGGAGATCGACCAAGCTAGTTGGCGAGTGAGTGACGCGATAGTTGTTCGATTAGAAGGGTCATATCTGATGGTGATCGTGTCAAAAGATTCATGTTAGTTAATTTAAATTTCGAACACGATAAGGTTTTATATAACGAGATTAAAACCTTGTTGAGTTCCAGCCATCAAGACCGTTCGTTGGTTGATTGATCGGATGCATATCGCTTCTGAAAGTGCGCACAGGTTAACATTAGAAATGGATGTCATAAGGTTATAAAATGGGGTTTTAGTTCCTTTTGGTTCCGTTATGAGATTGCGCGATAGCCTTTCGATTTGATGGGTCCCATCAACAGCGGAGATCGTCTGGGTTAGTTGGTAAGCGGACAACGTGATATCCGTTGGATCTGGAGAAGTGAGATCAACAGTGTGGATTGAAGCACTTGATAAAAGGAGAAGTCAACAAGGGACCGACAGTGATTGGTCAGATAAGCGGGAACCTCAGGGGGGAAATACACGTATAGAACCGGATTTAAGCGCAGCTGATTGGTTACAAAGTTAACCAGTAGTCAAATTACAGACTACCACCTCATTTTCGTCAACCTCCTATGTCATTTTAAAATGCACTCTTTGATATCTATTGTGGGAGTGGTTCTCACCAAGAAGGAGAATTATCCTGAGTGGTCTCGGAAAATTAAACACACTCTCATTTATAATGAGTTGTGGAAAGGAGTTTGTATTGGAGACGGAGACAAAGAGCTAGAACATCCTACCTCAGACAAGGAATTCACCATTTGGGAAAATAAGAACAGCAAGGCTTATGCATTGATTGTAACATCAGTAAATGAAGAGGTGAGTCACCATATTTCGCCATTTTCAAATGCTTTCAAAGCCTTACAAAAACTGAAGGAACTCTATGACTCACACTCTGCACTTGAATTTGTTCAACTCATGATTAAATTGTCCACCCTTGAATTACAAAATGATGATCCTCTTGCTCTTGCATCAGAGGTAAAATTTGTTATGCATGATATCAAAGTCACTAATGTTGAACTGGACATTCCTTTGATAGCTTTTCTCAAGGAACTTTATCCCACTTACTCAAATTATCTTGACTCATTGCAAGCAAATGGAAACCTTAAAGATATTACCTTTGACTCCCATGTGAAAAAATTTGCTGAAAGAGAGAAAGCTTTTGGGAAGAAGACAACTCCTCAGTCTTCTAAAGAGGTTGTGTGCCTTGCACATAGAGAGAAGAATCTTTCTCAATATTCTTTGAGAGGAAGAGGTGGTCAAAGAGGAAGAGGAAGAAATTTCAGAGGCAGGGGGGTAGACACTCTCAAGGAGAAAAATTAGATTTTCACTGCATACGCTGCAAAAGAGATGGATCACATGATGCATCCACATGAAAGTTGCCCTAGGACAGAATTGAGCATGAAATAAATCAATCCAAAGGTAAAACTAATGACAAAGAGAAATGTAAAGAACCTGAATCCACTCACTATGTTATGGCACACTGTAATATTGGAGTAAATGAAGACTTATTTAATGCTTCACTTGCTTCTTGGAAAAATGATTGGTTGCTTGATTCAGGAACAACTTGCCACATGAATTTTAGAAAAGATTTTTTTGAAGAATTTACTGAAAATGTTAATGGAGCAGTATACTTTGCAGACAAATCAAAACTCAAGCCATCAGGGCTTGGTACAATCAGGCTTAAATTTCCTGGTCATCCGTACTTTCTTCTGCATCATGTTTTATATCTCCCACAACTGTGGAGAAACTTGTTGTCCTTGGTCCACATTTGCCAGCAAGGACACTCTATTCATATGTTTGATGGTAAGCTTGAGGTGAGAAAAGCATCAGACCACTCACTTGTCATGACGGGGATAGAAGAATAAAGGCTTCTCAAGTTGTAGGGTACCTCTGCTCGTGCACAAAATTTCTCATACAATTCTCATTATGAAGAAGGTACATTTCCATCAAGTTTATTATGGCATGCTATATTTGGACACTTGAACTATGACAACCTTCGCTTGTTGAAGAAAAATGGTGTTACTGGTTTTCCTACAATTCCTAGGAAACTTAAGCAATGTGATGCTTGCATTCTAGGAAAGCATAGAAAACAGTCTTTTTATGATCCACATTCCAGAGCACATAGAAAACTTGAACTCATTCATTTAGATTTATGTGGTCTAATGCCTATTCCTTCTGCAAATGGAAATAAATATATGATGACATTTATTGATGACTACACCAGAATGTGTTGGGATTATTTATTGAAGAACAAATCTGATGCTTTTCAAACATTTAAGAACTTTCATACATGGATTGAAAATGATGCACAATCTCATATTGGCTCTATTCGCACTGATAATGGAAAAGAATACACTTCAAATGAATTTGAAAACTATCTTCACCAACATGGGATCAAACATCAAACAACTGTGCCTTATAATCCCCAACGGAACAGAGTATCTAAAAGAATGAATAGGACAATCTTAAATATGGTGCGCTCCATGATGTTTTTCAAAAATGTAAAAATGACGTTTTGGTTCCACATGTTATGCCTTGATGCCAAAGGTACATAGAAACAAACTTGGTGCAAGAAGTCGTAAGTGTATCTTCTTGGGGTATTCAAGCACCTCCAAAGCATACCATCTCTATGATGAATTCAATAAAAGTTTTGTTGTATCTAGAGATGTAATCTTTCTTGAATCATCCAAAACTGACAATGTTGTTGAGTGGAAACTTGATTGCTTGGATAGATTCACAAATGCAAAATCATTTCAAGGATTGGATAATCAGATTCCACATCTTGAAGGAGGGATTCCTATACTAGATCAACCCGTGGAATCTTCTTCTAAATCACTCTCTCCCCCGCATAAAAATCCAACAAAGGATGATACTTTGAGTGATGTGATTGATAGAATTGGGAGACTCAATCTTGCTTCAGTCCCAACTCAATCACTGGAGCAGCCTGGACCATCTCAAAAAGGTCCCCCAAAGTGGCTAACAAAGACACTTGAAAGTGTTCATCCTGATGAGGTTGGAAAGACAAGAACCAGAAATTCAACCCGACCAAATGGAGGTGATGTAGATGACTCTGATTCACTTGTTGATATGGATGTTTCTTATGATTGTGAATTGAATTTGTCTACAGATTTTAAACCAACTTCCTTCAAAGAAGATGCTTCTCATGATGAATGGAAAGAAGAAATCCAAAAGGATTATGATGCCTTGATAAAGAATGGCACTTGGAAGATGTTTGATCCTCCATTGGGAACCAAACCAATTGGCTGCAAGTGGGTCTGCAAGAACAAGTATAAAGATTATGGCTCACTTGAAAAGCACAAATCCAGGCTTGTGGCAAAAGCTTTTTCATAGAAGGAAGGGGTCAATTATGAGGAGACTTTTTCCCCCACAACAAAATCGGCTACCATCTAGAAACTCTTTCCCCTAGTAGCTTAGAACAGTTGGAAAGTCCATCAAATGGATGTAAAAATGGCTTTCTTGAATGGAGATATAAAAGAGAATGTTTTTATGTCCTAGCCTAAAGGATTTGCTGTAAAAGGACATGAACATAAACTATGCAAACTTGTGAAATCCTTTTATGGCCTCAAACAAGCACCGCGAGTCTGGTATGAAAAGCTAACTGAGCATCTTCTGAAACTCAATTTCAAACATTATGATCTTGATGATGCAACTTTGTTTGTCAAGAAGGTTGGAAAAGTAGTTGTATATCTTGTGGTATATGTAGATGAGATTTTGATGACAGGGAACAATGAGAGCTACATTCCATCCATAAAGAAGGAATTGAGGAAAGGTTTTGAAATGACTGATTTGGGCTATGTTCATTACTATCTTGGTATTGAAGTAACTCAACATCCGAAGACCATATTCCTTTCTCAAAATAAGTACATTGGAGATCTGTTGAATAGGTTTGGCATGACTGAATGAAATCCTCTGACTACTCTAATGGAACAAAACTTAAATCTCACATCCATTGAAGGAAAATAATTTGAGGATGCAACAAAGTATAGACAACTTGTAGGAAGTCTCAACTACCTATCTACTACCAGACCAGACATTTCGTTTGCTATTGAAATCCTCTCCAGGTTTATGCAAAAGCCTTGTGAGGGACATTGGTCTACTGTAAAAAGAGTTCTAAAGTACTTGAAGGGAACTCAAGACTTTGGAATCAAGTATACACAGGTGGGTGACTTTAGCTTAATTGGATACTCTGATTCAGACTTCGATGGAGACAAAGAAACTGGGGTATCTACTTTGGATTATTCTATGAGTCTGGGATCAGGAGATGTCTCCTAGAGATGAAGCAAACAATCAGTTCCAACAAATTCCACAACAGAGGCAGAATATGTGGCAACAATTGAGGTAACAAAATAAATTTTGTGGCTTAGGAAAATTCTGGAAGATTTGCAGGTAAAACAAGTACAATCGACTCCCCTCATGATTGACAATACCTCGGAAATAAAGTTTGCCAAGAACCAAAAGTTCCATGATCGAACAAAGAAAATCAATACAAAATATCATCTCATTGACATCATGTTGAGGCCAAAACAATCCATCTTCGCCATTGTTCCACTAATTAGCAGATTGGAGACATCTTCACCAAAGCGCTTGGAAGAGAAAAGCTTGAAAGATTTAGAATGATGCTTGGAATCACCAACATCCCTTCATATTAAGGGGGGGAATGTTGACACCTAATCATATGTATTGGGTGAACAACTGTAATTAGTGTAAATAAATAACAGAGAAAATGGAGAGTCATCAGGAGATGAATAGAACAATCACTCCCTCTTGTATATAATAATGAAAAACCTGAATGAATAATACGATTACATTTGAGGAGTTACCTCCTGGTCTAACAAACTTGATGTTAGATGAGTCTTTCTCTTTTACATGTGTCGCCATTAGGGTACTACTATTACTTCTCTCTTAGAGGCTCACTTCATTTTTTCATCCACAGTAAGAGAACCTTGATACATATTCAATCGAACATTCAGAAGGTGTACTATCTTGCTCATTGAAAAGGATATTTACACTTCTCTCTCATGCTAACAGCTAAAGCCAAGCTTATATTTAAGTAAGCATCAGCCTAGCCGTATTCTAGATGAGACTCCTACACCAAGTGGTGTGAGGTCTAGTTGGGACCTTATATCGAGGAGATCTCCTATATGTTGGTTGTATATAGCACCGTCAACATGGACATAATACCTAGAGCTAATTTTTTGTCCATATTTTGCTGCTTGAGGGACATCTATTTATATGGTTGTGGTATCACAAATACCCAATCCTCCACTTCAAATTCCGTCTCACTCCAATGTTGATATACTTGTTGTTTCATCCTATTTTGTTCAATAATGAAGTTGTCCTTCAATAGTTTGAGAACCTCTTGTTGGTGTGGATGTGGTCCTTACTACTTGAGCCTTTTTAGTCCCTTTCAAGGATGATGTGATGGATGGAGGATGATATCCATAAATAACCATAAATGGTGACATTTTCTATGAAGTATGTAAGGATGTGTTGTATCACGATTATGCCAAAGGTAACCATTTGACCCATTATGTTTGTTTATTAGATGAAAAGTAACGTAGATACCATTATAAACATTTATTCACAATCTCATTTTTCCCATCATATAGAGGATGCTAAGATGGGATATGATACAATTGAGTACGAAAACAAGAAAATAATTCAATCTAAAAAATTCTAGTGAAAATTGGATCTTTTTCACATACAATAATATTTGGTATTCCATGTAGATTTTGAATTGTTTCATGAATTCTTTTTCCATAATACTCATTTAATAGGATGAGAAAAGGTGGGAATATTTTGTCATTCGATCTACCATTATGATAATGACACTCCTTCCTTAAGATTTAGGTAAATTTGTAATAAAATCCAATAAACTTCTTCTAAATGCTAGATTGGTATGGCTAATGGTTGAAGGAGCTCTCGGAGCTTGATAGTCTCTCCTTTATTTTGTTGGCATAACATACATTCCACCACAAATTTTTTCACATATTATTTAATAAATTACCAATGAAATTTTTTCTTAATACTATGGTATGCTTTCAATAATTCTAAATGTCCTCCTATAAGAGAAGTGTGTAATTCCAATAGGACCTCTTGTTTGAGTTGAGATTTCTTACATAAATATAAGAAATCCTCATACCATAGAAAATCATTTTTCCATGTAAATTTTTCTATTTCATCATGGTCCTCCTATCGTTGTTGAACTATCATGCATGTACCCTTATCTTGCTGCCATTTTATCCTTCCTTCTTCCACCTAGTTAGATCATGGAATGGAAAAAGCACATAGTAAACCATCTGTGTCTTTCTCCTTCCTTGGAATTCGATCTTCCACAATATTTTATTTTTCCTTTTTTTTAGATAATTTGAAAGTTGCCGCCCAACATCTTTGCGACCCATTTTTATTTCTCTTTGAAGATATTATTTTCTCCAAGAAGTACATCAAACCATCATGATATATTTTTACTTTGAAGTGTCTTCCTATTAGACATGGTTGTCATTTCTTAATTACATGTAGTATGGTCAATGTTTCTTTTGCATAAATGGGTCTCAAAAAGTTCCTTCCTTTAGGTTCGCTACTTTCCAAGGCAATGCGGCTTCCATATTACATCAAAACTGCACCAATACCATGGCTTGATGCATCACACTCCACAATGAATATTTTTGTGAATACAAGTGTCACTAAGATGGGAATCATATACATAGCCTATTAAAGTTCTTCAAACACTTTGTTTGCTTACTTAGTCCAAAAAATGTTTCCTTCTTCAATACTTTTGTTAGAGGTGTTGTTATTGTTAGCCCCTGAGGTGAAATGCTGCTATTTTTAGTGGAAATGTCCCCTGTTTAAGCTCTGACAGCCACATCTCCTCTTGCTCCGCTTTGGCCATAAACCAGACTTCACAATATTACTCTCGCATCTATAATTGCATCAGGTCCTGATCCAAATGGGTCCAAATATGCTATCTAAGTCTTCAAAAGCCAGTAAAATCATGTCAAAGATCAAAACCATTGCAGGAGAAGAACCCTTAGAATGGTGAAAAATCACTATCGGGAGGCAAAAACACATAAAAATAGTGAAAAACAAAGTATCGGAGGCATAAACAGTGAAATGCACAACAACCGTTCGATATGGCTAATCAACGGTCCAGATTTGATCGGCGAGTCACAATCGGCGGAGGCAATCGGCGGAATAAGGGAAAACTGTGTGGAACTTGTGATGGCAATTGGCGATTCAATGTGGACCATCGATCAAGCGCGCAAATCAACGACCCACGTTGCATCGCAAGTTCGCTATTGAAGATTACAAAGAGCGCTTGCAAATGGCCCGGGGCATGAGCGATATGCAGTTGTGATCAATCGCATCGGCGAATCGCAATCGGGGAAACCTTATGGAGTAGGGCCTTTATACATGCATAGGTGCGATCTGATGAACCAGACCTGGCTATTATATAAATAATATTGCATAATATTTGAGGTCCGTCGAAAGGCATTTTCCTATGTATTTTGTATATTTTCATTATTTAATGAAATATAAAGGGACAACGCCGATGCGATAAAACCCGGACCCAAAGGGGTTCGGGAATGAAGATGCATAATATTTCAGATCCACCATAGGCCATTTTTGCATTATTTTCACGATTTTTAACGAATTTCAAAATACAAAGGGAAGCCTGGGAACATGCCATAATCGACTTGCGATAGTGATAAGGAAGGACCCGATAGAGGAATAAATAGTGTTTAAGGACTTTTGAAGTCCGAAATAAATAGAGCTTGGCGGGATTTCACAGTGTTGCAGCGTTTTCTGTGTAAAACAAAAAATAGTCATTGTTAGTATTTGAAAGGATTTCAAAGGCCTAAAGACCCATTCCATCGCAGAACAAAGGTCGGGAGACAGAGACCAGGAGATAGAAGGCCGAAAGGGGAAACACAACAGTGCAACATAGAAAAGCCAACAAATGATCATGGAGCATCCCTTGCACGAGTGAGCTCCCTGCCAGCGCAATAAATTACCAGAATGCAATTACTCTGCTGTTAGAAAAGAAACCTCCGAGCTCATGCATGTCAAGTCATGGCATCAAGTTGTTGAAAAGACAAAGAGGATAGATTAAGACACTCCAAGCCTTTGAGAGCTCAGGAGAATTGTAAAAAAGCCTATAAATGGCTGAAAGTTAGAAGTATGAAGGGTTTAACTTTTGGAGACTGTGGAGACTCTGCTCCTCTAGCTTGTCATCTTCATTCCAACAATATAGGCTTCTTTTGTTGTTACATGTTCAATTCCCATTTTCTCCTCTTTTCTAAGCTTGCACTTGAATAGGTTATTCATGTTTTCTTTTGTGTCTAATGCCAGATAACTATCATCTTATCTTTGCTTTGATAAATTAGATTTGCAAGATTCATTTACTTCCTGTAGCTAGCCATTCATATGTGTTTATGTATGCATCTGTTGGTACAGTCAGTATTCTCAATTATCCATTGAATCTATAAATTATTGAGCATTAGTGGTCTAAAGCCCTGTAAAGTTGAGGGTGTTCATGCATGTCCTAAGTTAAAACAAAGTTGAAACAATCATCTGACTTGATCCAAACCATCATCCATTCCAATAGTTCAAAGAACAATATTGAAGATTTATATGTTACTAGGTATCTCTTAGCTACAACCTAGGAGAGTTTCCTGGAGTGATAACATAATTGGCGCTATTTCCAGGGAGAGGAGACTGAAGCTCAGCTTCCCTGGGAGACGACACAGATCCAGCTTTGATGATAGACAAAGTCTGGGTACATTTTCGGTTGTAATCATCTATCTGGTGACTCTACTGAAGGACGAACCTCTTGGCAACTCCACTTCATAGTTCTGGCTCATTTTGTAAGGTACACTCGGAGAAATCCTCAGAGGCCACACGCTGACCCAGTGCCTAACCCTGAAAAAATCATCAAAGAAAGAAAGGAATTGCAGAAAGGAGCAATAGGTTCAGGTAAATATAAACAATATTCTATTTCTCTTCAAGAAAATAATGTAATAGAACAAATACATGTTGAGAGTATAGCATCTAATACTAGCAGTGAAGAAAAAATATCAAAGATTCATAAATCTCCTTATTCTTTAGGTTCTCGTTTTGTTGTAAGCCCAAAGGAAACCTCACCTCCTAGCCATCATACTCCTTTAGTCTTACCAGTCACTCCTCAGCCCCCTGTCATTCAGACTTCCAGTACCCTTATAGCCACCACAGCTATGGCAGGAGCACAAGCACCTACCAAAATGGAAAGAATCATAGCTGCTAGGTATGGACCTCTAGTACTGCCCACTCCTTTGAATGCAATGCCTATTGGATAATATCAGAAGTATAGGTCTAAGTTCACTGGGACTAAAGGTGTTACAGTTTAGGAACATCTTGAATCATTCTATAGCTATGTTGATAACCCGGACATTGGTGAAAATGATATGTCGATGAGAGTCTTTGTACAAGGCTTAGATGGAGAGGCTAGAAAATGGTTTAGAGAACTGACCCCAAGATCTATAGAATATATTGAGGCTTTAGACGATGCATTCCTAAAGAATTGGGGGAATAAGAAAGATCTACTCTACTACCCCACCGAGTTTGGGAACTTAAAGAGAGAAAATGGTGAGTTGTTGTCTGATTTTAATAAGAGGTTTAACTGCATGTATAGCAAGATACCAGCTGAAGTAAAACCACCACTACCTCTGCTAAACTCACCTATGCCAGTGCCTTTGATTTTGACTTCTATCTACTGTTGAGGGAGAGGCGATGTGCTACTTTGGCTGATATGTAGGATGCAACCTTGTAAGTAGAATCAAACATCATGGTTGCAGAGAAGCTCAAGGGGAATGTTGATAGAAGGAGACAGAGGGGCGAGTCTTCATCATCTTTAGATCCCAAGATAGATAAAATGACAAAGATGATAGAGTCATTAGTCTCTGAAATCTCCAAATTAAAGGTTGAGTAGCACCCTGGGAAAGGAAGAGTTCCTAATACCTTTGCTCCTAGAAATCCAAATCCATATAGAAGAGCTAATGAGTAGTTGCATATTTTGCAAAGAAGAAAAGATGCCAATGAAGACCAAAGGGGGAATACACCTTTCCAAAATGTAGTCATGGAAGAAGAACAGTTTGAAGAAGATGATGAGATCCATTGTCTGGAAGACAAAGGCAGTGCCTCCTTTTTGACCTCAGCTGCCTATGAAAAGTCATTATTCAATGACCAGATCAACCAAGAATGGGATGGTGAAGCTGTTCTGTAAACTGAAGATCAGCACAGATATAATATGAGGTCGAAGATGAATAATTCCAAGGAAACTCTTGTTCAAAGAGTTTTTGTCCCTGCAGTACAACAAGCTAATAAGCAGAAGTCACCAGCAGTTGATCCCATCATCCTCAAAGCTCCAACTCACGAGGTAAGAGGCCTTGACAAGTCTCCTTCTCCTTTCAATTTTCAATTAGAAATTCAGAAGCTAAGAATATCTATACCTCTGATTGAACTAGTGAATGAGTCCTTCAAAAGATCCATCCTCGAGGCCCTTGAGCCTAAAGCCATCCAAGCCTCCACTGATTATGTAAATATGCAAGATGACAAACCATCTGTTATTCTCAGCCCAATGATTGAAAATTGTGAAGACAACTCCCCATCATTCTATGTCTCACTGACTATTCATGACAAAATCCTTCATAACTGCCTTCTGGACAGAGGAGCTAGCAATAATCTAATGCCCAAGGCTGTCATGGATGAATTGGGTCTTGACATTACCAAGCCTTATCATGACCTGTTTTCTTTTGACTCTAGAAAAGTGAAATGTCTAGGATTAATCAAGGACCTAGCCATCACTTTGTCTCAGCTACCCATGAAGAGCATGATGATGGATATTGTGGTAGCAGATGTACCCCCGAAGTTTGGCATGCTTCTTTCTAGAGGTTGGATCAAGAGATTAGGTGGAACATTGTAAAATGATCTATCCTATGCTACTATCCTAGTTTTTGGAGGTGAGAGTAAGAGATTATACAGGGAAGCTCAGTTGGCTTATATAATCAGTGATGAAAAGAATCCCACTAATCATCCCATCTATGCCATCAACACTGACTTTAGAGCTTGTATTCTTTAGATTGAAGGATCCTAGTTGGCCTCCATGCAACTTAAGAAACCAGTTTTCCAGATCGCAGAGGAAGAAGGCCCACAAATTTGGGACATGTTCTTTGATGGAGCTTGCTCTAAGGAAGCTACAGGGGTAGGTGTAGTCCTTGTGTCCCCCACACAGGAATGCATTCATTTATCTTTCAAATTAACTTTTCAGGTCACAAATAACCTAGCAGAGTACAAAGCCTTGATATTGGGCTTAAACGCTGCTAAAGAAATGGGCATCAAAGATTTGAAAGTGTTTGGAGACACAGACCTTATCATTTAGTAGGTCAACAAAAATTTCCAAGAAAAGCATCCAAGGCTGAAAGCATATAGAGACGAGGTATGGAAGCTTAAGGACTCTTTTAATATTTTCAGCATTTCTTACATCGCAAGAATGAAGAACTAGCTCGCTGATTCCCTAGTTGTGTCTGCTAGCACGTTTATTCCTCTTATGCCTCCTAAATTGAATTATGAAGTTTAGGTGAAATATAGACCATCTCTACCTGACAATGCCAAATACTTAAAGTTTTTGAAGATGATGATGAAATTAATAGGTTTTTACAAGTCGTTGATGAATTTTCTGAAATGCACATCGACCAAGAAAACGAAACCATGGAAGAATGCAACTAGTCCAAGCTAAAGGACGATATTGGCCGCGAAAGCATTGTCTAGTTGCCTAGTAACCATATACCCAAAGGATTGGTGCCCCTAGAGAAGTTGCTTGATCATAATGATGTACCTTATAAGCTTGCCAAGAAAGAAAATGAGTCTGTTGTTCATAAACACAATATAGGGAGTCCAGCCCATCCGAAGTACATATCTGTCCACTCACTTGTCTTCTGCCAAGAGTTCCAAGTATTGCACCTTGATGAAGCCATTTGCTGATATTTTTTCTTGGGAATACATTGATCTCAAGACCTATGACACAAAGATCATTCAACATAAGATTCTACTGGAGAAGAACACCATCCCCTTTAAGCAGAAGTTAAGACCTATCAGCCCTCTCTATTGCCTTTGATTGAAAAGGAAATCAAGAAGTTGCTAGATGCCAAGAGCATAGTTCCCCTAAGGTATTCAAAGTGGATAGATAACCTTGTGGTAGAAAGAAAGAAGAATGGAGAAATCAGGCTTTGTGTTGACTTCAGGAATCTGAACAAATGCTCTAAAAAAGACAACTACCCCCTGCCTAAGATGGAACACTTGTTGCAAAAGGTTTCAGGGGCTATAGTCATGTCTTTCTTAGATGGATTTTTAGGTTACCATCAAATTGCTGTACATCCAGAAGATTAGGAAAATACCACCTTCACTACTCCTTTGGGCACTTTCATGTACTCCAAGATGCCTTTTGGACTGATGAATGATGGGGCTACTTTTCAGAAGGCCATGGACATAGACTTTGTGGGAGAGAAGGACAAGTTTTTCCTTATTTACCTTGATGACATAATAGTCTTTTACAACACTCACAAGTACCATTTGCAACATGTGAAGAAGGTGTTTCTAAAGTGCAGACAATTTGGAATTTCTATGAACCCAAAGAAGTCATAGTTTTCTCTAGAAGAAGCAAACTTCTGGGACATATTGTTTCTGCTGAAGGTGTGAAGATTGATCTAGCAAGAGTTCAAGAAATTCAAACATTGTCTATCCCAAGATCAAAAAGGGACATTCAATCTTTCCTGGGTAAGATTAACTTTGTAAGGAGGTTCATTCCAAACTTTGCAGAGCTAGTGAAGCACATCACTTCCATGCTGAAGAAAGGATCAGAAATAAAATGGACACATGCTACAAGAAGCTCTTTTGAAGCCATCAAACAAGCTATAATGGAATATCCCACTCTAATCAGTCCAGATTACACCAAGGAGTTCTATATCTTCTCTTTTGCCTCTTATGATACACTTGCAACAGTTCTGTTGCAGAAAAATGATGAAGGCATAGAGCACCCTGTGGCCTTTTTCAACAAAACTTTGAGGGATGTTGAACTAAGGTATCACCTTATTGAAAAACAAGCTTATGCTCTCATAAAATCTTTAAATGCATTCAAAATTTATATCCTGTATTCGAAAGTGATTGCATATGTACCTTTGGCCTCAGTAAAAGATGTTCTAACTTAGCCAGATATTGATGGAAAGAGAGCTAAATGGATTGTAAAATTCATAGAGTTCAACATAGAGGTGAAGCCCACCAAGCTTGTCAAAGGCCAGGGCTTGGCTAAACTTATGGCTGAGGAAAATTGCAGTTTTTTAGACATCGATTGCATGAGTTCAAATTCAGGTGATGGTCAGACAGAGGAAGTAGCAGAAGAGCAAAAGAAGAATCAATCTTTGGCTGAAAATCTATCCACCTATGAATGGTATTCCAACATAGTTCATTTTTTGCAGAAGCTAGAAGTCCCTCCAAGGCTTAGCTCAAGTCAAGCCCGGGCCATTAAGCTCAGATCAACCAAATCCTGCATTAATGAAAACCTGCTCTGTTGGAAAACCCCATCAAGAATCCTCTTGAGATGTCTAGATAAAGGAAAATCTGTGGAAGTCATGCACTAGTTCCATTCTAGCATCTGTGGAGGGCATCATTTTTGGAAAACCACAACCCACAAGATCCTAAGAGTTGGGTATTATTGGCCTACCCTGTTCTTTGATGTGTGTTATTTTGTGAGGCCTTGTGACAAATGTCAGAGGTTTTCAGGAAGACAACAACTAAGTTACAAACAAGATGGCTCGACCCTTATGAAACTCAAGAAGTACATACGAATGGTACTCTCACTCTGACTACCATTCACAGGTCTAGCCATTATTTCAAGGTAAATAGCCATCAGGTGCATCTTTATCACAAACCACTCACTAAGGAGTCTTTTTGCCAACAAGTACATGAGGACCACACCATGAAAATTTTAGCTACAGGGAGTGATGACCCAACAGATTTTCTCTTGTAAAATTGTCTCTTTTTTAACTGTAAATAATGTATATATATTTTTTCCGATTTATTGAAATTCAGTTAGGCATCACCATGTAAATATAAGGATTTTTATTGTCTTTAGGTGTTTGGTAAGTGTTGTTCAATCGATTGAACGATTGTTGTTCAATCAATTGAACAACATTTATGCTTGTGTTTTGTTGTTCAATGATTGAACGATTGCTATTCAATCAATTCAACAACACTTATTTTTGTGTGCATATTGTTTTTCAATAGATTGAATTATTGTCGTTCAATCAATTGAACAACACTTATTTTTGTGTTTGTGTTGTTGTTCAATCGATTGAACGATCGTTGTTCAATCAATTGAACAATGCTTATTTTTGTGTGTGAATTGTTGTTCAATCGATTGAATGATTGTTGTTCAATCAATTGAACAACGTGTTTTGTGATTTTTCGATTTTGCTGTTCAAATTGATTGAATGATTGTTTTTCAATCAATTGAACAACACTTTTTGCGTTTTTTCGATTTTTGTTGTTCAATTGATTGAAGGATTGTTGTTCAATCAACTGAACAACACTTTTTCATTTTTCTTTTCGATTTGGATGTTTAATAGATTGAACGATTGCTTTTCAATCAATTGAACAACGTTTTTGCTTCTTTTTCTTTTTGATTATGTTGTTCAATTGATTGAATGCTTGATGTTCAATCAATTGAACAATGCTTTTGTGTTTTCCTTTTCGATTTTAATGTTCAATCGACTGAACGATCGTTGTTCAATTAATTGAACAACATTTTAGCACTTCTACAATTTTTTTGTTCAATTGATTGAACGATTGTTGCTCAATCAATTGAACATCACTTTTGCATTTTTGTGTATGAATAACTGTGATATCTCTTTGTTGTTTCATTGCCGGTCATTTTTCCATCTTTTCTTTCTCTTCTATGTTTTCAAAAAAAACCATCTAGCTGGATTTGTGTCTAAGATAAAGAAAAACAGTAATGTTAATACCATTATGACCTATGAAACCTTTCGATGGTTATGTTTATTCAAAAGATGACATGCTGCATCTCTATAATGACTGGTTGAATATCTTTTCTTTGGACACATCATAAAATGATCTATTATTTTAATACCATGTTGGCTTATCTTTCACACTTTCAAATGGATAAATCCCTTTGATATGATGATATGGGGGTAAAAGTATAAACTTTCATTGGAATTTTTTTTACTTCTTACACCATTCCTTGACTCTTAAGGAGTAAATGAGCCTCCCTATTTTTACAATATAGGCATCAAAATATGAAAATATTAAAATATTAAAATGCAACAAACATTGTCTTAAAGAGGATAGGGGGTCTCAGTATGAGCCACCCTACCATGATCATAAGGATGTAATGGGTGACATACCATTTTGGCCACCAAACCAAGGTAATGATCTTCTTAAGAATTAAAATTGTCATAAGGACAGGGGGTCTCACCACAAGCTAGCCTAGTCACTTTGATATATCCTAGTGAATGACACTATGGTTATTTGGTCACCATGCCAACATTGTGGTCTCTTTATGGCAAGAAAAGAAAGAATCATATACATACTCAAAGGAGGACTCTGGCTCATTTGTGGGGTTAAAAAGCAACCTTGTCGAGACTATGAACTCTTGATGGAAGTAATGGCTTTGCTTGTGGTATTGGAGTACTCTGTGACACTACCAAATGCTCTCTATTCTATTACCACCTATGGATTCGTTTCTAAAGGAAATTTTCCATTTGAACAACACTCCTAAAATCCAACATGCATGGTAACTTATATTTTATATTCATTATATCATATTTGTCCAATCACTTTAATGAAATTCATTAATACTTACTGCTAATTATGCATTTGTTACTAATATCACTTAAGGTAAAAATCTTTTGACATAATTATTTAGACCTTTGTTTTAATTTACAGCCATTTCAAATCTGATTTGTTGCCTACATTTATGAATTACGACACTTTCTCTTATTTTTCCCATGCTTGGCAGACATGGACACCCTTTTCTCATTGGAGGGGGTATGGTTTGTGTATGAACAACATGTGTGACAGTTTATGGATAATTGTGTGATAATTATTAAACTGATTTCCAGTTAAAGGACTGCATGATGATTGTGTATCTGTAATAATTATCAAAGTATTTCTAATTGGAGGAAGGACGAAAAACATTATGAATGGCATGTGGACTGGTTATGATCTTGTGTCAAATATTGCTGACAAGCCAAATGACTTGGCTGTATATGATATTAATTCTAAAAACAACGTCATTTCTCTGTTAATTTCTTTAGCGTTCTCTGTTGTTGTTCTAAACCGCGGAAGTGTAAGAGAAGTGCACGCAAGTGAACCAGTCACAGGAAAACAATAGCCATGGGAGGAAGAGCCATTCGAAATGAACCCAAAGTGCTCATGCTATCAGACCAAGCTCGTGCAATTCTTGAGCACACTGGCTGGCTGCAATATTTGAATAAATTACAAGGATTTCACAAAGAGATGACACTAGAATTTCTGCAGAATTTGTAGAATGGAAGCACTATGGTAAGAGGTAGGAACATAACAGTCTCTGAAGCAGTCATAACCAAAATCACTGGACTTCTAGTAGAGGGAACAAAATGGACAGACAAACATGTCCTTCTGCAAAATGCGGTCACAGTATTTCAGGACCCAAGCGAGAAATTGTTGTGAACCGGAAAAGAGATTCACCCTTCAACGTTAAGATAGCCATGGAAGGAATTGGAAGTCATTGTGCAGAGGTACATCACATACGATAGTCGACAGGATGTGGTAAAGCCTCACCAACTAAAATTTCTATCTATTTTAAAACAGAAACTTTCAGTTAATTTGTTGTTTTATTTAAATTCCCTATTTCATGATGTTTCTTGTTGAGTTAGAAAATAAAATGATCCACATACAGTCATCAATCATCATGGGCTGATCAAATTGATTATCATACATGGACTGGCCCAGCAGCAGTGAACTTGGGACAATATCGTAAATCCTACTCTAGCCCCACCTATAGAAAACAAAACAACAGAACAGCAAGGGCCAAGAAACCCAGGTCCGAAAAACACACAGAAAAGGAATAATTCCTTCATGGCCTTGGGCCCAGCAAAACAAAGACGCTCTATGCGGTGAAGTCGCAATGACATACCCCAATTCAAATAAATGAGGCCGGGCCATCTCACACACCACCTCCAAGTCCGCAAAATGACTCCTTGCAAGACTATGAGGAAGAGGTTGCTAGGGTACTGGAAAACATGGGGATATTTGGTGAAGTAAGGGAACAATCTAAGAATGTTGAAGGACAAAATTGTTCCCCCAACCATTCTGCCTCTGCTAACAATCATAGTTATGATAAAATCCTATCATTTACTGACAATTTGGAAGAACAGAGGGAATCAGTCACTTCTGTGGAAAATCCCCTTGAAGCAAAAGTGCACGAAGAGGAAACCATTAGAGAAGAAAATCAAAAGGTAACTACTGGTCCAATGGACCCCCTAGCCGAATAAAATCCTATAGATGAAACCCTAGGAGGTGAAAATCAACTAGGAAATGCTAGTTTTATGAAGTTCCATGTGGACGAGGCCCACCTAGAAGGAAGCCCTGAGAATGATAATTTCTCAGGAGGCACCATTCCATTAGTGTCTCCTGAGAGATAAATTGATGACGAAAGAGACCTGAAAGGTCAAGATCCATCAGGAGATACGGTTCCCATAGAACCCCACCCTGATGTCGATAGAATTCCACCTGAGCATGAACCTGAGGCAAATACAACTGTACCAGTGCTACTAAGAAGTCTCGCAAAAAATAAAACCTACAAGGACATGCTCATGAAGATGCTTAAAAAGTATAGGAAGCAAAAGAGAACAATTAGGTAGCTAAGATAGTGGTTGAATGAAGCAGCCAGGGTCAGAAAATAGAAAGCAGAAATGGAGACCACAAAGACCCAGACAAAACATTATTCTGGAGAGGACGTTGAAACCTAGACTGAGACTCTTTTCGTTTATTCAAAGGAAACTCAGACAAAGCCATGTCTTCCATAAGATAGTGAAATTTAGACTAAAGATCCCTGTGTTTTACCACAGGAGACCCAGATGGACTTCCCTACTGTGAATGTTGTCATTCAAACAGATGTTGAAGAAAAGATCCAAGTTGATTATTGCATGATTCAAGAAGCGACCGATGATGTTGTTCAGACTCGTCCTATGGAAACATAGGATGATGAGGCCCAAATAAAGGATACACATGCCTACATTCCCCTACTAAGGGAAGAAGTCATTAGGAAATTGTAGAATGACCTACTTAAGGTATAGCAGCAATTAACTCGGCACAAAGAGGAAATAGTGCCCCTACATGTACATCAAGAATTAAGTAAGAAATTTGAGGCACTCACAGTTACTGAGGATGAGACCTTTGCTCAGTACAAGGCTAAGCAGAAGAAGGTTGGAAGAGAACAGGTCAAATTACAAAAGGCTAAAGAGTAGTTGGAGACTGTATGCTCTCTGTATTCAGACACTCTATCATGCCGATTTCCTGCCACAAACTATGCATTGTTCCTCCTAGAAAGTTACCTCCTGTTGAAGATCAAAGCTCTTAAATCTGACAAGTCTGTGGAAATCAAGACCACCCTAGACTTCGTCAAGTGTTTCAAAGAACAAAAAGGGCAAGTACAATGCCTCTTGTGTGAAATTTACATGCATAATTTCTTTATAGAATATGACAGAGACAACAACCATGACCCCTTCATAGGGGATATTCAATTCCAAGCCTTTCTTTCCTTTGCTACTAACCAAATCAAATGGGCCAAGGTGCATAATACTTTTAGAAAATGAGAATATGGCATCGACCTATGGGTTAGGGGAGAGCCTACAAAACCCATGCATCTCTCTCTCAGGCACAAGAAACTTAAAAAAAAACCATTGTTGTGGGAAAATTAGGGTCATTCCACACAGACAGTATACAAGCTAGGAAGGAGTACTTCCAGGAGATCAAAGAAGAAGTCGTGTCTACAACCAGACAAATATGGGAAGCCTCCAGCAATACTGTCAGGAATAGAGAACAATTTGGATACCGGAATTTTAAAGTTGCCTCCTCTCGCTTCCATAAATACAGTAAAATGGTACTAACCATGGGGCTTGAGTAGATAGAATGTTAGTATAGAATCCCAATCATATGGTATCCCCCAAATAGGTACCGCAGCGATTATAACTTGAGAGATCAAGAACTGAATCAGGATTTTGTTGTGCTTAAAAAGAAAAACGGTTTCAGAGTTTATAAGGAGGAGGTATATCCTGCCTCTTCTCTAACTCAACTGCACCTAAACCATCTGATTGCATGAGGACATGCAATAAAGTAAGCTTGGGAGTATGTTTGGATGAGAAAAAGGTATGTTTTATCCTTGTAAATATCTTTATTTAGCATTTGTCTTCACATGTTTATCTTCGTTTTATGGTTAAAAGTAGAGGGAACAACAGATGAAGTTGGGTAAAATCAATTAGTAAGAAATTAGATGAATCTAGCACACAAAAATGAATTTTAATATCTTTATGTGCAGAAGACACAGATTGGATGATGATTGTTAAATCGGCAGAACAGCAGCAACCTGAAAAGGGAAAATACAGTGTCTCAGGCAGGCAGGATAGTGGAAGACCAGGCAGACCGATGCTATTTTGTGATGAGATCAGATCAAGTATTGTGAAATCCTCGGGATCCCTTAATCCTCAGGATTCACTTCTATCTATTTACTTTTCTCAATGTTATATAAGGCCAAAAGGTGAACTAAACAGGAGTTAACAAATTCACAATTTGTAATTATTCTTTTTGACATACAATACTTTCATCTTGGTGATGTTGTAACTCTGTTACTTATTTTAATCAAGAAGACTGCGTTTAATTCATAACCATATTCTGAGTATCTATTAGCGGGGAGTTCTGGAGACTTTGGGCCCAGTCAAGAGAAGATCTACTGCTTCCCTTGTGTTATAATCATTTCGGTTTATTCTTTACTATTCATTATTGTTAAGTTCGTATCTGTTAGGACTTAGAATTGACCATTTTTGACCTTACATTTTTGCCATAATATTATCCTTTTTCAGTTCAATATTTGCAAGCTTTGATTACATAATGACTTAATCACCCCAAGGTATGAAGTAACTCTCCGCATATCTATATGTTTAATTGTTCATTACATATTCATGATTATCTTTATATTTATCTTTGGAAAAGCTAACTAAGTTGCCAAGTAACCGTTGAACTGTCTAAAGTCTGCAGGAATTATAATTCATAGTTGTTGTAACACCAGAAACAGTAACTACGCAGTTGCTGCAACACCAGAAGCAGCAGCTACGCAGTTGCTACAGCCAGCAACAGCAACTATCTAAAGCAGGAGAATGTTATTTTGCAACAACTGGAAATAACAAACGACAACTATCTGAAGATCGCCAGAATTCCACGCTGACGCAGCATGATCAGCAACTGTCCAAAAAGGGTAAAACACAGTTACAGTTGCTAAAATATCAGGAACAGCACGGGTTTACTAAATCAGCAACCATGGGGAAACGACAAAGGATAGTGCGAGGATCCCAAGAAGACGGTCGAAGTTCGGTTACCAGCTGTGTAACAGAAAGAAACCCAAGAAAGAATACACTGTCACACTGTTGTAACAGCATCCTGTAACTCTTATTTTTGACAAAAAGGTTTAACTAAATGAACTGTGATAGTCTATTGTAATAGATGTCTCCTCTATAAAGAGGATACATCTACATTAGAGAAGGGGGGGAGAAAAATAGTTTTGTAAGGGAAATTTTGAAAGACAACAGCAAAGTCTGAACTTTCATTGTAACTGGATCTTTTGGCAAATGAATAGAAGATTGTTCTGAGCACCTAATCTAGTATTTGTGTTCTGGGGAATCTTGTGAGAGGGACTGGGCCCACCTTCCTCACAAGATTCACCCATTTACTTTTCTGTCAAGTGTGTAGGTGTGTTTGGTAATTTCTTTTTGCTGGTACTCTGTGTTGGATTCTGTAGCATTACCTCTGATGATTTCATTTTTGCTAGTACTCTGTTTTGTTAATTGCTTGAAGCTGTAAGAGAATATTTCACCGGTGAATTAGAATTGCAGTGTGTATTAGCAATCTGGTTACAGGGGCGGGTGCTGAACGTCCTTACCTGGAGGATAGGGTCCTGATCCTCTGCTAACAGAGCATCCATCACTTTTGTTTTCAAATTTTTAATCTTAAATTAACTGCTTTCATTTTATCTTTACAGTACACTGTTATAACATAACCTGAGAATTATGTATACTACAACTTTTTAATGCTTTTAGAGTTAAGTACATATAGTACGCGATAGCCTTTGAAATAAAAGACTTTCCCAGGTTGACAATTTAATGTGGTACTTGATTGTTAATCAATAAACAATTCAACTAGCCAACATTTTGGCGCTGTTGCCGGAGAAGGCGACTAGAGATTTCTAAAAGAATTGATGATTTCTTTTTGAGAATAACAGGTGCATGAGAGGACGTAGGAAACATAATTTCACAGGCGACAAGGGCGGAGGAGGAAGAAAAACCTTTATTGACGAAATTATCTCCAAAGCCGAGACATCACAGAGGATGAGTTCCCGAAGGCCTCAGATCCAGCATTCCTCACAAACAGATCGACAGACAGAGGAAGTACTAGGACCTGAAAGAAAGCTGGAAGTACCAGAATATACTAAGGAATTAGTAGAAGAACCTGAAGAAACATAAGATACAGAAGATAAAGCAAGTGATTCAGGAAAAAGACCAATGGAGGATAACAGAACAGAAGGAAGAGGGGAAAATTCACTCTCTACCCTGGAGTTCCCTATTGGGGAGCTCCCAAGAGGAGCAAACCCCATGACGAACATTCCACTCTTAGCATTACCCAACTTTCATGGGTTATCCTCTGAAGACCCGGATGAATTCCTCTTTGAATTCGATATACTATGTAGAAGTTATGATTATGTGAGCCCTAATGCGTTAAGGTGGTTTATCAGCTTAGGAGCTCAGGAAATCACTACCTGGGATCAGATGAAAGAAATCTTTTTGGCCAAATATCAGGATTACTGCCGGACAAGAGAAAGGAAAGAAGAATTGTTTAAAATGGTTCAGAAGGAGGACGAGAATCTGGAAGACTTTGTGGAAAGACTGCAGTATAATCTACAGCGGTCTGACCACCCTAACATGAGTAAGGATATTTTGAAAACAATATTGCTGAAAGGGGTACGAGATGACTGCTTGGACATGTTGAATATGTTAGGAAAAGGAGACATTCCTAAGGATCCATTTGATGAAATTTTTAACCTCTGCATGAGATGTTCAAGAGGAGAAGTAAGCAGATCAAAAAGCAGGGACAATGTATATTCAAGAGTTCAGAAGTCAGCAAGTGGAGGAGCAACAAGGGCTGAAATAGGTAATTTATTAGAAGAATTTAAAACTGAAATGTTAAGCTCTTTTGCTTCACAAATTGATGCTCTGCAAGTAAAAAAGAAACAGGCAGAAGCAGAAGCTGCCCTAGCTATTTTTTGTTCCAAATGCAGAAAAAAACACCCACTCAGGGAATGCCCACTAGATAAGGTACCAATCTGCACAATTTGCGAAAAGGACCATGAGACTAAGCAATGCCCCTCTCTGCCTGGAATTAAAGCAGCATTACAGTCAACTGAAGAAGAGGCTGAAGCAGTGTACCTGATGACACAGAGGAGGCAGTGGCCACAAAGACAAGGTATGAATTCTAACACAACATTTAGTCGTTGGAATAATCACTCTCCTTTCCAAACAAATTACCCACCCATGAACCAAATGCAGTACCCACCCTTTAACACAATGAATTTTCCACCTATGAAGCAATCAAATCTTCCTTTTCCTGATCCTACCATATGGAATCCTTGGGCTCCCTAGCAACCGTATTTTAATCAATGGAACCCAGGCTGGGCAGCCCAACAGATGCCATTTCCTCAACATCAACAGTCTCTTTCCTTACCATCCAACACTCCTCCAAATAACCAGGCAATTAGACCGCAGCTGCCTGTGCAACCCAATCCTAACCCAAATAATAATAAAGCCTTGCAAGCAATTGATATTCAAAATCAGTCTGTCTCCCCCATGCAATGTAACGATATCCACCTTCGCTCAAGAAGAATTGTTGAACCAATCTGTTATCACTAAAAATTCTAATGCCAAAATTTCAAAACCGCTCACATTAGTTTGATGCGCATAAAGCCTTTTTGTAGTTTCGCAGCGCAACATGTTTTAGGCTGCGCTACAAAATTGGGGATTTGCTCGAATCCATAGCAACTGTCATGCAAAATAGCTCTGGGGTGTGTTATCACTCAAGAAGAATAACCTTTCATATCTCTTAAAAGGCAAATGGAGCTTACTTGTAAACATGTGGTTACTGAAGCAAAGGTGGAAAGCCTTGAGGGATATATTAGAAACCATAAGCATGAAGTTAGTTCATTGGAGTTGCGGGCAAATGAAGAAAAAACGAAAGCACATGAGCAATTATCCAAATATGAAAAGATGGAAAACTTTGTTGCTGAACGCTGGATACAGATTCAACAAACAGAACAGGCTCTCCATATAGCTGAGGCAATCATGTTAAGGGCCCAAGCAGAAGCTGCAACAAAGACAGATGATTTAATCAAGGCATATGGAGCTTTGCTACCACCTTGGATCGTAGTTCATTTACATAAGTTCAAGGCACTTGTGGCATCGTATTGGGCAGAACATGGAGAACCTGTCGTCAACCTTTTGAGAGAGAAGGTTTCAGAAAAGGTTGTTGCTGCAAATAAAAGGGCAAATCTGCAATTTGATAAATGGGGTTCTACTATGAAGAAACAATGGCAGCAACTTATAATTCTTGCATCTCCACATATAAAAAGTATAAAAGCTAGGTGCATCAAGAGATTTGAGATGTTATGGAATGCCGTTTTTCCTCACCTTGTCAGAGGTCGAGAATTTGTTGAACCTCAGGCAAAGATGGTAAGGAAGTTTAGCAGACCTTATATTGCAAAAGCTGCCAGTGCTGTTCGGCCACATCTTGATAAGGCAAGAGTTGTTTTGAGTCTTTGTACAGACCAGGCAGCTGCTGCTTATAGAAGATTTACTGTGTACGCCACTACTTATCATTATCAGTTACAAGGTTTTGTCAGGCAGGGTACGTTGGTCTGCTTGCACAGATGTTGGATGGCAAGCCTAGCTTCTCTCAACAACTTGCTGTAAGAGCACTGTTGTGGCCCTCATAGAACGCTTTTATGATCCCAGCTCAAGGATCTTTCTTTAGACTTCTCAAATTAAATACACCTGAATGACCCTATGCTCTACGGGGGACTGCAGGATCAATTTTCTCTGGTTTAATTGGACAAACATTGGCCATCATAATGAGCAATATGCTTGAAGTTTCTATTACACCGATAAGAAAAGGAAATGCTTAATTCATATGAGTTTCAATCTCAGGTCAATCTGCTGTTTTCGTTCTGTCGTGAAATGGGGTTTTCATCAGTTGTTCTTGTGGGTCATGATGATGGTAGCTTGCTCGCCTTAATGGCGGCTGAAGAGCACATTCCTGTAGAGATGTTCATCAGGTAGAAGCTAAAGATGTTGTGCTTGTCGGTGTGAGTCCAAATCATCCCTTCAGCGGAGGAATTCTTGTCAATTGGAAGCACAGGCGATGGTAATTGCATACCTATCAACAAGGTAGGCGAGCCTTATTCAGATCCATATAGTTTCCTTGATACGCAATTCAGGCTCCTCAGAGAGGACCTGTTGGCACCTTACAGAGAAACCCTGCAGAAACTTAGGAATAATTCCGGGCCGCAAAAGCTGAGAAGGTTATGTGATATTCAAGTATACAGGTCCGTTAGATATGTTGGCATGAGAGCAGGTCACGATGGTGTGGATTATGGTGTTTTCCTTTGGGAGAATTCAAAACTTCGGATGAACAATTCCTTGCTCTGTATTTCCAGCGATGTCGCTACCCTGAAGCATATCAGATTCATAAAAGGCTTTGCGACTTGGAACAACAATCTATATCCCAAAGTATTGATAAAAAATGGTCGAGAGAATTGAAATTGCGTGTGAATGGAGAACGCGGTTGATTGAAAAATTGAATTCTTAGCTTTGAATGGATGCAATTTTTCGGAGTCTCAAATTCCCGGAATTAGAGAAACCAGCAGAGAAGCAGTTAATGATGTTCAAGTTATTGTGGCATCTTTATAGCTGCAGGATGCTCAAAAGGTAATTGAAGGGATTCCTAATACAACAGCAGTCGAGCTTGATATAGTTGATAAAGACCATCTTCTACAATATATATCTGAGGTAGATGTTGTGATAAGCTTATTACCTGCCAGTTGCCACACGCCAAATTGCGCATGCATGCATTGAGTTAAAAAAGCATCTTGTCACGGCAAGCTATGTCGGTAAGAACATGTCAGATGCAAATGAAAGAGCTAAAAGTGCTGGAGTGACGATTTTATGTGAAATGGGATTAGACCCAGGAATAGATCATATGATGGCAATGAAAATGATCAATCAAGCTCATTTCAGAGGAGGAAAGATCAAGTCTTTTGTCTCATACTGTGGAGGCCTTCCATCACCTGCTGATGCAAATAATCCATTGGGCTATAAGTTCAGTTGGAGCCCTGTAGGAGCTCTAAGGGCGGGTCGTAATCCAGCAGTTTATATTTCTGAGGGATTCTTGTGCTCTTGTCTGCAAGAGATGGTATCGTCTGGAAAGTGTAAGCAGGCACACAATTCGAATAGGGGCCTCAGACAGTCCTGATGGATGCGTAGGCCTGCTAGTCCAGCGCTTTAGTGATCTACGTTGTGTGTACATGGATGAAAGGCTGCCAGTTTGGACGGGGTTGTCAAAGACTGGAAAAGCTGAGTTTAATATGGTGCTCTGCAGTCACAAGTTCGGGCCTAGCATCAGTGGCTCAGCATTGTAGCGTTTTGAAGGCCTTAAATTTACAGGGCAATTTCTACTGTCGTTTAGTGCAAGAAAAATCTGAGAATGACGGTTCTTATATACTTTAAAATTTACCAGTAAAAATTGTCTTCTCGTAGGATTTGGTGAGGGCAGAGGCAGTTTGTGAATACAGTATCAATGAAAGGAAATTTTAGCTTCTGGAGTTTGCCTTAGCAGCAATAAATCGAAAACTTAAGTTTTGTACCAAGGCAAGTAAAACTGAAGAATGGATTGAGACTGAAACTTGAAACAAGAATGTGATTATTGAGTCCACAATTTTCCTGGGCCCACTGCAAGGAATCTAATGCCACTTGTCGCATTCGGCAGGATGAATTCATTATTTCCAGAATGTCTATTGTCTATGTTTAGGAAAGTAAATTTCTGTGCTTGTAACTAACAGGTTTTCTTATGATTTCTCAAGGGCTGACAAAGCCAGGCCCGTTAAATTAAGCTGGAAATATGGAGGGATGTAAATGACTTTCTTCCAAGTGATATCGTGGTTTTATCTGTAAGGACTATGAAGCCAGAGAGAGGAATTGCGGGCACGGTTTCCTGGTATACCTGTAGATGTGATTAACTCTTTCTTGCATGTTGTAGAAGAAGTTAGAGGTATTCTTGCACAGCTGGGTTATGCGAAGGTGGAGGATATTATTGGAAGAACAGATTTGCTAAGACTAAGGCGCATATCCCTCATGAAGAGTCAACAACTGGATCTCAGTTATCTGCTTTCTAGTATTGGACGACCAAAATGGAGCAGCACATCAAAGACCGACAAACAGGGGCCTATGTTTCAGGGTAACAGAAAAGATGTGTCATTGAAGACAAACATGGAGCATTAAATGCTCGTCTCAGCCATCTCAGCCAAACGAAAAGGAAACCAGGTGTCAAAGCTGCAAGGAGGAATCCTTCTACGAAGGAGATAGAGTTAGAGTCATAATCAGATTAGAACTCTTTAGAATTTCAATTATCAGTTATTGTATTTAATAGTTTGTTACAAAGTAGATAGGTGTCATTAGTGGCAGTCATCGAGCTCCCCTCATGCTGGAGGAGGAAGCTCCAAGTAGTTAGAATTATGTTTCTATATATAGCTGAATCATCTATGTAATGAAGGTTGGATATTTGAGAAAACAGAGTATTGTTTTGGCTTGTGTAAAAACTCAGTTTCAGTAATACAATTTGCTGCTTGTCTTCTCAGGATTCATACAGTGTTTCAATGCTCAATATATGTGGTTTTTCTTTATCCTTAATGTTTTTACAGTTGTATAAATACACAATCACTCAGAATTCACTTTGCTGCTCTGATTTCCTGTGTGTATTTGTAAGTTGAGGTTTCTATGAGATATGTTTTGAGTATTTAAACATCACATGCCCTGACTTCTATGTATGAGTAGTGTTATAGTTTACTGAAGGATGATTAACTCCATAATCCCAATGGAAGTCTTTGTAATGTCTGTCCAGCCAACATGTTTGTTAAATTCACTTTACAAGAGTTAGCCATCTTATCAATAGTCAAAATCAATAACCTTTTGAGAGAGCCCTCTCAGGCTAAGGAGGCTATGCCTTAGTCAAAAGATTGGTCTGAAATAGTTGCACAGAGTCTATCTGATCAGCAGCCCTTCAGTGCTTGATTTTGTGATAACACAATCATTGATGACATTACTAACTCTGATAAAGAGGAAGTTACAAAAGAAAAACCTGCTAACAATAATGCTGAAACAGTGGAAGCTGCATCTAACAACAATGACCAACCAACAGATCCACCATTTCCTGAACGACTAGCTCTCACTAAAACACTTGAGCAACCTGCCTTTAACCTTTTAGGCGAGCTACAGAATTTATACGTTAAAATCCCATTATTGCAAGCATTAAGAGATGTTCCCATTTATGCTAGGACTGTTAGAGATATTTGCATAAAAAAACCTGGAAGAAAAGCTAGGGACCCCCTCACAGTTCATGTGATGGGAGAACTGACTGCTTTAATGACAGAAAAAGATCATCCTGTGAAATATGGTGACCCTGGTCACCCTACAGTAACAGTCCAGGTTGGAAAAACTTTTGTCTCTAAAGTTCTAGTAGATTTAGGTGCTGCAATAAATATTATGACACTTGAAACAGCACAATTGCTTCAATTAAAAAAATTTATTAGGGAAACTCCAACCATCCTAGAATTGGCTGATCGATGTACAATTAAACCAGAATGGGTCATTGAAGATTTAATAATTTCTGTAGAATCCTGGAATTACCCAGCTGACTTTGTGGTGTTACAAACTAAAACAAAGTTGGGGGGTCATCCACTGATTCTAGGAAGACCTTAGCTGGCTACAGCAGATGCTTTCATCAGTTGTAGATTAGGATCAATGACAATCTCTAATGGGCAGGAAACCAAACAGCTTACCCTCTATCCTCATGCTACACCCATGATTAATAATGACAATTTTGTATGGGTAGATTATGAGGATGAAGAAACCCAACCTATATTGACTATCGGACAAGCCTTAACTTTCAAAGACTCTACCGAAGATGAATTAATCAGCAACTTCATTTCTGAACCTTCTTCGGTCAACCCAGAAATGTATAATCACTTCACTGCAATCTTAGAATCTGAATCTCAATAGAACCTGAAAGATAAAATTTTATTTCAGACAACAATAGCCAGCCCCTCCAAAAGTACAACAATAGATATTGAGCCTCGCAAAACTTTAAATATAAATCCTAATTTAACTGATAACGAAAAACATCAATTAATAAAGTTACTCCAGGAAAATAAAGAAGCATTTGCATGGGACTATACAGACATGAAAGGGATCTCCCCTGAGCTATGCACTCACCGTATTTATATTAAAGAGGGATCCCGGCCAGTCTGTCAACCCCAGCGGCGAATGAATCCCAACCTAAGGGAAATTGTGAAGGAGGAACTTCAAAAACTCTTGAATGCAGGATTTATATATCCTATGTTATGAAACCAGCTCACAAAAAGATAGAAAAGAGAGATCCACGCCTTAGAATTCAGCCTCTTCGAGGGGGCAACCTCCTTTACATTACATAAATGAACAATTGTTGGATGATACAAATGAAAATACCTCCTTTCTATATATAAGAGTCTAAGTGGTCCCAATACAATCAAAGCCTACATAACAATAATATTGTAGGGCACAACAATAACAATAGTGGGCTTCTATGTGGCACAATAGTAACAATATGGGCACTACATGGGTACATCAATATAAATAATGGGTATAACTACAATAGTAATGGGGTAATCACTAGTATTATAGGGACCCAACATGCCCCTCTCCTTCAAAAAAGTGTTGTCCTCAACGCTTGAGTAGTTCAGGATACTTCTGCATAAAATTCTCATCCTCCCATGTGGAATCTTCAGCGGATAAGTTCTTCCACTTGATAAGGTACTCTGAAATTGATTGATTTCGTAGCTGTCGAGTTCTTGTTTCTATAACTGCTTCCGGTTCCAATATAATTTTTCCTTCTTCGTCAAGTTCTGGCAATATTGTTTGAACTGGGAGCTTGTCGCCTATAACCTTCTTTAAGCATGAAACATGGAAAACTGGGTGCAATCGAGAAGCTGCAGGAAGCTCCAATTTGTATGCCATAGTACCAATCTTTTGCAACACCTTGTACGGACCATAATACTTTGGTGATAATTTATTATCCTTCTTAGCTTGCTTGAGGGACATTTGCTTATATGGTTGTAGCCATAGGAATACCCAATCACCTACATCAAAACTTCTTTCACTGCGATGTTGATCTGCCTGTTGTTTCATTCTATTCTGTGCCAACACAAGGTTATCCTTTAAGAGTTGGAGGACTTGTTGTTGATGTTCGATGTGATGTTCCACTGCATGAACCTTAGAATTTTCTCTTAAATATGATGTGATGGATGGTGTTTGATACCCATAAAGTGCCATAAATGGGGTCATTTTTGTTGCTGTATGAAAGGAAGTGTTATACCACCATTCAGCCAGAGGCAACCATTTGACCCATTGTGTCTGTTTATCAGATACAAAGCAACGAAGATATCCTTCCAAACATTTGTTTACTATCTCAGTTTGCCCATCAGATTGAGGATGATAAGATGAGCTATGAGCTAACTGAGTACCAAGACAAGAAAATAATTCTGTCCAAAAATTTCCAGTGAAAATGGGATCTCTGTCACTTACAATAATCTTTGGGTTTCCATGTAGCTTTTGAATTGTTTCCATAAATGCAGTAGAAACTGTACTGGCTTTAAATGGATGTGATAATGCACAAAAGTGTGCATACTTGGTAAGTCTGTCAACTACCACCATGATGACACTCTTTCCCTCAGACTTGGGTAAACCTGTGATAAAATCCATTGAAACCTCCTCCCAACGTTGGCTTGGAATGGATAAAGGTTGTAATAGACCCGGTGTCTTAATTGTTTCAACTTTATTTTGCTGGCAAACCAAACATTCTGCCACAAACTTTTGAATATCTGATTTAAGGCCATCCCAAAAAAATTCCTTCTTAACCCTGTGGTAAGTTTTTAAAAATCCTGAGTGCCCTCCTAAGGGAGAAGTGTGCAATTCCATAAGAATCTTTTGTTTTAGCTGGGAATTCTTACAGAGGTATAAGCGATCTTTGTACCATAACGAATCATTTTTCCAGCTAAATGTATCAGACGTACTGGAATCTTGTTGTAGCTTTCGAATAAGTGCCCACACTTCTTCGTCATTCTTCCATTCCTCCCTTGCTTCATTTATCCAATCTGGTTGGATAATAGAAATAGCGCACAACAATGCTTCCACATCCTCATCCTTTCTTGAGAGTGCATCTGCCACCACATTTTGCTTCCCCTTTTTGTAGATGATTTCAAAGTCATAACCCAACATCTTTGTGACCCACTTTTGTTGCTCTTCAGAGGATAATCTTTGTTCTAAAAAGTATTTAAGGCTATCATGATCTGTTTTTACCTTGAAGTGTCTTCCCATTAGGTAGGGTCGCCATTTCTTAAGTGCATGGAGTATTGCCAACATTTCCTTCTCATAAATAGCTTTTCTTAGAAACTTTCCCTTGATTGGACGACTTTCAAAAGCAATGGGTCTTTCATCTTGCATTAGAACAGCACCAATTCCATTTCCTGAAGCATCACATTCCACAATAAAGGTTTTTGTGAAGTCCGGTGTAGCTAAGACCGGTGCTTGGCACATTGCCTCTTTAAGATGTTCAAAGGCCTTTGTTGCTTCCGGAGTCCATGAAAATGCATCTTTCTTCAATAATGTTGTTAGAGGTGCTGCTATTCTCCCATAATTCTTAACAAACTTGCGATAATACCCTGTCAACCCAAGAAATCCTCGCAAATGCTTTATGGATGTGGGGATTTTCCATTCCTTAATGGCTTTAATTTTGCTAGGGTCTACCTTAACTCCTTCATGAGATACAATATGACCCAAATATTCCACCTCCTGGACTCCAAAGAAACATTTGGATCTTTTGGCATATAATTGTTTCTCCTCCAATAGTTGTAGCACCCTGTCAACATGTTCAACATGATCCTTCCAAGACTTGCTGTAGATTAGTATATCATCAAAAAATACTAACACAAATTTTCTAAGGAATGGTTTGAAAATTGAATTCATCAAACCTTGAAATGTTGAAGGTGCATTGGTAAGGCCAAAAGGCATGACCAAAAATTCATAATGACCCTCATGAGTTCTAAATGCCGTTTTCGGAATGTCTTCAATCTTCATTCTGATTTGATGATATCCTGAACGAAGATCCAACTTGGTGAAGTAAATTGATCCATGCAATTCATCCAGTAATTCATCAATGACAGGAATGGGGAACTTATCTTTAATAGTGAGCTTGTTGAGCTCCCTATAATCCGGACACATGCGCCATGATCCATCCTTCTTGTGCACCAATACTACTGGAGCAGAGAAAGAACTTTGACTCGGTTGAATTATACCAGCCTCTAGCATTTCTGCAACCATACGTTCAATTTCACTTTTTTGGACATAGGGATATCTGTACGGCCTGATGTTTGGAGGAACACTTCCTGGAATCAGATGAATAGCATGATCATGATCACGCATAGGTGGGAGACCTTTGGGAGTCTCAAATACCTTGGAATGATTGTCCAGGACTTTTTGGAGATCTGGAGAAATAGATGATTCTAATGTGGAAACATCTAGCGAACATAATTGTGCAATTACACCCCTTTGCTCCTTTTTTAGAAGCTTTGTCATACCATTAGAGCTGATTATCTTTCCTGGTTTCCCTGCAATACCCCTTAATTCAACTTCCTTTCCTTCCACAGAAAATTTCATGAAAAGTTCTTGAAAATTAAAAGCTATTGTACCCAAGGATTGTAGCCATTGGACTCCTAGTACAACATCAGCACCTCCCATTGGAATGGAAAGCATTGGGCTAGTCAATACATATTCTCCCATGGATAGCTTGATATTATGGCACTTTCCAGAGCAATTTATTGTTCCTCCATTTGCAATCATCACTTGACACTCTGGTGCTGGATATAGGAAGCAATTCAATTCTTTTGCTACCCTACAATGAATAAAATTGTGGGTGCTTCCTGAATCAATCAACACTATTACCTTTTTCTTCTTGATTTGTCCTTCTATCTTGATGGTTTGAGGAGTGGTAATTCCCGCCAATGCATTACAAGATATGGTCGGATTTATTTGTTCTTCATCTAGGCTTTTTTCCTGGAATATATCCTCTTCTTTTGACCTTTCTTGCTCCTTTTCTTCTTCCTCTTCACAATCTATGTAGAATAATTTCTTCTCAGCACACTTATGACCTTTTGTGTATTTGCTATCACAATTGTAACAAAGCCCTTTTGCTCTTTTTTCTTCCAATTGTTGTGGTGTCAACCTTGTAGGTTGTGGAAGACTATGGGCAACAACACTTCCATCTTTATAGTTGTGAATGGTATGCTTCCTAGTTGCCATAATTTTGCTTTCCATTTTTCTTGCTAACCTGAATGCCTTCTCTAATGAATCAGGTTCCCAAAGGCGCACATCATGTTGGATATTATCCTTTAAAGACCCTATGAACACATCAATCCTATGCTCCTCTGGAATATCTTTTATCCTTATGTTCAATTTTTGGAACTCCTCAATGTGCTCCATTATTGAACCCTTTTGTTTGAGATTATCAATTGGCTAAAAAAAGTGTTGCTTTTTGTATCCTCATAATGTGCTATCAATTCTTCCGTAAAAATTTCCCAAGTGATAAATTGTTTACGAGAACAAAGCCATTGATACCATACAAACTGATTTGGTTCCAAATATAAAGTTGCCATACGTACCTTTTGTGTGTTTTGCACATTATTGAGATCGAAGAATTGCTCCATCTGTAATATCCATGTGGCGGGATCCTTGCCATCAAACTTCCTCATATCAATTTTTGGAACATGGTGAGTCTTCGATCCAACATTAGAGTCTATGGAATCATGATTAACATTTCTTTTATTCTCATCATGAGTTTCCTTTACTACCTTTTCACCATTAGTGACCCTTTCTTGTAGCAACTTCTTCAATTCATCCATCTTATCATCCATGCCATCAATTTTAGCGTCCATGCCATCAATTTTAGCGTCAATCTTAGCTTCCATGCCATCCATCTTAGCTTCCATTCCCTTTATCTTAGATTCCACGCCATTTACCTTAGATTCCACACCACTTATCTTAGCTTCTGTTAGCTTTTGTGAGCGTGACATTTGTTGCACTTGTTCTTGTAATTTTGATATATCATGTAGCATTTCTTCCTCTTTTTCATGAGTCATGCTAGAGCTTTCAGGTTCCTTACTAGGTGTTTGCATTTTCTTTCCTCGGGGCATCAGTTACCGATAATAAAGTTTTACTATGCCCTTTGAATTCCGTTAAAGCAAGCTTACACAAAAATTAAAAAAAAAACTACACACCTTTTTTCACTTTATAGAAGCCTGATATTGAATCTGATGTATCTCTGTAATGTCGGATCCTCGAATTCTGAAATTACTACCTGTAGTAGCCTTCTGCGTCCTCTTTCCAATGCCACAAGTCTGAGCCAAATTGGATTCTCCAAGGAAGAGTTATGTGAAATCTCCCACAGTGACTTGCTTTTAGACTGGTTCAGTAGAGCGAACTTGTACGACGTGCCACGAGTCACTGTTTCAACCTTTGAATCTGAAACACACACACCAGAAACTACAGTCCGTCCTATTTCTGCACCTTTTTACGAAATTTTAATCCAATCCTCAGAGAGATAGTTATGACGATTTTCCCCAGGTCACCTGTTTTGAATGTAATTCAGGAGTCTGCAAAAAGGCCAACGTCCTCAGATCATATCTCCGAAAATAGCACGTAAAAAGCTCTGAAATTCGGACCCAAGGTTCAGCGCCAATTCTTCTCAAATGGGTTTTTTTTGTGACTTCTGAAACGTTACAGAAAAAAAGTTATAGTGAAAATGCCACGATGACCTGTTTGGAGCAGCGAAACCCTAGAATCCAAAGCTCTGATACCAAATGTCATGAAACCAGCTCACAAAAAGATAGAAAAGAGAGATCCACGCCTTAGAATTCAGCCTCTTCGAGGGGGCAACCTCCTTTACATTACATAAATGAACAATTCTTGGATGATACAAATGAAAATACCTCCTTTCTATATATAGGAGTCTAAGTGGTCCCAATACAATCAAAGCCTACATAACAATAATATTGTAGGGCACAACAATAACAATAGTGGGCTTCTATGTGGCACAATAGTAACAATATGGGCACTACATGGGTACATCAATATAAATAATGGGTATAACTACAATAGTAATGGGGTAATCACTAGTATTATAGGGACCCAACATCCTATATTTGATAGTGAGTGGGTTTCCCCACTTGTAATTGTACCCAAGAAAAATGGCAAATGGAGAGTATGTGTGGATTACAGAGCACTGAATAAAGCCACCCATAAAGACCATTTCCCTTTACCATTCATTGATTAGGTATTGGATAATTTGGCAGGTAAGAAATTTTTTTCATTCTTGGACGGGTTTAGTGGATATAATCAGATTAAGATTGCACCCCAAGACCAGGACAAGACCACGTTTACTAGCCCATGGGGGACCTTTGCTTACAGGGTACTTCCATTTGGGCTATGTAATGCTCCAACAACATTTCAAAGAGCAGTGATAGGAATTTTTTCTGATATGCTAAATGATTCATTAGAAATATTTATGGATGACTTTACCCCTTATGGAGTGACTTTTGAGGATGCACTGCAGAATCTTGAAAAAGTACTTAAGCGATGCATAGAAGCACACCTTGCCTTAAGCACTGAAAAGTGTCATATAATGATGAATCAAGGTATTGTATTGGGTCACTTCATCTCATTCCTAGGAATTCAAGTCGATCCATCTAAAATACAGGTAATTCAGACTCTCCCTATCCCCAAAACACAAACTGATGTAAGAAGCTTTTTAGGACATGCTGGATACTATAGAAGATTTATTAAGAATTTTTCCAAAATAGCTTCTCCTCTATTTGTGTTATTAACAAAGAATGCTGAATTTAAGTGGACTGATAATTGTGAAAAATCATTTAATAAACTTAAACATCAGTTGTCTGCAGCTCCCATTTTGAGAGGACCTGATTGGGAACTACCCTTTCATATATCCTCTGATGCCTCAGACACTGCACTTGGAGATATCTTGGGTCAGGAAGAAAATAGTCTTCCCTATGCCATTTATTTTATCAGTAAGAATATGACACCAGCTGAATTAAATTATACAGTCACTGAGAAGGAATTCCTAGCAGTTATTTATGCTATCAATAAATTTCGACATTATATTACTGGCTACACTACTTTTATGCATACTGATCACTCGACCATTAAATACTTGATGAATAAATCAGTTACAAATGCCCGAGTCACCAGATGGTTGTTATTATTGCAAGAATTTGACATCAAAATTGTAGATAGGCCAGGAAAAGAAAATGTAGTTGCTGATTTCCTTTCTCGATTAAAAACGGATGAAAATGCTCCAGTAGATGATTCTTTTCCTGATGAATATTTATTTGCAGTATCTTCTCACTCACCTTGGTATGTAGACATTGCCAATTATCTAGTTGCAGGAAAATTACCATCACACCTATCACATAGGGAAAGAAGAAAGATCATTCAGCAAAGTGCTAGGTACAGCTGGATAAGCGGGTGTCTTTTCCATACAGGAATCGATCAGGAAATCCGAAGGTGCATTGGTGAAGATGAAATTTATGATGTACTAAAAGCTTGTCATGATGGCCCTTGTGGAGGGCATTTTGCAGATAAGAGAACAACACACAAGGTACTCAGAATGGGTTATTATTGGCCATCACTTTTCAAAGATGCCAGAAAATATGTGAAGGCCTGTGATAGCTGTCAAAGAATGGGCCAGCCTAATCACAGGGATGAAATGCCACTCAATCCCCAGGTAATTCTTGAACCTTTTGAGAAATGGGCATTAGATTTTATAGGTCCCATTAATCCTCCATCCAATCAAAGAGTGTACATATTAGTATGCACAGATTACATGACTAAATGGGTAGAAGCTAAGGCACTCCTTAAAGCTAATGAAGAAGCAGTACTAACATTTTTATTTGAAGAAATCTTTGTTAGATTTGGATTGCCTAGAGAATTAGTCACAGATGGAGGACCTCCTTTCAACTCTCATGGCTTCAAAAATACGCTCCAGAAATATCATATTAAGCACAAAATGACTACACCTTATCACCCCCAAGCAAATGGGCAGGTAGAAAACACCAATAAAGTCATAGAAGCCATCCTAACAAAAATGATAAAGGAGAATAGAAGGGACTGGTTTCAAAGGTTTCCCGAGGCATTATGGGCCTATAGAACTACTTGGAGGAATACTACAGGCTTTTCACCCTATGAATTAGTTTTTGGAAAGAACGCTATTTTCCCTGTAGAGTTTGAGATCAAAACTTTAAGAACTGCTTTAGCTGTTAACCTTGATTTGACTGATGCACAGACAACCAGGTTGCAGCAACTTCAAGAATTGGACGAGAAAAGACTGGATGCTATACATCAAACAACCATGATACAGCAACAAAGAAGCAAGTGGCATGACAGAACCATCAAGCAGAAGTAGTTCCAGAAAGGTAACTGGGCTCTACTTTATGATTCCCGTTTCGAGAATTTCCAAGGTAAGTTAAGAACAAGGTGGTTAGGGCCTTATGAAGTGGATGATGTTTTTCCAAATGGGACAGTTAGACTTTTAACAATTGATGGAAACAGAACACCACTACTAGTGAATGGCTATCGACTCCGTTTATATCAGAGGCCTGTTTCTAAAGAATATTTTAAAGCCACTTGCATGGCAATTAAACAATATTCTTTTCTAGGGGAACTTTTTGTCCCTCAAAGCACTTAAATTTCTATTTATTTATGCATTTTTTTAGATTAGATATTCTTTTTTTTTAACTACTAATAATCCCTGCCAAGGGTTACCATATTATATTTCAGTATTTTGCAGATTTGAGCTGTGGAAAATAGCTGAGAACGAAAGCTTTAAAGGAATCACTTTGCGGACTTGGAATTCCCGTTGCTGCAACACCAATTCCCGTTGCTGCAACACCAATTCCTGTTGCTGCAACACCATTTCCCGTTGCTGCAACACCGATCCCCGTTGCTGCAACACCTTTTCACGTTACTACAACATCTTTTCCCGATGATGTAACATCACTTCCAGTGGCTGCAACACCAATCCCGTTGCTGCAACACCATTTCCCAATCCCGTAATACCTTTTTAGCAATTCTCTCGTTTATAAAAAACACCAGTCTCTCCACTTCAGCCTCCAAGAAACGAATTTTTATAAAATACACCACTTCTTGTGATGATTACGATACTCCACTATCACTTCCCGTCATTATTATTAAAAATCGTCGGTATTCTCATGCTCTTAGACCCGCTGTAATCATTATGATCCAGCAAAAGATAAGACAAGACTTTTCGACGCAGCAACCAAAAAGGTAAAACATAAAGGTACGCATGATTATGTATGGACATTAAATAATAGTTAATGCGGAGATGTTGATAGGACTACCGAATAATTGTACTTCCAATCATATCACTTACGCATAGGGGGGGATTACCAAAGCGCTCTCATAATTTCATACCACGCCAACTTCTGCCGCCCTTAACTCTCCCGGTAATATGTAAAAGTCACCTTATCACGGCATGTTACCATTTGCAACGGTTTACTCTGAACTGAACTCAGAAGCTCGGCTCTGAACTGAGAATTTCACTGAAACAGCAGCTATGGGAGGAAATCCCATCACATACGAACCTGGCACAACAACACTTCTTGAGCTCTATCCTGAGGTTTATCAAATCTTCCTGCAAGCGGGATGGCTAGATTACTTCAGGAGACTTCTAGACTTCGACGCGCAGCAAGTCCTCGAGTTTGCATGCAATTTAATAGAAGGATTTTCTGTCGTTCAAGGAGTTCAAATCCCAGTCATGGAGGAAGTCATAGCCCAAGTTACCGGGCTACCAGCTAATGGCATACGGTGGTTCAGTAGGAAGCACTTGATCCTTAATGCGCATCAAGATTTTCTTCAACCAGGCGAGCAGGTAGAACCCAAGGGCAGAGGCGTAGCACTTCATTCATTGCCTCAACCGTGGCTGAAAGTTGCTGAATTTGTGAAGCAATACTTGACGTGCGAAGGCCGGTACCAGGTAATTTACCAGCACGATTTCGTCTTGTTGAATCATTTGAGGAATGATCAGTTGATAAATATGCCATATTATTTATTGGGATGTCTTAAAAATATGTCACGTTACACTGTCAACGCAAAGCATCCGCTTCTTTCCTTGAAACACCATCATTTAGCTCAATTGCTGATAAATAGAGGCCTTGCCTTAAATAGCCCTCCACCCCCCATTAATCCCCATCAAGAGGCAGAAATTCCACAGCCGGAACATGAAATTCCTCATCAAGAAGAGGAAATTCTTCACCAAGCTGAAGACATACCTCAGCAAGATGAAGAAATCCCTCAGCAAACAGAGGACATTCCTAAGCAAATACCCATAGAAATCCCTCAGCAAGCAGACGACATTCCAGAACAAATGCCCAAAGAAGTCCTCCAGCAAACACCCCCACAAGTTTCTGAAAATGAACAATCAGTAGTAGAAATACCCGTGGAAACAACCCCATCCCCCAATAGAACCAATCCTTCCATTCCCATACTTGGTATTTCTACCGATGACTCTGACGACAACATCCCCATTACCCTGCTCAAAAGAAAAATGCAGCAGAAAAATGAAACCCCACCAAAAAGAAGAAGAACTAGGGCTTCGGCTAAAGCAGCTGCTATTTCTGCCACTGTCCCTATCTTAAAGAAAGCCAGCCTGAAAAGAAAAATGTCTGAATTCCCTGCTTCTCTACCCAAGCAAAAGACTCGGTCGTCTGTAATAGCTGAATCTCCTAGCCACACCCCTCCCAGCTCACCACCCATCACGTTAAAAACCTGCATTCCCACCAGCCCTAGAAACTCCTCTCCCTCACCCTCGGAGGCTGAGATAGAGAGTATTCACAGTTTCGTGACATCATATTTTAAGGCAGCTGACACACAAGAACCAGTTGCCGACACCCAAGGTAATATTGGCCAAGAAGCTGCAACACAAGAAACAACCACTACCCCAGGTGACACACAAGAACCACCTGTCGAGGGTATAAGGGATCAAATCAATGTTGAAGCACAACCTTTGCCTCCACTGGAACCTGCTGCTCCACAAGCTCAACCTACCATATCTACTCTGCAAGAAGAAATTGAATTTCTAAAGTCCCAAATCCAGGATTACCAGGAGGAAATAATAAGGGTCAAGGAAGCCTACCAAAATGAATTTAGCCTGCACATTTTAGCACGAGTAGCATCTGCGGCAGAGAAGAGTAAGGAGAATGAATATATGTGTGCCAATTGTGGCGAGATATATACTCAAGCAGGATACAAAGTAGTGGCAGAACCAATGTCTGAAGTCCCTGCTGTTGTGGTTGAAACAAAAGAACCTGTTGTTACACAGACGGAAACACCACAACCCTCTGCTGAGACAGAAGAACTTGTTGTCACACAAGAACCAGCAGGCTCTCCAGAAAAGGTGCAGGAGCAGACAGAAGAACCTGTTGTCACATAAGAACCAACAGGCTCTCCAGAAAAGGTGCAGGAGCAGACAAAAGAACCTGTTGTCACACAAGAACCAACAGGCTCTCCAGAAAAGGTGCAGGAGCAAACAGAAGAACCTGTTGTCACACAAGAACCAACAGGCTCTCCAGAAACGGTGCAGGAGCAGACAAAAGAACTTGCTGACACACAAGAACCAGTAAGTTCTCCAGAAACTGCAAAAGAGCAAACAAAAGAACTTGGTGACACACAAGAACCAGTAAGTTCTCCAGAGACTGCACAAGAGCAAACAGAAGAACTTGTTGACACACAAGAACCAGTAAGTTCTCCAGAAACTGCACAAGAGAAAACAGAAGAACTTGCTGACACACAAGAACTAGTAAGTTCTCCAGAAACTACACGGGAGCAAATAGAAGAACTTGCTGAAACACAAGAACCAGCAAGTTCTCCAGAAACTATGCAGGAAGTAACAGGGAATAAAGAAGAGGAAGATATAAAGTCACCCCGGCCTACCCAAATTGCTATGGAGCGAGAAGAGGAAGCAGTTACACAAGAATCGGGAAATGAAGAAGAAAACATAGACTCACCCCGGCCTACTCAAATTGCCATGGAACGAGAGGAAGAAATAGCTACAGAAGGAAATGAAGAAAACATAAACTCACCCAGACCTACTCAAATTGCCATGGAACGAGAGGAAGAAATAGTTACAGGAGGAAATGAAGAAGACATAGATTCACCTAGGCCTACTCAAATTGCCATGGAACGAGAAGAGGAAGTAGTTACACAGGAAACAGGAGGAAATGAGGAAAAAGGCATAGACTCACCCCGACCTACCCAAATCGCCATGGAACAAGAAAAGGAAGCAGATACACAGGAATCAGTACAGAATATAGAACATGAAGAAGAAACAATAGCTGGAAATGGAAAGGAAGACATTGGATCATCCCGGCCTACTCCAATTATCACAGAGCAGATTATCCTTGTTGATGCCTTTACACAAACAGAACTTCCCTCTGTTAGTGATGCATGCACAGAAACAGATAGTTTTCAGGAATTAAAAGGAAAATGGTGGAGAGAATATGAGCTGTCACAAGGCAAAGCATTCCAACAGCAAAAGGGGACCTGGTTCAATTATGCATATAAGAACTGGGAAGCACTTGAGCAGTGTAGAGCTTAGTACAAAAAAATTAAGGAACTAAAAGCCAGATTGTCCCAGATGTTTGAGTTATTCCAAAGAACACTTGCCACAAGGAAACCCTCTTTCAATTATGCAACATTTTTGAGGGAAATACTGACATTCTTACAGATAAAGGCAGTTAGAGAAGGTAGACCTCATCAGGTGGTTACATCAGAACAATTTATGCAAACCTTTGCAGAGGCACCTAAAAATGATCAAAATTTGTTATGCGAGCTTTATCTCCATAATGAAGCCATGTCCGAAGAAAGAAACATGAATATGCTACCTGTTGTTGGCGACATACAGCTGAGAGCTTTCATCTCCTTTTTAGCCAACCAACTTACATGGCAAAACGCTTTTACCTCTGCTCAACATAATGAACAGAATTGCCTTCTGTGGATTAGGGTTGAACCTCAGAACGTAGCCACCTTCATTGCACAGCATCAGAGAATGATAAGTGACCCTGAAATGAAGGATCACGTCAGGCAACTACAAGCAGTGGTCCTGCGAGATTGCCAACAATATGTGAAAACCAAAGCACCCTTGGCTATTAAGGCTAATAACTTGTTTTCGGAAAACTGCCCCAAGGAGAGGCAGGAATATCACCCTTATAATCCACCTAATTTACAGGCAACACTCTCAAGGGTACCTTACTATGTTAGATGCATGCAACAATGTGCTGAAAATTGGATTGGCTACAGATTTAAATTTCCACTTCTATGGTTATCTGGTGAACAATACAAGGGCCAGTTTGGATTATCCAAAAAGGAAGAAGCAGCAGCATGGAGGCAAATACAGACTCTCTGTGGGTTCAGAGATAAGTTTGATGCCACTTCCTATAACTATTGTCTCAGTAATCTACACTGTTCATCCCAGTACTCCGACTCAGACTCAGAGTAAGCATTACATGAGGACATGCAATCTCGTCAGTTGGGGGGGATGTTAGGACTCAGAATTGACCATTTTTGACCTTATATTTTTGCCATAATATTATCCTTTTTCAGTTCAATATTTGAAAGCTTTGATTACATAATGACTTAATCACCCCAAGGTACGAAGTAACTCTCTGCATATCTATATGTTTAATTGTTCATTACATATTCATGATTATCTTTATATTTATCTTTGGAAAAGCTAACTAAGTTTCCAAGTAACCGTTGAACTGTCTAAAGTCTGCAGGAATTATAATTCATAGTTGTTGTAACACTAGAAACAGCAACTACACAGTTGCTGCAACACCAGAAGAAGCAACTACGCAGTTGCTACAGCCAACAACGACAACTATCTAAAGCAGGGGAATGTTATTTTGCAACAACTTGAAATAACAAACGACAACTATATGAAGATCGCCAGAATTCCACGCTGACGCAGCATGATCAGCAACTGTCCAAAAAGGGTAAAACACAGTTACAGTTGCTAAAATATCAGGAACAACACGGGTTTACTAAATCAGCAACCATGGGGAAACGGCTAAAGGATAGTGCGAGGATCCCAAGAAGATGGTCAAAGTTCGGTTACCCGCTGTGTAACAGTAAGAAACCAAAGAAAGAATACATTGTCACACTATTGTAACAACATCCTGTAACTCTTATTTTTGACAGAAAGGTTTAACTAAATGAACTGTGATAGTCTATTGTAATAGATGTCTCCTCTATAAAGAGGAGACATCTACATTAGAGAAGGGGGGGAGAAAAATAGTTTTGTAAGGGAAATTTTTAAAGACAACAGCAAAGTCTGAACTTTCATTGTAACTGGATCTTTTGGCAGATGAATAGAAGATTGTTCTGAGCACCTAATCTAGTATTTGTGTTCTGGGGAATCTTGTGAGAGGGACTGGGCCCACCTTCCTCACAAGATTCACCCATTTACTTTTCTGTCAAGTGTGTAGGTGTGTTTGGTAATTTCTTTTTGCTGGTACTCTGTGTTGGATTCTGTAGCATTACCTCTGATGATTTCCTTTTTGCTAGTACTCTGTTTTGTTAATTGCTTGAAGCTGTAAGAGAATATTTCATCGGTGAATTAGAATTGCAGTGTGTATTAGCAATCTGGTTACAGGGGTAGGTGCTGAACGTCCTTACCTGGAGGATAGGGTCCTGATCCTCTGCTAACAGAGCATCCATCACTTTTCTTTTCAGATTTGTAATCTTAAATTAACTTCTTTCATTTTATCTTTACAGTACACTGTTATAACATAATGTGAGAATTATGTATACTACAACTTTGTAATGATTTTAGAGTTAAGTACATACAGTACGCGGTAGCCTTTGAAATAAAAGACTTTCCCAGGTTGACAATTTAATGTGGTACTTGATTGTTAATCAATAAACAATTCAACTAGCCAACAGTATCCTTCTAATTATCGTGAGGATTGATGATTTTGATTTACATTTGTTGTTTATTCAAGATTCAGATTTAGTCGTGTGTTACATATGTGTGATGCTCTTTATTGAATTGGTTATGTTAGTTCCAACATTAGATTGTTGTTCATTCTAAGTAATGTTATCATAGATTTCAAAGATAGATTGATTTCTTTCTGTGAGATGCTTATATGTTATTTGTTGTTCAATTATCATTTCATGTTCAATTGTCATAGTTCTCTTTCATGCTCAATGAGTTAGTTTCAATTCCAATTAAGATTTCCAAGTGTGATTCTTTCTATTTGTATTCATATTATTAATTTCTTTCAGAGTTGTTTGGATTGAATTGAAAGAGATATTAGCAATTGCAATGGTTCCACTTTCTTTCATGATCAGTTATCCTATGAATTCACTGCACATATAGTGATGACACTCTTGAAATAAAAATACTTGTCCTGGGTTGATAATTAATGTAGGAATTAAGATTGTCTGTAAAAAGACATCTTAGGGCACCAATAGAGAGGACTTTCAATTGTTGTGTCACAAATATGACACTATTTTCTCTTTCCCTACACATTCTTGTGCCTACCACAATAATCTCACTTCTCCTAGATCTTGTATTGAGTATGTTAACCCTATCCACTTTGGTAGAGTCCTTTAATTTTTTATTTTTTTTAATTGAATCAATTTATGGGATACAAATATCATGCACTTTCAATTCATTGCAGGAGATATTACCCACATCTCACGATTCAAGGTGTACAAACACCCACTAATATCAATATATCTCCTCTCGTAATTCACATGTGCCCAATTAGAATATATTGGAATGTCAAGCACAACTACAAAGTGTAGGTTTTAACACTATACATAAATTACCTGCATATGAATTCTAAAAACACAGAAAATAAACAATAGCGAGAGGATAGCATATAAAACAAATACACATAGATATTTTCCCCTAGAACCCAAAACTAGGACTACCAGATTGATTTTTCATTATGTTCCTTCCAGCGTTACAATACATATATATACATGCCGAAGCATCCAATACCATGGACCAAAAACCATTGCACCCAAAACCATGTGCAAAAACCATGCACAAAACCATAGGTAGGTCCGCCCACCTAATATAGGGTCAAAATTTTTTTTCCCTGGGGCATTGCCCTGGGCCCCATAGAGGGGGCCTTACCATCCCCCTCAAACCCCACTGTGCATTGGCACAATGAAGGGGGGGCTCCGCCCCCCCTCTAACCCCCTGATTTAACTAGGGGAGCTATTCGTTCAAAGAATATAACAGAACTCAACATTTTCCCACTTGTTGTTTTCTTTCCACAAGAGAGCTTAATCACTTATCCAACCCTACAATGCCCATTGTTTCTCTACACCAAGAGAACTTCTCAAAGCTCACAGATTTTTTCAATGCATCTGCATTATTCTTCAAAGTGTCCACCTTTACTAGAAACACCTTTTCGTCTTCTATCATATCCCTCACAAAGTGATACTGAACATCAATTTTCTTTGTATTTGAATGGTAAGTAGGGTGTTAGTGTCAGTCTTTACAGTCTTCCACCAACAATCAAATATGCTCTTATAAAGTGGTCTTAGGGTGTCAAAGTCAAAATTTTGTCATTTCAGTGAGTCTTCAAGTAAAATTTGGTCACTAGGTATTAGGTCTAGGATTTGTTTTCAGTCCTTCCAAAGTTTTCCATTTATTGGTCCGTGTCACCATTCGGCTGAGTGTACCATCATTCAAAGAGTTTTCATCATCATTTCAGGTTCCAATGGGTCATTTTGCACCTTGTTTGTGCTTTAGTTGTACTTAGGTAAGGCTCATTTCCCTCTCCTAGGGTTTTGAAGGTAATTTTTCTTGGATGCTCAAATCATCAACAAAAATTGTATCCTGATGCTCATACACCTTCCCCTATCCTTAATATACCTTCTTAAGAACTTCTCATCATTGATATCCCTCAAATTCATCATTTTCCCACAAACCCTAGCTTATTGCTACAATTTGACACTTTTCTAGGTTAGGTTTGTGTTTTTCCCTTTTGGACCCCTTCCCCTCACTCAATATTTGAAATTCCACTTTCCCCTACTTCCTAACATCCCTCCCTAATTCCAAAAATATTCTCAAGAAATTAGAAGCCCCTCATCCCCTTCATTTCCCTTCATTTCTACAAATCCCCTGTTCCACACATCGGTATAGGTTTTATTCAAATCATGTTTATGAGAAAGAAAATATGAATTTGAAAAACATGAGAGAGGTTTTTGTCCATCATTGACCCAAGAAGAAGCACCTATTTCCGTTTTTGCACAGGTTTCATGTTTTGGGAGAAATGTCGAAAACATCATTTGCCTCAGGAGGGTTCATGCACTTCTGGAGTGAACTTGGTCAAATCAAGTTTTTTCCTAGATGGAATGACTAAATGACTTGCTTGATGAGTCAAATGATAACTAGACACAAGTACATTTCCAATGATCTATCATGAGCTCAATTTGGAGTTGAGAAAGACATCCAAAAGTTGACTGAAACAACACTCTACATTTTGGCAGCTTCATTCTGCACATTTTGACTAGTCTTGGGAGATTGAACTTTTGACAGGGAAAATGAACTCCAAATTGAAAAATTCAGAATGTTCGGGAAAGTAGACTCGACAATATTTCCAATGTACTATCCAAGGCCCACTTTGGACACTGGGAAAGCCTCCAAAAGTGGCCAGAAAAAAGCCCTACGTGTAGGGAAGGAGGCGTTGCGCATAGAGCAGTGCGCTGCACATAGGGAAAAAAATTTTAGTTCAAAAATTAACGAGCATTGCGCGTAGGAGCCAGCGTTGTGCTTCTGAGTAAGTGCATTGTGCTTAGGGAAAAAAGCATCAAAAGCTCTCCAATCCTCAATTTTTTGCCAAATCACCTCCAAATTCACCTTGAACAAGTAAGTATTGTTGCTCTACTTGGTGATTAGTTTGCATATGTGAAGTTTTAGATAATTTTTTCACTCCCTATATGAAACCCTAGTTTTCACTATAAAACCCTAGTCATTTTGTTTTTCCCATCACCTAGTCTCATAACTAAAACCCTTTACTTATCATTCCCTTCACTCTCATCACATTCTACCACCTGTTTATCACTCCCTAAACCTTCCCCTCCCTCTCATGGTTTGTCCATAGCTACTAAAACTCACTCACACCCATCCCTACAAACCCTAGAGCATACTATTCATCCCATACATTGTTTGAAATTGTGCAAACTAAGAAAATTGATTAAACATGGATAGAGGTGACTATGACTATGATGAGGAGACAACAAGTGATAGTTCAGTGGAGAGGAGAAGGCAACAGAGAAAGCCTCATAAGGGAGGCAAGATCACAAGAGAAGAGCCAACTAACCTAATAGAACTACAGGCCTCTCCATTGGCAGTTTCATGTTTTAGACACCTTGGCTATTATGAATTATTGTGAACAGGTTGAGAGAGTGCAATATCGTCCAGAGCTCACTAGACTTTTTGTAGCAGCTAGGCAAGTGTTTTCTCCATAGGATGTGGAAGGGGCCTTACCTTCTACATCGGTAAAACAGGTACAAGTTGAGAAGCTAAACAAAGGGAAGGAAAAGGTGTAGGAGGATGAATTGGATGATGAGCAAGAAAGAGGGTTTGAGTTGGAAGAACATGATGAGCCTGAGCAGCATGACACTAAGGTTATTGATCTAGAGGCTCAAGAGAGGGAAACTGTCAAAGATATCATTATTTAGGAGAAAGAAGCTCAAGTACAAGCCTTGATGGATAACTTAGAGAGAGAAAAGTTTGTCATCACTTACCTGGAATAGGAAAACAAACAATTAAGTGATAAACAGGTCCTCATGGAGCTTGAACTATTGAAAGTAAAGAGGCAAAGTGACAAGGAGGCTTATGTCACTTTGACTCCTATCGAGAAAGAAATTGGAAAGGATAGGGAGACTTTTCTTGAAAGGGTCAACCTACATCTTGAAGGGCTCATTGAGAAGGCCAACAGGGACAATAAAATTCTTAGACACATGCCATACCATTATATGACCCGCAACAAAATTTGTAACATGAGGATTAGAAAGTTAAAGGCTAGGCTAAGGAGAGCTTTGGAAGGCAAAAAGGAGCAAGATATATTAAAGATGTTGGTTGAAGCCTCCCTAACCCATAAAAGAATTTGATGGTGGTGTCTCATCGCAAATTTGGGCAGTTTTTGAAGAAATTTTGTCATTTTGGAATTTTCGAAATTCAAAACACAGAAAGTCTGCCCAGAAGCGCAGGGCCACTAGCGCTGCGCTTTTTCTAGGGACATCCAATGAACAAATGGTTTGCATTTTTGGATTCAAGGCATCAAGGACAGGCACCCTACCAATTTTCAGAATTTTTGAAGCACATTTAGTCCACCAGAAGGTCCAAAAACACCCAAAATTTGACATTCCTGCCATTTTTTGGACACACAAAAGTAGCCTTGGGAGAATTGGTTTTTTAGGAGGAAAATGAGCTCCAAATGAAACAATTCTAGGAATTCTAGAAACTAGACGTGAATACCTTTCCAATGAGCTATCTTGGGCTCAATTTGGATGTTGGGAAGACCTCCAAAAGTGGAATTAAAGTGGTGTTGCGCGTAGGGAATTTTTCACTCAAGATGAATTTTTGCCTAATTTCGGCTATTTTTCTTGATTTCTCTCTCATGCAAGTGAATTTGCTGATGTGATTAATGCCATGGATTGTAAATTTAATATTCAAACACTAGTAGATGGTAGATTCATTAGATTAGAAGTGGTTTTGAGGGTAATGAATCAGTTTCCCCTCTTTTAGAGGCAAGCTGTTTAGTTACCTAGATTCCAATTCCTTGTTTAGAAATGGTTGAAATAGCTCTGCTTCTCATGGATTCAACCCCTGATTGCTAGGATGAGTGGTTTAGATGTCTATATCATGTATTATCTTTGTCATTTGCAAGGGTTGGCTTCAACTGGATGCTCATGTACTGAACACTTATCATTTTGTAGCAGTTTTGGCAGGAAACTAATAAAGTTGCAGCTATTTTTATGGGATCCCTGTGGTATGGCCTTTAGCATGTGTTTCTTATTTTGTTAATATGTTCTCGTGTTATTTATGTATGCCTCTATCATACAATTTCTTATGATTGGTTGTTTTCAAGTCAGATAGGTGGAATACATTAGGTTTCATTGCTCTGCCTTGGGAAAACACCAGTATTTCATGTTTTTCTTCTATTTAGGAAGGATTCTTTACTTGCGCAGGCCTTTCTTAGCTCCTCACTAGTCTAGCATTTCACCCAATCAAGCCTAAGGTGCTAAATATCATACCTACCTTGCCCCATAGAATCCCCTGCAATTTTTACTTAGCTTCCCAGACCTAAATTGCCAAGCTCCTCCTAATCTGGCAAACAACAACAAATTCAATCAAAACCTTTCGAGCTACTATACCTAGCCTAAAATATTTACCTGATTCAGTCATCCCAGATGATATTCTAAAGGAGAGAGCCCTCTCCCGGCCTTGTAGGGCTAGGTACAAGGCTAAGCTTGGTTTGTGGTTACCCTGGAATTGCCTCCCTTCAGCCTGAGATCAATCTAGGTGATAACACAGGGTCCTTTGCCAAGAAAATTGTGCTTTGGCTATCACAGTCTATCCTTATAGCTCCCTCTACGAACCCCATACTTGAACACAATCTCTACAACCAAACTGCTTTCTTGCTTGCATGAGTGGCTCCCATGTATTCTGCCTCTGTAGTTGATAGTGCCACTACAGATTGTTTCTTACTCATCCAATTGACTGCACCTCCAAATACGTTAAACACATACCCACTTGTAGATATTCTCTGATCCAAATCTCCAACCTAGTCTAAATCAACAAATCCATGAATATCCAAAACCTTGTCCAATCCTGGTCTTCCTTGGTAGCACAAACCATAATCACTAGTGCCACGCAAATACCTGAAAACCCGCTCCACTATTGTCCAATGCTCCTTCCCTGGTTTTGACATAAACGTGCTCAATACTCCCACTACATGTGCAATTTCTGGTCTAATACAAACCATCGCATACATCAGGCTACCGACTGCACTTGCGTATGAAACACGGGACATGTCCTCTTCCTCTTCTTATGTCTTGGGACACTGTTCAATAGATAACTTTACACCTACAGGAATAGGAACCTTCACCGGTTTACTATCCCGCCTATTAAACCTCTGCAGTATTGTCTCGACATACTTCCTCTGGTTTAACCAGAGCTTCCCCTTTGCTCGATCTCTTTTAATTTCCATGCCCAAAATATAGTTTGCAGCACCAAGATCTTTCATGTCGAATTTGGAGGACAATTGGGTCTTCAAATCCTGGATAATTTCTTTGTTATTTCCAATCAGCAACATATCATCCACATACAAGACCAAATAAATAACACGGTCGCTAATAAATTTAAAATACACACAGTGATCTGCTTTGCTTTTGGTGAAGCCAAGTCCCCGTATAAGTGTATCTAATTTATGATACCACATCCTTGGTGATTGTTCTAACCCATACATAGACTTTTTTAACTTGCATACCAATTATTTCTTACCCTTCACCACAAAGCCTTCAGGTTGCTTCATGTAGATCTCTTCTTCCAAATCCCCGTGAATAAATGTTGTCTTCACGTCCATCTTTTCTACCTCAAAATAGAAAATAGCAACAACAAATAAAAGTGATCTAATAGAAGCTACCTTGGAAACAGGAGAAAAAATATCACCAAAATCAATTCCTAGCATCGGGGAATAACCTTTTTCTACCAATCGAGCTTTGTATTTCTCCACCTTTCCTTCTGCATTTTCCTTCTTCTTAAACACCCATTTGCTCCCAATGGGTTTCATTCCAGCCGGAAACTGCACCAAATCCCAAGCCTCATTTTTGTGCAAAGATGCCATTTCATAAACCATGGCCTCTTTCTAGAGTTTGCCATCCTTTGAATCTATTGCTTCCTTCACAGTTCTAGGATCATCATCAGTAATAGATAAAGAAACATTTGAACAAAAAGTAGATGGACTATACCTTTCTTGATGCCTTCTTTCTGGAACAGATCTTCTCACACCCGGAGTTTGTGGCTCTTCATCTTCTGATTCCTCTTCTGCTGCAGAGTTTAATTCTTCCTCCTTTTGCTCAAACTCTATCTTCTCAGGTTCCTTTGGTTCCAATGAGGCTACACTATCTCTCTGTTGTGCCTGACCCTGCTGACCCTTCTACTTGTCCTAGACTTCATTTTTAATAACATCTTTCACCTCTTTGAACACCACATCTCGGCTATACAAAACCTTCCTTGTTACTGGGTTCCAAAGCTTATAACCCTTTAAACCATCCTTATACCCAAGAACAATGCACTTTTCAAATTTACTATTCAACTTTTTTATTTTCTCCTTTGGAACATGTACATATGCATCACATCCAAATACCCTTAGATGTGAAGGAGAAGGTTTCTTACCAGTCCATACCTCTTGTGGAGTCTTATCCTCCAACACTGATGAAGGCGATCTATTGACCAGGTAACATGCACTCTCCACCGCCTCTGTCCAAAATTATTGTCCTAACCCGACACCACTGAGCATGCTCCTTTCCCTTTCCATCAACGTCTTGTTCATTATTTTTGGAACTCCATTTTGCTCAGGTGCATAAGGAGTATTCTTATGTCGTGATGTTGGGTCCCTAGAATACTAGTGATTACCCCATTACTATTGTAGTTATACCCCTTATTTATATTGTTGTGCCCCTATTACCCCCATATTGTTATTTCTGTGCCCCATAGAATCCCTCTATTGTTATTTTTGTGGCTTTATATTATTATTGTTAGGTCGGCTGGATTATATTGTGACTCCTTAGACTCCTATACATAGAAAGGAGGTTTTGTCATTTGTATCATCCAAGAATTGTTCATTTATGTAATGTAAAGGAGGTTGCCCCCTCGAAGAGGTTGAATTCTAAGGTGTTGATCTATCTTTTCTATCTTTACTTGAGCTGGTTTCATAACATTTGGTATCAGAGCTTTGGATTCTAGGGTTTCGCTGCTTCAAACAGGTCATCGTGGCATTTTCGCTATAACTTCTTTTCTGTGATGTTTCAGAAGTCGCAAAAAAAACCCATTTGAGAATAAATCGCGTTGAACCTTGGATCTGAATGTCAGAGCTTTTCGCGTGATATTTGCGGAGATATGATCTGAGGAAGTTGGTCTTTTTGCAGACTCCTGAATTACATTCAAAATAGGTGACCTGGGGAAAATCGTCATAACTTTCTCTCTGGGGATCGGATTGAAATTTCGTAAGAAGGTATAGAAAGAAGACGGACTGTAGTCTCTTGTTCGTGTGTTTCAGATTCAACGGTTGAAACAGTGACTCGTGGCATGTCGTACAAGTTCGCTCTACTGAACCAGTCTAAAAGCAAGTCACTGTGGGAGATTTCACATAACTCTTCCTTGGAGAATCCAATTTGGCTCAGACTTGTGGCATTGGAAAGAGGATGCAGAAGGCTACTACAGGTAGCAATTTCAGAACTGGATGATATGAAATTACAGAGATACATCAGATTCAATATCAGGCTTCTATAAAGTGAAAAAAGGTGTGTAGTTTTTTTTTAAATTTTTGTGTAAGATTGGTTTAACAGAATTCAAAGGGCATGGTAAAGCATTATTATCAGTAACTGATGCCCCAAGGAAATAAAATGCAAACACCTAGTAAGGAACCTGAAAGCTCTAGCATGACTCATGAAGAAGAGGAAGAAATGCTACATGATATATCAAAATTACAAGAACAAGTGCAACAAATGTCACACTCACAAAAGCTAACAGAAGCTAAGATAAGTGGCGTGGAATCTAATATAAATGGCATGGAATCTAAGATAAAGGGCATGGAAGCTAAGATGGATGATTCGAAGACAGATTTGAAGAGAGACATGGCAGATTTGAAGATAGATTTGAAGACAGACATGGAAGAATTGAAGAAGTTGCTACAAGAAAGGGTCATTAATGGTGAAAAGGTAGTAAAGGAAACTCATGATGAGAACAAAAGAAATGTTAATCATGATTCCATAGACACTAATGTTGGATTGAAGAATCACCATATTCCAAAAATCGATATGAGGAAGTTTGATGGCAAGGATCTCGCTACATGGATATTACAGATGGAGCAATTCTTCGATCTCAATAATGTGCAAAACGGACAAAAGGTACGTATGGCAACTGTATATTTGGAACCAAATCAGTTTGTATGGTATCAATGGCTTTGCTCTCGTAAACAATTTATCACTTGGGAAATTTTTACGGAAGAATTGATAGCACATTATGAAGATACAAAAAGCAACACTTTTTTTAGCCAATTGATAAGTCTCAAACAAAAGGGTTCAGTAATGGAGCACATTGAGGAGTTCCAAAAATTGAACATAAGGGTAAAAGATATTCTAGAGGAGCATAGGATTGATGTGTTCATAGGGTCTTTAAAGAATAATATCCAACATGATGTTCGCCTTTGGGAACCTGATTCATTAGAGAAGGCATTCAGGTTAGCAAGAAAAATGGAAAGCAAAATTATGGCAACCAGGAAGCATACCACTCACAACTATAAAGACGGAAATGATGTTGCCCCTAGTCTTCCACAACCTATAAGGTTGACACCACAACAATTGGAAGAAAAAAGAGCAAAAGGGCTTTGTTACAGTTGTGATAGAAAATACACTAATGGTCATAAGTGTGCTGAGAAGAAATTATTCTACATAGATTGTGAAGAGGAAGAAGAAAAGGAGCAAGAAAGGTCAAAAGAAGAAGATATACTCCAGGAACAAAGCCTAGATGAAGAACAAATAAATCCGACCATATCTTGTAATGCATTGGCGGGAATTACCACTCCTGAAACCATCAAGATAGAAGGACAAATCAAGAAGAAAAAGGTAATAGTGTTGATTGATTCAGGAAGCACCCACAATTTTATTCATTGTAGGGTAGCAAAAGAATTGAATTGCTTCTTATATCCAGCACCAGAGTGTCAAGTGATGATTGCAAATGGAGGAACAATAAATTTCTTTGGAAAGTGCCATAATATCAAGCTATCCCATGGGAGAATATGTATTGACTAGCCCAATGCTTTCCATTCTAATGGGAGGTGTGGATGTTGTACTAGGAGTCCAATGGCTACAATCCTTGGGTACAATAGCTTTTAATTTTCAAGAACTTTTCATCAAATTTTCTACAGAAGGAAAGGAAGTTGAATTAAGGGGTATTGCAGGGAAACCAGGAAAGATAATCAGCTCTCATGGTATGACAAAGCTTCTAAAAAAGGAGCAAAGAGGTGTAATTGCACAATTATGCTCGCTAGATGTTTCCACATTGGAATCATCTATTTCTCCAGATCTCCAAAAAGTCCTGGACAATCATTTCAAGGTATTTGAGACTCCCAAGGGTCTCCCACCTATGCGTGATCATGATCATGCTATTCATCTGATTCCAGGAAGTGTTCCTCCAAACATCAGGCCGTACAGATATCCCTATGTCCAAAAAAGTGAAATTGAACATATGGTTGCAGAAATGCTAGAGGCTGGTATAATTCAACCGAGTAAAAGTTCTTTCTCAGCTCCAGTAGTATTGGTGCACAAGAAGGATGGATCATGGCGCATGTGTCCAGATTATAGGGAGCTCAACAAGCTCACTATTAAAGATAAGTTCCCCATTCCTGTTATTGATGAATTACTGGATGAATTGCATGGATCAATTTACTTCACCAAGTTGGATCTTCGTTCGGGATATCATCAAATCAGAATGAAGATTGAAGACATTCCAAAAACGACATTTAGAACTCATGAGGGTCATTATGAATTTTTGGTCATGCCTTTTGGCCTTACCAATGCACCTTCAACATTTCAAGGTTTGATGAATTCAATTTTCAAACCATTCCTTAGAGAATTTGTGTTAGTATTTTTTGATGATATACTAATCTACAACAAGTCTTGGAAGGATCATGTTGAACATGTTGACAGGGTGCTACAACTATTGGAGGAGAAACAATTATATGCAAAAAGATCCAAATGTTTCTTTGGAGTCCAGGAGGTGGAATATTTGGGTCATATTGTATCTCATGAAGGAGTTAAGGTAGACCCTAGAAAAATTAAAGCCATTAAGGAATGGAAAATCCCCACATCCATAAAGCATCTGCAAGGATTTCTTGGGTTGACAGGGTATTATCGCAAGTTTGTTAAGAATTATGGGAGAATAGTAGCACCTCTAACAACATTATTGAAGAAAGATTCATTTTCATGGACTCCGGAAGCAACACAGGCCTTTGAACATCTTAAAGAGGCAATGTGCCAAGCACCGGTCTTAGCTACACCGGACTTCACAAAAACCTTTATTGTGGAATGTGATGCTTCAGGAAATGGAATTGGTGCTGTTCTAATGCGAGATGAAAGACCCATTGCTTTTGAAAGTCGTCCAATCAAGGGAAAGTTTTTAAGCAAAGCTATTTATGAGAAGGAAATGTTGGCAATACTCCATGCACTTAAGAAATGGCGACCCTACCTAATGGGAAGACACTTCAAGGTAAAAACAGATCATGATAGCCTTAAATACTTTTTAGAACAAAGATTATCCTCTGAAGAGCAACAAAAGTGGGTCACAAAGATGTTGGGTTATGACTTTGAAATCATCTACAAAAAAGGGAAGCAAAATGTCGTGGCAGATGTACTCTCAAGAAAGGATGAGGATGTGGAAGCATTGTTGTGTGACATTTCTATTATCCAACCAGATTGGATAAACGAAGCAAGGGAGGAATGGAAGAATGACGAAGAAGTGTGGGCACTTATTCAAAAGCTACAACAAGATTCCAGTACTTCTGATACATTTAGCTGGCAAAATGATTCGTTATGGTACAAAGATCGCTTATACCTCTGTAAGAATTCCCAGCTAAAACAAAAGATTCTTATGGAATTGCACACTTCTCCCTTAGGAGGGCACTCAGGATTTTTAAAAACTTACCACAGGGTTAAGAAGGAATTTTTTTGGGATGGCCTTAAATCAGATATTCAAAATTTTGTGGCGGAATGTTTGGTTTGCCAGCAAAATAAAGTTGAAACAATTAAGACACCGGGTCTATTACAACCTTTATCCATTCCAAGCCAACGTTGGGAGGAGGTTTCAATGAATTTTATCACAGGTTTACCCAAGTCTGAGGGAAAGAGTGTCATCATGATGGTAGTTGACAGACTTACCAAGTATGCACACTTTTGTGCATTATCACATCCATTTAAAGCTAGTACAGTTTCTACTGCATTTATGGAAACAGTTCAAAAGCTATGGAAACCCAAAGATTATTGTAAGTGACAGAGATCCCATTTTCACTGGAAATTTTTGGACAGAATTATTTTCTTGTCTTGGTACTCAGTTAGCTCATAGCTCATCTTATCATCCTCAATCTGATGGGCAAACTGAGATAGTAAACAACTGTTTGGAAGGATATCTTTGTTGCTTTGTATCTGATAAACAGACACAATGGGTCAAATGGTTGCCTCTGGTTGAATGGTGGTATAACACTTCCTTCCATATAGCAACAAAAATGACCCCATTTATGGCACTTTATGGGTATCAACCACCATCCATCACATCATATTTAAGAGAAAATTCTAAGGTTCAGGCAGTGGAACATCACATCGAACATCAACAACAAGTCCTCCAACTCTTAAAGGATTATCTCGTGTTGGCACAAAATAGAAAGAAACAATAGGCAGATCAACATCGCAGTGAAAGAAGTTTTGATGTAGGTGATTGGGTATTCCTACGGCTACAACCATATAAGCAAATGTCCCTAAAGCAAGCTAAGAAGGAAAATAAATTATCACCAAAGTATTATGGTCCGTACAAGGTGTTGCAAAAGATTGGTACTATGGCATACAAATTGGTGCTTCCTGCAGCTTCTCGATTGCACCCAGTTTTCCATGTTTCATGTTTAAAGAAGGTTATAGGTGACAAGCTCCCAATTCAAACAATATTGCCAGAACTTGACGAGGAAGGAAAAATTATATTGGAACCGGAAGCAGTCACAGAAACAAGAACTCGACAGCTACGAAATCGATCAATTTCAGAGTATCTTATCAAGTGGAAGAACTTATCCGCTGAAGATTCCACATGGGAGGATGAGAATTTTATGCAGAAGTATCCAGAACTACTCAAGCGTTGAGGACAACACTTTTCTGGAGGAGAGGGGCATGTTGGGTCCTTAGAATACTAGTGATTACCCCATTACTATTGTAGTTATACCCCTTATTTATATTGTTGTGCCTCTATTACCCCCATATTGTTATTTCTGTGCCCCATAGAATCCCTCTATTGTTATTTTTGTGGCTTTATATTATTATTGTTAGGTTGTCTGGATTATATTGTGACTCCTTAGACTCCTATATATAGAAAGGAGGTTTTGTCATTTGTATCATCCAAGATTGTTCATTTATGTAATGTAAAGGACGTTGCCCCCTCGAAGAGGCTGAATTCTAAGGCGTTGATCTATCTTTTCTATATTTTCTTGAGCTGGTTTCATAACACATGCTATACCACACTTCTTACAGAATTTTTCAAATTCCTTCTTGCAAAACTCTCCATCATTATCTGTCCTCAACACCTTTATCTTCTTCTCTGTCTAGTTTTCCACCAGAGCCTTAAATTCTTTAAACCTATCAAATACTTCAGATTTATTCTTGAGGGAATATATCCATGTATTCCTTGAGAAGTCATCTATAAGTGACACATAGTACACAGACTTACTCAGTGATGGAACCTTCACATGTCCAAACACATCACTGTGCACAAGCTCTAATATTTGTTTCACCCTCTTACCACCAAAGGGGAAACTCACCCGATTCTGCTTCCCATATACACAATTTTCACAAAAATCAAAATCCAGAGAGATATTACTCATACCTTCTACCATAACTTTACTATGAAGTATTCGAAGGCCCTTCTCTCCAATATCTCCAAACCTTTGATGCCATAGCATGGTCTTCCCTCTAAAGACCACTAGATTTTCTGCTCCACTTTCAGGAACCACAGAACTGTTGCACCCATCAACAACAGTGCTAGCTTTCATCTTGTACAGAGTTCCAGTTTGAACTCATCACATGAATACTAGTGCTCCCCGAACCATCTTGCAGGTATCTTTCTCGAACACTATTTTTACACCTAAATCATCCATCTTACTTATAGAAATAAGATTTCTGGCCAATGCAGGAATATGTAGAACATTTGGAAGTGTTCTAATCCTTCCACCTTGCAACTTCAACTTTACTTTCCGCAACCAATGATTCTAGCTTTCATATCATCCCCTAAGAAGACATCACCACCATCGTATTTCTCATATTCACAGAAACACTCTCTATGGGGAGTGAATTGAAATAATGCACCTAAGTCAATTAGCCATGCCTCATGAGCTACATGTGTACTTGAAGAAGAAGCCAAGTACACATCCCCACCTTCATTTGAGGTGGTTTTCGCCTCTGCAGAAGGAGCATCATTAGGTCCCTTTCCTTTATCAGGAGCTTTTAGATTTACAATCCCTTTTGTAGTGCCCTTCCTTTTCGCATTTCCAGCACACCTTTACAGGTTTTCCTGGATATTTGATCTCGATATATATTTAGATCTCCCACTCGATGACTTATTTTTGTTTTTATTTTGGGACCATCGTCGTATAGACAGGGCATCATCATTCTGGTTCTCCATATTTTTCCATCTTATCTCCTTTGTCAGAAAGGATGAGACTATTTCATCAAACTAAAAGGAAGTTGCATTGCTACCTATTGCAATAAGCATACTATCCCATGAATCTGGTAGAGAACACAACAAACCAATGCACTTATTTTTATCTTAAATTTTAATATCAACAGACAATAACCGACTTACCACAGTATTAAATGCGTTCAAATGCTCTGTGACTGAGTCTCCATCTTTCATCCTCAGGTTATACATCTTTTTCCATAGGAACAGTTTATTCACTAGAGACTTAGATTGGTACAAAGTCCCTATCTTGTCCCACAAAGCCTTCATTGTAGCTTCCCCTGATACATTAAGTGATATTGAATCTGAGACACACAATTATATTGTGCTCTTTGCCTTTCGATCCAACTTCTTCCGTTCTTCATCAGACACTCCTGTTTGTTTAGTACCCGGATCTACAACGATCCACTGATCTTTATCCACTAATGGATCCTCCATCTTGGTTTTCCACAACTCAAAACTCTGCCCATTAAATTTCTCGATCTCTATCTTTCCACTTCTCGCCTTATTCTTTCAACACCAGAATCGATCATGTAGATCTTCCACTGAACAGGGTCTACCACAGGCCCGAGTGAAAACCCTCGACAACAAAGGCGTCCTCTTGAAGCCAAAACTTCTCTGATACCAAATGTAGGTTTTAACCCTGTACAGAAATTACTGCATACAAATTCTAAAAACACAGAAAATAGACAATAGCGAGAGCATAACACATAAAACAAATATACACAGATTTTCCCTTGGATCCCAAAATTGGGACTACCAGATTGATTTTTCATTATGTTCCTTTGAATGTTACAATACATATATATACATGGTGAAGCATCTAATACCATGGACCAAAAACCATCGCACCCAAAACCATTTGCGAAAACCATGCACAAAACCATAGATAGGCCCACCCACCTAATATAGGATCCAAAAAAATTTCCCGGGGGCGCTTCCCCAGACCCCATAAAGGGGGCCTAATCGTCCCCCACTACACATCGGGACAACGAAGGGAGGCCTCCGCCCCCCTCTAAGCCCCCGGTTTTACTACGTGAGCTAGTCGTGGAAAGAATATAACACAACCCAACACAAAAGAGTATTGGGGAATGAAAATCCTATCACAAACTTCAATTACATGATGAATTACAGTGATTGGAATGTTGTTTCTTAACATCCAAACTTCAACAACTTGACCCAAATTTTTAGCTTCAACTACAAGCCACTTGATACATATGCATCTCCGAGTAAGTAACTCAATCCTTTTCCCCTATGTTTTCACACTTCACTGTTTCTAACAACAACTTATACATTTTTCATTTAAATGCTAATAAGTTAAGATATCCCCAGACTTGCTTATGTCTTTGATGGTGCCTTTACATATGATAATGCATTATTTTGGGGAATCAAATACTACAATGATATGCCTTTGGAAGCTGAAGTAATGGGGAATGTCTAGTCTGAATTGCTGCTTCAAAAGAATACACAAACATTCACTCTAAAACAGTGGGTGTTCCCTCAAAGAATCTACTTCTATGGTGAGGAATCACTCTTCATCTATGCTCTTTTTCATATGCTACCAACTTACAACGTTTCTATTGCAAGATTTGGTGCAATTGCTAGCTACAATTATAGTACAAATATAATGAATGTTTAAGTTTTTATACAAGCTTAAATATAGTGAATATACACTACAACATTCAATGAAAGAGATAAATAAATCAAGTAATTGTACACTCATCATTTCAATTTTGAATAATGTACAATTTCAACGAATATTATGTCTATCTTTGAATATTTTACAATTTTATACACCATCTACCTAGCAATCTAGGAAATAAATTAATCTTTTGTTAATATAATATAATAAAATTCTACGAGAATGAATGAATATTCATTACAAAATTATTCTGATCAAATATAAAAATTAAAATTAAAGTGTCCCTAAACTACATTATTCTAGTTTATAGTTTCATTTTCTCATAAAATGATCAACACTCTTTCATAAACAATAAACTTAAATTAATTCTTCATCCCCATGAATGAGAATAAAAAATATTTTGTCCCTAAACAGTTTATAGTTTCATTTTCACATAAAATGACCAACACTCTTTCATGAACAATAAAATTAAATTATCTCAACATCCCAATGAAGTTGAATAATTAAAAAAAATCTTAAATAAACAATTTAATTTAAAATTTTATGATTTATCATCTATCATTTTAATTGAAATTTTAACATCATTTCTCATTTATCATTTTTCTTAACGTTGACCCAAAATTTAATTAAATATAAAAGATTGAAAAGTAATGTATACAACAATATATTCAAAATGTTTATTAGAGGAAAATATATATTTATAAACCTTTCATTAAAATTCTATTCAAGATTTATTTTTAAGAGATATAAAAAATGGAGATGTGATAAAATAAAAAATATAGACTAGTTTTTCTTTTATAAATGATTCCATAAAAAATCATAACATGAAAACAATTTTCCTAATAAATCCTTGCACTAATTATTTATCAAATTTTAAATACTATCAATAAACATGTTTTGTTTTCTTTCTCAAGGCTTATAAAAAATTGTTTGTAATTGTTCCTAACCCTTCAAATCTAATCTATTATAGTTGTTTGAAGAAGTAGATAATATAGAGAATTTGTAAGATTTGTCACTCATTAAAAAAATTCAAAATTGTATTATTTCTTGACTTTGAAAAATAATGATATAAAAAAGTCACCAAAATATTCTCAATGGAAATCAATTATTTCAAAATTTTGCAAAAAAACATATTATTTCAGGAGTAATTTAGAGGAAAATTATTACAATAATATTATTGAGGAAGTAAATTATTAAAAATTATCCTAAGATATGTTCCTTAAAGAAATTATTAAGAATTAAATTAATTATTAACAAAATATCTCACTTCTAGATAACATAGACCTATAGAAATTACAATTATTTAGTATTTTAAAAGTGGTTAATATTTTAAAATATAATGATAAATACAGAAATAAAATTATTTAGAATGGGTTAGTGTTTTATATTATTTATAATAAAGTGGAGTGGAAACATAATTTTAAAATGATAATTTACAATTACAATGTAATTGTTTAAATTAGTTTTAATTGATTTTAAATTATATATATATTTAAAAAACTATAACATTTTAAAATATAAGAGAATAAATTTTTTTTGAGATGAGTGAAAAGTCTGAGATATAAAAATCCATTTTGTATTTTAACACAATCAAAAAAGAGGGGAAAAAATTGAGTGAAAATTTAAAATTGTAAAATAATGGTCTATTTTAGTCTAATTTGTAACTTACAAAGTGTACATTTGCCAAGACCAAAAAAATCCTTCTTCAAAAGTGAGTCCCAAGCGAGAATCCAATTATGAAGGGTTAACCATGTGAAACTTACAAGCTTAAGTGGGAGCCCCCAGCTCCACATAGGATGTGCAAATATCCATTTTATCCACTTTAGCTAGAAGTAAAAGCATCACTCCTATTTAAAAATAAAAGTTTTATCATTATTAATTAAAATAATCTTTAAGAAATAAAGCACCACCCACAAAAGAAATAGGAAATGAAATTTAATTCACATTTATGTGGGTCATGTTGAACCCATCTCAGGCATTTTATAGTCTCGCAATAAATAAAACTAATGAATAGTATAATCCCAAGAGTGAAATCACCCATTTCCAAATGTCCTGGGAAAAAGCACAGAGGAAAAATAATAATCCCAAGAGTGAAATCATCTGTTTTCAAATGTCCTGGGAAAAAGGGCAGAGGCAAAATAGATGTAACAAATCATCTACTGCAAACTTACAAAGTGTACATATGCCAGGACCAAAAATATCCTTCTTCAAAAGTGAGTCCCAAATCAGAATACGATTATGAAGGGTTAACCATGTGAAGTATGCAAGCTTAAGCAGGAACCCGCATCTCCACATAGAATCAATTTGATCAGCAAAGGGAAGGGATAGTGGACAAGAAATAATGTGTTCATATGCTTGCTGCAGTACAACCATCAAATGTTTTTCCTCCCCATTCAAGTCTGCCTATCTGGCGTTAGACACAGAAATACCAGGCTAACAAAGATTACCTCTATATGCTTTCCATTCAGCCTCCATAAACACATGAATCCCAAATTCGCTTGCATGTGGCCACAAAATCGAGAAAAAGAGGCAACAATTGACCCTTCCCAATACTGGCCAACTAATTTTATCATTATATCATTATAAATAGTCAAATTTTATAAAAACCCATTATATCATTATAAATAGTCAAATTTTATCAAAACCCACTGAAAATTTATTTAAAAACAAATGCTAAACGAGGTCTACGTTTTATGGGACGGCGGCTAGAGACCTTGCTGAAAGATATGGGGATACTTTGAGATTGTAATGCCCTACTTAATCTTATCATGCAAATTTTATTAGTGTTTAAATTACCTGAAAATATTGACTTATAATTATTAAGAAATATTGAAATATACCTACATTTGTGAAACTGTAATTTTATTTACTGATATAAATTTTATTATTGTTATTATTCAATTCCCAACTTGTCTTCTCAAATTTAATTTTGGATAAGATATGGTCTCCTTCCATTTATTCCAAATTAAATATCCATATCCCAAGGTGTCTTATCAAAATCTACTTGGGAGAAGATATGGTCTTCTCCAATTAATTTCCAAATTAAATGTCCATATCTTATCCCCAAAATGTCTTCTCAAATTTACTTGAACAAGATATGGTAAGAAAAGTCAACTATACTAAATGAAAGGATGAGGGGGTAGTCATGACATTAATTATAGGTGGATTATGTGGATGGGAGGAAGGGACATAAAAGGAGAAGGATGATGAGAGGAGAGGGGGAAATCCTTGGTCTTTGCTTTGTTTTGGAGGATTTTGTTTTGGGGGAGGAATGTGGAGAAAGAGAAGGGGAGAATGGAGAGACAAATGAGAGAATACAAACTTGGATCTGGAGAGTGTTTGTTAAACTTGGACACACTACATCTGTGTGGGCTTGGGCTCGAAGGGCTAGGGAACCCATGGAGGTTCCCTGGGCTAGGAAATACTTCCTAGTTGGCTGGGAGGAAAATTCAGTCGGGTAGTCAAGAGGAGCATCCCAACAAAGTCAGGAGCTTAGGAGAATCTCAACTAAGCTATTGGAACAAGCATTCCTCCATTTATTGATTACTTATGTATATGGTTGCAATGAAATTATTACTTATTTAATTTGTGGTAAACAAATTTTCATGGTATATCGTCATCAAATAAATGTTTGGATATAAATAAATTATTTCTCTTCTTATTGTGTTTAAAATTAGATAAATTTAGTTTTTAGTTAGAGGACCCTAGGAGGGATCCTCACATGTGGTGTCAGAGCCCAGATTCAAAATTCGGACCCAAAACCCACTAGACCCAAATCTCCGCTAAAAGAGTTTATAACCCTCATAATTACTTGCAAGCATTTTTATTATAAAAATTATGTGGAACTGATTTCATTTAAGACTTATTTAATGATTTTTTTTTTCATTTTACCGGAATTTTAGAACTTCTTTTATCACTGTCATGTGTATACTTAACTGCATCACTCTGATCTCTTATCTGAAGCTCACAATATTTGTTGTTAAAAATCTCATCAGTCTGCTTGGTTCTCTTTATTTTCCTTGGCATCATTCACTAGTAATAAACCTTCCATTACCAAGCCATTCCCATTTTCACCAATTTTCCTCACCTGATCAAACTCATTGGTAATTTTACCCATAGGATCATTTCTTTTTAACTTATAACCCTTTCCTTCCTTAGCAGCTGATAAATGTATAGTTTGATCACTTGCACATGAGTGAATCTCTTGTTGCCCTGTTTGATCTTGCTTATTTCCTACATTCATACAATCAAACGTCTTGGATTTATCTCCTTTCCTCTTCCTCTTCTTGGAACGTTTTTTCGTTCAATATTTGGGCCTTTCTTAAATCAAGTGCAGCATCTTGCTTGTGATCAATAGAACCCAAAATCTCATCTTCCTCATGTTGAACCACTGTATGCTTCTCCTCACTCTATCGGTGCACAACATTTGGTTGTTCCTTCAAGTGAAGGATACTTCCCTGATTACCAAGAGGAATGTTTCCGTTTGAAGATGGCCCAACATTTTGATTTGATATATTGCTAGCCTGAAATGCTCTGGATTTTGATTTATGTTTCTTTACCTTTGAATGTAGTGACCAAGTTTCCCTCCTTGTGGTATTCATATTGCAAAGACTGCAAGCCCAGGGAGGGCGAGTTGACAACCCAACACTCAAATCAACATCAGCACTCTCACTTGCATTAGGTTTTTCATAGTAACATTTACCCCCATTCATAGTACTACAAAGCACAAAATGATCGATGTGGAATTCAAACACTTGGGCGTGAGATTGATAGGCCATTTACATTAACAACTGTGGGATTTGAACCCATGCCCTTTCAGGCCAAAGCCTAAATCTGACGCCTTACACCAGTCGGCCAAACTGTCATTAAAAATTCTAGCCAACGCCATTCAACCCATGAAATTCTTTCACATTTTCACCTGGATCTAAGATTACCAAACCTGGAATGCGAGGGCGCGAAACTACAAAAAAAAAGAGACTTTCGTTCTGTTCGTATCGATGTGGGAATCGATCCAGTTTGCCTAGGTATTCATTCCTTTCCGGTAAGCTCCCATGAAATCCATGCTCATGTATAAAGTATTGTATTTCTATAGGTAATCCCAACCTTTTTTTTTTTTTTACCTGAAAAAAGTGTCAACCATTCAGTCTGCCATTAAAGATCACAATGCGATAGAAGATCATGGTCTAAATATAACATCTATCATTAATGGCTTGCATAAAAGTACCCTTTGAGATTGCATGTGTGATTCCATCAATGGCTGAAGTTAAAATCAAGAATATAGGCTCCCTTGCATCCTCTTTCATTACTCTCAGTCGAGTCCAGACGAAGCACCGCTTTCTGCTGTCCTTGAACTGTAGTGGTCACCATATCCACCTAGTATGGAGCTCAATAAAACTACACTGTAACTCAGTAATCCTGCCAATACCCAAATCATAACAATTTAGATTAACATAATAACATCAAAGAGATCATATTATCTAAGCATCCAGTACCCACTATGGATCAATTATTGGGGAAGGATGTAAATAAAATCCTTCATCTGCAATTTCTGAAGAGGGAAGAGCCATAACAGAGAAAGCCAAAACCCTCTCCAGCACTTGCAGCGAAACAAAAATAAATGATAGGAGAGGGTGGGGAGAAGGAAGGTAAGTCAAAATATTGTTTCCAATTCTTCCTTCTAGCTCTGTCTCCCCCTCTCGTGAAGAAGCTGAGAACTTGTCACAATCAAAATCAAATCGATTTTTACAAGCTCCGGCGTGGGTCTGAGTCTCAAAGACTTGTAGTGCAGAAAATTATGGAAACATTTGATAAAAGGAAGGGAAATGAGGAGTTATGGAGTAAGAGTGTAGCGGGTGCATAGGTGTAATGTAAGGGGAGGCGAAGGATGAGCCATGGCCGTAGGCGGAAAGGAGGATTAATTGCGGTACAAATGCATTTATGAAGGTGTTACAATTGTATGATGTGTGGGGATGGGTTTGGAAAACTGTTTGCCTCCTTAACGAATGAAAGGCAAGGAGGGAGTTAATTCGCCACGCATAAATTGTTGTTCCTCCACCTCCTTTGCATCGCCTCTAGTGCGCTACCAGCAACAACAACGAAAGCGCATCTACTACGTTGGAGAAAGAAAATTGATACATGAAAGTAAGTGAATGGATGGAATTGGGAAGCATTGGATACTTCAATATCATATCGATACTTACGGCCATCATCGCCTCAACGACATGACGAGACTTCACGCAAGTAAGTGCCACATTTAACGTTCTAATAAATCCCACACTAAAAAAATGCAATCTTCCTAATGCACTTAACGCCACTCTCCAAAATATGGAAAATCTCCTTCACTGTTTCAACAACCTGTTACCTTTTTAATATTGTTACCAATGCTATATAAACACAATTTAGTAGTGTAGCAGGTATGTTTCGTTTTGGCCTTTACATAAATCATACATTTTCCATAAAGTTGAATATATTTTTTTAATCAGAATTTGGCCAAGTGTTTCACTATTTTAATATTAGATATGGATTTAACTTTATCAAAAAATTAAAAAGAAAATTTCACAATTTTGCAATTATTTTTTTTTTTTAATCTGATTTAACTAAAAACCTATCCAAAAATCAAATTATATAAATAAAAATAAAATTAATTTCAATACCATGGGCTAAACCATCTTAGTTGAAATGATTTGAATTTTAGATTTCAAATGGACTTGTTTATGCCGAGAAAACTTTACTATGCCATGTAAAATGTAGAATTGTGTTTGTTAATCCAAAGTTTCATGTTCTTGCATTTTTTTTTTCCGTGCAAACCATTATACATTATTACAGAAAACAACTACTGCGTGAGAGACAATTTCTATGTGTAAAACAACTACTGCGTGAGAGACAATTTCTATGTGTAAAATATTACGCTAGAGGAAATACAAATATTTTGTGTGACACGTATTATGACTTAAACTTGTAACACTCCACTTACAAACTATATCATGATACATTGTGGTTTCTTTTTTAGTTATTTTAGTATAGATTTGTGGTTTTATTTTTTAAGATATTTCAATATAGATTTATAATTTTGAAACAACTTTAATCTCTTATATATATATTTTACATTTGAACTTATACATATTATACATTGAAACACCAATTTTGAAGGTTAATTTGAATATTTATTAATTTCAACATAATTACATATCTATTCATAAAGGGATAGGGGGTTATGGTTCACGCATGAATATACATTATATGTAATGAAGGTCAACAAATCGTTACTTGTTTGGTTCGGGGTTCGATTCAAAATAACCTCCCGGAGTCAACGATGTTTAATTCGTGTTCCCATAGTATATATCTAACAATAATGTCAAAATTGAGTTAATGTCAAAATTGAGTTGATTGAGACAGTTAGGCATCTACTTTGAAAACTAATCTAGCATTGTTGATGGAATTTCAAGAAAATACCTAGTTATAATAATGTGATTAAAAATGGTAATTTAATGTTCATGTGAATGCCCAAAATATATAAGATGGATTTAGGATGATTGTTTAGGGATATTTAAAGATATTTTAGGGTGACTAGCAGTGCGTCATAACACTTGCTTAGATAGAAATGGGAGAGGATTTAGTAGATCCTTGGGAATCTGCTCAGTATTAATAATACTTGTTTACGAGCATAGTAAAAAGAAAACTTATGACTATCATTATATACATGTGTGTAAGTCACCAAAGGGTACACAACTCCTAAGTTAAATTAATAAGTCTCACGTATCATACAGATATTTGAACAAATCAAAATGGTGAGTATGTGAAGAAATCAAGGTCAAGGAGGGTCATCACAAGGACCTCCTACAAATAACCCATTACCATCACCAGAGTTGGCTCTCATCTTGCATTCCCTATAAGCAATTAATGAGACTTTAAGAGGGCGCCAAACAATTGAAGTGGAAGTGGAGCACCCTCCATCAAGGTTGGGAAATCTCGAGGGATCAAGAGACTCTGATAGAGCACCTAGAATCAATGACATTACTAGGGAGATCCAAAAGATTAAGCTCTCAGAGTTTGCTGGAGGTCGTGCCAGCGAACGCGAAAATGTCTGGTTAGAAGTAATGAGAAGGTGCTTCACACTAAGGGATTATATTTCCAATTCAAAAGCTAAAATAACAATATTCCATCTCAGAGATAGTTCTCTGAATTGATGGGGTAACTTAGACACTGTCAACTACACCTCACTCTAGACATAGTTACTTGGGAGTTATTTGAGGAGATATTCAGGAAAAAGTACCTACCAGCATATTATGAAGAACAACAGGTAGGAGCCTTCCATGCTTTGGTACAGGGAAATCGTACGGTAGAAGAATATGAGATTAGATTCATGGAATTGGTCAAATATGTCTCCTACATGGATACTGATCAGTGCCAAGTAGATCGTTTGATTTATGGATTGAACCCTAAGATTAGGGCAATGTTGCACGTGTGGAAACCATCCTCAGTTGCAGAAGTTGTAGAACATGCTTGTTATGTTGAAGAGCACTTAGAATTAAAGGGTGGAAACAAAACCATTTTTCCACAACAACCAAGGCTTATGGGGAAGGCCCCTCGTACCTTGCCTAGGGGAGGAAGTTTGAGGCCACCGCCATATGGAAACAGGGTTGTACCCAGAGCACCAACAATGGGGATTTCAATGGTTACTAGTGCAACTTCACCCGCAGCTTCAAGGATTCGTGCAAATCAAGGTCATACACGAGGAGAACAAGTAGGGGTAGGGGTCCCAAGGGAAGGAACTCTTTCCAAAGAAATCCACAACATTATGTTCAAAGTATACCATGCATCACTTGTTGGGGATGCAGAGGACCTCATTACCAGTATGATTGTCCTGACTTACAAAATGGTAACAACCATGGAGAAGGAAAAGCACCAATGGGTGGAGCAACTGGCCACCATCGAATCTATGTAGCAGTTGATAACCAATAAGTTGAACACCAATCTGTCATGGTAGAAAACTTAGGTATGATAAACAAAGTAAAAGTTAAAATTTTGTTTGATTCAGGTGCTACATATAGTTTCATTTCACGAATTGCATTAGAAAAATGTGGGTTGGCAGCCTATGAGCACGATGACTTTAAGCAAGTTGAGATGGCTTTTGGGATAAAACAAGTAGTAGGACCTAGTGTTGACCAATGTCAAGTAATCCTCGGGGTGTGTATAACTAAGTTGAAGGCATAGGTCACAACATTGGGGACGTACGATGTAACTACTGGACTGGGATGGCTAGAAGCTCATCGAGCTTTGGTAAATTGTTTCAAGAAGAAGGTGATTTGTTTAGATGATGAAGGTATGTCAATTGAGATTTGTGGAATCAAGAGAGGAGTGTCACTACGATTCATATCCATGATAATGGTAAAACTTTTTCTCTGAGAAAGCTGCAAACTATATGTGGTCAAGGCTGTAAGTGACTAGAAAGGACCCTCCCTAAATCAACACCCAATTTTGTTAAAATTCAAGGATGTTTTTCCTAAGGAATTACCTGGATTACCTCCTGTAAGGGAGATTGATCTCACAATCGACCTAAAACTTGGTGCAGAACCAATATCTAAGATACCCTATAGGACGACAACTCCAGAAATTTGTGAGTTTCAAATGCAGTTAAAAGAGATTTTAGATTTGGGATTTATCAGACCTAGTATTTCACCTTGGGGTGCACTAGTGATTTTTTTCAAGAAGAAGGATGGTTCCTTAAGGCTATGCATAGATTATAGGGACTTGAATAGATCCACAATAAAGAATAGGTACCTAATACCTAGAATAGATGACATATTTGATCAAATGAAGGGAGCAGCAATTTCTCAAAGATCAATCTAGGATATGGATACCACCAATTGAGGATTAAGGAAGGTGACATCTCAAAAACTACATTAAGAACTCGGTTTCGGCACTACGAGTTCGTAGTTGTTCCATTTGGTTTTACCAATGCACCAGCAGTATTCATGAGCCCCTTGAATAGTGTGTTGAGGAAGTATTTGGACCAATTTGTGCATGTCTTTCTGGATGAAATTCTTGTGTATTCCAAGAATGAAAAAGAGAATGAAAAGCACCTAAGGGTTGTATTGACTTGCTTAAGGGAAAATAAATTGTATGGAAAATTGTCAAAATGTTCCTTCTTTCAGAAGAAAGTTCATTATCTTGGGCACATCATTTCAGGAGAAGGGATTCCAGTTGACCCGAAAAAGGTAAAGGCCATAATGGATTGGCCAATACTGAAAAATGCACATGAGTTGCGTAGTTTTGTGGAGCTAGTATATTATTATCGCAGGTTTGTGGAAGGGCTTTCGAGGATTTCAAAACCCATCACCGCATTACAACGAAAAGGGGTTAGGTATGAATGGACATATGAATGTGACACTGCATTCACTGAACTAAAGAGTTTATTAGCTAGTGCACCAATACTTTGAGTACCGGACATGGGAAAATACTTCATTGTCTGCATCGATGCTTCGAATCAAGGATTGGGAGTAGTATTGATGCAAGAAGGTGGAGTAATAGCTTACGCATATAGAAAATTGAAGAAACATGAAGAGTTGTATGCTACCCATGGCTTAGAGTTAGCAGCAATGATGTTAGCTTTGAAACTGTGGAGACACTACCTCGTTGGGAGAAGATTTGAGTTAACAACAGATCATCAAAGCCTGAAGCACCTCTTCACTCAAAGGGATTTGAATGCTAGACAAAGGTGGTGGAGTGAATTCATGAGTGAGTATGATTTTGATATCTCATACATTAAAGGAAAGGAGAATGTGGTGGTCAATGCACTAAGCGGGAGGACACAAACCTTCTCCCTAGTAGCCTTGAGGGTCAATTTGAGGGAACGTGTGTTGAAGAAACTCTTTGAAGACAATTGGTATCTAAAGGTTATATTAGCACTCCAAAGTGGGAAGCAGATAGAACCAAAGTTTGAGGGATATGTCCTTGAACCAAATGGATTATTGAGATTTCAAGGGAGAATGTACATACCTAAGGAAGGGAGTATAAGAAGAACCATCCTCGAAGAGTCACATAGAGCACTCTATTGTGCACATCCTGGAATGAAGAAGATGTATGCGAACATGAAGCAACTCTTCTTTTGGGTAGGCATGAAGTGTGACATAGTCTAGTTTGCCACCAAACGTCTTGAATGACAATGAGTGAAGGTTGATCATCGCCATCAACAGGACTTATACAACCACATGACATCCCTATGCATAAATTACAGGCAATTTCTATGGATTTTGTTGTGGGTTTTCCACTCACGTCGTAGAGGCAGAATGCTACATTGGTTGTAGTTTATAAATTGACCAAAAGTGCCCATTTCATCCTAGTAAGAGACACTTATGATGTTACTGATGTGTCACGAGTTTTTATAAGTGAATTTATTCGACTACATGGTTACCCACAAAGATAACTTCTGATAGAGACTATCGATTACATCTAGGTTTTGGAAAAGTTTACAATCAGCACTAGGGACTCAGTTGAACCTGAGCACTACATATCATCCAGAAACAAAAGGGTAGACTAAAAGAGTAAATCAGGTTATGGAAGACATGCTTAGAATGTACGTCATGGATAATCAGACTCAGTGGGAAAGTTACTTACCATTGGTAGATTTTTCCTATAATAATAGTTACCACAGTTCAATCGGGATGCCTGCTTACCAAGCTCTATATGGGAGGCCATGTAGGATGCCATTGAGTTGGGAAAAGTTGGAGGACTGAGTAATAGTTGGGCTAGAATTAGTTCAAGAAATGGAGGAACAGGTAAGACAGATTCGACAAAGGTTAAAGGAAGCACAAGATAGACATAAGAGTTATGCTGATTCACATAGGATTGATCATGATTATGAAGTAGGGGACCAATTTTTTATTCGTATCCGACCCAACAAAAGCACCATTTGGTTTGGGAAAGGGACGAAGTTGTCACCTCGGTTTGTAGGACCTTTTAGGATTAAGGAGAAGATTGCACCAGTTGCTTATCGTCTTGTACTGCCAGCCCAATTTCATAAAACTCATGATGTTTTTCATGTATCTATTTTATGAAATTATGTTTCTGATGAATCTCACAAACTGGATTGGAAGGAATTGCAGGTCTCGGACATGGGAACCATAGTGGTTGAACCATTATGCATATTGGACTATAGGGTTCGATAGCTCAGACATCGCATGGTGGACCAGGCTAAGGTCCAGTGGGACAAGTATAGCGAGGATCTGCTACTTAGGAGGATGCAGAGACTATACATCATGACTACCCCTCATTCTTTGAGCATTTGTGATGCACATTTTGACTTTGATAGCTACCTATGCTAAGGCTCTATTTTTCAGTTTCATGTTATTTATTTATGAACGCTATGTAATATTGATGCATTTAGTTGGACATGTGAAACTAATTATATAAATCATTAGGTGGATTAGGTATTAATGATGGAAATGTTTGATGTATGACCTAATAGATGACTTACTTGGTGATGATTTATCTAGTGCATGACTTATCAGAGTTATTGTTGTTTCATGTATGGCTTAAGTGGATATGATTTATCTAATGAATGACTTAGTGAAAATTATGATTTATATAATGTAAGATTTATTTCCAGTATGAACTGCAAAATTGACACGTGGATATTGACTTAATAACATGATGTTTAAGATCACTTATATATATATATATATATATATATATATATATATATATATGTTATGTATATGCATGAGTGAGAACTAACTTGCAGATTGGAAAGAACTATATGATAGCCAAGATCTACTCTTCCATTGGGGAAGGTCGAGACATCTAATGAGGAAAGGTATGATGTACATTGTTATATTACATGTTGTATATATTTGATATGCACTCTTATGACATGGGTAAAATGTAAATGGTAGGTGACAAGACTATAATATCCCTCCCCTTAATAATAAATAAAAATAAAAATAATAAATAATACAAAAATAATAATTAATAATATAAATTATAAATAATAATAAATAAATCACTTAATAATAATAAAAATAATAAATCATAAATGATTAAATAATAAATAAGATATATACAAAGAAAATAAATAAAATAGTAATAACCATACTAAAGCTCTAGATAAGAATAAGGAAACTATCAAAAAGAAGGAAATAAAACAAGAAAACGAAACTATCAAAAAGAAGGAAATAAAACAAGAAAAGGAAACTATCAAAAGAAAGAAATCAAAAGAAAATTGCATGAGACACATGGAGTGTGTGCATGTGGTTCCTCTTCCAATGTTGTTCTATTTAATAGATGGTGAGGAAGATGAGAGGCATTCTTTCATTCCATCATTTCGAGAGTCTATCTTTCATTCTCTTGGGAGAATGGTGTACTAAGACTTAGGAGTCACTGGTAGTAGTACGTTGATTGAGGGCTCGGGGGTGGCCAGTTGTAGCAAAGCTTTGTGCAATTGAGCCTATGGTTGGGTGGAGAGTCGTCCCCAAAACCTTGTTCTCATCTGGCAGACATCGATCACAGGTAATATACGTATGTGCTTATTTGTTGATTCTGATTTTAATTAGGAAATTAATTTTATATTTACTTTGGGCTGTTACATATGGTATCAGAGCCTAGGTTCAACTCTTAGGACCTATAGACATTTTAATGTACAAAACTTCGATCTAAATGATTTTTATTTTTTATAATCACATCCTAATGATTCTATCCACATAGGATTATTGAAATAAAAATGTTTTGTATAGAATGAGGATTTGTTTCTTCTATAAGTGTGTCAAGAAATGTGCATCCAAGAAAATACGATTCTATTCAAATAGCAGACTTGTGCCAACTTTCCCCAAACTTGCCTTGGACATCAGCCCTTTCAAAATTCATGCCATTCGAATCAAAAATCATAGCGAACATCACTCGGATTTTCACCTAGCATCATCCCTTTGAAGCTCATTCCATTTTGGTAAAATCAGATTTGCAGATGGCGTTATCTCTTTGAAACTGAAACTCATTCTATTTAAAAATTAGACGTTCGACAAAACTATGAAAGCCTTGCACGCTCTCATTCAATACAAGCCCTTGAAAATTTACGCCAGTTAAGAGTATACTTATGCCAAAATCACCCCAGGTTTGCTCTAGACATTTTTATTTCAAACTCACGACATTCAAAGACCAAACTTCCACCGAAATTTCCCTGATCTGATTCTTCATTAGGCTTGGAGAGGTTTGTACAGGAGGAGGTTAGACCGTACGCAAATTATGTTCGATTTACAAATCATCAAATTTTCTCTTACTGCTATAGCCCTTACTTCGTTCGGATCATTTTTGTCATTTTTCACATTTGCTTCCCCATTTGCTTCTTCAAGTCTAACCCAAGTGCATAAATCCAGATTACCACTTCTTCCTCCTTTTGTGAGTCCCTCTGCTGCTTCTGCATTAGCGTATTATGAACTTCTCTGGAGAAAGGTCTGCTACTATATCTTGCTTTTGGCTTATCTAAAGAGGCCCTACTGCTAGAGTGTTTGCGTTGTTGATCAAGCTCCTTGAGGATGCCCTTGATGGTTTCTAGGGGCCTTCCAAGGTCCATCTTAGAATGCCACTGAAAATTTTTGACTTAGAATTTCCAAATAACCACTCAGTTTGTTTACTTCAGTGGTAGGTTTCACCAAACACATGACAGACATTTTGTTGTAGCTGAATGTTAAGTTTTTTTTATGTGGAGCAACAATGTGTAATAAAGAATATATATAATCAGACTTCATTCATTTACTAATACTTCATATTTTTCACCATTAAACAACCCAATGCTTCACATAAATGACATCTGTACAGCTGATACATGTTCAGTCACACATTAAATCAATCAGTGAAATATACATGTATTTGAATGTGGTAGATAGGGGAACCCGATATAAGAGAATTAGGAGCTTTGTTCAGACATTGAATCCTCTACCAGTAGTGATAGATATCAGTGGCCCAATATATATGCATGTAATCTCAGCCTCAAGGTATACGGTAGCCACGAGCTTCAAGAAAACTCTAACCAATAATAATGTCATCCTCCTTTGAAATCTGGTGACAATACTTAGGTAATAATTATAGAAAATGCTACCATATTACATGTTATACCTTGCACTGTACATAGCATGATTCTCATTTTTCCCAACTGATAGATGATACCTAGATATTATAAGAAACTCGACCAGACTTGAGTAATTGAATGCAGAGGAATCACAAGAAGATAATATGTTGAATAAACACTTCAAAATAGCCTTCTGTAAGATCCCCGCTTCAGAATGACTAGGACCATCTCTGCCTTCCTGAGTTTAATATAAGTTTTTGAGTGATAACTTTTGTCAAACATATGGTAGTAACACTATTATTGATGAATTTTATTGTATTTATTTCGATGAATAGTCAATATAATCAAGTAGTCACCCAGAAAATGCTTCCAACAGTATTTCATTCACATAATATTCAGAATTTTCAGAGACCAACCCAAGAAATATGAGACACAACAACGTGACTTTAGATCCATATATAGAAATAATGATCACATTATAGATATATGAAGAACCTGGTACTGTCCGATGCTAGATATTCCTGAGCATCGAGGTCTTCCTTCCTGTAGCTTCAGTAGTGGTTTTGGTCCAAGATAAATGTATATTTCAGTGACCATGACTTTAGAAAGCAAGACTGGTCTCATAAGAAAATTTCGGCACACTTTAGAAGGAAAATCGACTTCTTTTGGACAACAACTCGTCCTCTTTAAAACTCAGCTTATTTATCAGACCCTTCTTTACCTTTCAGCCACACACAATGAGGAACCCGATCTGTAACTTGGAATGTATATATGGCTCTGTGTAATGACAATCTCAGCCAGCAATAAAAGAGTAACTCAACCCCAAGCTTACATCCAAAACCTGAGGAGAATTTCAGTCCCATCCACAAGGAAAGTCCAACCAGAAATGCTAAGAAGAACTGGGTTTCTCCTACATAAGTGAACTCGGCTGAAACCTGGTCCTTTGAGAGCATAACTCGGCCAAGAGTAAGGAGCTTCAGAACTTATGGAAATCACCTTCAGAAATCGACCCAGGAGTTGCAAATAATTACGCTCAGAGATGTACTTAATTCGATTCTTTTTTTTCCTAATGGAATTCGGTCCCCTTCAAGACAAAGAAACTCAGCCCGCTCAAGAGTAATTTCATCCCTCTTGAACCTGAACAATTTCAACCCCAATTTCTTGTTTTGTGTTGATAGACGCGATCTAGATGGTCAAAGGAAACTCAACACCATTCTGTCCAACTCTGTCAACCTGCCAGCCTCCATTTTCTGCTATCCTCCCATTCGGTTTTGTTTCGACTGAATTACCCAAAAGTGTAATTCTTTAATTATGTGTTGTTATTTCCATGACTAAGGCTGGAAATTCTCTCCTCTGGTTTCCTCTTGAAACCCAGGCCTACAAGGATACTCTTCAAAGCTTGAATCTAAAACTGGCAACTAATCGTTTAAATCTGAGCTGGAAATGATTTTATTTTCTTCATTACAGGAGCTCAAAACTATGTCATCTTTTCTATTCCCATCCATCCTAAAAGAAACATCAAACCATAGTCTTTTTTCTTCAAAGATAGGGTACCAAAAAGTTCTTCTAGACTCAAGTAGAATTTTTCAGCAAGAATTTTCAGCAACATGATCATAGTTGGCCTGTTCTTCAAAATCTGGAAAAATATTTTCCTCATCAGGATTGAAAAAAAATTCTATCTTTATAAAATATAATGAAAATCCGTAATCTCAACTAAATTATAATAGCTAACGATTATGAAACTTAATACAATTTAAGAGAAATAAATAAATTGGAAAATGAAATTTGCATTTAGCATTCTGAAGTGAAAATGGAGAAATATTAAGAATTATCCTTATATGTTTATATGTATATGTATAGTATAAAGGTTTGTATTAAAAAGTTTGAAGTATAACTAAAATTCAAAATATCATTTTTGAAAATATCCATTTTTATAATGATTTACAATGACAGTGACATTGGTTTTTCTTAAATTCCACATATTTCAGTGTTGATATACAAATAGTCAATATCATAGAAGTCAAAATAAATTTTATATGGAGATAGACTTTACATGGATATTTTCAAAATCAATTTAATCATGAAGGATGATTATGGATTAGGAAAAATGAATTGGTGAAATGTTACAGTTGTATGTTTAGTATTTGTATGTAAATTGTATAATCTATTAAAGTAATAGAAGTTATTAATGAATTTATATAAGCGACATTTCATTATATTAAAAGGGAATTTAGATATGAAAATGGAAAATTATAGAACATGAAATAGTAATGGGTAATAACCTGTCTACCCTTTTCCTCTTTTATTTTGGTGATTAATTGTAAGAAAATATTCATGGTATAATTATTTTGAAATATTGACCCTGTTTTAATTTTATTTCTATTAGAATTTTTTTCCCCTTTTTTTCCTTGTAGTCATGTTTTAACATAGAATTATGTTGGCTATTAGGTGGCCTTTGAAATTAATGTGAATCTTCACTTAGTGAAGATTATTTTTTTTCTTGTCCAAATTTTCTGCATGTTTATAGTTATGGTTGCATCCCCTTTTCCATGCATTAATCAAAAGTGGAATCAATTCTTTTGATATTTCATAAACTATAGCCTGAAGGAAATTTTGTGGTTAGGTAAAGAAGATATAACAAGCAATTCATAACATTAAGAAATTTCATATGAGGATGACACCTCTTTATATGCTCCTTGTAACACACCTATTTTCACAAAGATGATAATAAAATTATGGTGGTATTGATGAGTCCACAAAGAAATCAATATGCATCTTATCTACTTGATAATGTAAAATTAAAAGCTTGGAATGAAGTTGTAAAAGAGACCATTAAATATGAAGTGGCATACATGCAAAACTAGTTTAGTTAATATGTAAATTAAAGAGACACTAGCTATTTGGCGAAGGTGTGAGAAAATAGTGGTGTAATTTCAGGGAACTAATAAATATAAACCTAAGATAACAAGATACTAGCCTTGGGAGAACAACAAACCTATTATTAGAATAAGGTGATGGAAAAATATATAGACAACAACCTTAAGAAGTGGAAGCAACATTAATGATCAATTAACGCAGTTGAATAATAAAAAAGGGTCTTTGTCTATGGGGTAGTGCCTATGTGGCATAAGAGAATCTCTGGCAATTCTAAAGAGGGTGTTGGTAAACATTCCAAACCAGTAACTAGGATCCCCAGGGTGGAAATTATGGATTCCATAGAGGTGTGGTGATCCTTCCAACACCCCGCCTCAAAAGGGTATGATAACATTGAATTAAAGAAGTGAATCCATAATAAAATTCATCAATTTGAGAAGATAAGTTATGTGATTGGAGAAATAGTAACAATATTTCCTAGTGTAACAATTTTATACATTTCAGAGAGAGGAGGAAAATAAACTAGTATGACTAAAGGTGAGAAAACAAGGCCAATTTAATAATATTTCTATCTTTGAAGCTAGTAGACACGGAGTGGATTGGTCAACATGATTGGTAAGGGTCAAAGTGATGGCCTATAGAAGTGTCATTATAGGAAGTTCTAAGCACTTGTAATCGGTGAGAAATGACAAATGATAAACTAGGAAAATGTTCCAAGGATAATAATTGTTTAACTTTTTGAAAAAGAAATACATGATGTAGACTAATGAGAAAACATTGAGCATGAAGTGTAGGAAGAAATATTGTTGGAAATATAGTTGGAAATTCTATAATGAGACTTTGATAAGGATTACATATAAATTGGCAAAAGGAGTGAGATTCAACTAATAAAGGGTGCAATTGAATAAATTTCACTCACGAGTGGATTGATCATATATTGTTACCTCATACAAAACAACTTACTAGTGCACATCATTAGTATTGAAAGAAGTTATTGCCAAAATACAATGGGCATACCAAATCATTCATAGATGATAATGATGGTAGTGGTTCCAATCATTTCAAAGTCTAAACTGAATATTTAATGAGTGAAAATTAAAGTGGAAGAATCCCTATTCCAACTTGAACATGGGTGAATCTACGATAATAGAGATCAAGTGGAAACTTGATGAGAAAAGCAAATCTTTTTAGGATGAACAATGAAAATTATGCAACTAATGAATAAATCATGAGGTGGCAACAAGCCCTCATGCAGGTAGATTAAGCATAAAATAAGACTTAAATAAGGATGACCTCTTGTATGTATGCTATTTGGATAAGAAAAATATGTATAGTGATCATGGAATTTTAACTTGATATTGATTATTTAAATGATTATACAAATGGTAACATATTAGCAATGAATTTCATTGGGGAAGGAAGAATAAGTGATGAGAGATTAAGACTGAATATGGTGAGGCTAATTTGAAATTTAACGATGTACTTAGATGAGTATACCTAATATAAATAACATGAAAAGATTATCTAAAAGTAATTGGTATCTTGATGGAAACATGACACTAATAACACTAAGGAGATAGCATAGATCCTAGATGGATGTTGAATAATGTTAGTTCATAATTGGTATTCAATGTTTGTACAAGTAAATGAAATTGATGAATCATGATAAGAATGCTTATAGAATATTATTCTATATTTGATAAGTATTGAAATGTATCTCAGATTAATGATGTTTCATGATATGATGGTATGAGGGTGATCATGCTCATGTGGTTCATATTTATATAGTTGTTACAATAGTGATGATGTATCCTTATGATGATGATGATATGCATAGGCATTATGATGTTATGTCTAGGTATATTGACATATTCATTTACTACGTGATGATAGGTATTTAATGTTGAATACCCATGATGGATATGATATGCATAACGTGGCATAGGAATTATAATGTTATAATATGAGGTTTAGTGACATGTGGTTCATTTGTTATGTGAAGTCATGATATGTCTTTGATGTAAATATGTTGATGTCATAACTTATGATGGTATTTCATGAGGTGAAGCATGTGATAGTTTCATACAAATTTATGACATGCATAAGCATGCAGTTCGTTATTATTCATAATGATGAATGTTCTCATGATGACATGCAAGACTTGGCATGTGGATTATTTTCTATGATACTATGATGTTATAGCTAATGCATTGGTTGCATGTTGAGGTGTGATGATTGACAGGACTCCACAAATGGGCCGAGAGGGCCAATTTAACTGATTATCTCGTGCGAGCCCATACGCACGAGGGAGAATAAGTAACATCATATGGGCTGGGGACAAAATCAATCAACACTACATATGCCAGTGGTTCCTTTGTCTTGTGTATAGCTCTTGATGGATAGCTCTTGAAGAGCTGTGGGATCATCTTGAGGACGCCAAGTGCCTGATGTTCTAGGCTAGGTGCCTGTTATTGGATTGGGATGCCGAAGTCTGGAAGGGATGTAAAGGACTTCGATGCCTGGGGCTGTGCGCCTTAGTAGTTGTGGAGGGAGTGGGCCAGCCTTGCGAGATGCCTGGGGTCATTGAGTATTGGACCGGATGCTTGCCTTGGGGAAGATGAGGTCTGAGTCAGGCGCGAGCCTTGGGGCCAGCCTTGGATTAGGATACAGACCGGGCTAGGTTTAGCTTGGTGCCGAAAGTGGGAAAAAGGACAGAGATTCCTTGAGATTTCCCAAGGTGATGGGGACTTTCGCTGCCTACTGGTTATACTAGTTCAGCAGAGGGTGTTGGCAACATGAAGTAAATTAAATAATAAATAATAAATAATTCAACTTAACTTTGGGATGAAGTTCCTTAAAGTGGGAGAGTATGTAATATCCCTCCCCTTAATAATAAATAAAAATAATAAAAATAATAAATAATAAATAATAAAAAAATAATAATTAATAATATAAATTATAAATAATAATAAATAAATCACTTAATAATAATAAAAATAATAAATCATAAATGATTAAATAATAAATAAGATATATACAAAGAAAATAAATAAAACAGTAATAACCATACTAAAGCTCTAGATAAGAATAAGGAAACTATCAAAAAGAAGGAAATAAAACAAGAAAAGGAAACTATCAAAAGAAAGTTGCATGAGACACATGGAGTGTGTGCATGTGGTTCCTCTTCCAATGTTGTTCTATTTAATAGATGGTGAGAAATATGAGAGGCATTCTTGCATTCCATCATTCTGAGAGTCTATCTTTCATTCTCTTGGGAGAATGGTGTACTAAGACTTAGGAGTCACTCGCAGTAGTACGTTGATTGAGGGCTCGGGGGTGGCCAGTTGTAGCAAAGCTTTGCGCAATTGAGCCTACGGTTGGGTGGAGAGTCGTCCCCAAAACCTTGTTGTCATCTGGCAGACATCGATCACAGGTAATATAGGTATGTACTTATTTGTTGATTCTGATTTTAATTAGGAAATTAATTTTATATTTACTTTGGGCTGTTACAGACTACCTGACTGGATTATTCGATGACAAGTATCCAATCAGCATTGTAGTGTGATCCATATTAGGGTGTTGACCCTAGTTGTAAGGAGGGGTGGAGGTATTTCCCACTGCGTAACCTCCAAACCTGGAATCATGGGAGCGCAGTGATGGACACGCTCCCCTAGATGTGTGATGACGATTGCTAGTTTCCTGCTAGGGAAGCTAGGTCGATATAGTCGATGCTTCTGCCATATTGGTTTTATCAGTGCTTAGATTAGTATAGCCGATGCCATAGTATATAGCAGCAGAGGATGGATAGGGTGGAAACGAAAGTAGGTTATGAAGGATAGGAGGATATAGATTAGTTGGAGACTCTTGATGGGAAGTGGTTTCATTGCTTGACTTATTAAGTTTTACTACTACAACTCCCCCTCTATTTTGTTATGCCTTATTTTCAAACTGCTTTCGAACTTCTTGTATCTTTTTCACTCTAACTTCTAGACAAAGTTTTCTGAAGGAGGGGTGTATGTAATGCCCTACTTAATATTGTCATGCAAATTTTATTAGTCTTTAAATTACATGAAAATATTGACTTATAATTATCAAGAAATATTGTATATACCTACATTTGTGAAACTGTAATTTTAGTTACTGATATAAATTTTGTTATTGTTATTATTCAATTCCCAATTTGTCTTCTCTTAGGATATGGTCTCCTTCGATTTATTCCAAATTAAATATCCATATCCCAAGGTGTCTTCTCAAAATGTACTTGGGAGAATGTATGGTCTTCTCCAATTAATTTCCAAATTAAATATCCATATCTTATCTCCAAAGTGTCTTCTCAAATCTACTAGAACCAGGTAAGGTAAGAAAATTCAAAGATACTAAATGAAAGGATGAGGGGGTAGTCATGACATTAAATGGGAAGGAATATACATAAAATGGGAAGGATGATCAGAGGAGAGGGGGAAATCCTTGGTCTTGGCTTTGTTTTGGAGGATTTTGTTTTGAGGGAGGAATGTGGAGAAAGAGAAGTGAGAGAATGGAGAGATAAATGAGGGAATACAAACTTGGATCTGGAGAGTGTTTGTTAAAACTGACACACTAAATCTAGTTGGACTTGGTCTCGGAGGGCTAGGGAACCTGTGGAGGTTTCCTGGGCTAGGAAATACTTCCTAGTTGGGTGGGAGGAGAATCTAGTCGGGTAGTCAAGAGGAGCATCCCAACAGAGTCAAGAGTTTAGGAGCATCTCAACTAAGCTATTGGAACAAGTATTCCTCCATTTAGTGATTAATTATATAAATGGTTGCAATGAAATTCCTACTTATTTCATTTGTGGTAAATAATTTTTAATGGTATATTGTCATCAAATAAATGTTTGGATATAAACAAATTATTTCCCTTCTTATTGTGTTTAAAATTAGATAAATTTAGTTTTTTAGTTAGAGGACCCTAAGAGGGATCCTCACAGAGCTGGAGTTGAGCGAGGAGCGAGAGCTGCGTAGAAAGTATACTTTAGTTAGTAGGTAGGGAGATAGTCATGATGGTAGGTTTAGTTAGTTTAAAGATCCATATTCCTTCAACGGTCTACAATATATTTATCTCCATTCAGTAACTGTTTTAAATAAATTAAACAAATTATCTATTAAATATAGAATAGTTGAATACTATGAAGTTAGCCTCACCAAATATTTCACCACTTTTAGGAACTTAAAATATGCTTAAAAAACATTCAAAACATTTAAACAGAACAAAATTTACACAAAATCTTCCAATAATATTTAAAAAAACATCAACTCGAAATCATGGTTTACTCCCATATAATTTATGGTTTCGGTGCTTCTCTAAAACACGTAATTCTAGAACATAGAAAAAACATTTACATCTTTAGGCTACTATGAAAAGTCAACATGTCATGATTCACTGAGCTCTCAAATACACATTGCAAAAATATTAGGGGGGCTTCTCGTGTGATTAACGTTGCTCCGCATGTATGTTGAGATTTCTATCATAGGCCCCAAATGAATCGACCTCTTGGATAGACATGGTTGTGAACGAGATCTCGGTAGTTAGATGACGCAGGAAGCCTCAGATGCAATTGCAATTATAGGGAGAAGTTGTTGCAGATATTTTTGCAAGCAGCGCCTAGCAAGGCATGCTATAGAAGCCATCTGGAATGAAAGAATTCATAGTAACCAGATATTATTCACAGTGATATAAGAATGAAGAAATCGCATATACCAATTACAGTGGTGTTCTTCCTTTCACCTGTAAGGCCACCATGACAAGTAGTTATTAGTAACACTAAAGATCCTCAGATTTGAGAATGTATAGCTAACTGTACACAAATATCCAGATTCAAGCTTGATGATAGAATGAACCATATTTAAATATATTGAGAGAAAAACTCAAGTGTTGAGGTTTGTAATCATACTTTTACACATGTTGGGAAACCTACCACTTCTGAGGCATTTGTTGAGCTACGTTGAGCCATCGCAACAATAGCATAAAAACTTTGCAGGTTCGAAAATGTTATAACTAAAAATCCCCTTAGTCCCCAACAAGTGCGACACTTTTGATCTATGTTCCGGTGGACATCCCATGCTATATTCACCTCATAAGAAATGAAATGTACTATAGTCTATAAGGTATTAGTTAGTTATGCTACTATTCAACATGTTCTCAAAATCCTAGAGCTTGGAACAAAGATCTTTGATATAAAGTAGAGAAGCTTTGTCCATTTTTTCACGCCTTTTCCACTCAGCCTTAACATGATTCAGAATCTTTTCACGACCATTTGCAGGCTTTCTCTCGCGTTTCCATGGCTTTCTCTCTTCTCCAACAGACCTTGAGTCTTTAATTGAGGCAGAGGGTTTTACTGCAGTAGACGTTGAATATTTAATTCTCTCTTCTCCAATAGACCTTGAGTCTTTAACTGAGGCAGAGGGTTTTACTACAACAGACGTTGAATATTTAACTCTCTTCTGTAATAAACCTTGAGTCTTTAATTGAGGAAAGGGTTTTACTGCAGCAGACGTTGAATCTTTAATTCTCTCTTCTCCAACAAACCTTGAGTATTTAATTGAGTCAGAGGGTTTGACTACAGCAGACGTTGAATCTTTAATTGTGGCAGAGGGTTCTACAACAGACAACTTTGATTCAATGCCAGAGCGTAGGGTTTTATGGATTGGACAGTAAACCAATGGTCTCATCTTTTATTGCCATAAACAACTAAATTCCTCTGATTGCAGCCAGCATGAAATATTTAGGAGAGTTTGAATCAATGTAGATACATGTACAACACATGTTAAGTGCTGAACACGCTAAACACACAACACTCTATGAATTGTCAGAACAGTTAACTACCTTCAAGCAGATCTGCAAACTAGATTATCTGTACAAAATAATGTTGTTGGGCTCAAGGTTCTGAAATGGTATTTAACTGCTGAAATGAAGAAAACAATGAATGAACCAAATCGTATTTCAACAAATTATTCGCCCATCGAATCTAATGGATAAATTTCCAAGATTTTTTCCCCGATTCGAGCAAATTTGGTAACTATATTTATAATCATAATAAATGACAAAAATATTACAGAGCAAAAGATTGAAGGAAAGGATGATTTAAAACACAAAAGAATGACCATATGCAAAATTTAACACTTTCTGCTTCAGGGGAGGCACTGTTATCTGTTAGGTGGACTGGAATACACATAAATACACAGAATAATGTTGAACTTTTAGAAATGACAGACCCAAGTCTAAAAATCAAAATACAATATGATCGTTTTATCTGGCTCTCAGACAGGTTTTGCTTTCTGGGACAGATACTGCTTCAGTTGCATGGTATGCATAGCCATTTATCAATCTGAGCGTGATCATTTACCATACAAAGAAGCGATCTTATACCATTATAGTGAAAGAGACCATGCGAGTTTTTTACGGTTAGAGAGAGACGAATACCTAATCATTCTAAACCGTTTTTTCTTTTTATTCATTAACTTATTTCAGTTGTGGATCAACGATGAAAATTCTTTCAATTGTCTAACACATAAATCCACGATGCAGAATAGGACATGGGGGCGGCTGGGGGAATTCATTTCAAAGGGAAACACAGTACCACGTAACTAGCCAAGTGTGCAAAGTTTTAAAAAAAAATCCTACCTTAAAATCTTAAAAAAAAAACTATATAATTTATAGTTTTAAATGTATTTTAATTTCCAAATTTATTAATTATTGAAGGGTGCAAAATTTTTATCTGACATATATTTATCATTGGAAATGACAGTCGCAAGTCAAAAAATCAAAATACAATATGATCATTTTATCTGGCTCTCAGATAGGTACTATTTTCTCGGGTAGGTACTGCTTCAGTTGCATGGTATGCATAGCCATTTATCAATCTAAGAGTGATCATTTACCATACAAAGAAGTGATCTTATACCATTATAGTGAAAGAGACCATGCGAGTGTCTTACGGTTAGAGAGAGACGAATATGTGATCATTCTAAACCATTTTTTCTCATTATTTATTAACTTATTTCAGTTGTGGATCAACGATGAAAATTCTTTCAATCGTCTAAAACACAAATCCAGGATGCAGAATAGGGCACGTAGGCGGCTGGGGGAATTCATTTCAAAGGGAAACACCTTACCCCGTAATTAAACATATTATATAATGATAAATATATCTCACATAAAAAATTTGCACCCTTCACTAAATTTGGAAATTAAAATATATTTAACTATATATTATATAGTTTTTTTTTTAAAGTAGGAAATTTATTTAAAAACTTTGCACACTTGGCTACTTAATAAATTTGGAAATTAAAATACATCAAATTATAAATTATATATTTTTTTTTAAGATTTTAAAGTAAGAAATTTATTTTAAAATTGTAAACCTTTTTGACTAGTTTTATTTATTTTTAATATGTGAACACTATAAAATAACTACAATAATTTTTTTTTTTTTCTTAGTTAAGACTAACCTAACTACCCACGGCGGATTTGAACCGGTGACTTATCGCAAGGAGTCCCTTAAGAGCGCACCCATTCACCATCAATCCAAAACCCCGTGAGGGCTACAATAATTTTATTATAAATTATATAATTTATTAAAAAATTACAAATTTATTTTAAAATGAGAAATTTTGTCCAATTTTTAGACCTTAATATATAAACTATTAAATAATACAATAATTTTATAAAAAATGAAAATTGTAATAATATTTATAAAAAAAAATTTGACTAATTTATAAGCTATTAAATTATACAATCTTATAAAAAATCAAATTTTCAATAATATAGTTTCTATAAAATTTTCACTTCTTAAAGTAAAATAAAAAGGGAAAATAAGGCATCCACAAAATTTAAGCCTTTGGGAAAAGAAAAAAAAAATCCTCGTAATTATTACTTCGACAAAATAAATTTGACATCGCAGCTATATTTCGTAAGCAGACCGGTCGTAATTATTACTTTTACAATATATAGAAACGACAAAATAAATTTCACATCGCAGCTATATGTCCTAAGCAGACCGGCCTCATTTTTTTCCATTAAGAAAAAAACACTGTTTTTTATATATAGAGATAAAGAACAGTATATCCCGAGCATATACATTTTTACTCCAATTTGTTTTGTTGTTCTGTTGAGTACCAATCCATACATTTATGCCAACTTATATATTTCTAATATAACTTCCTATGTACCAGGAGAAAGGCCTCATTTACTGTGCATCAAACGACTATATTTTATTAACAGAACTTTGTTACTGCAAAATGCAATACCATGAAAATTGAAGTAATGCAAAATCCTGAACCACAACCACAGCGCCATAAACTTGGTGATTACAACGTTTTGTTTTCACTAATTGAAAAACTGATAGTCGAACTATCAGACTGCTCCATTGGATTGAAAAATAGAAGATTCAGGTTAATCTTAAGTATGACAATAAATTGTTTGTAGATTCAGGCTAGTGGAAGATTTCGCAATTACAGCGCCATATAATCCATTATTACAGTATTTTATTTTCATTAATTAAAAAGTAGAGAAATCTAAACCGATTGTAAATTCGGATCATCGGAATGCTCAGCTTCACAGCCACGGACGTCTCGCAAAGCCAGCGTCTCCATCGGCAGGCTTTCCAAATGACTTATGATTTCCGATTCCGACGCATTGGCATTTAAGTTTTCGAGTTCGATAATTTTGCGAAGTAGCCCTTTGTTTGTTCCGATCTTAGCGCGGTTGTCGGAGTCGTTGGCCAAGATTTTCAACATCCGTTTCCCCAGCACACTGAAATACGAGTAATTATACTCGTCTGACAACAGGCCCTGGTACTTAGTCCGGTGAATTCCACTATGATTTCTATCATACACCAAAGAGTTTATGGATTGCATGGACTCAGGAATGGCCATCACCCGAATGCCATTTCGGGGTATCTCCACCAATTTGCAGATGATCTCTCCAGCCGCTATTCGAATCTCCTGCTCCTGAGGTTTCTCCCAATTCAGCAACTCGATCAGCCTCTCCAGCACGCCTGCCGTTGTTCCCAACTTCTCTGAACGAAGCCGGTCTGACTTCAGAAGCGTGGATAGTAGTCGAGCACCCTCCAGTACTTGTTCATCATCATCGATGGACTGCAGCAGCTCCACGCTGTATGACAGAAAATCCATCTTCAACCCGTCGAAAACGCTTCCGTTGATGCACCGACAATATGTATCATAGAAATAACACAGAACCGTGTTGAACTGAGAATGGTCGAAGCCATCGTCTTCTAACGCGCAGGACCACTTTTGTCCTACGGCACAAGAGAATATAAATTTAATCGGAAAATCCGAAATGGAATGTAACTTTCCGTGGAATGTTGATGTTGCGTGGTTGGGCTGGAGAATTCGCGAGAACGCGAGGTACATGACAACAAATCCCAACAGAGTCAGAAACGATTCCACTATGGACAGGCAGTAGAAAAGATTGAGAGCCAGATCTCGATTCATATTATCGCCGCGCCCGTAGTCTTGGTTGGATATACGTATGGCAGACAAGGACATGCATGCACTGGCGGAAGCTTCCTGTATCGTGAGCGAATATAGTTTTATGAATGTGAGCCCGGAATGGGGAGACCATGACCGTCTGGTCGCCAGCTCGCCTGGTCGGCATAAGATGCGAAGACCCTCTACCACTAACATTACGCTGACGAACCAAAAGTCTATACTTTTTAATGATTGTGAGAAGCCTCCAAGCAGAACGACAGTAGCCCAAATGAAGTTCATCGTTCCAAGCGTGCTCGCTGCCTTCTCGATAAGAGCTAGCTTGAAGGCGAAGTTTCTCAATTTCTTGTCCAGAGAGGTCTCCTTTTCAGTCAGTCGATGAGAGCCGGACTCTATATCTTCGGACGATTCTGCCATCCCGTTCTATTCCAAAGGAGGAACAGTATATGACAGTAGTGGGCACGACCGGCTGCCGGAGGTGGATTCAGACGATGGAAATTATTCCTGAAACTATGCAGAATCCTATTCAGTTGTATCCATCTCCCCCAAATTGAAATGTATGAGATGCATGAGTCACTAATATATAATATCCCCGTATACTGTTCACGCGATTGAGAGAGTGTTTTAAATTTGATTGACGGACTTTGTCTTGTGTTTTAAATTTGATTGACAGACTTTGTCATGTACTTGGATGTGGCTATGTGTTTGCAAATTAAAATTGAGAAAGATGTAGTCATAGTCATTGGCTACCCAATCCCTTCTGCCACATATGATCATGTCTTGATTGGATCTAGTTGCGTTGAAGCTGTCAACAATTTCGTGTTACTTGAAGCGCAGACTTGGTCACTGAAACAAAATATTTTCATTTTCAGAGTACTGTAACCAGGCCATTGTTGTCAGCGTTTTTAGTTGGAATCTTTCTGCGTTGAAGCTGTCAACAATTTCGTGTTTCTTGAAGCGCAGACTTGGTCACTGAAACAAAATATTTTCATTTTCAGAGTACTGTAACCAGGCCATTGTTGTCAGCGTTTTTAGTTGGAATCTTTCTGCGTTGACGCTGTCAACAATTTCGTGTTTCTTGAAACGCAGACTTGGTCACTGAAACAAAATATTTTCATTTTCAGAGTACTGTAACCAGGCCATTGTTGTCAGCGTTTTTAGTTGGAATCTTTCTGCGTTGAAGCTGTCAACAATTTCGTGTTTCTTGAAGCGCAGACTTGGTCACTGAAACAAAATATTTTCATTTTCAGAGTACTGTAACCAGGCCATTGTTGTCAGCGTTTTTAGTTGGAATCTTTCTGCGTTGACGCTGTCAACAATTGAAAAGACTTGGTCACTGAAACAAAATATTTTCATTTTCAGAGTACTGTAATTGTTGTCAGCGTTTTTAGTTGGAATCTTTCTGCATGTTAAATGTTTTTAAATGGTTCAAATCAACAATCTTTTATAGTTTTTATATTCAAAATTTGATATGTTTTTATTAATAGGCTTCACTAATAGCCTTCGTATTGAGTACTGGTTATTTTAAGTAACTAAATCTTCATTTTTTTCTTTTTTATATAATATTTTCTGATTATTTAAAATTTAATTAAATTTTTAAAAGATAGTGTAATTATAAATTTTTAAATATATAAAATTTAATGGAAAATTTAAAAACTTGTCTTTTTAAATCGTTGGATATATAAAAATTTAAATATGATTTTTTTGAGTTGAAAATTTAAATTTAAATATGAATTTTTATATAAAGGTAAATTTATTTTTCGTATTTAAAAATTAATATTTTTATTGATTATAAGGGTTATATTTATTAATTAGTGTAGTTGTATAAATGTAATGGTTATTAAAGATGACGGCAATGAAAGAGGTGGTACATTAAGGGGATGAAAAGTATGATAAAATTTTACTTCCATTTGCTATGTCACTCTTTCCTACCCTCCCGTCTTATGGCATAAAAATATACTCAAATGTATATTATATTCTTTTTAATTATTTCAAACATTATAGAATTAATAAAAAAATTATTATTATTCCCCATTATTCAAAAATGTCTTCGTCATTGAATTAAATAATTAAATATGATTAATATAAATTAAATAGTTTAAACATTTTTATTCAATTAAATATGATTAATATAAATTAAATAGTTTAAACATTTTTATTCTGAATACAAAATCTGGGTGAGCTAATTACCTAAACTACAATTATTTTTCATTTTGTAGCTTTTCAACTTTTTTATTTTCAATACAAATTCTTGTTGAGCATTTAATTTTCCATTTGATGCCTATATCAAATATTTTTAATTTACTGAAAAATGGTAATCCCAATCTCATTGTTGGATTCTTTCATTGGATTCTTTAAGATTCTTTCATTGGATTTAGGATTCTTTCATTGGATTCTTTTTGTACTCCTGAAATGACGTGATTGAATTCATTTAATGAAATAGATGGAATTATTTCCATCATCTTCTATGGGTTTTCTTTTCATAGATAGAATTATTTCCATCATCTTTTATGGGTTTTCTTTTCTACTCCAAAAATGACCATCAAATTCATTTATGAAATAGATGGAATTATTTTTCTTTCCTATTCCAAAATGATCATCAAATTCATTTAATGAAATAGTTGCGATTATTTTTCAACCGCCTTCTAAAGGTTCTAGGTTTTGTAGAAATTCAATAGTGTTTGGCAACATTGAAAGCAATTGGTTGATCTAAATGCAGAAATTCAATAGTGCTTGGCAACATTGAAAGCAATTGGTGGCTAGGTTTCCTTTTGGAATTTCTTTATAGACATTTGAAGTCTATTGCAGAGTTTAGCAAAGGGCTTTTTTCTTATGTTGGTGGAGGAGTTAGAAGAAAATCCCCTTATAAGAAATGAAATTTATGGCCACTTTGGGATATTCTTATTCTAGGCGATGATGATTATATTGAACCCCAGCTAACACTAATAAAAAAAAAAATGGCATTCAAAGAGCCAGAAAAAGAACAAGCAAGCACAGGTATCCCTTGTTCTAGCCAAGAAGCAGTTTGCATTGAGAAAAATTTGTCCAGGTCTCCGACCAAGGAGGTAGACTTGAAAGACCAAGAAGATTGTGAATTTGATGGGGTATTAGGGTGCATATGTCCAAGTCTCTGACCAAGGAGGTAGACTTGAAAGACCAAGAAGATTGTGAATTTGATGGGGTATTAGGGTGCATATCAACTAAATCGTGGGAGTTTCCTGCAAAAGGAGAAACCTTTGATGTTCAAGATTGTCCTTGAGAACCCCTTAATTATAATCTTAATTTGGACAAGACTGTAAAGAAACAAACTCACATAAAAGAGAGAAATGCATCTGCTTACTCTAGGATGGAGATTTGAGTTCAAATCTGGGTGTCATGATGTTCATTATATCTCCTAGTCAGAATTACTATTCTCTTTTACAAGCATGTTCAGCATGGAAGAAGCAATAAAATGGAAATCATGATGGTAATGTGGAGGGGCTAACAATTCAAGAAAATTCTTTTGGGGGTGTTTCATCATTTCCTCCTCTGTATAAAAGTTGGGCATGGGCTCCAAGAAACATGTCTTCAAATTTTGTATGTCCAAATAAGTCAAGGAGAGTCTATACTTCTAGGGAAGTATTAAAACGTCGAAACAACAATAATGAAATTGTTGCGGATGCTTTGAAAACTGACACATGACTAAAGCGACAGGTATTTAGGAGACAAAAGATGCATAACTGTGTCAATAAGAGGAAATTAAATTTCGGAGGTTTACTGGGCTCAAAGACTTCACTAATTTGTCTAGGACCTTCATTTTGCATGGTTTGAATGAATTGTTTGGTTCAAAGCTTGTGGTAATGATAAAATATATTGTTGTTGCAAAATGTGTGGAATTTGATTAGTCACCTTTATTATACGCACAACTATGCTAGGGTATCTGTATGTGTATGTGAACAAGGGAGTTTATTATCATTCCTTTCTTCTTGTAATGCGAATCTACAACATTTAGGAGGCTGTTTAGAGTATTTATGGTTGCTAACTAGAGTTTTGCCCTATTTTATTGAATAACGTCTACAATTCTTATTACTTTACTCTATAATTTTAAGGGAGACCCCCAACTCAAGATTTTCTATATAATTATACATGAATTGAATTGGATGCGAGGATTGAAGTTTTTAGACCTCTTTTTGTTTTATTATATGAGAAATTGCTTTGAGAAACATTGCCCGAGATAGGAATTTGTGGTGTATAACATGAGTTCTTTTGGCTTACACGTTAAGGGTTGTGGTGGAGAACATGAGTTGTATTTGGCTTATGTGTTGCATCATAGGGTTTCTATTATGCAAAAATTGTCCGGGACATGCTCCTAGCTTCATCACTTTTGAAATATGCCACTTTGGTTGAATTTTATATTGTTAATGTTAAAAACTCGGTGGAATTCAGAGAGTGGCTCTGATTCCTCATTACATTTTAAAATAAACATCGACACAACCATCGCATTCAATCAAGGATCCATACCTACATTCACCAACAATCCATTTCCAAATTTTCAGGCTAGTCAATTTCTTAAAAGGGCATAAAACAAAACTAGCTGCAAGTACAATGTTGAAATTGCTAAGCATTCCCTCAATTGACATATTGCAACCAAAATCATTAGGATAGTGAAAGAGGAGTTCACTTTATTTTTAACACCATGTTATTTATCTCACTAAAATTGTAACATATCACATCTCTCTTCATCTATGCTCTTTGTCCATATGTTATTGCCTTACGGCGTTCTTTTGCAACATTTGGTGCAATTGCTAGTATATAATATCCCTGTATACTGTTCACGCGATTGAGAGAGTGTAACTGCGATTATTGACATTCAATAAGTTAAATCTAATAAGTTTATTATTAATTAATAAATAGGTATTAGATTCGTTTTCATTTATTGTGGTTATATTTTATAATTTTGTATAAAAGAAATGTGTAATTTTTTATGTTTAATAAAAAGTTTACATTTATTTTTTAAAAATTAAAAAAATTAAATATTTAATTAATTACATTTTTTTAACCATATACTTAATATCATAATCATATTTACCATTGTTAAAATTGCAGGGCTGTACAATGGGGCTCATAAGCCAAACAGGCCTTGTCTGCTGTCATGGGCAGGTGATGAATATGACTTTGGTCTAGATCAATAGGGTAGAAGGTGTTGATGGAGGCCCCAACTCTGATTTGACTGGCAAGTTGAGTGTTTTGGTTTAGAATAAATTTTTCCAATAGTGTGGGTCCTTTTTCAAGGATTTCAATTGGTTAAATTTGAACGGTACAATTGGTTTATTTCATTTATATATTTTAAATAGGTTTTAAATAATAAATAAATCATCATAAAATAAAAATAAAAAATATACATATCTCTAACAATTAAATAATTATGGTCTTTTTTTTAAAATCTCATATAGTCAAATTTAACGTGCCTAAAAGTAAAATAATTTTCCTTTGGCTGAGTTTTATAATTTTCCGGGATGGAGTCGTGTCTTGCTTTAAGGGTTTTTCTCATAAAGAAATTCAAAATGGGAGTTACTATGGCCATATAAAGAGCTTGGTCATTCTTAAGAAAAGAAAATAAAGCAATGTGTTAAGAAATTAGAAATTAGGTAATGTGTTGGTAAACTACAGAATCAATGACTAAGGGAATTCCCATTTGAATTAGCATTTTGTAAGTTTGAAAGTTGAGAAATGATCTATAACTCCAAATTACTTGCCATATTCAAATTGGAATTTCTCTAGGAATATTGTGAAAGCTTTTTAATTGCTTTCTTGATAATGCATGTGATGGAAGATTTGACGCTGGGATCATGAAATAGATGTTGATGGATATTGTCCATAACAAATATTGTTTGAAATTGTTGATGATCGTATATCTGATCGTATATTTTATATTTATATTATATGAAATATTTAATATTTAAGTGATAAACTTGTTTATTTAAATAATAAAAATTGTATTTTTTAATAAAAATATTTATTTTGAAAAATAAAAATTAATAAAATTATAATTAATATAAATTTGTAGTTATATTTTTAATAAAAATATTTATTTTGAAAAATAAAAAATTAAAAAATTATAATTAATATAAATTTATTTTAAATCTGGATTTATTATTATTCATCAATTTTTTAAGATAACAAATATTACTATAAATATTTAAAAAAGTTTTTTATTAAAGAGATTTTATTTTTTAAAATACTGGTCAATTTAAAGAAAGACATATCACATAACTTTTTAAGATATTATTGTAAATGTATTAGACTTGAAGCCTGCTATTTTTCTCTAGCCCTTTCTTTTTTATTTAACATATATATATATATTTTAATTTTAATTATGATAAACTATTTCAATGTATGTAGAGAAAAAGTAAATGAGAAATCACTATAGATCCATTATTTCAATGTACATAGAAAAGAAGTAAATGGGAAACCAATACAGATCCATCTTAACTACAGATTTAGCAAAAGTCTTTTTATAGTAGAAAAATTACAAAAACTGTATATCTAAAGATTGCATCCCTCTAGACACTTGATAGATGATGGTTAAGATGAATTTCTCACTCAAAGAAAGAAACTAACATAGAAAGAATGAACCTATCACTCAAAATTTCAACTATTTTCTAATAAAAGTAATAAGTGGGGATGCATAATTCATTCAATTCTTAATACAAAATTAATATGTGATATTTTTATTAATAATAATAAAATCAAACTTAGAAATAATGGAATAAAAATTTGTTATGTTGTTGTGATAGTGTTTGTATTTAGGAATTAGATACTATTTTCTAAGGTTTGCTTGATTTAATTAACTAAATATATTGATTTAAACTCATGTATCCTTGATTGTTTATGCAATGAAATGGCAACCCTATTTTAGGCAGCCTCCTGGTGTAGCTAGGCTCACCTAAGAGCTACGTGATTCATTCATAGGTATTCTTTTCTTACAAATTTCAAATTGGTATCCGAGTAGCAAAAGTGAGGGCTTGATTTTTTTTTTAAATGTTCTATTTGTTATTACTTTCGCTAGTATTTGATGTCATTTGATTGCTTGTGATAGGGACAAATGTGGATGGTGACAAAATTTGAGTTTGACCATTCCAATCGGAGATCAGACTTGCCGATCTATATTTTTTGTGAAACCAACTAGAACCTCAAGGCTTGTAGCATTTTTTTAGTGATTACAGAGTCAATTTATGATCTGGTGATTCCATGTTATGACTAATGTGGAAGGAGAGAGTTGTGAATACAAACATTTATTCAGCTTGATAACTCGGTGACTGACGACAGTGCGTGTAGGATTTAAAATCGACTCTACTCAACTGTGATTATTGGGTAATCTCTACAGTGGAATGCCTGCTCATAAGGAGACCCCGACCAAATTTTTCTGCTGAGTTTCTGAATATCGCAACTATGTTTATCGAGTAATCTCTAGGGTGGAATGCCTGCTCATATGGAAACCTCGAACATAATTTTCTGTTTAGTTTTTGAATACAACTGGTAGCAGAGTGATCAACCATGTGAAGCCATGCCGAGGAGAGGCATGACTTCTTCCCTGTCGTCGGTTCCAAATCTTACACAATAGAATCAGTTTTGGGTCATATATTAATCATGGCGCTCGTGTTGCGTACCGAAAGTGAGCCATCGAGGAGAAGGGAGGTGTCAAAGTGCAGAGAAGTGGCAATGTTATGAGATTGATAGTGTGGCTGAGGAGAGGCTGCAAATAAATTTATTTTTTGGTTATTTTTTATAGGATCATAGCACACAACAATAATCGAAGAGTGCGACGGAGATGCCACACTTATAAAATTTTAAATTCTCGCAGTGCAGTTCACGATCCATGCATCAAAAAGTGTGATGAGCCCCATTTCTTTTAATTTATACCTATCATCTCATTTACAAATTACAATCCACCGAGCTTTTGCAGCTGCATTTTTTTCTTCCTCGGATTTGTATGGAGACTGTGAGAGGTGGGATTGGACACTATGTTCCCTGCAAGTGAAGTTTCTTATCTTGGGCTTCATATGTTTTTACATATATGAGCACGCTATTAGGGGTTTCATGGTAGACACATGGCATCTTTGTTTTGAAGTCTAAGAAGATGTATATTTGTTTATAAGGCTTCATTCTTGTGTATGATATTAATTGAGCTCCGATTTTGAATCTATTGAGAGAAGTGCGCTCTTCGTTGCAGTACCTTTCTAGATTTGTTTTGCATTTATATATTTGGAGCGGTTGGTGGTGCTTGTGAAGTAGCAGGGCATGGTTTAAGATTGGTATTTTATGTTAAGATGACTAATGAGACCTACCTGAATGAGGTTAATAAGTTGGATTGCTCAAATTACGTCAATTAGAATTTAAGTTGCAGATTCTGATGGAAGGATATGTTGCTTGGACAATCACAAAGGGAGAAGAAGAAAAACCAAGTGTGGCCGAAGGTGCGACTTGGAGAAGCGTGAGAATAAATCAAGTGTATTATTAAGGATATCTGTGAAAGATAATATAATTACTTACATTTGTGACTATAAAACCTCTAATGAAACTTGGAATAAACTGAATGAGTTGTATGGGACTAAAAGTATAAATTGGTTCCTTGTAACACCATCTCCAAGATTTAGTCGCTTTCACTGACATGCTCGGGTAAACATGACCTTAGGGATATTATGACATGACTCATCCTCCAAAATACAGTTAGGGAACTGGAATTGATAAACTTGAATCATACTAACCTTCTTTAGGAGCTATAGGACACCTAAGATCTAACCAACCACTCCGAGTGCTCAAATCTTGATTGGAATGATCTTTTACTAACCTGGGCTCCCAACCGCATGCATGAAAAGGAATCCATGTGGTTGAGGGCCTCAAACCGCATGCACAACCCTAGTTTCTAGTGGTTGTGAACTAAAATGTTCAATTCAAAAGGTGCGGTCACAAATTCTGAGCCTAAATTGCTGGTCAGCCTCCATACCACTGCCCAAAACTCAATGAAACTTTCTAGAATGATGAGTAGCTCAATGAAAGAGATAAATATACAAATTTGAACCACAGACTTCACCTAACCATGCCTATCCATGATAGTTGTTTTGTCAACCACATTGAAAACATGTAATCTATAGGTCATGAATGCATATCTAAACATAGGGATTTGATACTTATCTGAGAATCATCAAGAAGGTCTAATGCCCTCTCATAATAGTTGCAACAACATCTATTAGAGTATGCATTCATTAACCAATCATCAATAAATAAAACATATAGAGAGCCATAACAAGAACCTATTATGAAACCATGCTTATAACCAACATATAACTAGAATAATAACCATGATAGAACAACCATCAAATACACATAATAACAAGTACATATACTCATGAAATAGAACATGAAAAGAGATACTTTTAACATATGCAAAAACGAACCAAGTTAGGGTCTTCCATGTACCACCTGACCATAGATTGGGCTGAACCAAATATTTATTTTAACTAATCACCCCGTACCATATTCCAAGCATGAATGTGGGATTCAAGACCAAATCTACCAGGGCTTCCTAGAGAGCAAACCACCTATACCCTTAGGATTTACCGCAATCTTGCCAAAACCAGTCAAGGGAGCCATAGGCCCAAATAGGGGTATAAACAACCAGGATTTAACACAATCCTGCCAATATTGGTCAAGGGATTCCTAGGCCTAAAAAAGAGCATAAACCAATAGGATTTACTACAATCCTTCCAAAACCGTTCAAGATATCACTAAGCCCACAACAAGCTTGGATTCCTCCATATTTATTCACCAATAGCTTGAGGAATTTACTCATCTCCAAAATCAGGATTTATTGCAATATCACTAAAACCGGTCAAGGGATTCCTAGGCCCTTGGGAATTTTCCTAGGACCACCTCACCTGATTCCAAAACCATATCGAATCCAAAGGTTAACCAAGAAACAAACCCCATCGCACCATTACTATATAGAAATGGCAAGGCAAGGCTGAAAACATTTTCACACTTAGAAAAACTCATGCCAATGACAACAAGAGAACCAAATATATACATGCATGTACCATGCATTCAAAAAACAAATAGGAAATCACACATGAAACCTGTTACTTGTAATTATTCTATAACTACCCTCCTCCAACATCTACCCAAGTAACAGGCCAACCAGGGTAAACATGCGACGAGAGAGGCCACTATAAGGGATTCAACCTCCTTAGTGACCTTAACGAAATGGAATCGACGGAACACATCAACCATACCTTACAGATTAGCAACAACAACCCCAGGAGGCATCTTAGCCACTCATACATCCTACCCTTGGGTCTCACTAATATTTTATGCCTCTTAACCTCTAGAAGCTCTCATGCTATAGCTATACCAGCATTCAGGGACCTCTAGATGCTCTCCCAGGCCTACAAGCCAATGTCTAGGGACTTTTTCCAGCATACCTATGCTAATGTCTGTGGAATTCATGACACTTTTCTAGCCCAGAATTTTGGCCATTGCCCAGAATTTGTTATAACTTCCAAAATCCAACAAAGACATGATCACAAATCTAATAAACCAGAAATCTACTTGAGGACTAAACCTGACTATTGTTACAGGGAAAAGTGTCTATTTAGAACTGCTCTATCCCACTAAGGTGTGGCAGCCGCCTTAGAAACAAATAGAGAAAAGCTACTTTTTTTTTTCTTTTATGAATTATAGATAGAGAGGAACAGAAAGACCAACCTCTGTCTTGCGCTAATCTCTTGATTTGATCCCTCTCTTCTTTGATAGTCCACAGCTACCTTCTCCCTTGCACGCCTAGCTTCACAAAGTACCTGTAAGATCATAGAAGCATAGCACTATACAAAGACATGGATCTATAATCATAAACAATCTAGGATCAGATGTAAATTGACCATACAAATTTAACAAGCATCAATGATACAAAAGCATGGAGGAAAACTCAAATAGCTTTTATTGATAAACAAGAAAAGAGCCAAGAGGAGTTATAACCGGTTGTTCGGACCCAGCATCAACCTCCCAGCAAAGAAGCCCCTCTTCACCTCAAACAAAGCTTAGATCACCCAACAATCTGATGTTTGTCTTAGAAAACCAACAACAATTCCTTACAATATGCAAAATTCCAGCCTCTGGATCTCTGGGATGAGGGATCCATATATAGATATCTATAAGGGGGATGAGTCAGCTTGTGATTTGATTAGTGTCTTCTCTCTGATAGTTCTTGCTTCCACTTGGAGATTGATGGCCTCTTACTCATCCTTGGTCGAATTTAGTGAGGCAAGTGTCACAGGAGAAGATTCTGGAAGCTTCCATTACCTCTCCACCTCGCGGAATGACACTGCCATTTGTCATTTCTCGCCGATCGCACCCCACAGAAGGGACTTTTGAAATGCAATGCACCCTCACAGTGTATTTGGGTGAGATGCAACGCACCTAGCCAGTGGAGCAGCTGCAGTGATCCTGTTTTGACCAATTCTGAGCATTTTCTCATGGAGAACTTCTGTGAGAAGTTGTAATCTGTTGACCTTGTTCCTTTAGGGGTTAGAACAACACTTTTAGGGAATTAGGAGCCCTTAGTTTATGGACATTTCATGCTTGGGGTTGTAGGGCCCAAACATGTCTATAACAGTTGCCCCCTAAAGTATGAGGCCGTTAATCTTTTGGTGTCGGGTGAAATGCTTTATTATGAGGATCCGAAGTTATTTCAATGTTGGGAGGAGACCTGTAATAAGATACAATACAATACAATACATTATCTTCATACTATTTTCATGATCTAGCTGAGGCGGGCATTCCCATGCTCAACTTTATAAATTCATTTTCATGTACATAGGACAGACAATCGTCTAAGTGTAAACTGATGATTCTGATAGAGCCATCATCCTTTTGAGTGGATGATTATCTGTGCAGCAATGATGTACATTTAATGTCTTTATTTCCCTGATTATATATCGCATCCCGGATGGATGAAACTATATCCGGGGTCTTTCAATCTCGTCCGATCTTCACTCGAACTACAAGTCGATCCGTGTGAGAAATGTTCTGAAGTCGAACATGGAAAGACATCGCTTGATTACCAGTCAATGATGTAAGTTGTTAACAAGTGCGAGAGGAATCACCGATAATGATAATGACCCTCAAGGTACTGCAGTACAATTCACGTGGTGTGAATAAAGGACTTGGCGTCGAACACCGCGCAAAATCTTTCGGTCGAAGGCCATTGATGTAAACCTGTCGCCGGAAGTGAGAAACTTGCCATTGAGGCATGCAAGCTTCAAAGTACTGAATGGGGTGTTCCTAGATCAACTTCTTGGATAATGAGTTGATGTCGACAAGAAGTGATCCGTCACAGGAGGGCCTTAATGAATCCCACATCAATGACACGGAACAGAGCAAATGATTTTAATGGAGGTGAAAACGATCTGGTGATATAAGGTTCAGGGTGGCGGTCATGAAAGAATGGAGTATAATGTATGGTAGTGGGTGAGACACAGGTGAATTCTCTGAATGACTTCTCTTGAACATATCCGCGACACTGACGTGATGGATTGGTAGCATTAAACCCAAATGTGGGTGGCATGGCGTGACCATGGTGATGTGACCGGTGAATGAAACAACCCAACCCGACTCGGACACGGAGTGGAAGTGTCATGTTCAAGAGCGACTTGCTACCAACAAAGTTTCTTCAAGTTTTCTTCCCAATTTTCCCTAGTCATTGCTGACCAGTACCTCTTTATTTTTGTCAAGCTTGAGGAGGATAACATATGCTTGTTCTATAATTTTCCCTTCGGGCAAACCCATCGCTATGTTTTAACGAGCCTAGTGATAGTGAAACTCGTTCTCGTCTATAGACAAGTTTGTCGCTATTAATCTTTTTAACGAGTTTAACGACAAAGATAACTCGGTCCTTTTCAATTTTAGAGAGTCTGAAAAGGGACGTAAAGGTAACTCCAAAATTCCTTTTTCGTCATCTAATCCCCTGAGTCCGAAAAAGTATAAAACAATACAGAAGGGATGAATTTTCGATACTTTTAACGAGCCGAACAAAACAAGCGCTCGATCTTTTTGTGTAATAATCCCTCAGGTCCAAAAAGATTAAAGTCTAGAGGAGGGATAGCACTTCCTGTCCCTTTAACGAGCTCGAGAGGCCAATGGCTCGGCAATCTTTTCATATTTTACGAGTCAGTTGAAAAGAGCTTAAAGGAGACTCGTCTTTTGAGGAACGAGTGATAAAACGGGTAGCAGCTGATTCCAGGTAAGGTTTGGAATTTTCCAATCATGGCAGTGTCACAAGGATGGCTAGTGAAATCACTCTTCGCAGCTGTTCCTCAAAATGGGTAAACAAGCAAATGGAGGTGAATGATCGGCCAATGAAAAAGTGTAGGTGACGGTGTAAACACGACCAAGGCTTTAACGGCTGAAGTACTGCATTCACGATGGTCATTTACCGAGGAATAGTTCATTTTTTAACGAGCTTAAACGCGGGTGTAAACATTTTCTCATGTCTTATGTTTATTTTTTAACGAGCTTGAACTATGTGCTAAAACTACTCGATTAATCCAGTCGTGTGATAAGAATGTCTCATATAAAATGGCAATTTTTAGAGATTTGCCCCACATCCTTTCTTTATGCAAGTTAGGAAACGACCAATCCTATGAGTTTAAAGGGTTAGAGGTCTTATAAATTAAAAAAATAAATAGTCGCTCTTCTCTTGCACTCCAAAAGGCTTGCATGCCCGCAAGTATAAATCATAATTTCAAGGTCACCTTTTATTCAAGCTGACAAAACATTTGTTTTATCAGGAAAGGTATACCTCTTTCAGGTTACCCAAAGATTGTTCTATTTAGCGCGTAAACAAAACACTTCTTCGGCGATGTCTATCGAAATAGCCAAAGATGAGTGGAGGAAGTTAGTCCGCTTACATAACTTTGACAAGAGAATCTTGTTCTAGAATAACCCCCTCTTCCAATCACGGACGGGAGTACAGACTAGTCATATTTTCTCACGGAAACCTACCCTATACCCGAAGTTTTCCTGCCTAAGCAGACCAGGGTGCATGCCCGCTGGGTTTCAGTCATGTCCCCTTGAATCACTCGCGCTCATCGGGTGGACGGACTGGAGATTGAGACATTTCTTGCGTGAAAAGACCATTTAGGGATGGTATATGACTATTTGCTATGCGTGATCTGGGAAATGAAAGCTGGTCTACGAGCTTGACCACTCTTCCTTCGTGCGGAAAACACATCACTCTAAAGAGTGATGAGATAATGGCTCTCATACAATAAATATAGTCCAGTCCAAGGAGTAGATTGTAATCCAGGGGTCCTTGAACTACCATCACGTTCATGTGAACGGTTTTCCCTCTCAATGTTATGGGCACATTGGGAAGGATCCCTAACGGTCGACTGGTTCCTTTATCAAAGCCTGTCAGATTTCTCATCTCAGGCAAAAGCGATGGCGAACCAAGTGCTTTCCAAGTAGTTGAGGAAAGGACACTCACAGAAGCCCCTTCATCTATGATGGTACCAGCCATAACCATTCTATATATTTCAACAATAATTCGGAATGGTATACTAGCTGGTAAACGGGGTCTGCCTAGTTGATTCCAGTCGAAAGAGACAACTAGGTTGCTTGGAGGTGGGACCGAATAGACGGCCGGGTACGACTCTGACGAACTTCCTTCCTGCGGTAAAGGAACGGGTAAATTGCCCCCATGTTCGTTGGAGTCTGTGCTTATGAAAAGAATTTGGACAGTGTCATCCTTGTTCTCTTCAGTGACTGTATCATCTGAAGATGGAACCTCTGAAGGCAAGACCGGGTCAACTGCCGCCTCGACCTTTTGACTTTCGTCTGGTATGGATTCAGATGGTTTATCTTCAATGATAGATGCTTCGGCTGACCACCTGAGCGGGCCAGCCGGGTTTTCAACTAGTGACGGACTCAGCAAGAGTTTTTTTATATCCAGGAGGAAGTCGTAACGGTGAAATCGGACGATCGTCCAAAACTCTTTTAGCTTCGTCTAAGAACGGATAACGGTGGACGGCATGATCGCCTTCGCACAGTTTACATGGAAATCTATATTTTCCTTTTTGTCCTGGGGCTTCACTTTCACTAGTTGACGGTGTGTTTTCAACATGATCATCAGAGGTTGACAACACCGGGTTGTGCAAACGAGGAGACCAGTCCCTTAAGATCCGACGGATGCAAGGACAATCTCTGTGATAGTGTTACCGGGAAAAGTGTCTATTTAGAACGACTCTATCCCACTAAGGTGTGATAGTTACCTTAGAAACAAACAGAGAAAACTACTTTTGTATTTCCTTTATGAATTAAAGATAGAGGGGGATAGAAAGAACCGACCTGTGTCTTGCGCTAATCCTTTGATCCAATCCCTCTCTTCTTTGACAGCTTCTAGCTACCTGCTCCCTTACTTGCCCAGCTTCACCAAGTTCCTGTAAGATCACAGAAGAAGAAAACTACACAAAGACATGGATCTATATTCATAAAAAGCTTAGAATCAGATTTAAGCTAAACATACAAATGTAACAAGCATCAATGATACACAAGCATGTAGGAGAAACTCAAATAGTTTTATTGATACAACAAGAAGATCCAGGAGGAGTTACAACCGATGATTCCTGATCCAACATCAACCTCCCAGCAAAGAAGCCCCTCTTCACGTCCAACAAAGCATAAATCACCCAATACTCTGATATCTATCTCAAAACCAACAGCAATTCTTTGCAATGTACAAAATTCCAGCCCCTGGATCTCTGGGATGAGGGATCCATATATAGATGTATGCAAGGAGAATGAGTCAGCTTATGATTTGATTAGTGGCTTCTCTCTGTCAGTTCTTGCTTCCACTTGGAGACTGAAAGCCTCTTACTCATCCTTGGTCGAATTCAGTGAGGCAAGTGTCATTGGAGAAGATTCTGGAAGCTTCCATTGTCTTTCCAACTCGTGGAATGGTACTGCCATTTGTCATTTCCCGCTCAACGCACCCTGATAGTGCATTTAGGTGCGTTGCAACGCACCTAGCTAGTGTATTTAGGTGCTATGCAACGCAGCTAGCCAGTGGAGCAGCTGAAATGATCCTGATTTGACTGATTCTGAGCAGTTTCTGGTGGAGAACTTTTGGGAGAAGCTGTAATTTGTTGACCTTGTTCCTTTAGGGGTAGGAACAACACTTTTAGGGACTTAGGAGCCCTTGGTTTATGGACATTTCATGCTTGGTGCTGCAAGGCACAAAAATGTCTATAACAGTTGCCCCCTAAAGTATGATGTCGTTAATCGGGTGAAATGCTTTATTATGAGGATCCGAAGTTCTTTCAATGCTGGGAGGAGACCTGTAATAAGATACAATACAATACATTATCTTCATACTGCTTTTCATGATCTAGCTGAGGCGGGCATTCCCATGCTCAACTTTATAAATTCATTTTCATGTACATAGGACAGACAATCGTCTGAGTGTAGACTGATGATTCTGATAGAGCCATCATCCTTTTGGTAGGATGATTATCTGTGTTGCAATGCTATACATTTAATGTCTTTATTTTCCTGAATATATATCGCAACCCGGATGGACGAAACTAGATTCGGGGTCTTCAATCTCGTTCGATCTTCACTCGAAGTACAAGTCGATCCATGTGAGAAATGTTCTGAAGTCGAACATGGAAATACATCGCTTGATTAACAGTCAATGATGTAAACTGTTAACAAGCGCGAGAGGAATCACCGATAATGATAATGACCCTCAAGGTACTACAGTACAATTCACGTGGTGTGAATAAAGGACTTGGCGTCGAACACCACGCAAAATCTTTCGGTCGAAGGCCATTGATGTAAACCTGTTGCCGGAAGTGAGAAACTTGCTATTAGGGCATGCAAGCTTCAAAGTACTGAATGGGGTGTTCCTAGATCAACTTCTTGGATAATGAGCTGATGTCAACAAGAAGCGATCCGTCAAAGGAGGGCCTTAATGAATCCCACATCAATGACATGGAACGGAGCAAATGATTTTGATGGAGGTGAAAACGATCTGATGATATACGGTTCAGGATGGCGGTCATGAAAGAATGAAGTATAATGTATGGTAGTGGATGGGACACACGGGTGACTTCTCTTGATGACTTCTCTTGAACATGTCGACGACACTTATGTGATGGATTGGTAGCATTTACCCCAAATTTGGATGGTATGGCGTGACCATGGTGATGTGACCGGTGAATGAAACAACCCAACCCGACTCAGACGCGGAGTGGAAGTGTCGTGTTCAAGAGCGACTTGCTACCAATAAAGATTCTTTGAGTTTTCTTCCCAATTTTTCCCTAGTCATTGTTGACCAGTACCTCTTTATTTTTGTCAAGCTTGATGAGGATAACATATGCTTGTTCTATGATTTGCCCTTAGGGCAAACCCATCGCTATGTTTTAACGAGCCTAGCGATAGTGAAACTCGTTCTTGTCTAAAGACAAGTTTGTCGCTATTAATCTTTTTAACGAGTTTAACGACAAAGATAACTCGGTCCTTTTCATTTTTAGAGAGTCTGAAAAGGTACGTAAAGGTAACTCCAAAATTCCTTTTTCGTCATCTAATCCCTTAATGTTATAGACATTTTTGTGCCTCGCATCATGGAGCATGGAATGTCAATAATTACAGGGATCCTCAGTCCCTAAACATGTTGTTCTTACCCCTAAAAGAACAAGGTCATCAAACAACAGCACTTCCAATCAGTTCTCCACCTGAAAACACTTCAAAACAGGCTTATTTTGGATCATGTCAGCTGCTTAACTGAGCTTCTGCGCTGGAATGCAACTGTCCCACTCTGTACCTGCGCTGGAAGTCAAAAGTAATGAAGGCTACCTGCGCTGGGCGAGATTGGCCAAGTGGCACAGTCATCCTGCAAGGTGTCAACTGCCCAGGAAGCTTCCAAATTGACACTTGGTTCATCAGATTCGCCTTGTGATGAGTAAGAGGTACTTGATCACCATGTGTAAGCAAGGATCTCCAAGTGGACTCAAGAACTGAAGATTAACTGAAGAGGGAGAGGACACTAGTCAGCTCTATGCCAGCCTCAAGTTGACTCATCCTCTCTTCTTCTCTCCTATATATAGAGCTCTTCTATGAGGTCTAAGGAGGCTGGAATTTTGTGTAAAGCAAGGAGGTGCTGTTGGATTACAGTTAGAGCTATTGGGTGATTGTTTTACTAGAGGTGAAGAGGAGAGTTCTTGCTGCTGGGGAGGTGCTGCTGGATTGGAGCCATCATTGGTTGTAACCTTCTCAGAACCCTGTTACTTCTATCAATAAAGTTTTGCATGTTCTCCTATATACTTGTATTGCATTGATGTATTGTATTTACATGTATATTTGATTCACTCTAATCCATGCATCAGTTATGAGTACATGTATCTTGTAGTTTCCTCTCTTGTTTTGTGCAGGATCTGTGTGTAGCTGGACCGGCAAAGAGAGCAAGGAGCTGGGAACAAGAGACAAAGAGAGAGGATCAAGATCGACTAAGCGAAGGACACCAGGTTGGTTAATCATTTCTTCTTTCTCTCTGTACTTTCATAAAGGAAAACATCAAAGCTTTACTTTCAGTTGTTGCTAAAGACTGTCACCTTTAGAGTAGGGATAGGGTCATCCGCATCGGATACTTTTCCCCACAACAAACTGGCGACTCCGCTGGGGAACCTAGTATCTTGTTGGTGTTTGTAGTATTTTGCTATTCATTTCTTGAAGAAAAGAGTACCAAATCGAAAAGCTTTTGACTATATCAAAAGCGAAGTAGAGGGACTGCTACTCTTGCTCATTTGCTGAGCAAATTCAAGATTTGAAGAGCTTATCTACAAAAGACTCTTTACTCTTTGTGATAGATCTTCATCCTCTTGATCATACCTTAGCCTGTACTTGACCTATAGCTTTTTATTTCAGTAAAAACAGTGCATTTTTGAGCTTTTTATGACCCCGAATTCTTTGTAGACGAAACTCTCGTGAGTCAGTGTAGGCTGTACACAGGCAGCCTACATTACAGTGCAGGTACTCCCTTCGGGAACTGCGCTGAGAGTGGAATTGGCAGACTAGAACCTGCGCTGGTCCAGTTAGCCCTTGTCTTGCTCAGTCTTCCTATTGTGTCTTGGCCCTGTTTGCACTTGTTTTTGGCTGATTGCTTGCTGGTTATTGTACTTGCTGTAAGCCACTTCTCCTTGACATTATTCCGCCTCAGTTGTGTGATGAAACTGTGAATGTTCTTTCAGTATTTCTTGTTTCAGTTACAGTTTCCCATTGTGAAAAGCGAACCAGTATAGCTGTGGCCTCTTAGATCCTGAACTGTAAAAGTGTCTTTGTGATCTTTTGAGTTAGTTTTATTACTGTTCATGGCTGTTTGAGTTTGTTTGCTCTTCACTTTTATGGTTTGAATCTATACATTTCCTGTGTTCAAACAAGTCTATCATAAGGTGTCTTTTTGATTGTGGACAAGCTTGTTTATTTCTACTTGAAATTAGATTCAAAATCATACAACAGTTTCCTTTTTGTCTAGCATCAACATTAAGGATAACGAAAAGAAATACATGCATTGTGCATTTTGCATTTGACTGTATGCTTGACGATTTAGGAAGATGTGCATTTTAGTGTGTGTTCTTTGATCTGTGGAAAAAGTTGTGTCCTTCTTTTCCCTCAAGTAGATTAAGGTTTTCAAAGTTGAAAGATTGAAAAGATTTGCTTCTCATTCTTAGATTGCATATAGGAAGTTGCATATATACATCTCGTGGCGAACCTGAAAGGCAAACTGTTAAGAAAGATCAACATTAAAATAAACTCAATTTACATAACAACACTTTGGAATTTAACGCAAACATCTAGAGGTCTAGGTAGAGACGTGTTCCGGCGTCGTTAAACATAGTGACTGTCGATCTCTACGAAGGTGGGTGATTCCTCCTGAGAGTTGGTGGCACTAACACGGACTTGAGCTCCCGCGTACCGTCGCGTATATTGGGAGACCCCTATAGGTTTTTATCCTTTATCCTTAGGAAACCGTGTCGGCCGCCCTACTGATCGCGATGCAGTGAACACAGCATTCACGAAGATCGACCACCCGTACCGTAAAACGTATTCTGTGGTTTCGCGAAAGGTTTGGCACACCCTCTGCCTAGATCTCCAGAGCAGTTTCTTTTGGCCTTTTTCAAACTCTATAACTGAAAAAGTCCAACCGAGCATTTGTCACTTCGGGCTCGTTAATACATCGAAGGCGACTAGAGTCATCTTTAGCTTTTTCTCGACTCTTAAAACATGAAAAAGCAAGTTTGTGTCTAAAAGCGTCGTTAATAAAATTTATTTTAAAGCGGAACATAATCACCTGTTATTCCCACGTTGATCTTTCAGTTGAAAAGTATGGAGCCCACCAACCAAGGAAGTAACCTTGGCGGAAGTCCAAATCCCTTCTCCTCTTGGGGAGATGTTGGTGCGCCTCATATGGCTACATTGTCGCTTCCAGGATTGACAATCGGCCTTCCTGTATGGCTCTTTTCAACTAATGTAGTCCAGATCGCCACTAATCCTGAGCATTCGAATCAACAGTCAGAACAATCTAGAACTACCCACCAGCCTTCCACTTCTTATGATACTTCCTCTGATCCTTCATCTTCGCAAGGTAGAGCCGGCAAAAGTCAGCCTCCCAAGGAGAAGAAGGAAAAGAAGAAGAAAGAAAAGAAGCAGAAGGAGCCTCTGGCAAAGGCGACTGGGGGCAAGCAGAAGAAAGCTGACAAAAACCCACACACTGCACCGACCGGGCCTAAATCGCCATGTGTCATTTGCAAAGGGATCCATTTCCATCGTGATTGTCCTTGTATTCCCCGGATACTAAGGGACTGGTCCCCAAGGTTGCACAATCCGGTAGCATCAACCTCTGGTTGTCATGTTGATTGCATTCCGTCAACTAGCAAGAGTGAAGGACGAAGAAGGGGACCAAGATCACCCTGTCTATTGTGTGAAGGTCATCATGCCATCCACAAATGTCCATTCTTAGATGAGGCCAAGAGAGTTTTGGAAGATCGCCCGGTGTCACCAGTGCGACTTCCACCTGGATATCAAAAACTCGCGCCTAATCCCTCGATAGTTGAAAATCCGGTTGAACCACTCAAGTGGTCAGCTGAAGTGTCGGTCATTGAGAATGAACCTACTGAATCTAGACTAGACGAAAGTCTAAAGGTCGATACGGCAGTTGGCCCAGTTCTTCCTTCAGAGGTTCTATCATCCAATGACCCCGTCATTGAAGACCCGTCTTCAAATGGCACCGTCGCCGAAGAGTCATCTTCATGCGACACCCTCACTGATGAGAACAAGGATGACACCATCCAGGTTCTTTTCATCAGCACCGACTCCGATGAGCATCAGGGCAATGCGCCCATTCCTTTATCGCAGGAAGGAACATCATCAGAGTCGTATCCGGCCGTGTATTCGGTCCCACCGCCAAGCAACCTGGTTGTATCCTTTGATTGGAATCAACTAGGCAGACCCCGGTTACCGGCCAGTACCCCATTCAGAATCATTGTCCAGATCTATAGAATGATTATGGCTGGTACTATCATTGATGAAGGGGCGTCTGTGAGTATCCTTTCCTCTGTTGCTTGGAAAGCACTGGGTTCCCCGGCGCTTTTACCTGAGTTGAGAAATCTCTCAGGTTTTGATAAAGGAACCAGTCGACCATTAGGGATCCTCCCCGATGTACCTGTTACATTAAAGGGGAAGACCGTCATGATGAACGTGTTGGTAGTTCAAGGACCCTTGGATTATAACCTACTCCTTGGACGCGACTATATTTATTGCATGGGAGCGATAGTCTCCTCACTCTTTAGAGTAATGTGTTTTCCACATGAAGGAAGGGTGGTCAAGCTCGTAGACCAACTTTCATTTCCGGGATCTCGCATCGCAAATAGTCAAATATCAATCCTAAATGGTCTGTTCACTCACGATTCGCCTCCGCCCCCGGTCCTCCTTCCCGATGAGCGCGAGTGATTCGGAAAGAAAGACTAGGACCCAGGGGGCATGCACCCTGGTCTGCTTCGGGCAGAAGAAACTCCGGGTATAAGACAGAATTTCCGCAGGAGAACATGACTAGTCCGTACCCCGTCCGTAGGAAGTGGGGTTGTTCTGGAAAAATGATCTTTTGTTAAAGTTATGTGTTTGGGAATCATTCACCTTTGTCTAAAAAAGTGGGCAATGCCCGAGTAGGAATTCCCTTATTACAACAAGTAGTCACCATCTTTAAATTCAAGCCTCGCCCATCGAAACATGTGTTTTGAAGGATAAGCAGGGGCAGTCTATTAAGAAGGAGACCGTATTGTTGTGACAGAGGGTAACCATCTTAGGACAACCCAATAATAGGCACCGCCGAAGAAAGAGATTGATCTGTGGCAGCAAATCGAACCGTCTTTGGAATAATAAGAAAGAGGCAAGCCTCCCTCAATAATACCAATGTTTTATCTTTGAGTAGTGTTCTCCTATTGTCATAAATAGCTGTTTGTCAAAAGTGGGCCGACGGGAAGCCTGAGTACTGCGTAAGACCCCTTAAAATAACGAGAAGACAAGTATCGTTAGCATTAGATTAGCAAGATGACAAATAAATGTGAACACCCAAAGAAAAGTAGAAGTAGGGGAGAGGAGGGGCAGCCTCGAAATTCTATCCTATACCTGGGGGCATGCAAACTTTCTGGAGTGCAAGCTAGGGGCGGTTATTTATCTGGTTTTAAGATTAGCCGTTTCCAAACTTGCATGAAAGAAAGCCTGTGGGGCAAAAGTAAAATTTGCCAAAAGTGAGCACAGCTGTGGTAAGGCATAAGCTCTATAAAAATTGGTCCTTACGAGAGGCGTTCTTCATATGACTGGTATATCGAGCAGTTTTAGCATATAGTTCATGCTCGTTAAAAAATAAACGCAAATCCGAGCAGTTTTAGGACTGAATTTATGCTCGTTAAAAAATAGAAAAGTGTGAGCAAAAGTTTCCCTCAGAGTTCAAGCTCATGGAAAAAATGAACCGGTAAATAACCTTTTGAGATCGTAAATTCATCAGCCATAAGAACCTTGATCGTGTTTTCATCCATCACCTCCACTGTTCATTTGGCCGATCATTCACTTCCATTTGTGTGTTTACCTCTTTTGAGAAACAGCTGCGAAGAGTGTTTTCACCTAGCCATCCTTGTGACACTGCCGTGATTGGAAAATTCCAACCTGTACCTGGAATCTGTAGCTATCCCTGTTTATCACTCGTTCCTCAAAAGACGAGTCTTCTTTCAGCTCTTTTCACTGACTCGTAAAATATGAAAATTTTGCCGAGTTTTGGCCTTCCAGCTCGTTAAATGACCGGAATGCTATCCCTCCTCTAAATTTTAATCTTTTTGGACCTGAGGGATTATTGCACAAAAGGATCGAGCACTTGTCTTGTTCGGCTCGTTAAAAGTACCGAACAACCATCCCTTCTGTATTGTTTTATACTTTTTCGGACTTAAGGGATTTGCTGACGAAAAAGGAATCATGGAGTTAACTTTCTGTACCTTTTCAGACTCTCTAAAAATGAAAAGGACCGAGTTTTCTTTGTCGTTAGACTCGTTAAAATGGTTAAATAGCGACAAACTTGTCTTTAGACGAGAACGAGTTTCCCTATCGCTAGGCTCGTTAAATCATAGCGATGGGCTTGCCCGAAGGGCAGGTTATAGAACAAGCATATGTTATCCTCCTCAAGCTTGACAAAAATAAAGAGGTACTGGTCAGAAATGACTGGGGAAAAATTGGGAGAACATTCAAAGTTTAATGGTAGCAAGTCACTCTTGAACATGACACTTTTCCTCCGTATCACATCGGGTTGGGTTGTTTCATTCACCGGTCTCATCACCATGGTCCTCGCCACACCATCCACATTTGGGGTAATGCTACCGATCCATCGCATCAGTGTCGTTATATGTTCAAGAGGGGTCATTCTGAAAGTGTCAACCGTGTCCCATCCACTGCCATACATTATCCTTCATCCATTCATGATCGCCACCCTGAATCATATGTCACAGTTTGTTTTCACCTCCACTAAAGTCATTAGCTCCGTTCCGTGTCATTGATGTGGGATTCATTAAGGCCCTCCTTTGACGGATCGCTTCTTGTCGACTTCAGCTCATTATCCAAGAAGTTGACCTAGGAACACCCCCATCAGTACTTTGAAGCTTGCATGCCTCAATGGCAAGTTTCTCACTTCCGGCGACAGGTATACATCAATGACCTTCGACCAGAAGATTTTGCGTGGCGTTCGACGCCAAGTCCTTTATTCACGCCACGTGAATTGTACTGCAGTACCTTGAGGGTCATCGTCATTATTGGTGATTCCTCTCGCGCTTGTTAACGGTTTACATTATTGACCGGTAATCAAGCGATGTCTTTCCATGTTCGACTTCAGCGCAATTCTCACATGGATCGACTTGTACTTAGAGTGAAGATCGAACGAGTTTGAAGACCCCGGATCTAGTTTCATCCATCCGGGCTGCGATATATATTCAGGAAATATAAAAGCATTTGCCATGTACATCATTGCAGCAGATGATCATCCTACTCAAAGGATGATAATTTCAGCAGAAAATTATCAGTCTATCTTCAGACGATTGTCTGTCATATGTACCAAAATGTATTTATAAAAAGCTGAGCATGGGAATGCTCGCCTCAGCTAGATCATGAGAATGATGATGAATGAAAAATAATGTATTGTATTGTATTGTATTACAGGGCACTCTCCTCAGTACTGGAACGAACTTCGGATCCTCTAGATAAAGCATTTCACCCGATAAACGGCCTCATACTTTAGGGGGCAACTGTTATAGACATTTTTGTGCCTCGCATCATGGAGCATGGAATGTCAATAATTACAGGGATCCTCAGTCCCTAAACATGTTGTTCTTACCCCTAAAAGAACAAGGTCATCAAACAACAGCACTTCCAATCAGTTCTCCACCTGAAAACACTTCAAAACAGGCTTATTTTGGATCATGTCAGCTGCTTAACTGAGCTTCTGCGCTGGAATGCAACTGTCCCACTCTGTACCTGCGCTGGAAGTCAAAAGTAATGAAGGCTACCTGCGCTGGGTGAGATTGGCCAAGTGGCACAGTCATCCTGCAAGGTGTCAACTGCCCAGGAAGCTTCCAAACTGACACTTGGTTCATCAGATTCGCCTTGTGATGAGTAAGAGGTACTTGATCACCATGTGTAAGCAAGGATCTCCAAGTGGACTCAAGAACTGAAGATTAACTGAAGAGGGAGAGGACACTAGTCAGCTCTATGCCAGCCTCAAGCTGACTCATCCTCTCTTCTTCTCTCCTATATATAGAGCTCTTCTATGAGGTCTAAGGAGGCTGGAATTTTGTGTAAAGCAAGGAGGTGCTGTTGGATTACAGTTAGAGCTATTGGGTGATTGTTTTACTAGAGGTGAAGAGGAGAGTTCTTGCTGCTGGGGAGGTGCTGCTGGATTGGAGCCATCATTGGTTGTAACCTTCTCAGAACCCTGTTACTTCTATCAATAAAGTTTTGCATGTTCTCCTATATACTTGTATTTCATTGATGTATTGTATTTACATGTATATTTGATTCACTCTAATCCATGCATCAGTTATGAGTACATGTATCTTGTAGTTTCCTCTCTTGTTTTGTGCAGGATCTGTGTGTAGCTGGACCGGCAAAGAGAGCAAGGAGCTGGGAACAAGAGACAAAGAGAGAGGATCAAGATCGACTAAGCGAAGGACACCAGGTTGGTTAATCATTTCTTCTTTCTCTCTGTACTTTCATAAAGGAAAACATCAAAGCTTTACTTTCAGTTGTTGCTAAAGACTGTCACCTTTAGAGTAGGGATAGGGTCATCCGCATCGGATACTTTTCCCCACAACACTTAAGTCTGAAAAAGTTAAAACAATACAGAAGGGATGAATTTTTGATAGTTTTAACGAGCCGAACAAAACAAGCGCTCGATCTTTTTGTGCAATAATCCCTCAGGTCCAAAAAGATTAAAATCTAGAGGAGGGATAGCACTTCCTGTCCCTTTAATGAGCTGGAAGGCCAAGGACTCGGCAATCTTTTCATATTTTACGAGTCAGTTGAAAAGAGCTTAAAGGAGACTCGTCTTTTGAGGAACGAGTGATAAAATGGGTAGCAGCTGATTCCAGGTAAGGTTTGGAATTTTCCAATCACGGCAGTGTCACAAGGATGGCTAGTGAAATCACTCTTTGCAGCTGTTCCTCAAAATGGGTAAAAAATCAAATGGAGGTGAATGATCGGCCAATGTAAAAGTGGAGGTGACGGTGCAAACACGACCAAGGCTTTAATGGCTGAAGTACTACATTCACGGTGGTTATTTACCGGGGAATAGTTCATTTTTTAACGAGCTTAAACGCAGGTGGAAACATTTGCTCGGTCCAGGTTTATTTTTTAACGAGCTTGAACCTCGCGGTAAACACTACTCGATTAATCCAGTCATATGATGAGAATGTCTCATATAAAAATGGCAATTTTTAGATTTTTGCCCCACATCCTTTCTTTATGCAAGTTAGGTGACGACTAATCCTACGAGTTTAAAGGGTTAGAGGTCCTAAAAATTTAAAAAAATAAATAGTCGCCCATCACTTGCACTCCAAAAGGTTTGCATGCCCCCAGGGATAAAACAGAGTTTCAAGGTCACCCTCTATTCGACTTGACAAAACATTCATTTTATCAGGAAGGGTACTACCTCTTATAGGCTACCCAAAGATTGTTCTATTCGCGGCGCAAACAAAACATTTCTTTGGCGATGTCTATCGAGATAAACAAAGGTGAGTGGCGGTGCTCGCCCACTTACATAACTTTGACAAGAGAATCCTGTACTAGAATAACCCCTTCTTCCAATCACGGACAGGGGTACAAACTAGGCATATTCTCCCGCGGAAACCTACTCTATACCCGAAGTTTTCCTGCCGAAGCAGACCAGGATGCATGCCCCTTGGGTTTCAGTCATATCCCTCCGAATTACTCGCACTCATCGGGAGGACAGACTGGGGATTGAGACATTTCTTGCGTGAAAAGACCATTCAGGGATGGTATATGACTATTTGCTATGCGTGGTCCGGGAAATGAAAGCTGGTCCACGAGCTTGACCACTCTTCCTTCGTGTGGAAAACACATTACTCTAAAGAGTGAGGAGACAATCGCTCCCATGCAATAAATATAGTCTCGTCCAAGGAGTAGATTGTAATCTAGAGGTCCTTGAACTACCATTACGTTCAGGCGAAAGGTTTTCCCTCTCAATGTTATGGGCACATCGGGAAGGATCCCTAAAGGTCGACTGGTTCCTTTATCAAAGCCTGTCAGATTTATCATCTCAGGCAAAAGCGATGGCGAACCAAGCACTTTCCAAGCAGTCGAGGAAAGGATACTCACAGAAGCCCCCTCATCTATGATGGTACCAGCCATAACCATTCTATATATTTGAACGATAATTCAGAATGGTATGCTTGCTGGTAAACGGGGTCTGCCTAGTTGATTCCAGTCGAAGGAGACAACTAGGTTGCTTGGAGGTGGGACCGAATAGACGGCTAGGTACGACTCTGACGAACTTCCTTCCTGTGGTAAAGGAACGGGTATATTGCCCCCATGTTCGTTGGAGTCTGTGCTTATGAAGAGAATTTGGACGGTGTCATCCTTGTTCTCTTCAGTGATTGTATCATCTGAAGATGAAACCTCTGAAGGCAAGACCGGGTCAACTGCCGCCTCGACCTTTTGACTTTCGTCTGGTATGGATCCAGATGGTTTATCTTCAATGATAGGTGCTTCAGCCGACCACCTGAGCGGGCCAGCCGGATTTTCGACTAGTGACGGACTCGGCAAGAGTTTTTTATATCCAGGAGGAAGTCGTAACGGTGATACCGGACGATCATCCAAAACTCTTTTAGCTTCATCTAAGAAGGGACAACGGTGGACGGCATGATCGACTTCGCACAGTTTACAAGGAAATCTATATTTTCCTTTTTTTCCTGGGACTTCACTTTCACTAGTTGACGATGTGCTTTCAACATGATAATCAGAGGTTGACGACACCGGGTTGTGCAATCGAGAAGACCAGTCCCTTAATATCCGAGGGATGCAAGGACAATCTCTGTGAAAGTGGTCTCCTTTGCAAATGACACATGGCGATTTAGGCCTGGTCGGTGCAGTGTATGGATTTTCGTTAGGCGACACTCGTTTTCCACCATTCACCTTTGGCTCCTTCTTCTTCTTCTCTTTCTTCTTCTTTTCCTTCTTCTCCTTAGGAACTTGACTTTTGGCTTTACCAGCCCCATCAAGCGAAGAGGAAGGAGGAGAGGAAGAATTAGAGGAAGTAGAAGGTTGGTGGGCCAGTCTGGACTCGTCTAATTGCTGATTCGATTGTTCAGGAATAGTGGTGTTTTGAACGACATAGGTTGAGAAGAGCCATACAGGCAAACCAATTTTCAGTCCTGGAAGCGACAATGTGGCCATATGGGGCGCACCAACATCTCCCCAAGAGGAGAAGGGACTAGGATTTCCTCCAAGGGGAATTCCTTGGTTGGCAGACTTCATTTTCTCAACCCAAGATCAACGTAGGAAAGGGGTAATGAATATTTTGTTTAAAATAAATTTTAAGACGCTTTGACACAACTTGTTTTTTCAGTTTTTAAGAGTCGAGAAAAAACAAAAGATGACTCTAGTCTCCTTCGATTTTTAATGAGCCTGAAGTGACAAGTGCTCAGATGGACCTTTTCCGTTAAAGAGTCTGAAAAGGAACGAAAGGGACTGCTCTGGAGATTTAGGTAGAGGGAGTACCAAACCAATCGCTAAACTGCAGAATACTTTTTACGGTACGACAGTCAATCTTCCCGAATGTTGTGTTTAGTGCATTGCGATCGATAGGGCGGCAGACACGGCTTCCTATGGATAAAGGATTTAATCCTATAGGGGTCTCCCAATATATACTCAACGGTACGTGGGAGCACAAGTCCGTACTGGCACTTATCGTCTCAAAGTGGAGGAATCACCCAACCATCAGTGAGGACAACAGTTACCAGGCTTTATGACGCCAGAATACGTCTCTAGCCTAGACCTCTAAATGTTGTGCGTTAAGTTCCAAAGAGTTGTTAGATTCATTGAATTTATTTTAAGTTGATCTTTCTTATGAAGTTTGCCTTTTGGGTTCACCACGAGATGTAGATGTAATTCTTAAAATGCAATCTAAAGATGATAAGCAAACTTTTATCTCTTTTCAGCAATGAAAATCCTAGCTACTAGGGGAAAAGAAAGACACAATCTTTTCACAAAGAGCAAAGAGCACACTGTAAATGCACTTTTCCTAAATCAAGCCAAACAGACTGTCAATATGCAAATGCACATGTGCATGTATTTGTTTTCGAATTTCTTAATATTGATGCTAAAAATAAAGTTGATGTACAAATCTGAATTTTCTTTCAAGCGAGAAACACAAACAAGCTTCTTTTCGAAATCAAAAGATAAAGACGATTACGACGCTTTATGATTTTGAAATAAATACTCGTTTTGACACTAGAAAGTCACAAATTCAAACCAAAGGCAATAGTAAAAGTATAGTCAACCATCAACAGCAAATAAACTTTCTCCTATGATCAAAATCGACACTTGCGACAGATCCAAATAAAGGACGACAGTACGACTATTCTACTTTTGCAATGGAAAACTGTAAATGACGCAACAAACACACAAAAACATCTACAGTTCTTTTGTACAAAGGAGGCGGAATTACAGCAAGGAAAAGGGGTTTTTAAACAGACACATACACTGATCACAGGCTGCAGAAATCAGAGACAAAACTGGAAAGAATGAAGCACAAGAACCTCAGCTGCACAAGGCTAGTCTTATCAGCGCACCTGTATCACAGAGAAACTGGATTGCAGCGCAGGTTGCCCTCTCGGGAACTATGCTGAAATGCAGGAACTCTTCACAGTACCTGCGCTGGGGCAGAAATGAGAATTCTATCCGGGTTCTGGGTCACGGTTTATAGTTTAGTCTTTGGTTTTTGGCCGAGTAAAAGCAATCAGTAATGCACAATCAGAGGGTAGATCTAAGGAGGGTCTAAGAGCTATCACAAAGGGCAATCAGATCATTTGTGAATCAGCTATTCAAATCATAAACAGATCCAGTGAATGGATTAAAGTAGCTGATGTCTACTTTGCATTTGTTATGGCAAATGCAGTTCGAATGCTACTTATAAGTTTATGAAACAAACAACAAAGAGATACACAAACAAACTAATTAGACAATTGTCCCCAGCGGAGTCGCCATTTTGTTTCTGGGAAAAGTGTCTATTTAGAACGCCTCTATCCCACTAAGGTGTGACAGTTACCATAGAAACAAACAGAGAAAACTACTTTTGTATTTCCTTTATGAATTAAAGATAGAGGGGGATAGAAAGAACCGACCTGTGTCTTGCGCTAATCCTTTGATCCAATCCCTCTCTTCTTTGACAGCTTCTAGCTACCTGCTCCCTTACTTTCCCAGCTTCACCAAGTTCCTGTAAGATCACAGAAGAAGAAAACTACACAAAGACATGGATCTATATTCATAAAAAGCTTAGGATCAGATTTAAGCTAAACATACAAATGTAACAAGCATCAATGATGCACAAGCATGTAGGAGAAACTCAAATAGTTTTATTGATACAACAAGAAGATCCAGGAGGAGTTAAAACCGATGATTCCTGATCCAGCATCAACCTCCCAGCAAAGAAGCCCCTCTTCACCTCCAACAAAGCATAAATCACCCAATACTCTAATATCTATCTCAAAACCAACAACAATTCTTTGCAATGTACAAAATTCAAGCCCCTGGATCTCTAGGATGAGGGATCCATATATAGATGTATGCAAGGAGAATGAGTCAGCTTATGATTTGATTAGTGGCTTCTCTCTGTCAGTTCTTGCTTCCACTTGGAGACTGAAAGCCTCTTACTCATCCTTGGTCGAATTCAGTGAGGCAAGTGTCATTGGAGAAGATTTTGGAAGCTTCCATTGTCTTTCCACCTTGCGGAATGGCACTGCCATTTGTCATTTCCCACTCAATGCACCCTGATAGTGCATTTAGGTGCATTGCAATGCACCTAGCTAGTGTATTTAGGTGCTATGCAACGCAGCTAGCCAGTGGAGCAGCTGAAATGATCCTGATTTGACTGATTCTGAGCAGTTTCCGGTGGAGAACTTCTGGGAGAAGCTGTAATTTGTTGACCTTGTTCCTTTAGGGGTTGGAACAACACTTTTAGGGACTTAGGAGCCCTTGGTTTATGGACATTTCATGCTTGGTGCTGCAAGGCACAAAAATGTCTATAATAGATAGTGGTCTCCTTTGCAAATGACACATGGCGATTTAGGCCTGGTCGGTGCAGTGTGTGGATTTTCGCTAGACGACACTCGTTTGCCCCCATTCGCTTTTGGCTCCTTCTTCTTCTTCTCTTTCTTCTTCTTTTCCTTCTTCTCCTTAGGTACTTGACTTTTGGCTTTACCAGCCCCATCAAGAGAAGAGGAAGGAGGAGAGGAAGAATTGGAGGAAGTAGAAGGTTGGTGGGTAACTCTGGGCTCGTCTAATTGCTGATTCAATTGTTCAGGAATTGTGGTGTTCTGAACGACAGAGGTTGAGAAGAGCCATACAGGCAAACCAATTGTCAGTCCTGGAAGCCAACATGTGGCTATATGGGGTGCACCAACATCTCCCCAAGAGGAGAAGGGACTAGGATTTCCTCCAAGGGGAATTCCTTGGTTGGTGGATTCCATTTTCTCAACCCAAGATCAACTTAGGAAAGGGTAATGAATATTCCGTTTAAAATAAATTTTAGACGCTTTGACACAACTTGTTTTTTCAGTTTTGAAGAGTCGAGAAAAAACAAAAGATGACTCTAGTCTCCTTCGATTTTTAATGAGCCTGAAGTGACAAGTGCTCAGATGGACCTTTTCTGTTAAGGATTCTGAAAAGGAACGAAAGGGACTCCTCTGGAAATCTAGGTAGAGGGATTACCAAACCAATCGCAAAACTGCAGAATACTTTTTACGGTACGACAGTCAATCTTCCCGAATGTTGTGTTTAGTGCATTGCGATCGATAGGGCGGCATACATGGCTTCCTATGGATAAAGGATTAAGCCTATTGGGGTCTCCCAAAATATACTCGATGGTACGTGGGAGCACAAGTCCATACTGGCACTTATCATCTCAAAGTGGAGGAATCACCCAACCATCAGTGAGACCAACAATTACCAGGTTTTACGACGCCGGAATACGTCTCTAGCCTAGACTTCTAAATGTTGTGCGTTAAGTTCCAAAGCGTTGTTAGATTCATTGAATTTATTTTAAGTTGATTTTTTTTATGAAGTTTGCCTTTCGGGTTCACCACAAGATGTAGATGTAATTCCTAAAATGAAATCTAAGATGATAAACAAACTTTTTATCTCTTTTATGCAATGAAAATCCTAGCTACTATTGAAAAGAAAGACAGAATATTTTCACAAAGAGCAAAGAGCACACTCTAAATGCACTTTCCTAAATCAAGCCAATCAGACAGTATATATGAAAATGCACATGCATGTGTTTGTTTTCGACTTTCTTAGTATATGAATGCTAAAAAGAAAGTTGATGCACAAATCTGAATTTCTTTTCAAGCGACAAATATCAACAAGTTTCTTTTCGAAATCAAAAAATGGAGATGATCACAACACTTTACGATTTTGAACTGAATACTTGTTCTCGACACTAGAAAATTACAAATTCAGACCAAAAGCAATAGTAACAGGATAATCAACCATCAACAGCAATCAAACTCTTTCCCACGAATGAAATCGACACTTGCGATAGTTTCAAATCCAAGGACGACAGTACGATTACGCTACTTTTGCAAAGGAGAATTGTAAATGACTCAACAAACACACAAAAACATCTACAGTTCTTTTGTACAAAGGAGGCGGAATAACAGTAAGGGAAAGGGGTTTCAAACAGACATATACTGATCATAGGCAGCAAAATTCAGGAATAGAACTGGAAAGAATGAACCACAGAAGCCACAACTGCACAGAGCTAGTCTGATCAGCGCACCTGTAACACAGAAAATCTGAAATGCAGCGCAGGTTGTCCACTCGGGAAGTGCGCTGAAATTCAGAATCTCTGAACAGTACCTGCACTGGGCCAGAAACGAGACTCTTTTCGGGTTCCAGGTCACAGTTTGCAGTTCAGTTCTTGGGTTTTGGCCGAGCAAAAAGCAATCAGTAATGCAACAATCAGGGGTAGATCTAAGGAGGATCTAAGAGCCATCACAAGGGCAATCAGATAGTTTGTGAATCAATTGTTTAAATCATAAAAAGATCCAGTAGATGGATTGAAGTAGCAGTTGTCTACTTTGCATTTGTTATGGCAAATGCAGTTCGAATGCTACTTGTAAGTTTATGAAACAAACAAAAAAGAATGATAAACAAACAAACTAATTAGCTTCCCCAGCGGAGTCGCCATTTTGTTACAGGGAAAAGTGTCTATTTAGAACTGCTCTATCCCACTAAGGTGTGACAGCTGCCTTAGAAACAAACAGAGAAAAGCTACTTTTGTTTTTCCTTTATGAATTATAGATAGAGAGGAACAAAAAGACCAACCTCTGTCTTGCACTAATCTCTTGATTTGATCCCTCTCTTCTTTGATAGTCCACAGCTACTTGCTCCCTTGCACGCCCAGCCTCACAAAGTACCTGTAAGATCACAGAAGCATAGCACTATACAAAGACATGGATCTATAATCATAAACGATCTAGGATCAGATGTAAATTGACCATACAAATGTAACAAGCATCAATGATACAAAAGCATGGAGGAAAACTCAAATAGCTTTTATTGATAAACAAGAAAAGAGCCAAGAGGAGTTACAACCAGTTGTTCTTACCCAGCATCAACCTCCCAGCAAAGAAGCCCCTCTTCACCTCAAACAAAGCTTAGATCACCCAACAATCTGATGTTTGTCTCAGAAAACCAACAGCAATTCCTTACAATATGCAAAATTCCAGCCTCTGGATCTCTGGGATGAGGGATCCATATATAGATATCTGTAAGGGGGATGAGTCAGCTTGTGATTTGATTAGTGTCTTCTCTCTGATAGTTCTTGCTTCCACTTGGAGACTGATGGCCTCTTACTCATCCTTGGTCGAATTCAGTGAGGCAAGTGTCACAAGAGAAGATTCTGGAAGCTTCCATTGCCTCTCCACCTCGCGGAGTGACACTGCCATTTGTCATTTCTCGCCCATCGCACCCCACAGAAGGGACTTTTGAAATGCAACGCACCCTCACAGTGTATTTGGGTGAGATGCAACGCACCTAGCCAGTGGAGCAGTTGCAATGATCTTGTTTTGACCAATTCTGAGCAGTTTCTCATGGAGAACTTCTGGGAGAAGCTGTAATCTATTGACCTTGTTCCTTTAGGGGTTAGAACAACACTTTTAGGGACTTAGGAGCCCTTGGTTTATGGACATTTCATGCTTTGGCTTTGTAGGGCCCAAAAATGTCTATAACAACTATCCCCAACCAGGATTAACATTCTATCAAATACCTAGCATCAATGCAACTTACAGGTCTAGGATACAAGACATAGCATGAATGACTGAAAACACTTATGAAACATGACAATAAGGATCACCACCTTCTCCATTGAACTGTTATAACATCAATTAGTTTTTGCATCCAACATTTTATCATTCAGAAGTAAATACATGAAATAACCATGACATGAACCAGTCGATTAACCATGCTTATAACCAGCATAAAACAATGTAAATATCAGAGATATATCAACAATTAAATCCACTTATAAACAAGTGAAAAAGAAAGAGAAGATAGATTTAATTAATTATTGGCAAATCCGATTAGTTTCGGGACTTCCATGTACCACCCAACCGTAGACATGACTAAACCAAATCTTTCTTTCAGCTAGTCACCCCTGTGCCATATTCCAAGAATGAATGTGTGATCTTAGGGAAAAACCAATCCAAAACCAACCAAGGGAATTGAGAGGTTAAACTACCTCCACCCTCACCAAACCATGATCACACCAAAACCAGTGCTCCAATCACAACCGAACCAAACTTGGAATGCCATCCAGAATCCATCACTATCCCTGAGGAATTTTATGTCTCCTTGTCTCTGAGGCTTTACCGCAATTCAATCCCAAATCACTAGGCCCTAAATCGAGACTAGTCTCTCACACTTTAACGCAATCCAAACTAGGATCACTAGGCCCTAAACGAGACTCCTCCCTCTGGATTTACCGTGTATCCTACCAAAACTGGTCAAGGGATTCCTAGGCCTTTGGGAATGAACCTTGAGAGCACCTCTGCCCCAGATTCTGAAATCCATCCCACAAACTAAAGCTCAAAACCAGAATAAACATTCCAACACACCATGACATCCAGAAAAAGGCAAGGCTAGGCTGAAAACCACTATCCTAACTCGAGAAATCATGCCACTGACAACAAGAGAACCATACACCAACATGCAAAGACATGCATGTCTAAACCAGCTAGGAAATCACACATGCGATATGTTACCTGCAAGTATTCCTACTAAAGGTGCCTGATCCTGCTATTCTTCCTTGATACTTGTTTTCCTTCCTTTTCCTTTGCTTTATTTTCCTTCCTTGATCCAAAGCTAGAGTGCTCCAAGAAAAATCTAAGTGCCCAAGAGTGAGTGAGAGAGAGAGAATAATTAGAGATCTCAAAACTTGAACTAATAAAAGGTTACCAACTGATCCTTGGAAGCCTTTTTATTAATGAAGCCTCTATTTTCTTCATTTTCCATTATTTACCTTCTATTTCCTCCTCACATGTAACTTCTGACCTTTCACCTTACTTTTATCCTAATTTCTTTATTTTCATAAATAAGTGTGCCAACAATGCATTTTTACCTTTTAATGCCTTTGCCTTAGCCCTTGCCAATTTTCCTTAGCCAAAAACACATCCAGTGATGCCCACTAGGATATCTTTGCCCAACATTTAGCTTGTAATAAGTGTCCCTTAGCCGTGGTCTTATTTTGCCTTTATTAACTTTTATTACATGAAATTTTCACCAAGGCTATTACAGAACCATCCCCCTTGGGGAACACCATCGTCAGTGTTAAATCACACCAAGACCTCAGCAAAACCACTGAAAATAAAACAAGTTCCCATGGAGCTTTATAACTTAACACATTGCAATATTTACAATTAAAGACCTGCTCAAAAGAAAAACATCATGACAAGATGACAAGATAACAACCATACCGCTTATTGGATCTTTATAACTTAGCTCATGGTAGTATTTACATCCATATACATATGCATACATATACCAAAACATCAGCAAAACATATTCCAAACATGTACCAACATCAAACCAAAACAGCTTTGCCTCAACGAGAAAACAATGAAGGATACAAGGCCCGCATTTGATCCGCCATCTCCCATGTAGCTTCTTTAGGACCAAAGTGCTTCCATTGCACTTTACCTTCCTCTATGGCTTTGTTCCTAAGCATGATATGTTTCTGCCGCAATATGCACTGAGGCTTTGACTGGAACTCTCCTTCTTACTCCACCTAAAATACAGACCAATTAATAACATGATCAACATCCTTTATATAATTCTTAAGCAATGAAAAATGGAAAACATCATGGAATTTCACTTTTGGAGGCAGTGCAAGTCGATATGCCATTGGTCGAATCCTCTTAAGGATCTCGAATAGCTCGCAATACCATGGTGCCAACTTGGCACATGATCCAATCCTCAAATAGCTTTTCTTGGGCTTGATGCACAAATACACATGCTCCCCAATATGAAACTCCTTGAATACCCTGTGTTGATCCGCATAATGCTTCTATCTATCCTGTGCTACCTTTATATTCTTCTTAATGACCTGCATTTCCTGCTCCATGCCTGCCACCATATTTGGTCCAATAAGTACCCTGTTCACTGGATCACTCCAGCTGATGGGAGTGTAACAACTCCGTCCATACAATGCCTCAAAAGGAATCATCCATATAACCATTGTTGTATGTGAACTCAACCAATGGAAGATACTCCTCCCATTTCGTCTTCTCGTGCATCATGTACATCCTCAACATATCCTCCAAGATCATGTTGATCCTCTTTGTCTATCCATCTGTCTGTAGATGATAAGTTATACTGAATGCCAACTCTATACAAAAACCTGCAAACAACACCTTCCAGAACTTGGAAGTGAACTTTGCATCCCTATCCGATAAAATATTCTTTGGAAGACCATGCAATCTCACTATCTCTCTGATCAAAACCTATGCTCACTGAATTGATGAATATGCAGTCTTCACTAGAATGAAGTGGGCTACCTTTGTCAACCTGTCCACAAAAAACATGATGGAATCATGTCGTCTCATTGTCCTTGGAAACCGTGTGATGAAGTCCATGGAAATGACCTCCCATTTCCATCCCGTGAGCACAATAGGTTGTAGTAAACCACCTGGATGCTTACATTCTACCTCTACCTACTAACAATCAAAGCATCTAACCATGAACTCTACCACTTCCTTCTCCATATTTGGCCAATGGTAGAACTTCTTCATCGACATCAATGTCTTCTGATATCTTGGATAACCTAAGTATGGATTGACATGAAACTCCCTCAAGATAAGATTCTTGAGCTCACTACAATTCGTTACATAGATCCTATCCCTGAATCTCACCAAGCCATCTACTGTGAGATGATAGTATGCATCCTAAATACCTGTACCTATACCTGCACCTGCACCTGTCCCTATACCTTTACCTACACCTACACTTGTTCCTGTACCTGTACCTGCACATGTACTCTGTTGTAACCTATTCATGATCTCCATGTACTTGTCATCCCGTTCTCCTACCTGCAATATCCTATCTTGTAACTTTGTCCCATAAGAGCTCATAGCTACTATATGATTTACTTATAACTTCCTGATGAGAGCATATGTAACCCAATTCTCCTTTACTTTGATGTATCTGATCTAAAAGTAGAACTCACTAAGGATGATCAACCATCTAGCTCCTAGCATTTAGATTCAGCTGATCAAACAAATACCTCAAGCCACTATGATCGCTCATTAGTACAAACCTCCTTCCAAGAATATAGTGACTCCACATCTTCAGTGCATGTATGATCATTGCTAGTTCAAGAGCATGAGTCAGATAGTTCTGCTCTTGCTACTTTAGTTTTTTTGACTCATAGAAAATTACCCATCCTTCTTGCATGAGAACTCCACCAAGTCCTCTCTTGCAAGCATCTGTACACACTACAAACTCCTTGTCTGTATCTGCAATCTTTAGTACTGGTGCATGTGTCAACGACTGCTTAAGTTTCTCAAAACTAGCCTCACATTCTTCTTCCCATTTGAACTTCTTAGCTTTCCTTTGCAATGATGTGATAGGATATGCAGTGCGTGAGAAGCTCTTGATGAACCTCCTGTAGTAACCTTCCAGTCCCATAAATGATCTCACCTCATCTACATTCTTAGGATCTTCCCACTCCATGATAACCCTTATCTTTTTTGGATCTACTGTTATGTCGTCCTTGGAGACAACAAGCCCTAAGTAATGTACCTCAGTCTGAAAGAAGCTGCACTTGCTAAGTTTAACATATAACTGATGTTATCTTAGCAATCTCAACACTGCTGCTAAATACTCAGCATGTTCTTCCTCATTTTTAGAATATACTAGTATGTCATCAATGATTACAATAAAAAATTATCCAGATAAGGATGCAACACACTATTCATAAATAAAAATAAATGTAGCTAGAGCATTAGTCAAATCGAATGGAACTACAACAAACTCATAATGCCCATACCTAGTCCTGAATGCAATCTTGAATATATCCTCTATCTTGATGCGTACCTAATGGTATCCTGATCTCAAGTCAATCTTAGAAAACACTACTGCTCCTTTCAACTGATCAAACAAATCATCAATCCTAGGTAATGGGTGTTTGTTCTTGATCATTACCTTGTTCAGCTGCCTGTAATCAATGCACAATCCGAGATTTCCATCTTTCTTCTTTACCACCAATAATGGTGCACCCCAACATGATACACTTGGCCTAATGTATCCATTGTCAAGCATTTCCTTTACCTAAAGCTTCAACTCTACCAACTCAGGTGTGCTCATCCTGTAAGGTTCTTTTGATGTTGGAGCTACCCCTGACACCAACTCAATAGAAAAGTCTACCTCCTTGTGAGGTGGCAACTTTGTAATGTCCTCGGGGAATACATCCTAAAATAGTTGTAGGACAATGTACCTTCTCAACACATCTGCATCCTCAACTTCTTTACCTTTATCACTAAAAATGTGCACTGCAAACATCACACAACCTTTTTTGCACTACACTTAGCCTGTATAGCGGTAACCATCCTCACTGATGTAGGCTTCTTCTTTCCCTGCAAGATTCTCTTTCCCCACTATCATCTACACACTTAATGGCCTTGTCGAAGCAATCCAGTTTGGTCATGTGAAGGTATAGAAAATCCATACCCAAAAGAATATTATATGATCCCAGTGGAAATACATTCAAGTGTGTTGTTGTAGGTATACCATTTAACTCAAATGCACAAGATGTTACCCAATGGTGAACTCTCCTCTTTGTACCTGTAGCCAATTGTGCCAACCAGGATTCTACATGCACTTATTTTCTCAAACCACACTTATCCACCAGGTCATGATTAATATAACTATAGTTAGACCAAGGAGCAATCAAAATATAAACAACTTGATGACAAATCTTACCGTTCATCTCAATGATAGATTACTGATGATCTACCTTCTTATTGTCCACATCTGCATAGATCCGAGGAATTTTATGACCAACATCACCAACTGTATGCGCCTATTGATCATTGTAGATCTGGGGTCTACTACCACTGTGATACTGCAGACAATCCCTCTTACGATGATCCTTACCACATATCCAACACTACAATGTTTCTCTACCACTGCCTCTAGCCTACTACTCTTAATGTCCCTTCTCAGTTGTATTGAACCTCTTGTAAGGGACTACATTTTCTTTCTCACTTTCCTCTTGAGGTCTTCCTTACTTTGGTGGCTATTTTCCTTTAGCTTTCTCATTTCCTTTCAAGTAACGCTTAGGATCGATTTTTCACTTCGATTGCTCAAAATAATGTTTCAACTTTTGGATGGCCTCCTACAACGATCTAGGCTCATCGAAATCAATCTGGTCTCTATATTCTACTTACATACCACTGATGAATCTTTGAACCTTGTCCGTCTCCTCCTTGAGGTAAGGCACATATCTAAATAGCTCCAAGAACCTACTAGTATACTCATCATTTTTCATGTAACCCCTCTACAACTCATAAAACTCCTTAGCTCTATCATTAAAGTATTGTTCTAGAAAATACTTCTTCTTGAAGAGCCTCTCAAACTCATTCCAATTCAAATCATCCTGATGTATACCTATGGAATTCTTCATGTCTTCCCACCAAATATATGATTTACCTTTGAGACTGAAAGTGGCTATCCTTGCTTTCATGTTTTATGAATAATCATGCAATTTGAAGAACTTCCTCATACCAAGAAACCATGCCTCTACCTCCTGTGATTTATTCATCTCTCCATAAAAGGTAGGTGGCTTTGCTTTCTTAAACTCATATGGAAAGTATCCCCTATCACTCCTCATGTAAGGATGATAACGGTGACGATCATGATGCTTGTCTGAACCAGAACTAGAATAGTACCTGTGTCTATCACCTCTCCTATCCTTAGTGTCCAACAAATTCCCGTCTTTGACCACGTCATATATATTCTACTTGTGACCACTATAAGACTTGTTGCCATCTGCCCCATTAGTTTTTTCCTCTTGCTCATTGTTGATCTGAAGTGGTCCTTGTCGTGATCAGTTCTGACAAACTCTGAAGTAGTATTGCATTAACCTCTACTTATTTCTCTTGTTCCGGCATGATTTTGTCATTGTCCTCCTTACAACTTCTTATCTCTTTCTTCAAGCTTCTTAATGTGTTTTCCACATTAGAAGAGTGCCCAACACCATGCTGCTCATCTTATTCATAAAGGGAGTCTTTGTAGTCTACCATATTTCTAGCCATTTTATCTCTTTCATGCAAGGCATATTATGTCTGCTAAACGAAATCACCATAAATTAACGTAGCTTAAAATATTTCGGGGGGAATATCTCATCTACAAGATCATCAAATCAGCGTGATACATGTATAACATAATCATGAAAACATATACAATATAACACATAAGCATGTATCCATGTGTCCATCATTCTAGCTAGGGTCTAGTCATCAATGCATGAACATATCAAATACACATATCATGACTACATCCATGACCACAACCACCACGAAACTAGCATATACTTGACCACATGCAAACATTAACATGCATAAGAAATGTGTAATCGACCACATGCACGCATGAAACATATAATCAAGAATACGCGAACAATAATTGAAACCAAATTTACAAGAATGATACATGAAACCAACCATACAAGAATGTAACCAACACATATGAGAATGTAATCCAAGCGTACAAAATGATACATGTAAGAGACATATAACAACATGTAGCCTGCCATATACTCATGACAACATGCTTCACACAATGAAATCCTCATTCCCATGGCAGCATCATTATGACCATGACCAACACCATGCATACACAAGAAGCATTCAAGTATGACTAATAGATGTACAACCAACACGAATTCATGAAAAACACATTCACCTAAGGAGAGCGCAACCACGCTATGATACCAATCTATAATAGCCCTCCTCCCACTTCTACCCAAGTAACTGGCCAACTGGGGTAAACATGCAACGAGAGAGGCCACTATAAGAGATTCAACCTCCTTGGTGACCTTAAGGAAATGGAATCAATGGAACACATAAAGTAGACCTTACACATCAACAACAACAACCCCAGGAGACATCTCAACCACTTAGACATCATACCCCTGGGTTCCACTGATATTTTATGCCTCTTAATGTCTAGATGCTCTCGTGATATAGGCATGCCAGCATCAAGGAAGCTTTGGATGCTCTCACAAGCCTGCAAGACAATGTTCAGGGACTTTTCCCAGCAGAGTTGTGCCAGTGTCTGCATAATTCATGGCACTTTTCTAGCCCACAATTCCGAAGACTGCCCATAACTTGTTATAACCTTCAGAATCCATCAAAGACATCGTGATAAAGCTAATAAACTAGAAATCGACCTCAGAACTAAACCTGACCATCCCCAACTGAAACTTACATTCTGTTAAACACTTGGCATCAATACAACCTATAGGTCTAGGATACAAGACAAAGCATGAATGATTGAAAATACTTATGAAACATGACAAGAAGGATCACCACCTTCTCCAATGAATTGTTATAACATAAATTAGCTCTTGCATCCATCATTTTAACATTCACAAGTAAATACATGAAATAACCATTACATGAACCAGTCAATTAACCATGCTTATAACCTGCATAAAACCATGTAAATATTAGATATATAACAACCATTAAATCCACATATAAACAAGTGCAAAAGAAAGATAACTTAGCTTTCATTAATCATAGGCAAATCCGACTAGGTTTGGGATTTCCACGCACCACCCGATTATAGACATGACTGAACCAAATCTTTCTTTCAGCTAGTCACCCTCGTGCCATATTCCAAGAATGAATGTGGGATCTCATGGAAAAAACAATCCAAAAAGAACCAAGGGAATCCAAAGGTTAAACCACCTCCACCCTCACTAAATTGTGATCGCACTAAAACTGGTGCTTCGACCACAACCGAACTGAACTTGGAATGCCATCCGGATTCCATCACTCTCCTTGATGAATTTTCTGTCTCCTTGTCTCTCAGGATTTACTGCAATCCAATCCCAAATCACTAGGACCTAAACAAAGATTAGCCTCTCAATCTTCAATGCAATCCAAACTCATATCACTAGGCCCTAAACCGAGACTCTCTCAAGATTTACTGCGTATCCCACTAAAACTGGTCAATGGATTCCTGCCCCTTTGGGAATGAACCTTGAGACAACCTCCACCGCGGATTCCAAAATCCATCTAGAAAACCAAAGCTCAAAACTGAAATAAACATTTGAACACACCATGGAATCCAGAAAAAGGTAAGGCTAGGCTAAAACCATTGTGATAACCTGGTAAATCCATGCCACTCACAACAAGAGAACAATACACCAACATGCAAAGCCATACATGTCCAAACTAGCTAGGAAATCACACATGCAATATGTTATCTACAAGTATTCTTGTTGAAGCTGCCTCACCCTACTCTTCTTCCTTGATCATTTCTCTCCTTCCTTTTCCTTTGCTTTATTTTCCTTCCTTGATCTAAAGCTAGAGTGCTCCAAGAAAACTGTAAGTGACCAAGAGTGATAAAGAGAAATAGAGAGAATAATGAGAGAGCTCCAAACTTGAACTAACAAAAGTTTACCAACTAACCCTAAGAAGCCTTTTTATTAAACAGGCCTCTATTTTCTTCATTTTCCATTATTTACCTTCAATTTCCTCCTCACATTCAACCTATGACCTTTCACCTTAATTTTCTCCTAATTTCCTTTATTTTCATAAATAAATGTGCCAAAAATTGTTTTTTACCTTTTAATGCCTTTGCCTTAGCCTTTGCTAATTTTCCTTAGCAAAAAACACATTCAATGATTCCCACTAGGATATCTTTGCCCAACATTCAACTTGGAATAAGTGTCCCTTAGCGTGGTCTTATTTTGCTTTTATTAACTTTTATTACATGAACTTTTCACTAGGGGTGTTACATATTCCTACTGAAGATGCTTGATCCAACTTTTCCGTGCTTTTGCCTTTTCTTCCTTGTCCTTCCCTTGCTTTTCATTGCTTTCTTTCCGAAGTGCTATAGTGCTCCAAGAATGTTGTAAGTGTGCAAGAGTATGAGAGAATAGAGAGAATAGAGAGAATAAATAGAGCTACAAAATTGAACTGTCAAAATCCAAAACTAGCAAAAAAGTTACGAATTGATCCTCAGAGGCATTTTTATCATTGAGGCCTCTACTTTCTTCAATTTCCTCTATTTTTCCTTCAATATCCTTCTCATGCAAACCTGTGGCCTTGCATCTCCCTTTTTTCTTAATTTACTTTATTTTCATAAATAAAATGCCAGTTAATTCCTATTTGCTTTTTCAAAGCATTTTCCAATGTCTTTGCTAATTCCCTTAGCCATAATAAACCAGAATGAACACTAGTTGGAATTTTTTTCCTAATATTCAACTTGGAATACATGCCCCATGGCCTTGGTCTTATTTTACCTTTATTAACCTTTATTAAATGAAATTTTAACCTAGGGCTATTACAGACCCCTCCCCCTTAGGGGAACATTGTCCTCGGTGTTCAATGACACCTATGACCAATAAGACCACTGAAAACCAAAACATACTTCCCATGGAGCTTTATAACTCAACTCCATGTAGGATATACAATAATCAACTTGATGAAAGCAAAACCATCATGAAAAACATGACAACATGACAACCATAGGACTTATTGGATATTTATAACAAAAGTCATTTAAGTATTTACATCCATATACATACATATTTATACATATAACAAAACTCCTTTGCCTCAGTCAGCAAACAATGATGGATATATAACTTGCATCTGATCATCCATCTCCCATGTAGCTTCATCAGGCCACACTAAACTTTAACTTTCTTAATTGCTCGGTTTCAGATCATATGCCATTTCCACTGCAAAATGCACTGAGGTTTTGACTGGAATTCTCCTTCTCGCTCCACCTGCAATATAGATCAGTTAATCACATGATCAACATCCTTCACATAATTCTTAAGCATTGATACATGGAAAACATCATGGACTTTCATTGTCGACAACAATGCAAGTCTGTAGGCCATTGGTCTAATCCTCTTAAGGATATGCAAAGGCCCACAATACCAAGGTGTCGATTTAGCACATGATCCAATCCTCAAGGATCTCTTGTTGGGCTCCACGAACAAGTACACATGCTCCCCATCCTGAAACTCATTAAATGCCCTGTGTTGATCTACATAACTCTTCTCTCTATCCTGTGTTGCATTTAAATTCTTCCTGATAACCTGCATTTCTTGTTCCATTTCTGCCAACATTTTCGGTTTGATCAATACCCTGTTCACTGGATCAATTCAACTGATAGGAGTATTACAAATCCACCCATAAATTGCCTCAAATATACTCATCCTCAGTGACTCCTGATACCCATTGTTCTAAGAAAACACAACTAGTGGAAGATACTCCTCCCACTTCCTCTGTTGGTGCATAACATACATTCTCAACATCTGCTCTAGAATCTTGTTCACCCTCTCTAATTGTCCATCTATATACAGATGATAATCTATAATAAAGGACATATTTTTACTTAAACCTATAAATAAATCCTTCCAAATAATGAAAGTGAACTTGGAATCTCTGTCGAATACAATCTTCTTAAGAATACCATGCAATCTCACTCTCTCTGATGAAGATCTGTGTTATACTAGTTAAATAAGTAGACTTAACTGTTATGAAGCAAGCTACCTTTGTCAACTTGTCAAACAAAACCATGATATAATTATGTTGTCTAGATGTCCCTGGTAAAATTGTGATGAAATCCATAGAAATGACCTCCCATTTCCACTCTGGAATCAAAATCAGCGGCAATAGATAACCAGGATGCTTGCACTCTACTTCTACCCATTGGCAATCCAAACACCTAGCGAAAAACTCAACTACCTCTTTCTTTAGAATCGACCAATAATAGAACTTCTTCACAACTGTTAGAGTCTTTTGATATCTCAGATGATCTGAATATGACTTGACATGAAATTCCCAAAAGATAACCTCCTTGAGTTCACTGTTGTCTGGAACATAGATCATGCCCCTAAATCTGACCATACCATTTGTTGTAAGATGATAATCCAGACCTTGTTAACCTATAACTTGTTGCTACAACTTGGACCTAAGGTCCCTATACCTATCATGCTGTTGTCATGCTTGTAAGACCCGATCCTATAAATTTGTCCCATATGAACTCATAGTTGTTATGTGATTTACTTGTACTCTTATGCTAAGAGCATATAAAGCCCTATTCCATTTATCCTTAATATATCTAATCTCAAAGTCAAACTCACTGATTGTAGCCAACCATCTATCTTTCTTCGAATTCATATTAGGTTTTTCAAACAAGTATCTCAATCCACTATGATCACTCATCAAGATAAACCTCCTGCAAGAAGATAATGTCTCTACATATTCAATGTGTGAATGATCGCTGCTAGATCAAGATCATGAATCACATAGTTCTGCTCATTCTCATTTAGTTTCCTTGACTCGTAGCATACCACTTGTCCCTCTTGCATCACGATTCCACCAAGTCCTCTTTTACAAGCATCTATACATACCACAAACTCTTGATTTGGATCTACCATATTTATAACTTGAGCATTTGTAAGCAATTACATCAGCTACTTAAAACTCGTTGCACATTCCTATGTCCATTAAAAATTCTTTCCCTTTCTCTGCAAAGATGTAAAATGGTAGGAAATCCATGAAAATTTCTTAATGAAACTCCTGTAGTAACCTGCTAACCCCATGAATGATATGATGTCATCAACATTCCTAGGAGCTTCCCATTCCATTATAGCCCTGATATTTTCTAGATCCACTACTATGCCTTTCCTAAAACCAACATGTCCCAAGTAATGTACCTCCATCTAAAAGAAACTACATTTACTAAGCTTAACATATAACTGATGCTATGTTAGTAATCTCAATAATGCTGCTAATTATTTAGCATGCTCTTCCTCATTCTTAGAATATATAAATATATCATCAATTAATACAATCACAAACTTGTCCAGATAAGGACATAACACTTTATTCATCAAACACATGAAAGTAACTGGAGCATTAGTTAAACCAAAAGGAACAAAAAAAACTCATAATGCCCATAGCTAGTCTGGAAAGGAGTCTTGTAGATGTTTCCTTCTTTGATGTGTACCTCATGATATCCTGATCTCAAATCAATGTTTGAGAACACTACTGGTCCCTTCAATTGGTCAAACAAGTCATCTATCCTTATTAAAGGGTACTTATTCTTGATCGTTACTGTGTTCAACTTCTTGTAATCGATACAAAAACTGAGAGTACCATCCTTCTTCTTCACAAACAACATTGGTGCATCCAAAGGTGACACACTTGGCTTAATTTATCTCTTTGCAAGCATTTCCTTCAACTACAACTTTAGTTCCACTAACTATGGAGTGATCATCTTGTATGGTTCCTTTGATGTTGGTATTTCTCCTACTACCAAGTCAATAAAAATGTCCACTTCCATGTGAGGCAGGAATTCTGAAATCTCTGCTGGAAATACATCCTAAAATTATTGCAAAACCAGATACCTCTTCATAAAAAAATCACCCTCAACACGCTTACCATTATCACTGGAAATATGCACTACAAAAAATACACACCCTTTCCTATTACTGTGCTTTTCTTGCATAGTTGTAAATATTCTAACTGATGTCACCCTCTACTTACCTTGCAATATTCTTTGTTCTCCATTGTAATCCAAACGCTCAATAGCCTTTTCATAAAAATCCACCTTAGTTCTGTGAATATATAACCAATCCATACCCAAAATCATATTGTATGAAGCCAATCGAAGCACATTTAGATTCACTGATGTAGGCATAAAGTTCAGCTCAAATGCACAGGCCCCTACACAATGATGAACTATTTTCTTATTACCTCTAGCGAACTGCACCAACCAAGACTCTACTTGCACTTCTTTCCTCAAACCACACTTATCCACGAGGTCAGGATTAGCATCACTATAATTAGATCCGGTGTCAATCTAAAGAGAAAAAACTCATTCATGAAGCTTACCTTCCATCTCAATAATAGATTCTTGGTGATATGCTTGCAAGTTATCGAATGTTGCATAGATTCGATGAATACTCTTTCTAACATCCCTAACTATTTGCGGCCTCCTGAGCACTGTATATTTGAGGCCTTCCACCCTAATACGATAGAAAATCCTTCTTGAGATGCTCCTTTCCACATATCTAACATTGCAACTATATCTTAACATCACCTTTATTCTATTGCTCTCTAGGCTGAGACCCATGTCCCTTCTCTACTACATTAAACTTCTTGCAAGACAAACATTCTCTTTCTCACTTGCATCCTTAGGTCTTATTTTCTTCGGTGGAAATTTTACTTTAGTCTTGTCATTCCCTTTCGAAGCCTGCTTAGATTTTCTGTTACGCTTTGATTTCTCATAACAATGCTTCAACTTCCCAATGAATTCTTCTAGTGATCAAGGCTCATCATACTCAATCTGATCTTTAAATGCTAATGGAAATCCACTGATAAATCTTTGAACTTTTGTTTTCTCATCCTTAAGGCACGAAACATTCCTCAACAAGTCGAGGAACAAAGTTGTCTATTCCTCATCTGTCATTGATCCCATATTCAACTCATACAACTCCTTGACCTTTCCATCCTGGTAAATATATCTGAAAAGTACTTCTTCCTGAAGAGTCTCTTGAATTCATGCCAACTCAACTCCTCTATTGTGATTATATTGATGCACTTCACATCTTCCCACCATATATCTACTTTCCCTTTGAGACTAAAAATAACTATCTTGGCCTTCATGTTCTTTGTGTAATCATGTAGCTCAAATAATTTCTTATTACAAAGTAACCATGCCTTTGCATCTTCCTACTTCTTCAACTATGCATAAAACTTAGGTGGCTTGGCTTTCGTGAGCTCATATGGAAAATATCCCCTGTCACTCTTCTTGTAAGGATGATGATGAAGATGACCATGATACCTATCTGAACTAGAACTAGATTAGAACCCATAACCATCACCTCTCTTGTTAAGCGTATCTAAGAACCTGCCATCTATGATTGTATCATCCATGTCTAATCTATGCCCACCATGGGACCTACTGGCATATGCCCCATCATTCCAATCATCCTGTCCATAACTGATCCATGGTTGTTTATGTCTCTGCAAGTCTAATAAAATCTAAATGATAACTACATAAAATGTTTCTTGCTTCTCCTATTCCTTGGCAAGTATTTCCTTCGACTGAATGATCATGTCATTTTCTGCTTTGCAAATTAAGATTTATGCCTCTAAACTTCTTAAAGTGTTTGGTATGTCAAGAGAGTACCCGTCTCTTAGCTGCTCATATGATTTGTATGAAGAGTCTCGTGAACTGTAATCCATTATTTTTCTAGTCATCTATGATCCTCTTCTTCCTTCAAGCATATTATGTCAAATAACTAGATAAAAAAATAATCCAACATCCCTAAGTGAAGTTTAGGGGAGGCTATCTCATCTAAAAAATTAGTCCAGATTAGCATGATACATGTATATACATAATCATATCAATATACTGACATCATCTCAATAATCATCCCAGTTACCATGCATGATGTCACAAACAATAAAATCGAATAGATACACACTAATCATAGCCACTATAATGCATGCATAATAATAACCATATACAAAACTAACATACATGCACGAAAAACACATTCTTCCCATTCAGTCCAAGTATTGAACTGTGCTTTGATACCACCCTATACCATCACCTCCTACATTTAGCCACTTTCACCAGCCTAATGGGGTAAACATGAGCTGAGGGCTACTATGACATGACTAAACCTCCTAAGTACATTTAAGGAAGTGGAACCAACAAACTATAACCATACTAAACTTCCTTAAGAGTTGCAGGATGCCCAGGAGCCAACCAACTACTTTGAGTGCCCAAATCTTGAGTTGGAATGACTTTTTACTGAGCTGGGCTCCCAACCACATGCATGACAAGGCCTCCATGCAATTGAGGGCCTCCAGCTGCATGCACCAGCCTAATTTCCAACAATTATGACCTAAAATGTTCAGTTCATAGGGTTTGGTCGAGGATTCTGAGCCTAAATTCTAGGTCAGCCAGGGGACCACTACCCAGAACTTAGTGAGACTTTCCAATATGATAAGTAACCCAATGAAAAGTATAAATATACAAATTTGAACCACATACTTGACCTCACCAAGCCTAACGATGATAGTCATTTTGTTAAACACATTGAGAACATGTAATCTACAAGTCATGAATTCATATCGAAACATATGGGTCTGATACTTATCTAAGAATCATCAAGAAGGTATAATTCCCTCTCATAATAGTCACAAGAAGATCTATTTTGACATGCATTCATTAACCATTCATCAATAAATAAAACATATAGAGAGCCATAACTAGTACCTGTTATGAAACCATGCTTATAACGAGCACATAACCAGAATAATAAACATGATAGAACAACCATCAAAGCCACATAATAACAAGTAAAAATACTCATGAAATACAATAGGAAAAGAATCCTTTTTAACATATGTGAAAACCAACCAAGTTAGGGACTTCCACATACCACCCTACCATAGATTGGGTTGAACCAAATCTTTCTTTCAGCCAATCACCCCATGCCATTTTCTAGGTATGAATGTGGGACTCAAGACAAAATATACCAGGACTTCCTGGAGATCAAACCACCTCCACTCTCAGGCTTTACCGCAATCCCACCAAAATTGGTCAAGGGATTCCTAAGCCTTAAAAAAAACATTAACCACCAGGATTTACCCTAATCCCACCAAAATTGGTTAAGGGATCACTAGGCCCAAAACAAAATTGGACATGTTCGGATTTCTTCTCCAATACCTTGAGGAATTTTCCTATCTCTACCCTCAGGATTTATCACAATCCTGCCAAAACCAATCAGAGGATTCATAGGCCTTTGGGAATTTTTTTGAGACCACCTCACTCGGTTACAAAATAATTTGACAATCAAAAGCTCAAACAAATAAAATAACCCCATCACACCATGTCTATCTGGAAATGGCATGGAAAGGCTAAAACCACTGTCGCACTAGGAAAAACCCATGTTAATGACAACAAGGGAAGCAAATGCATAGATGTATGTGCCATGCATTCACAAACCATCTAGGAAATCACATAAGCAACCTGTTACCTACTACTATTCTTTCTAAAGCTGCCTTATCCAAATTTTCCTTGCTTACCCCTTGTCTTCCTCGTCCTTCCCTTGTCTTTCTTTGCTTTCTTTTTGAAGTGCTAGAGTGCTCCAAGGAGAGAATAGAGAGAATAAAGAGAATAAAGAGAGCTCCAAAACTAAATTGTCAAAATAAAAAAGTTGTGAAGTGATCCTCAGAAGCCTTTTTATCATTGAGGCCTCTATTTTCTTTAATTTCCTCTATTTTTCCTTCAATTTTATTCTCATGCAAAATTGTGACCTATCATCTCCCTTTTCTCCTAATTTCCTTTATTTTCATAAATAAAATGCCAATTAATGCCTATTTTCCTTTTTTAAATCCTTTTTCAACACCTTTGCCAATTCCCTTAGCCATAATAAACCAAAATGAACACCCACTAGGATGTTTTTCCCAACATTCAACTTGGAATACACGTCCCATGACCTTGGTCTTATTTTACCTTTATTAACTTTTATTACATGAGATTTTAACCCAGGGTTGTTACAGTCCTCTTCTTGGAAAGTAATCTCCTTTATATTAAAATGGAAGAAATGAATATGATAGTGATTTTGTTTCAAGAATCAAAGACTTGAAAGATAAGCTAGGAGACATAGGAGAATTAGTACCTAGTACTAATCTTGTGACAATTACTTTGAATGGAATGTCAAAGGACTATCATATGTTTATTACAAGTCTTGCAAGAAGGGAGAAAGCTCCCACTTTAGAGGAATTGATAGGTATACTAATGCAGGAAGAAGAGAGGTTAATGAATTTTAGGCCTCAAAATCCATACTTTACACTTGTGGAGAAGAAGAAATTATTCAACGGAAAATAGGGAGAAAGAAGTAAAGATGGAAGTCTGTTTCAAAGAAGGTCATCTCCAACACCAAATCAAGGCATGTCACCTGCTAGAAATGATTCTAAAATTAAATGTTTTGATTATGGTAAAAGTGGGCATCTTTCCAGAGATTGTTACAACAAGAAAACTGATGAAGTGAGGCATTAACATAAAACACATTCATGACACTTTGCAGAAGAAGCCTTGAATTCTGATCTTAATAATCTTAAGTTGTTTGTGTTTAATGCTGTATTATCTACTAAAACTGATGATGTCAATGCATGGTTTGTGGATTCTGTAGCTTCAATCCACATGACATGCAACAAGAAGTGATATGAGAACTCCAAGGAAATAAGAAATGGTGGAAACATTTATCTTGGATATGATCATGCACATAATATCAAGGGATATGGAGATATTCCAATGACTTTACAAAATGACAACATATGACACATTTATAATGTTATGTATGTGCCCCGGATCAAGCAAAATATGATCTCTGTGTCTATAATTACATATCATAATATGAAGGTTGAATTCTTTAAAACACTGCATAGTAAAGGACTTGTTGGATCACTGCAAACTTGTTGCTTCAAGAGTCAAAGTAGGAGGCATGTACAAACTTGATGTCGCTAGCAAGAGTCATCAAACACTGACTTCTACATATATGTCAACAGAATGTCTTTGGCACCAGAGATATGGCCATATCAATTATGATGATTTGTTTTTGTTAGAAAAACAAATAATGGTTGAAGGACTCCCTTTGTTAAAGAATGAGTATGCTTCTAGTGAAGGTTTTGCAGTAGGAAAAACTCACAGAGATGAATTCCACTCTAATATTGATAGAAGAAGAAGAGATGTAACTCTACATGAGTATGTAGATGAAGACATCAAGGACAATAGCTAATAAAGGTGGCACATACTTATTGAAGTTGAAGACACTGCAGAAGAAGCTGAAGACAGAGAGCAACAAAAACACACAATCCATTAAATTTGGAATTAAATAGTGGATCTAGAATTTCAAAATAACCAAAAAATAAAATTATAGTGATGTCCCTTTAATAAAATTTTCCCAAATTTAATGAAATATTTGTTAAAAGCTTGAGGAAGAATCCAATGATATGGATACAACCAGTAGTCAGGGTTCACCCAAAGGTGGAGAAGGAACTTCAGAGAATAGGGATGAAGACAGTGAAGTGCTAAGGATATCTACTTGATAGATTTTCCTACTTGAAATGTATAAGGACTCTGGCCTGATGGGTAGTGTTTTGAATGTCATAGAACCCATGATTTTTAATGAAACTAATGAAGATGAAGAGTGGAAAAAAGTAATGAAGGAAGAATATGACTCTATAATTAAAAAAAAACCTGGGAATTAATTGAACTATCTAAAAATAAAGAGCCCATAGGATGTAAATGGTTGTACAAACCAAAATTTAAAGAAGATGGTAGTATAGATAAATACAAGGCCATATTGGTGGCAAAAGGATACTCACAAAAAGAGGTCATTGACTACACAGAAAAATTTGCACTTGTAGCTAAACTAAATACTATTATATTGTTAATTGTATTAGCTACAAAGTACCATTGGAATTTGCACCAACTAGATGTAAAATTTTCTTTTCTGAATGGTGATTTAAAGGAGGAGGTGTATTTGACACAACGTGAAGGGTTTGTGAAAAAGGGACAGGAACATTTAGTTCACGGATTAAAGAAAGCTTTGTATGGCCTGAGGTAGGCACCCAGGTCTTGGTATGAGAAGATATATTCATTGTTTCTTCAACAGGATTTTACAAGGAGTCAAAGTGACCCAAATATGGATACAAAATTTGTTGAAAAGGGGCATGTTGTATCTTAAATGAACAATTAATTTTGGTATTAATTATACTGATTCATTTGATGTTGAGTTGACAGGTTACCCAAATTTAGATTGGGCTAGTAATCTAGATGATAAGAGATCTACTACAGGTTATGATTTTAGTATTGGATCCAAGATTGTTTCATGGAGTAGTAAGAAGTACCCTATTGTATATTTTTCATCCACTGAGGCATAGTATAAAGCTCTGTGTGCAACAAATTGTGAAGTTTTTTGGTTGAGGAGAGATCATTAAGATGTTGAGGAAGAACAAAAGAAGACTACAATGGTCAAATATGACAACCATAGCTCAATCAAGTTGGCAAGTAATCTAGTTCATCATGCTAGAACAAAGCATGTTGATGTTCAATTTCATTTGTTTGGAGAGAAGATACAGTCTAAAGAATTTTTTCTTGAATATTGTAGTTCTTGTGAAAATGTTGTTGATATTTTCACTAAGCCTCTTTAGAAGATGAAATTTGAATTGTTTAGGGAGATACCATGTGTGGAAACAAATCCTTTCTCCATTAAGGGGGAGACTTAGAAATAATGGAGTACACATTTGTTAGGATGTTGTGATAAGGTTTGTATTTAGGACATAGATCCTAATTTATAGGGTTTTGCTTGATCTCCCTAATTGAATGTATTGATTTAAATTCATGTATCTTTGATTGATTATGCAATGAAGTGACAACGTTTTTTTGGGCAACGTCTAGGTGTAGCTAGTCTCACCTAAGAGTTGCCTGATTCATTCATAAGTATTTTTTGTCTTCCAAATTTCAAATATCAATGTGGGTGATAAATAAATTATTTCAATATTCATGGTTAAATAATATTGACATATATTTAAAAATATATAATGACTAGAAACGTCTTAATGTTGACTATATATATATATATATATATATATATATATATATATATATATATATATATATATATATATATATATATATATTTATTTATTTATTTATTTTAAAAAGAAAAAAACAATGCATGTTATATAAAGCAATTTAAAAGAACATTTTTTCATGAGTAAAACATTTTAGTGTGTCCCCATTCTCCTACATTTCGGTTACTTTTCAAGGTTCAACACAAATTTATTGAGTTGAAGACAATCTAGTTCACTAATGAGATTTTGAAGACATGAGTTCTATTTATGCATTTTAATTTAAATAATTAAAATTATAGTAGAAATATAATGAATGTTTCAGTTTCTATCCTAGTTTAAATATAGTGAATATACACTACAAAGAATAGTTTAAATATAATGAATATACACTACAAAAAATGAAAGATAAATAATTAAAATAACTGTATACTCATAATTTCAATTTCTAATATTGTAAATTTCAACAAACAATATGTCTATCTTTCAATATTTTACAGTTATATACAAGATGTACCTAACAATCTAGGAAATATATTTATCTTTTGCAAATATAATATAATAAAATTCACAAAATAAAATTCTATAATAATAAATAAATCTTGAAATATAATATTAAACTGAAAAACAACATGCTGTGACAAAATACATATAAAAAATCTCATCAATACTTCAGTAGGTGCCTCATTAGGCCAAAAAGAAGAGTCTTTCAATTATGCCATATATTTCATTAGTAAAAATCTAACACCTGCAGAATTAAACTACACAGTCACTGAAAAAGAAATGCTTGCAATCATACATGTTGTGAATAAATTCCGACATTATATAACTGGTTATGAGGTTTTTGTACATATTGACCACTCTGCCATTAAGTATTTAATGAATAAACCAATCACTAATGGCAGAGTTACCATATGGTTATTATTATTACATGAATTTAATATTACAGTGTTAGATCGACCAGGTAAGGAGAATCAGGTGGCAGATTTTCTTTCTAGACTGCAAAATTCAGGTGAGGTTGTTCCGGTTGAAGATTCTTTTCCAGATGAAAATTTATTTGCAATTTCAATAGTGAATCCTTGGTATGCTGACTTAGCCAATTATTTGTCCACAGGAAAAACACCTCCATATTTTACTCCAAAGGAAAAGAAGAGGCTGATCAAACAAAGTGCTAGATATTCATGGGTTAATGGAGATTTATTTTACACTGGTTATGATATGATTATTAGACGATGTGTAAGAAATGATGAAATAATTGATATTTTAAAATCTTGTCATGATGAACCGTGTGGTGGGCATTTTGCAGCCAAAAGAACAACATTCAAGATTCTCAGTCTTGGATACTATTGGCCATCTATTTTTAAGGATTCCAAGAAGTATGTGAAAAGTTGTGATAGCTGTCAAAGAATGGGCAGACCAACAGCTACAGATGAAATGCCACTTCAGCCTCAAGTACATTTAGAGCCATTTGAAAAATGGGCTCTAGATTTTATAGGACCCATCAAGCCAACTTCCGAAGGCAAAAAGTACATCCTAGTATGTACTGATTACGTGACCAAATAGGCTGAAGCAAAAGCACTAGTCTGGGCAACTGAAAAAACAATGGTAAACTTCCTTTTTGAAGAAATTTTTGTAAGGTATGGAGTACCAAGGGAGATAGTGACCGATCAAGGTACTCAATTTACTTCAAAGCTGGTCAAAGATATCACAGAAAAGTATAAAATCAAGCATAGGAAAAGTACACCTTACCATCCATAGGCCAATGGCCAGGTGGAATCTACAAATAAAACATTGGAAGGAATTATCACTAAGACAGTAGCAATGAACAGAAAGAATTGGGAAGAGAAGCTCAAAGATGCACTCTGGGCTTACAGAATCACGTGGAAAAACACTATAGGGTTTACACCATATGAGTTGGTGTATGGAAGAGACGTAATGCTTCCTATTGAATTTCAAATACATACTTATAAGATGGCGGTAGATTTAGGAATTGATCTCAATGAAGCCCAACAAGAGAGAATTCGGCAATTGAACCAGTTAGATGAAATGAGGCAGCAAGCAGAGGAGACAACAATCCTAATGTAGAAATAAAGGAAGCAGTGGCATGATGCACACATTAAAAAGAAACAGTTCAAAGAAGGAGACTGGGCTTTACTTTTTTACTCTAAATTCAGACATCATAAAGCCAAATTTACAGCACATTGGCTGGGCCCATATGAAATAGTCCAAGTATATGAAAATGGATCAATCAAGCTTACTACAATTGATGGAGAAGGAAACACCTTTCTTGTCAATGGACATAGGCTGAAACTCTATCATAAGCCCATCGACAAGGAAGATTTTCTTCAAACTGTATCTCAGCAAAGGGAGGTTGAGATATTGCAGCCTTCAGCTGTGATATCTCTACCTTAGTTCATTCAATTTCATTTTTTCTTTAACAAAAAAAAAAAAAATAAAAAAAAAAAAATAAAAAAAAAATAAAAAATACAAAAAATAAAATAAAAATAAATACAAAAAAAAAGAATTAAAAAATAATGGTTTAGATGTGAAAACCAGACTTTGGCACACTCTAAACCCGAATTCTTACTAGAAAACCAATCCTTTGGATGGTAAGAATTCCTTGTTCTACTTGTTTATTGTTTTTCATCAATTCAATAATGACTTGAGGACAAGTCAACGACTTAGTGGGGGAGAAGAAACAATGGTTTTTCCAAGTCTCATCTCCTCATTTTTAAATCTTCAGGGAATTTGTTTCAGTAATTCAGTATTTCAATAAAAGAGCTGTTTTTGTTTTTATTAAAGGAACCTGTTCAAGCAATGAGATATGCAGTGGGACTTGTTCAGAAGTACTATGTCAACATTGAAGAAACAGTGAGGGACCTGGTCAAGCAATATGCAGTGGGGCCTATTCAGAAGGCTATGTCAACATCACCCATGTCAGAGGGACCTGTTAAAGACTGCATTCAAGATATATTAGGCTACTTCAACAAATTTTTCAAAGGTTGCTTATCATCAGAATTATAATCAAGGCTACATCAACACCAAGGATAAAAGAAGCTTCACAAACATGGTTCTTCAGAGTTCTTCAAATTTTCAAAGGGACCTGTTTTAGACAATGAAGATCAGTCATACCTATACAAACAAATCAGTCATACCTGTGCAAACCAAATCAACATTTTGTCAACCAACAAGTGTAATGTATAGTTGAAATTTTTATTTTTAACATTTAAAATTCTTAAACTATTTTAGTTTTAAAAATGATGATTATTATTGCTTGTTATCAATTTCAAAAATCCTTATCCCCATAACCTTTGTCATATTCCTAAATCCCCACCTCATTATCACTCTACTTATCTTCCCCTATCACACCTTTACTACGCTCTTCAAACCTTTTCATAACATAAACCCATCATTTTTAAATCCGACCTCTGTCAATAAAGTACCAACAAGTAATGGGCACCAATGCAAAAGGCCGGTCAATGGAAAGACATTTGTCACACTGTTCCTCAAATGATTTCATTCCTTTTGACTGCTAGAGTTATAAAAGCAAGATTCTAATGAAATTCTGCTTATGAAATTTATATATCTGTTACCATCATACGATTTGTATATGGTTTTCTCATGATTATACCTCTGCAAATTAGTACTGCTCCTCTGCCTTCATGATGTGAATGCGCCTTCCAACTCTGCATTGTCATCATAGAAATTGGATGAAGGTCGGCTGTTGAGTTTTCATTTTATAAAACTTTCAGTTCATAAAGTTAGTGACCGTGTTAGTGTTTAGACTCTGAGTTTCTCAAAGAGGGCCGAGATAGTAGGTGCTACAAAGGGAGAGAATAGCAGACAGGCTTATCCCAAGTTTTTTTACTTCCGCCCATAATTTGAGGACGTTAACTAGGTCAGCTCAAGCAATTGAATAAGTAAACCCAGAGAACGAGGACGTTACCAGGTTAGCTCAGTGGAACGCAAGAAAAGAGGTAACAAGTGAAAACCCTAATTGAATTTTTGAGCATAAAAAAAAAGGGTTAGAACATAGATTTTTAACAAAATGACCAATAGAGCAGAGCCTGAAAAATTTGATAGTTCGCAATATCATGAAGACTGTGTCACAATTTTAAGGGAAAAACACTGGTTGTCTTTTCTAGAGAAATTCAATGGAAATAATGAAGAAGTTACAAAGCAATTTGCATTTTCCTTCAATGGAGAGAAAGCTTTAATAGGAAATTTCTCTTTTAGAATTTCAGAGGATACCATAGCACAAACATTGGGAATCAGTCTAGAAGGGGAAAAGTATTTCAAAACCAAACAATTTAGAGAAAAATCATGGACTCAGTTTATGTCTAGGTCAAGGGTTTCCTTTGTCAATTGGAAAAAGGGTGTTCCCAGAAGTTGGCTAATCCACCCATGGGACGAAATGGTATACATTATTCAAAAATTTGTTACATGTGAAGGACGTTACAGTATAGTATACCTATATCACATCAAACTTCTGTTTCACTTAAAAGGTCAATGCACTATCAGTCTGCCCTATTTTCTATTACAGAGTTTGACTAAAATGTCGAAGACCATTCAGAAACAAAAAGGTAATGAAGATAAGAGTTTGTATCATTTTGGTTTGATCAAAATTCTAATTGAATTTGAGTTGCAGAGGAGAGGAAAAACATGGAAAGAATATTTTATTGTCAATCAAATTAAAATTAGAGAAGATGAACAGGAACAACAAGAACACACAGAGTTTATGATTGATATTGATGAGGAAATCACTAAGCATAAGTCAAGAAATGTTCCTCAACCTAGCAGTAGTGTAAGGACAAGAAGGATGAGGCAAGAAACTGCCAAGAAAATTGAAAAAGAAAAAATCTTCACTACTTATAAGAGAATACCAAGGAGAATAAAAATGAATCAAACACAAGATGATCAACCAGAGCCGAATGCACCAATGGAAATTGAAAGTAGTACTAATTCATAGCCAGAACAGGAAGCAGAAATGGAAACTGAGAGTAACAAGGGAGAAAGGAAAGAGCCAGCACCTGCAAACAAGAAACAGAGAAGGTTAGAGAAACAGATTGAAGAGATAAAAGAGGAATTGATGGAAGCAAACATGTTAGAGAAGGTCGTAAAGAAGGAAAATGAAATGTTGAGAGCTCAGAGCAAGAAGATTCAGCAGAAAAATGAGAAACTGAAGAAGCAAATCAAAGAACTTAAGACTGATCAAACTGAAATGTGCAAATGAGCGACAAAATGGTACACTCAGAAAAATGTTCTCAAAGAAAAATATAAGAATCTGAAACATGAGTTCCAAGTTCAGAAGAATGGCCAAGTTCAGAAGAATATAGATGTATTGCTACAAGTGGCAGAGGCACAAGCAGGAACAGAATATAAAGGGAGCACATCAGGATTAGCATGAGGACATGCTAAATCATTGAGTTTGGGGGAGATGTTGGTACTATTTTATTGCCATTCTTTTCTTCTAAAAATCCATCATTTATCTATCATTTTCTTCCATAAACCCCTCATAGTCCATTGAAATTGATTAATGAAGCATTAAAATTGTTATTTTACATTAAATTTAATTTATGGGTTTTTATGTTAAAAATTGGAAATTTTCAACAAAATTACTGGATGTCATGACTTCCTATAATTGGTTTATGATGTGACACGTGGCATGGTAGGAAAATCAAAACAGAGGATAAGGATGTGATCTAGGATGTACATACATGGTGGAAGATCTATTCAGCATCGAATCTGGAGCTCCTGAATACATGGTCAATGCTAGTCAAACCCAGCCTTTTTGGTTGTAAAAGTAGCAAAAATCTGAAGTTACCTAAATTGATTTCGTTTTGTATTAGAAATCAGTTAGGATTAGAAAAAAACGAACCTAGCCTTTTTGATTGTAAAAGCAGAAACATCTGAAGCGATAATGCATGTACGTTTGGATGTAAATGGTAATAATTAGGATTAGAGACAAGAGAAGACTGGAGACTGTGTATTCCAGAACTCTGTTTTGCATGTAATGGATTCTCAGAACTTAATCAAAGGCAGAATTTCATATGGTGTTTATGAGTTAGCGTTTTTATCATCTGAAGTTTTCTAAGTGTGCCATCAATGCGTGGACGGACCCTACGTGAAGAATGGTACACTGTCATTTCATTTTCATAGGATTTAGCCTTCAGATCTGAATAGCGTTTGGTGTTATTTCCTTGCTTGTGAGTTTATTAATTCAATTAGAAGTTCTGGCGAGTGTTGTTGTATGATTCATGGTGATAGATTGAAAATTCAATTGTTAAATTATTGAACAAGATCTTGTAAAAGGTTTAATTGAACATTGAATTTCAAAGTATCTCTATGGACTCTGTTTTCATGAATTTGAGTTTTAGCATGCTTACAAGAGTTTTTTGGTTTTCATGAATGCTTAGTGTGTTAGCTGGAAAGAGTTTTTGTGAACTATATCCTTGTAAGAGGATTGAAGACTCAAACTAGTAACACTCTGTTTTAGAACAACTAATTAAATTAGAGGATATAGGTGTTTAAATTGTGAAAGGAAACATATTCCAATCTCTTGTAAAAGAGTGTTGTAGCCTGTCACAGTAGACACTTATCTAGGTAGATGAGATCCTTTTAGGTCTATAAATTTTAGACACGTGCCTCTAAGTTTACTTACCTTGGTTGACATTAAATTTAGTCTAATCTAGACCCCTGGATTGGTCACTACAAGGGCTAAAGATCTTGGGTTAGGTCCCAACCCTAGCAGCAAAGGTTCCTCTTTTTGTACATGTATTCTTAGATTAAAATCATAGTTAGTTGCTGAAGTTATTTCTACTTTGTTTAGTTTAACAAGTACTTGAATGATTATTTAGTCTTGTTTCCAATAGTTGAAGAAGTAGATCAGTGGTACAATAGTGAAAAAGTGTACTTTAGAAAAGCTTGTGACAAGCCTCTTCCTAATCTCCCTAATGGGATCATGGTTTAAGGGCCCCACTCTCAAAACCCCAAAAAAAGATTTATCTTTTGATCATTGCATAACTTAGGGTTCATTAGTGAATAAATCATTGTTTATGATTTCTTAGAAGCAGCTGCAATTGTCATTTTGTTTCTTGATTTTTCTAGTGTTAAAGAAGGAATTTCATTTCATAGATCTCATCATTAGCCATCAATAAGTCAGTTTCATCTTTTCACTATTTATATGAAGTTATGAAAGTTGGAAATAATACTAAGAGAGTGGGTGAATCAATATTAGATCAATATTTTTTTATTTCCAAAATAGATTTATATATGCTACTTCTGTGAAGCTAACTAGCGTGTACACGCTACTGTGGTTAGAGAAACCCACGTATACCCAGAGAACTAGTGATATAGTCAATTATCATGTGTTAATATTTAACCAATGCATCGGTATCTTATTAAATAGTGCAATAAAAATAGAACAAAACCATCACACATAAGAAAAACACATGAACACCAAGATTTAAGGTGGAAACCTAATATGGGTGAAAACCACCTGCTGTTGTCGTCTTTGTCTGATTTTAATAATAAGAAAATATATTTACAATCCTATACTAGTGCAGACTCATACCAGTACGTAGGCACCCACCTGCAGAAGGCTGCAACCTTCTCTCATTTTCCAGCTTCTACTGGAAGGGAGCTGCAACCCCCTAGCTCTTGTACTAGCTAATGTGTTTACTAGTACGTAGGCGCCGACCTACATAAGGCTACAACCTTCTCTCTTCATCCAGGGACCATGTTTCATAAATTTCCACACTGGATGATCCTAGTACACAACAATAGGCATGAATGCCTCGTTTCATCAAATTTTCATACTGGACCGATCAAAAACTTTGAAACTTAAACTGCATCATCCAACATTCAGTTAATCTGAACAATCATATCACTGTCACCAGACCACTGTGCTGAACACAAAAAATTGCATCATCATTTAGAATCAGTTTCAACCTCAGAAATCATGCATTAAAATGTATACACTTCTTTACTGAACCCAACCTGTGTGCATACGGAACTTCCTTTAATCAAACCTGTGTATACCTTCAAAACTATTAAAACAAAAACTTCTGATTCAAGTCTGTACCAACTAGAAATATACTGAGCATCTACTGTAAATTTACAAATCTTTACATAGGCAGTAGCAGAGATCACCCTTCTCACTTGTACAATCAATCAATCAAATACCAAATTACTTATGCATTCAATTTTACATTCAGATCGAAGAAGACTTCATTGACAGACAATAGTAAAACAATAGAACTAATCAGATAGATTAGTCAGATCTAAAGCAACAGATTTTTTTTTGTATACACTACTTGGAAGAGTAGAACCTGCGTGTACACATGCTTTTACCGAGATGAACCAGTGTATAGATTTGAAAATATTAACTCATAACTTTGCTGCTATTCCAGACTTCAGACAAACCTAGATCATGACATTTAAAGAATAAAATAGGTGTACATAATCAAATCTAGCCCACCCAATATCAGATCATTCATTGATAAGTCATTTCAGGTCTCATGATCCTGATACAACATTGAATTCAAGGTGCACAAAATATTTTAGATCTTATACACCCTCACCTAATGATATTCTCCTCCTTATATAGTTTTATGCCTTTCTCAATACCTTGGACCAAAATCACTTAGGACCAATACCTTGGACCAATACCTCAGACCAAATACCTTGGACCAGTACCTTGGACCAAAACCTTGATTTTCCAATATGTACGCACTTTTCCTCTTGTGAGAGTGCGTGTATATGTATACGCTCTTTTTGTTCTGTGGACCTGTGTGTATACACTGTTTTGACTAAGTGGACATCCGTATACTTCTTAAACTTCTTTACATCAACCTTTACCTTTACCTTATTTATTCTGATCAGTAGACCTTGGTTCCATCTTCCTGTTCTGCTATACCACTACCTTGTTACCTCTGAATATTCCTGTTGTACTGTGAGTTTCCTTTTATAAAAACTGAATTGATTCCTTTCATCAAAACTGAATTGACTTGTGAGTGAGTTGCCATCAAGGACGACACTTGTATCATAATGCCAACAATCTCCCCCTTTGGACTTGATGGCAACCATGATCGTGTTGATTACTGCAAGCTGTAGAAACTGTTAGAGATAACATGCAACACCAAAGTACTCTCCCCCTTTGACATTGAGGGAAAAGGGTGGACCAAGCAACTTTCCTCCTTTGACATACATTATTCTATCCATGCCCCCCCTGAGTACATGTCGAGTCTGTACATATATGATTCAAAGGAATAACATGACTCTATAACTCAACTAAGTGAGTATGACCTCATTACCAATGACTCATACATACATCAATCACCCAAACAAGTGGGGACACACCACATTTGATTCATCCACCCAACAAAGTGAGGTTACACCACATTTGATTCATCCACCCAACCAAGCAGGGATATACCAATTGTTTATACATGACATAAATACAACAAATATTACATCATCCATCCCATGCAAAGTGGGTATACAAATTACATCATTTGTTCAATAGGACTTATTAAAATACAGACTATGACAAAAGAAGTCATATCACACCCTAGATCTTTACATGACTTAAACAACAAATGATATAAATATATGAAGCCATAGCTGAATTCAACAACCATAATGCCCACAATGCAGAATGCGCGTGAAGGTTAATGCTCCCCCTGAACCTGTGCTACTTGTGCATGGTCAACAAGTCATTCATCAAGGCATCTTTGTCAGTTAGATAAAAATCAATGAACAAAGTATATCGTCAGACTGTAATCATCAGTATTAGATATAGCACCCATAACAGAGTCTGAACCACTGTTTTTCTGTCAAAAAAACATATACCCTCCTTAAGCCACAGAAACCCACATGCATACGTGATTATACTTCATGAAACTCGTGTGTGAGAACCTTCCTCTGAAAACTAAATTTAACATCAGGACGATGCAGCAACTACTCCCAGCTTTTGTCTGAGATATTCAAATGTTTCTCTGGGAAGTGGTTTGGTGAATATATCAACAACCTGTTCTTTGGAGGTAACATACTCCAATTTAAACTTTTGTTCAAGCATGACTGGAATTTTTGAAATACTGATGGCACTTGGATTATCACATAGAATGGAGATGGGTGGAGTACATGTGATTTGAATGTATTGCAATGTTTGCATCATCCAAAGTAGTTGTGTGCAACAAGATGCAGTAGCCACATATTCTGCTTCAGCTGTAGATAAGACAATCGAACTTTGTTTCTTGCTGAACCAAGACACCAACCGAGAACCCATATAGAATGCACCTCCACTAGTGCTCTTTCTATCATCAACATTTCCTACCGAATCTGCATCTGTATATGCATGAAGAGTAAGGTATGTATCTTTGGGATACCATACTCCAAAGTCCTGAGTTCCTTGAAGATATTTGAAAATTCTTTGGACTACCTGGAGATGTGACTCCTTTGGATTTTCTTGGAACCTTCCAACAATTCCTACTACATGCATGATATCAGGTCTGGTGCCTGTTAGATAAAGAAGACTTCCAGTCATAGATCTGTAAGTTGGTTGGTTTACTGCTAGCAATTCATCGTTAGAACTGATATTGCATCCTATTACCATTGGAGTACGTACTGGTTTAGAATCTTCCATTCCATACTTCTTCAATATCCGCTTGAGATATTTGGTTTGCGAAATAAAGATACCATCTTTTGTTTGTTGTGCTTGTGGACCAAGAAAATAAGTAATTTCACCAAGTAAGGACATTTCAAATTCTTGCTGCATTACTGAAGCAAAATTTTGACTCATGGATTCTTCATTGCTACCAAAAATGATATCATCAACATAAACAAAAATAATTAGTAGTTTATCATTTTCAATCTTTGTGTATAAATTTCTATCTACAGAAACTTTTATAAAACCTTGTCGTTGTATATATTTGTCAAGATGGTAATACCAAGCCGTTTGAGCTTGTTTCACACCATAGAGAGCCTTTTTGAGCTTGCATACAAGTTTTGCATCATTTCCAAGAATGAATCCTTCTGGTTGTTCAATATAAACTTCTTCTTCTAAATCTCCATTAAGAAAGGCTGATTTTACATCCATTTTACATCCATTAGAACTAAAAAGAGAAAGAAACATCCTTATGGCTTCAAGTTCGGCAACAGATGCAAACTTTTTTTCAAAATCTATACTTCTTGTTGAGCATACCCTTTGCAAACAAATCTTGCCTTGTTTCTAATAACTTCTCCATTTTCATTCAGCTTATGATTAAATATCCATTTTGTTCCTATAACATTTTTGTCATATGGTATAGGAACTAATTCCCAAGTATCATTATTTTCAATTTGTTTCAGTTCTTCATCCATGGCCTTGACCCAACATTCATCTTTGCAGGCTTCATTTACATTCTAAGTTTCTGTGGAGGTGTTGTGCTCTACAACAACCCCCCATTTAATATCATTTTTATTCACAAAACTATCATATGAAATGGGTCCCTTTAGATTTTGATTGGTATCAATAGTGTATTATTCAAAAGGGACCGAAAACCAAAGGAAAACATTATAAAAAACCTTTTTGAAAAACCCATTTTTACCAAATAAATCAATCTTTTATCATTGCGATAAAGCGATCGCAAGATCGCATATCGCAATGACATAAGGAGCATAAGTAAGTGGCACATTGGTTTCCGCCGATGCGATATCACTATCGGCTATCGGCAATGTTCTATGCACATTCTTAAAGCGCCCCCAGGCCATTCCCCCGATGCGATGCGATATCGCTATCGGCAATCGGCGATATACTATCCATGTCTCATGTAATGCCAATACTCCCGATGCGATGTGATATCGCTATCGGCGATCGGGGTTTTCAAAAGGTGTCAATATAAGAGGATAAGCTCTCCCGATGGTCGATTGCGATAAAGTGCAGATTTCAAAAAACCCGTTAAAATGGAGGGATATTACGATCAATTCATAATAAAAGCTTGATCTGTCCAACAATGATTCACCTGCGCTCAACCGCCAAAACATCTACAACACGCTTAAACGAATCATTCGGCCGATTAATGGTATAATGGGCATTTAAGGATTGGTAGGTTTTAAACGACCATTTAATGAAATTGTAAGTCCTAAAATCTTCCTATGGATTGTATCCGCGGCCATTGTAAAAGTTTTCTCTCATCACGCATTGATCAATAGCTCTCACCATATTGGATTTTCATTATCATTCCTCTGTGTTACGTTTGTCTTCACTTCTGTGCAGAATTCATCCAAAGAAGAAAACTCAAGTAAAATGGGGAAGAAATCTAAGAAAACCACAGCCGCTTCCGTTGCGCTAGCCACAGGACAAGTTGTCGCTGATCCCACAAACAAAAAGAAAGGATTGATTTCGGATACTACGTGTTCTGGTCTCGGCAAAACTACTTGGCAAAGTACCTACAACTTGATTGAAGCCGAAGAACCTGAAGTGACAACAGTACAAGCCACTGCAGATTCAACTCGGAAATCTGATGGCACTCTAAAGGACTTAGCTGACTCCTTCCTTCATCGGATAGCAGCTAGGGAACAAATTCTTCCATATACAGATGTAGTGCGGTGGGAAATTGAGGAAATCCCACTCATGGATAGAACCTTCAGCACCAAAGACGGGAGAATTTTCGGGTCATTCAAGGCTGATGATTTAAGGAAAATGTATCAATTGCCTGAGCTAGAGAAGAAATACAATAAGGCGTTCCTAGAAAAATTCCGGAATGAGAACGAAGTTGAATTTGAACCCATCTGGGATTGGAGACAAAATCCGGCAAAGCACAAACATGAATCTTCCGGTAAGTACTCGGTTGATTCCCTGGATTCTCCTTATTGCTACGCTGGAATAATGATGTGTAGATTGTGGGGATTGCATGATTCTTCTAATTTCACTATAGAAATGGTTCCCTTAATGGAAGCGGCTTGCAACAATATAATAATGGATTGGGCCACTATTCTCTCAGATAAACTAGCCACAACTGTTCTTGAGTTTAGGAATAAGTCCCGCATCTCTGAAAGGATAATTCCCCCATTCTATTACAGTGCCTATATTTTAGATACCTTGTGTTTTAATTCTGAATTTCCCATGCTCGGCTGGAGGTGGACGCCACAAGACGCCATGCCTATTCACATATACCATCAGAAATTATGGAAATCCTCTTATAAGCACCATTTGTACCAAGTCTGCAATGGCTTTATGTTGCCTATTTATTATTCTATTTTTGATAAAACTGTTCCTAAGATTTCCTACCAAGCTGGGATTGATTTAACAGCAGTAGGAAGATGGTTAGGGGAGGAGAAGTTCACTTATATAAGAGTTTTCAGTAGCCAAGCCGAACCTCATGTCCTCCCTTTATACATACTTGATAAACTGCTGGCAAGGGAAATCGCTTACCAGATCATTGCTGAGAGTGTCACACAGAATCTCAAGAAAAATAAGAAGCAGGGCTGGCCCTCTTTTCCTTTCAGATGCGGTGTCTATACCTTGCATGATCTCAAACATGCAGAAAAAGAAGCTACAAAGATTAAATCATTAACTCTGGCAACTCTCCCTAATAGGCAATTTGATCCAAGCAAAGTTGCCTATAATGCACTAGAACAGGCCAAGTTGTCAAAATTTGATCATAAAGAAGATATGTTTGATGACCTGTTCTCCTCCGCTGAGTCAATAATGTAGGTTAAGGCATTTGCTAGAATGAAATATCAAGATGAAGGGTTGGTTGAGTTTAACAGACTTAGAGAACAGAGGTTGCAAACTCTGCCTCTAGATCTATTAGCAACAACCCCAACAACTTCGACAAGCGAGCCTGAACGACAACAGTCAAAGGAGCCTCCGGTTACAACAATAGAACCAGAAAAGCCACAGGAGGAAACTCAGACTACAGAGCAGAAGAAAGTGCAGGAAGAGACCCAGGTGAAAGAGCAGAAACAGACCACCACTGAAGTAAACGTGGATACTCATATTGACCCAAAATTGCTCCAGGAATGGCAGCAATTTGACTCTATTATCAGTGGTTTGGAATGTTCAAAGGACACTGAAACTTCAAAGGCAACAAACACACAGGAAACCACTTCACCACAGGTTCTGAGTGGAACCAGCGGCCCACCCATGTCAAAAGAGGTAGAGATAATACCAAAGGATCCCTCCGATCAAATCATTTTGCAAGTAGAAGAGATTCCTCCCTTGGATGTCTACTACAGCCCAAGGCATAAAGCTGTAGTTAAACGGCAAAGGAAAAGAAGAAGGACTGATCAACCTTCCCTTTTCCCAGAACAGACGGTCACGGGCAATGTGGTTTGGAAGGAGGAATTTGACCCCTCCGATGACCTGACAAAACTGTCACAATATGCTGGAGCCTATTCGGCAGCGACAATAGATAAGGCATCGGAGGTGAGTCTTTTGCTGAAAACAAAGGATCAGGAAATTTTCTTGTTACAGGCACAGCTGACTGAAGCAAATCAGAAAGCGGAGCAACAATTGTTGACGCAACAGCAATTAAACAGTCAACTAACTCAACAATTGTAGGCAGAAAAACAAAGGATTGACCACAGCGCAATCCAGAAACAGAAAGAATTATCAGAGGCATTGGCACAATTGAAGGCAGCGAATGAGCAAATGATGAAAACAAAAGATGAGCAAATTGCTCAATTATCACCACAGCTCGAGAAAACAAAGGGCGTTCCACAAGTGGCTGAATTCAGAGTAGAAGCACTACAAATAAATACTACATTAATAGCCCAAATTAAGCTTCTATGTCAACAAATCGCCCAGGCAGAGCCACTATGTGAATTAACGGCATCCATAAGTAATAAAGTAGACAAGGCTAGGACTGAATTGGATCAAGCTGAAGAAACGATAGCTGCATTTCTCGACTGGCAAGATACTGATCAAGGACAAGCGGCGAATTTACCAAGAATCTTAGAGGCACATAAAGATATACTCTTTACAGAATGGCAGTCCCAGTTAATGAAAGCAGAGAGGGCAGTTTCAAGATGCAAATCAACTTCAAGCAATTTAGTTGAATTAGTCAATAACACTCTCTACTTATCAAATATGATTTCCCAATGCACACCAGGAAAATTGACAACGATGAAAACATTGGAGCAATCATGTTATCTAGATCTAGAGGAAAAGGGGAGATTAATTGCTGGAATTAACAGTTTAACCTGGGACACCTATTGGTTCTTCTTGGTAAAACCACACACATAGAAAGCCGCCCTCAAGTGCCTTACGGATGCAATCGGGTATATTATCCCCGATATTCAGGATGCCACCTATGCCGCCCAGCTCAGCTCTCGCCTCAACAGACCACCCGAAGTGGAGCCGATGCTTGCGATAAGTTAGCTCAGATTTAAAGCAAACAACCTACTTGATGATTCATGCCGCCAACTGCCAGATTGCTGGAGAAAATAGGATCAAAATCAATTGATACCAATTAAGTAGGATTTCAGTTTCTTAGATAGTTAGATTAATTAAGTATTTATAGACCCTTTCATTGTTTTGGAAAGGGTCGTAAAGTTTTGTACTTGAATTAAAGACTGAAGTTGCACTATTGTGCTTCAGCCGTATTCTTTTATGAAACTGGACCAGTTATTCTAAATTTGACAAGGAAGCTTTTATGCAATTGTGCACTATTGTCTTTGTTTGAAAGTGTTTCTGCGTTGAAGGAAGAATCACAAGTAGCGATTGGTATTGGGAGTGTCTAGCAGCTCATATGGTACTTTTATCTATGTCTGAATTCATTCCTTTCTTATGAATTGTTATTTGATTATCTTTGCTATTATCGAATATATGTATGTGCTTTAACAGCAGTTCTGTATTCCTTCCACTATTGGATGTTTATGGTGTGCTTTTCTTTTAATCATATATGTGTCGATGATATAAATGACAAGTGTAGTAATATTGCTTTAATCGCTTTGCTTAACTATTTAAGCAAAGTAATCCTTGAATGAATTAATATCCATGTCTGTTAGATGGAGTAATCTATATGCTTGTCCATAGACACATATCATCAAGCGCTACACTTCAAAGCTTAATAGTTCCGGGGATAAATAATAGCTCTTTTATTTTTGCTGATAGATTTAGCTATTCGCCTATCATTAGATTAGTCAATCACTTATCCATTCATCCCGTTTATCCATTGCTGGGAAACTGGTCCCATTATCCCCAGTGGGAGCCACCATTCCAAACGGAAAAGGAGTTGTACTAAGGTCCGGACTGGGTGTTTATCCCCCAATGTTGTTGCAGCGATTTTCGAGGCATCAACATTTTTGGCGCTAGAAGGAGGGCCATCAACTGTGAATGGCAAGCAAACCCGAATCTGTAGGCCATTCTAAGAGTAATTCTCCCTCCGTATCCCCTCGGACTTCCCAATTGCATGCTGGTTCTCTAGTATCCAAACAAGAAGAAGAGGAATCAACTACCACTGCTCAAACCCATCATACTCCAGAACAATTAAGTCTTGAATCCCCTGAAGTCCAGTCTCTTATCCACAAACTTCAGAGCTTCTCGATTTCACCACAAAAATCTGAGGTATCACAAAGTAGTGCGACTTCGCAGTTCAATTTACCTCACCCTCTCACCAGACTTCAGAGCGAAAAGCTCGGTATTGAACCCACTGAGTTCCCTTTACCCAAAGGAAAAAGGCGAAGAGACATACTGAAGGATCTGACACTGAAGAGCTTTCATCCACATCCTCCATTTCATCTTCCCCTCTGCAAAGTCAACCATCCACTCCCCCATTACATATTGTTGTTCATCAGGGATTAGGAGCTTTAACATCCCAACCTGCTCAGTCCTCAACATTATTTCCTTCCCAGACATTTGGAATTCCAACAGTAGTATCAACCACTACTGCTATTACAATGGCAGATCCATGGACCAGACCTGGTGCAGTCAACATGCCTGCACCATTGCATGCATTACCAGATGCTCCTGAAAAATGGCTACCCAAGTTTAATCCAGATGATGGGACCCAGGCTGAGGAACATATTAATAATTTCATGTTGGCAGTCAACTTGAAAGGAGTAACAGAACAAGATGTTGTTGTTAGACTTTTCCCTTACACCTTGCAAGGATCAGCAAGATCCTGGTATTTTTCTTTACCCTCTGGTTCCATTTCCAGTTGGAACACTTGCCAAGAGCAGTTTCTTACCAAATATGGAGATGATAGGTCTTTGGCTACCCTAATAAACGATCTCTCCAATCTTAGGATAGAGCATAGGGAACCAATTAAGGAATTTAATGCTCGATTCAATAAACTCCTGAATAAAATCCTGACGGCCTCCAAACCAAGTGAAAAAATTCGAAGCGAATGGTATATAACCGCCCTACCTGCCAATATAGCCATTTTTGTAGATAGGGCTGGGAAACCTACCTTAGCCGAAAACATGAAAGAAGCACTTGCTGTGGAGAAACGTATTAATGCTCTAGAAAAGAAAGTTGCTATGGAAGATAGAAAAGCCAAAAAAGTCTCTTTTAAAGATGACTGAAGGAAGAAAACCCCAAAAGACCCATATGACATGGAGGGTTTGCAAAAATTCCTAAAAACTTTGTCAAATGAAATGGTTGAAATAAAGAAACAGGTAGCCGAAACCTCAACCAAAAGACCCTTTAGGACTTATAAGAAAACTGAATCAAAGCCACCGAATTTCATATCTAATGCAGATTCAGAGCAAGAAGAAGAAGAAGAGGAAACTATCTCACCAACTGATGTTGAAGAAGAAGTAGTTGAATGTCATGGAATGTGGGATTTTATACTCCCCAATTCCGATACCGATAATGAAGAAGAAGCGTTCCCGGTCACTACTAGGAGTAAAAGTACTTCCGAACCTGTTCAGGCAATGTCAAAGAAAAGGAGTGCAGGTGCTGCTACAACAAAGGGAAAAATACGTGCAAAGAAATCACCTGCAGCAGTCCCCCAAGACCAAACCTCAACTTGTAATACTCCTTCAACATCTAGAACGTTAGTGGTATCCGATTCAATGGAGTACAATATTGTTGATGACATGAAGAAAACTAAAGCAAACATTACTATGTTTGAACTTAGTAAATTAAAACATCAGCAGAAATTGCTTCTCAAAGAATTGAATGTTGTTCCTTCTTCACCCCTTCCCAGTGCTAAAGCTGCTAATGATTCAGGGCAACCTCCTCCTGGTATGGTTGAAGCTACCGATGTGATTCTGATTGGAGATAGATCAAATCTCATACTCACCTTTCCTTCTAACCTATGAGATCTACAACAAAACCTGCACAACTGTTTGATTGACTCAGGGGCATCTTCTAACATAATGCCAGCTTCAGTTTGTTCCAAACTGAACATTGAACCCCAGAAGTCTGCTATTCATATTGTACAGTTGGACAGGACCAAAGTACAGGTTGTGGGAGAGATTAATTTCGTAACTATCAGGTTATCTGCTGATCCCAGAGTAGTACAAAGGATTGATATCCTAATAGCTGATATACCTGAATTTTACGGTTTAATCTTGAGTAGGGATTGGTCTGAAAAACTACATGGATATATTTCTACTGATTGGTCACATATGTGGCTTCCCTATAAGGGTAAGCCAAATCAAATAAGGATTGATGAGAAAAACATATGACCCATACAGTTACTGAATTTGAGCAAGAAAACCAACCGGTAGCATTTAATAACAACATTTTGGGGAATTATTCATCTGAGTCATTCTTTGGCAGCATTACTGCCAGCCATCCCCTTTCTCAGTAAACCATTTTACATCTCAGATTGAGAATTTTTCACAGACAGATAAGTCTAGATGTTTCAATGATTACTGAGAAAACTGTAAATAAAATTGTTAATACTTCTTTATTTTGGTTGTTATATTTCAATGGGTCCAAATCTAGTGAGGGCTCAGGAGCAGGATGTATTTTGGTTAGCCCACAAGGAGAAAAAAACAATGCTGTCCTATAGCTGGAATTTGAATGCACTAACAATACAGCCGAGTATGAAGCCTTAGTCCAAGGACTGTATAAAGAAATCGGCCTTAAAGTGCAATATTTAAAAGTATTCGGCGATTTTGAATTTTTTATCAAACAGGTGTGAAATACAATACATTGTCTTTCAAATCATCTTAAACATTATCAGTCGCTAGTACAAGAACTCACCTCACACTTTTCGGCATTCAATATTTCCTCCATCCCTAGGTCTCAAAATCGGCAGCCGACCTACTAGCCAATGTAGCTTCCAAGCTCCTACCTTTGAAGATACAGCCCAGATAGATTTTCAGTAGAATTACTTTTTAGGCCATCAATTTCCCGACAATGTCACTAATTGGAGAGTATTCAACCATGATGAGGATTTTTACAATTCTTAACTTCTGAAAAGTCCTATGATAATCAAATTATTGAGGAAAATGAGCATGACTTTCAAATGAGAGAAACACCTCAGGAAAATTCAATCTAAACCTGTGGTAAAGCTAGAGGATCTTATGATATTAAAGACAGGTTTAAACCTGTGACTAATACATAGCTCCAAAGTTCTACCTAAGGTTTGAGTTGATAAATCTTGGCACTGAGCAAACTCCTCAAAAACATTAATTTAGGATTAGGACTTTCCTTGGAAGAGAAAGAGGCATTCATTAAATTGTTAAGGAAAAATAAAAGGTTTTTGCTTGGAAATATGATGATTTGAAGACATATGATACATCCATTATCAACATTACCATTCAGTGCTTCCGATCAGAAACCAATTCAGAGAAG